>CM077159.1:28361242-29561242 GCA_039583875.1 Platanthera guangdongensis
AGAAAAGATTGGCAAAATCCCTTTAGACCCGAAAGCAGGTTTTGATGCATGGACCCACATCCACTCCAGGAAGCCAAAGTTAAAAATACAGTGTAACCAAATCTGGGTCTAGAAAGATGCAAAAAATAATGCTGATAAACTGAAAGTTGCCGCAACAACACAAGCAAGATTTTCATCCAACACCCTTAATACATCTGCCTCTGAAACATTGCCAGAGGATGCTGCTCCGCCGAGCCCACCAGAGGAACCGCCTGCCCAAAATATCCATCAGGAAATGAAGGAATCAATTTTCGTGACACAAGTGAAGATGGGCATCCGGAAAATAATGTGGTTATTGCACAAATACTAAGCAGGACATCCCCAGAAATCCAATTGGACAAAAATTTGTATACGAAGCAGGTGCCTTCCAAAATATCAACTAGGATTGAGAAAGCCTTCCTAAAAAAGGCAAAACAAATGAAGACTATCTGGCCATGATGACAGGGGATCGAGATCCCTTTCTAGAAAACCTCGTAAGAAGAACAAGAAGAAGAATGCTGAGTTTGAATCTGATAATGCGGGGGTTTCCCCTACACCACAATGACGGCCATCATTTTCTGAAATTGTCGATCGGCTAGTAAGCTTGCCTCTCGTGCTTACTTGCAGGAGCTTACTCGCGTTAACCATTTTTTAGTTATAATCCTATTGGAAACTCGCCGCCAATCCTTCACTCGCAGAGATATCGATCATTTCATCGGTATACAATGGAGCTATGAGGTCGTGCCCTCAGTTGAAAAATCTGGAGGAATTCTTCTTCTCTGGCTTAACGAGATTATAAAGATTAGCAATGTTATTAAAAATAAGTAATTTCTATTTGCAAAAATTCTGCTGCCAACAAGTTCAGAATGGCAATTGGGAGTTGTGTACTCCAATAGATATTTGCATAGGCGTAGAGTTGTTGGGAGGAGCTTTCCAAGCTGGATTCGATGATCCCTACCATTATTGGGGGTGACTTTAATTGTGTGTTGCGTGAAAACAAAAGGTAGGGGGAGGCGCTTGCGTCAACTGGAGTAAAGGCCCTCTGGAATTCGCCAACTGCATCTCCCTTTGTAATCCCCATGAAATTCCATTCACCGACAACATCTTCACTTGGTGTAACAACCAGGATCCCGCAACCCGGGTGTTATCCCGCCTGGACCGGGTATTACTAAATTCTACTGCTTTGCTCATGTTTCCCGATTCTATCGTCCACCATCACCCCAGAATCGCTTCGGATCATGCCCCTCTGTTACTGGAGTTGGATGCGCTGCATTTTAAAGCCCAAAAAAATCATCAAAAAATTGAGGAAACCTGGCTGCTAAACCCAAACATCCATTCTATTGCCTATGATGCTTGGCATAAAAATGTTACCTGTCATCCTAAAAAGATTCTGGCGGTGAAGTGTGCTAGGACTTTAAAGGCTATGGCCTGCTAGAGCAAATTCAACGTGAAAGCGGAATGCGAGCAAGCCAAAAAACTGGAGAAGAAAATAAACGAAATGCAAATGTGGGAGGCCTCTTCCGCTCTTGATGGTGTTGAGCTGCAAACCCTCCGGAACGTTATTGTTGATTACAATAGCATCCAAACTAAACGGGATACTAGGTGGTTGCAGCGGGCCAAAACCAACTGGCTGAAACATGGGGACAAAAACTCTGCTTTCTTTCAAGCTGCAGCCACACAAAGGAAGCACGAGAACAAGATTTTCAGCCTTCATTGTGGCGCGAGAATGACTGCCGACCAGGCGTTAATTGAGCGAGAACTGTTCAGCCATTTCTCGGCTAGATGGTGCATTGATGACACAACTTCCGACAACAACATGCTGTCCCCAATCATGCAGGTAATATAATTTGAAGCACAACTTCTAATGTCCCCCATCTCCGACAAGGAAATTAGAGAGACAATTTTCTCATTTAAAACTAACAAAGCGCGGGCCGACGACAGAGTAACTCATTCGTTCTTTACAAGTTTCTGGGGCTTTACCATGAATGATGGTACCAATGCTGTAAGAGACTTTTTCAACACTTGTAAAATGAAGGAAAAGTGGAAGGATACTCTGGTTATGCTCATCCCAAGGGCAACAATGACGTATCGCCCGAGCAATACAGGCTAATCATCCTATGTGATAGTGTCGCTCGAAGCATCCAGATGGAGATCAAGGTGAAATCACCTATCTGTTGCCCCTAGGTGGGTATAAATAAACAAACCCTAGGAGTATCTACGTGTATCGGATGTCCATGTATCTGAACCGACCCGTTAAGCCTCCGAACCCGTTAATTGTCCAAATATACATTAACAATATCCTTCTATATTTGTGGCAAATAATGTGTACGTATCAGAGTGCAGAAAGTAGTGAGTACTAAGAAGAAAAGTTTCCGACTTTACGCATTTTTATAAGAGTTAGCACAGTTAAAGATAAGTATGAGTTTTCAAAGAATAATAACATAAACATCCAAACATAAAGTGCTACTCAGAAATAAATAAGTTTAAAAACAAAATAACAATGGATCAAAACATATAACAATTCTACTCAGAGAGTAGATCATCAGCATCCATGCCAAAGTCTACTCTCTCCTTCATCTTCACTAGTGTCTGCAAGGAATTTCATGAGTTAGACTTTATGAATTCATAAACATATGCAATAACGTATCAAAGTAAACTTGTTCTACCTAAATGAGCTTAGTACTTGTAGTAGTAGTGAATTAACACTGTCAACATCTCTATCCAGTCTCAGTAGGACCAGTCAAGTTATTATTTTAATAAATCACACATTGTTATCTTACTCATTAGTGATCATTATGTTTCTTATCATATGACTTGACACACCGTCACTTTCAACATTATCAGATGTGGAATAATCTGTTATGATCACTAATATTAGATTAACTCGTACGACGACTTTTTATTCCTACTTGAATAATTTTCGAATCAACTTACAATGAGAAAGTTGTTAAGTTATCACATGTGAAATGACTAACATCCAACCATCTTCGGTTTTCATCAAGAAATTATTTGTGGTTTTCAGTCTATTATTAGATGCTTGAATGTTGCAGTTATAGGTTCTTACCGTTAAAACATAAAAATAAGAGGAAAGTTTCATATTTTTATGAACTTTAATCCTCTCTCTCCTGATATTTTGATTGTGAGAGCACTATTTAAGCCTTTTGTCAAGCCGTCTGCAAAATTATCTTTTGTCCTCACATCAATTAGGATAATAATCTCTTGACTCGTGAGAGTGGTCAACCAAGCTTGTTTCATCCTTAATTGTCTTCTTTTGCTATTGAACAAAGTGTTTGTAGCAATCATTTTATTAGCCTGATTTTCGCAGTAAACTGCAACAGAACTCGATTTCCGGCTCGACAGTGGAATGTCCATAACCAAATCTCTTATCCACTCTGCTTCTTCTCCTACTAAAGCTAGAGCGTGGAGTTCGTATTCTATAGAAAATAGTACAATACATGATTGCCTCTTGGATTTATATGCCACAGCTGCTCCTTCTATTGTGAATATAAATCTACTAGTGGACTTGCTGTCGTTTATTTCTGAGCACCATAATGCATCAGAATATTCTTGCAGAATTGGAGGATGATCATGGTAACATAAAACATACTTTTGGGTGTGCTTTAGGTATCTCATTAGTCTATCGAGGGTATCCCAATAGTCTTGGCCAGAAAAACTAGTGAATCTACTCAACATGCTGATCGTAAAAGCTATATCAGGTCTAGTGCAGATCATAACATACATGAAAGTACCAATCAGTTTAACATAATCTAACAGTGTAACCGCAGTTCCTTCATTGGGCTTCAAAAGATTTTTATAATCGTATGATGTCTCTTATGCTCTACTTTCACTGTATCCTCACTTATCCAACATGGATTTTATGTAGTCGCTTTGACTTAGGGAAATGTCATTTTTTTCAAAGCTCGCTTGCATGTCTAGTGTAGTGTTAGCTATACCGAGGTCTTTAATGCTAAACTCTTTCATTAGTCCGACTTAACGTCATCTACTTCGGATTGATCAGAACCAATAATCAGCATATCATCCACATACAAACATATTATAGTGACTGCATTTGATTTATGACGTATGTAAAGACATTTATTAGAGAGACTCGACATGAATCTCATGTTGTTTACATTATAGTCAAATTTCTCATGCCATAATTTTGGTGCTTGTTTTAGTCCGTATAGTGACTTGATTAACATACAGACCTTACTTTCGCGACCTTCTAATATGAAGCCTTCAGGTTGGCTCATGTATATCGCTTCGGTCAAATCTCCGTACAAGAACACAGTCTTAACATTCATTTGATGAATAATAAAGTTCTCAATAAACGCAATAACAAGGATGATCCTAATGGTTGCTGAGTGACATACTGGTGAATATACGTCAAAGTAATCCAATCTGCTAACTTGTGTGAAACCATTAGCCACCAGGCGCGCTTTATACTTAACTTCGCTACTATCATGATTGAGTTTATTTTTCAAAACCCACTTACACGCTATAGTTTTAGCCCCTTTTGGCTTATCAACTAATGTCCAGGTATTGTTCTGAAGTAGAGAGTTCATCTCTTCATCAATGACTTCTTTCCAGAATAGTGAATCCCTCGATCTCATCGCTTCATTATAGGTAGATTTTTCAGCCTCGACATGGTAAGTGATAAAATTACTACTGAAGGTTCTGAGAGTTCTCTCTCTCACTGAAATCCTTCTAGACTATAGACCACTATTGTCTACTGGAACTGAATAGGAGGTGCTCGGTACTAAGTCATGATTTTCCTCAGTAATAGTTGTTTGCATACCTGGGATTGACATGTTCTTGTCTCTAAGAAATTTATCTTCAAACAACACTGCATTCCTAGATTCTATAATGATGTTATTAGAAATGTCTCAGAATATATCTACAGCACTATCCTCGGCACAATCTAAATAGACTCACGTTGATGAAGAATTTTATAATTTTTAAAATATATCCAAACTATAATCTTAAATTGGCAAGCGTACCTATCGAAATATAGTATATGAAATGTCGTATTAGACTCGGGGCTTGTTGTGTACTCCTACTCACGCAAATTAATATTATTTTATCGGTAAATAACGATAAAAAATTAATAAAACTATGAACTAAGATTAACAATTGATCTACACTTTGAATTAAAATAAACTTTTCATAAATTTTTTTTTCTAAATATCCTACTTCAACCGTGTAGTTTCCTAAATTACAAGAGCGTCTCTCTCGAGAATACGCTCTCGACTAAACATAGGTTGATCGATAAAGACCTCTCGGCCAGTCGAAACCCCTAAGCTTGATTTATGCGGCGAACCCCGCTATTGGACTTGACTCCAATCAGGAAGATCCATGTCATACTCCCTCGAGGAGTGCATGCGAATCCTTCTACCCTTGAGTGATCTACTCATACCCACAACCTTTCGGTAAATATAGGATACAGATCAAAAATCAAAATCAAAGATAAATTGAAGCGGAAATAATAGAGTTTTTGACAAAAAAGAATAACTTTATTTTATTAAAAAGCTTGTCAAGATCATTTACTACTAAAATTAACTACTCATTATCATAAAAGAAATACCTAAAAAAGGAGACATGATGGAAAAGAAAAGTGCTTGAATTGAAATAAAAGCAAAGCAAACTATTCTATGAAATTGAAGACACAAGAAAGAAAATAGAAAAACTGAATGTAAACTACTAAATCTAACTCCCTAGATGCCTCCCTCGATGCCCCAGCTCCTGGATTTATCTGAAATTTATAGTAAAATTTTCTGGAAGGTCACGCCCGTAACCTAGGGCTTGTCAGGCTCGGAAACTGCTGTCTTGAAAGCCCGGGAACTTTAGAGAAAAACTGCCAAAAGTCGCCGTTCTTCGGGTCACGCCCCTAGGTCACGTCCGTGACCTAGGGCGTGTCAAGTCTGTTACGTGAAACGGCGGGAAGGAGAAATGGCGGGAAATAAATTCTGGTTGTTGTTGGAAGTCACGCCCCTATGTCACGCCCGTGACCTAGGGCGTATAAGCTGAAAACCGATGGATCCGAAAACTGACTTCATAACACACGACACGCCTAGATGTCACGCTTTAAGGCCACGCCCGTGACCTGATGGTCACGCCCGTGACATGGGCGTGTAGCTTGAAAACTGCCTGGAATCGAAACTGCCGCCCGTCTGCTGGTCACGCCTGCTGGTCACGCCTCCTGGTCATGCCCGTGACCAATAGGTCACGCCCGTGTCAGGGGCGTGTAACTTGAATCTGACGTGGCAGGTACTCTGGAGCTCCTTCATAGGTCACTGCTGTTGAAGCCAGGAAAATTCCCGACCTCAAAAATAGGATCAAGGCAGCCTAAGGTTACTGATTCTACGGTCCGACGTCACAGATCAAGTGGCTAGGTCGAGAGATAGGAAATTATCTATAAGCACACCCCAAATGTTCCAGCAGGGAGGTCCCGTCACGTACTTGGAAGCTTACAAGAAGCTTCCCCTCCGCAACCAAAAGGCTGAGCGAGGTACTCGACAGGCAAGGACTGGGCGAGTATCCACTTGGGGGACCTCGACCTCTTCCAAAAGTGCCATTTTCAATACCCCTGGGTGGCTATTTATAGAGAAATCCTGGGGGGGGGGGGGTATAGACGAGTATCCAACTTCTAGCAGTGAGCTCCAAGGGATACTCACCCATACTCGATAACCGAAGTCATCATTTGGAACTCGCCTAAGGAGGTCGCGATCTGGAACTTGCTTATGAGCGAGTAATAGGTAAGCTTGCCCCATGAAGCCGTCGAGTCTGAAAGTCACCATCGTGAAGTCGCCTATGGGCGAGTAACCAAGAAGCTGCACACCTTGCCGAGAACTCGCCCACCTTGCCGAGAACTCGCCCACCTTGCTAAATGCTCGCGAGTTCATGCCTTTGGTCTCCAGCTCGCCATCATAAGCTATGAAAACTTCTCGCAAAAATTTCTTCCTCGGCTACTATCCACGCTCACCGCACCAAGTGTTGAAGCCAGAAAAATTCCCGACCTCAGAAATAGGATCAAGACAACCTAAGGTTACTGATTCTATGGTCCGACGTCACAGATCAAGTGGCTAGCTCGAGAGATAGGAAACTATCTATAAACACACCCCAAATGCTCCAGCAGGGAGGTCCCGTCACGTATCCGGAAGCTTAGAAGAAGCTTCCCCTCCGCAACCAAAAGGCTGGACGAGGTACTAGACAGACATGGACTGGGCGAGTATCCACTTGGGGGGACCTCGACCTCTTCCAAAGTGCCATTTCCAGTACCCCTGGGGGGCTATTTATAGAGAAATCCTGGGGGGGGGGGGGGTATAGGAGAGTATCCAGCTTCTGCCAGCGAGTTCCAAGAGATACTCGCGAGTTGCTCGCCTCTGCTCGCCTCTGCTCGCCCAAGCTCGCCTCTGCTCGTCGAATGGTCTGCGAATAGCCGTCTGCTGGGGTACTTCTGATCTCGACGAATTACGAGTTATACACAATTCCCGCTTTTTTCGAGCTCGGCACGAGCTTGGAAAAACAATGTTGAACACGTTCGGAGAGATGACGCTAGACGATGCACTGCACAAGGTCCTTCCTAGGAGGAGCTCAACTAGCTGGAGGAAGCTCGACGGGAGGTGGAGAGTCGACACCTCACAGGAGCCGAGCTCAACTGGAGGCGGAGAGGAGGTCGACACCTCACAGGAGCCAAGCTCAACTGGAGGCGGAGAGAAGAGGTCGACACATCGTAGGAGCCGAGCTCAACTGGAGGTGGAGGGAAGAGGTCGACACCTCGCATGAGGAAGCTCAATTTGAGGTGGAGAGTCAACACCTCACAGGAGCCGAGCTCAACTGGAGGCGGAGAGGAGGTCGACACCTCACAGGAGCCAAGCTCAACTGGAGGCGAAGAGAAGAGGTCGATACCTTGCAGTAGCCAAGCTCAACTGGAGGTGGAGAAGAAGTCGACATCTCACAGGAGGAAGCTCAATTGGAGGTGGAGAGTCGACACTTCACAGGAGCTGGCTCAACTGGAGGTGGAGAGTCGACACCTCACAGGAGCCCAACTCAACTGGAGGCGGAGAGAAGAGGTCGACACCTCGCAAAAGCCGGGCTCAACTGGAGGCGGAGAGGAGGTCGACACCTCGCAGGAGCCGAGCTCAACTGGAGGTGGAGGGAAGAGGTCGACACCTCTCAGGAGGAAGCTCAACTGGAGGTGGAGAGTCGAGGTCGACACTTCGCAGGAGCCGAACTCAACTGGAAGTGGAGAAAAGAGGTCGACACCTCGCAGGAGCCGCGTTCAACTGGAGGTGTAGAGAAGAGGTCGACATCTCACAGGAGCCGAGCTCAACTGGAGGTGGAGAGAAAGGTCGACACTTAGCAGGAGCCGAGCTCAACTGAAGGTTGAGAAAAGAGGTCGACACCTCGCAGCAGCCGAGCTCAACTGGAGGTGGAGAGAAGAGGTCGACACCTCGCAGGAGCCGAGCTCAACTGGAGGTGGAGAGAAAGGTCGACACTTAGCAGGAACCCAGCTTAACTGGAGGTGGAGAGAAGAAGTCGACACCTCGCAGGAGGAAGCTCAACTGGAGGTGGAGAGTCGACACCTCACAGGAATCGAGCTCAACTGGAGGTGGAGAAAATGGTCGACACCTAGCAGGAGCCGAGCTCAACTGAATGTGGAGAAAAGAGGTCGACACCTCGCTGGAGCCGAGCTCAACTGGAGGTGGAGAGAAGAAGTCGACATCTCGCAGGAGGAAGCTCAACTGGAGGCGGAGAGTCGACAGCTCACAGGAACCGAGCTCAACTAGAGGTGGAGAAAAAGGTCGACACCTAGCAGGAGCCGAGCTCAACTGGAGGTGGAGAAAAGAGGTCGACACCTCGCTGGAGCCGAGCTCAACTGGAGGTGGAGAGAAAGGTCGACACCTAGCAGGAGCCGAGCTCAACTGGAGGTGGAGAGAAAGGTCGACACCTCGCAGGAGCCGAGCTCAACTGGAGGTGGAGAAAAGAGGTCGACACCTCGCAGGAGCCGAGCTCAACTGAAGGTGGAGAAAAGAGGTCGACACCTCGCAGGAGCCGAGCTCAACTGGAGGTGGAGAGAAGAGGTCGACACCTCGCAGGAGCCGAGCTCAACTGGAGGTGGAGAGAAAGGTCGACACCTAGAAGGAGCCGAGCTCAACTGAAGGTGGATAAAAGAGGTTGACACCTCGTAGGAGCCGAGCTCAACTGGAGGTGGAGAGAAGAGGTTGACACCTCGCAGGAGCCGAGCTCAACTGGAGGGGGAGAGAAAGGTCGACACGTAGCAGGAGCCGAGCTCAACTGAAGGTGGAGAAAAGAGGTCGAGACCGCGCAGGAGCCGAGCTCAACTGGAGGTGAAGAGAAGAAGTCGACACCTCGCAGGAGGAAGCTCAACTGGAGGTGGAGAGTCGACAACTCACAGGAGCCAAGCTCAACTGGAGCTGGAGAAAAAGGTCGACACCTAGCAGGAGCCGAGCTCAACTGAAGGTGGAGAAAAGAGCTTGACACCTCACAGGAGCCGATCTCAACTGGAGGTGGAGAGAAGAAGTCGACACCTCGCAGGAGGAAGCTCAACTGGAGGTGGAGAGTCGACACCTCACATGAGCCGAGCTCAACTGGAGGTGGAGAAAAAGGTCGACACATAGCAGGAGTCGAGCTCAACTGAAGGTGGAGAAAAGAGGTCGACACCTCGCAGGAGCCGAGCTCAACTTGTGGTGGAGATAAGAAGTCGACACCTCGCAGGAGGAAGCTCAACTGGAGGTGGAGAGTCGACACCTCACTGGACCCGAGCTCAACTGGAGGTGGAGAAAAAGGTCGATACCTAGCAGAAGCCGAGCTCAACTGAAGTTGGAGAAAAGAGGTCGACACCTCGCAGAAGCTGAGCTCAACTGGTGGTGGAGAGAAAGGTCGACACCTAGCAGGAGCCGAGCTCAACTGGAGGTGGAGAGAAAGGTCGACACCTAGCAGGAGCCGAGCTCAACTGAAGGTGGAGAAAAGAGGTCGACACCTCGCAGGAGCCGAGCTCAACTGAAGGTGGAGAAAAGAGGTCGACACCTCGCAGGAGCCGAGCTGAACTGGAGGTGGAGAGAATAGGTCGACACCTCGCAGGAGCCGAGCTCAACTGGAGGTGGAGAGAAAGGTCGACACCTAGCAGGAGCCGAGCTCAACTGAAGGTGGAGAAAAGAGGTCGACACCTCGCAGGAGTCGAGCTCAACTGGAGGTGGCGAGAATTGGTCGACATCTCGCAGGAGCCGAGCTCAACTGGAGGTGGAGAGAAAGGTCGACACCTAGCAGGAACCGAGCTCAACTGAAGGTGGAGAAAAGTGGTCGACACCTCGTAGGAGCCGAGCTCAACTGGAGGTGGAGAGAAGAAGTCGACACCTCGCAGGAGTAAGCTTAATTGGAGGTGGAGAGTCGACACCTCACAGGAGCCGAGCTTAACTGGAGGTGGAGAAAAGGTCGACACCTAGCAGAAGCCGAGCTCAAATGAAGGTGGAGAAAAGAGGTCGACACCTCGCAGGAGCCGAGCTCAATTGGAGGTGGAGAGAAGAAGTCGACACCTCGCAGGAGGAAGCTCAACTGCAGGTGGAGAGTCGACACCTCACAGGAGCCGAGCTCAACTGGAGGTGGAGAAAAAGGTCGACACCTAGCAGAAGCCGAGCTCAACTGAAGGTGTAGAAAAGAGGTCGACACCTCGCAGGAGCCGAGCTCAACTGGAGGTGGAGAGAAAGGTCGGCACCTAGCAGGAGCCGAGCTCAACTAAATGTGGAGAAAAGAGGTCGACACCTCGCAGGAGCCGAGCTTAACTGGAGGTGGAGATAAAAATTCGACACCTCGCAGGAGGAAGCTCAACTGGAGGTGGAGAGTCGACACCTCACAGGATCCGAGCTCAACTGGAGATGGAGAAAAAGGTCGACACCTAGCAGGAGCCGAGATCAACTGAAGGTGGAGAAAAGAGGTCGACAGCTCGCAGGAGCCGAGCTCAACTGGAGGTGGAGAGAAAAGTCGACATCTAGCAGGAGCCGAGCTCAACTGAAAGTGGAGAAAAGAGGTCGGCAGCTCGCAGGAGCCGAGCTCAACTGGAGGTGGAGAGAAGAAGTCGACACCTCGCAGGAGGAAGCTCAACTGGAGGTGGAGAGTCGACACCTCACATGAGCCGAGCTCAACTGGGGGTGGGAATCAGTCGACTCGGGGAGCCAAGTAGTCGGTCTGCAGGATAGGAGCTCGTACAGAGTTCACGGACTACGACATCACTTCAACGAGGAACTTGGTCTCACTCGAGTAGGTCGTTGACCAATATGCAGGAGAGGAGCTCGTGCAGGTACTTGGACTTACGATGACACTGCCACTCGAGGACTTGAAACATTGTTGGAGTCTTCTGCTCTCAGAAGCCTTGCTCAACTAGAGTGATGTAAGTCGACTCGGGGAGGCAAGTAGTCAGTCTGCAGGAGAGGAGCTCGTACAGAGTTCACGGACTACGACATCACTCCAACGAGGAACTTGGTCTCACTCGAGCAGGTCGTTGGCCAATGTGCAGGAGAGGAGCTCGTGCAGGGACTTGAACTTACGATGACACTGCCACTCGAGGACTTGAAACATTGTTTGAGTCGACAGCTCTCAGGAGCCTTGCTCAACTAGAGTGGTGTAAGTCGACTCGGGGAGGCAAGTAGTCGGTCTGCAGGAGAGGAGCTCGTACAGAGTTCACAGACTACGACATCACTCCAACGAGGAACTTGGTCTCACTCGAGGAGGTCGTTGGCCAATGTGCAGGAGATGAGCTCGTGCAGGAACTTGGACTTACGATGAAACTGCCACTCGAGGACTTTAATCAGTGCTGAAGTAATTTGGCCTGCCGCTTAAGAGATTGTCAATGAGTCAAATGCATCAATATCTTTGAGAACGAAGAAATTCTAAAGAGAACGATGAGCTTTCTTTTGTCGAGTTGAGAGGTTAGCGTCCAAACCTGTTCACGGTAGTTCCTCCAGTCAGAGGAGAGATGCAATCGGGGGTAGCTAGGCCGACATGCAAGGGGGGAGCTGATCTCGGCCGTCAATGCAGGAGCTCGATCTTACAAGGACGCTTACATCCCGAGGCATCGTCCCATCGTCCGCCCTGGACTATCTAGGAGAAACAGGTCGAAGGCTCGTTTCCCAACCCAACTGTGGAGATTGTTTTCAGCTCTGCCCCTTGGCTACGAAGGTCAGCGTACAAGCGGAGGAAAATGGCCCTCGGGGGGTCCCACATGACACACACTCGAGCCCACCATCCTTCTACGAACTTGTACTTCTCAGAGCTCGGCAGGTTATCCTGCTTTTGTAACAACAGTGACGCGTCCTGCTTACAAGACAAACATTCGCTACGAGCGGGTCTTGTAGTCTTCTCAAAGACCGATGACGCTTTTGTACAAGGCATCACTCTGTGAGGTCGATCCTTTATCGAGTTTAGGAGGTTAGCGTTCAGACCTGTTTCTGATAATTTCTCCAGTCAGAGGAGAGATGCAATCCGGGGTAACTAGGCCGACATGGAAGGGGGGAGCTGATCTCAGCCGTCAATGCAGGGGCTCAGTCTTACATGGAGGCTTAAATCCCGAGGCATCGTCCCATCGTCCGCCCTGAGCTAAATAGGAGAAACAGGTCGAGCGCAGGTTTCCTAAATCGATAGTGGAGTTGAACTTCACTGCTCCTAGCTAACTTGAGATGAATCAACACAAAGAAGACAACTCGCATTAACCCGTGACTCCGGGCGTGAGGACATGTATAAACAACTTAGAAACAATGTTACAGGTAAGCAATACATGTTACCGCTAGGGGTAGAACCTTTTCAGGTCATCCCCGCTCCAGATATTTTAGGAGATGGAATGAATAGCATTGCGTCCTGGTTGCTGAAGTGATAGCCTTGCGCGTATAAACTCGCAGAATTCGAACACCATAGTTGCTAAAGTAGTGATCTCGCGAGTATGAACTTATGGAATTAAAGGAGAGCACCATAGATGTTGAAGAGATGACCTCGCGAGTATGGAACTCGCGGAATTGAAGAGAGCACCCAGTAAGCATGAAAAGCATTATGAGTAGGAGCTCTTAAAACACTAGCTTGAATATGCCATGAGTAAGCCATCTCATGGAATGTAGGTTGTCGGAGGAGATCATCGCAAGTAGGAGCTCGCAGAGCACCTCGTATATTTTTTCCTGGTGGTGAACATGTCGTGATTCGCCCTGTTTGTTAGTCATACAAAAAGTACTCATGGGCTTTACCAAAGCACCCGTAAGTATGAACATGTATGAAAAACACCACTATTGAAAAATGAGACGAATCAGGCGGAGGGTAAGTGTCACTCCTGACATTAGAACCACTACATAGAGTTTTCGGGGGTTCTGGGGGCAGCGCCCCAGGAAATTTTTGATTTTCCACTCCCAACTCGCCCAAATTCTGAGCTATCCCGGCCTTGCGAGTTAGTCGCCTGTGAAGTTCTCCTATGTGCGAGTAACAAAGATACTCGCCCCTTCAACTCGCCTTTGGGCGAGTAATAAAGATATTCGCGTCTTCCCCTGTAGAACTCACATATGGGCGAGTAAGAAAGATACTCGCCTCTTCGAAGTCGCCAATCCTACCTATACTCGCCTATGGGCGAGTAACAAGGAAGCTCGCCAACCTGCATGAACTCACTCTCATACTCGATAATCGAAGTCATCATCTGGAACTCGCCTAAGGAGGTCTCGATCCGGAACTCGCTTATGAGCGAGTAATAGGTAAGCTCGCCCCATGAAGCCGTCGAGCTTGAAAGTCGTCATCGTGAAGTCGTATATGGGCGAGTAACCAGAAAACTCGCCCACTTTTCCGAAAACTCGCCCACCTTGCCGAGAACTCGCCCACCTTGCTGAATGCTCGCGAGTTCCTGCCTTTGGTCTCCAACTCGCCATCTTAAGCAATGAAGTTTTCTCGCAAAAAATTCTTCCTTTGCTACTATCCACGCTCGCCGCACCCAGTGTTGAAGTCAGGAAAATTCCCGACCTCAAAAATAGGATCAAGACAGCCTAAGGTTTCTGATTTTACGGTCCGACGTCAAAGATCAAGTGGCTAGCTCGAGTGATAGGAAATTATCTATAAGCACACCCCAAACGCTCCAGCAGGGAGGTTCCGTCACGTACCCGGAAGCTTAGAAGAAGCTTCCCCTCCGCAACTAAAAGGCTGGGCGAGGTACTAGGCAGGCATGGACTGGGAGAGTATCCACTTGGGGGGACCTCGACCTCTTCCAAAGTGCCATTTCCAGTACCCCTGAGGGGCTATTTATAGAGAAATCCTGGAGAGGGGGGGGGGTATAAGCCAGTATCTAGCTTCTGCCAGCGAGTTCCAAAAGATACTCGCCCATACTCGCGAGTTGCTCGCCACAGCTCGCCTCTGCTCGCCACTGCTCGCCACAGCTCGCCACTGCTCGCCACAGCTCGCCTCTGCTCGCCACAGCTCGCCTCTGCTCGCCACAGCTCGCCACATCTCGCCACATCTCGCCACAGCTCGCCACAGCTCGCCACAGCTCGCCACAGCTCGCCACAGCTCGCCACAGCTCGCCACAGCTCGCCACAGCTCGCCACAGCTCGCCACAGCTCGCCACAGCTCGCCACAGCTCGCCACAGCTCGCCACAGCTCGCCACAGCTCGCCACAGCTCGCCACAGCTCGCCACTGCTCGCCACTGCTCGCCACTGCTCGCCACTGCTCGCCCAATGGTCTGCGAATAGCCGTCTGCTGGGGTACTTCTGATCTCGACCAATTACGGGTTATACAACGGCCACCTATCACGCCCGTGACAGGGGCGTGTAAACGTGATTTTTCAAGGAATTCTCGGTTTGTTCTTCTGATTAGCCTAGCATGCTCCAATTTGTTATCTGCAGCCCAAATAGATCTGAAATAAGAAAACAAAGGAATTAATACAAAAATTAATAAAAAACTAAATAGAAACCTAACTATTTATTAAATAAAAACTATATAAAAACTACTATAAATAATTACTTATCAGATACCCCTATACTTAAGCTTTTGCTATTTCAGAGCAAAACTATGAGAAATACTTATAAGAAATTAATATAATTTTTTTAATTAAACTAAAAATTTATTAAATCAGAAGGACGTTCAAAGTAAAATTTAGTGATTCAAATTTTTAAGTCCTAAAATATGAAAGTAAAATGTGAATAGCTAAATATTTAGCAAAGTTTTCTCTAATAAAATAATTAAAACTCAAAATTAAGTATTTAGCAAACAAAGTTAGATTAAAAATTATAAACATTTTTTTCACTAAAAAGAAATTTCAAGAAAAATTCAAACCACTACTTATGTTCTCTTACAATTTTAATTTAAATATAAAACAATTATATTGGATTTTAGGCTTTGGAAATAAGAAAATTGAAGAGATCTTAGATTGTGGGTGATGAATTTTATCCTCTCACCCCGCACAATTTTTTTCTTTTTGATATCTTTTTTCTCTTCAAATAAAAACAAAATTGCTTGGGAGTAATGGATTTTATCCTTTTATTTTTTTTTGGGTTGCATATGTGTACCAAGGAATACTTGATTCCCATGATGTACAACCCCGTATCCGGCCGAGTGAGATCCTCCCTAGGTAGCGGGCTCGGGATATGCTATGGGCGATGATTTGATGTAGCCACGTTCGAGAACGTGCGAGTAGTCGTGCACGCGTGCGGAAATTTTATATGTTAAGAATATGTGTAAATATTATATTATAATAATATCATAATACATATATATATTATATATATATACTTACATAAATATGGCAGCAGAGCTGACATGTTATCAAGAGCAAATGTCAAAATGACCGGAGCAACCGGTGGACATCATTATTAATTGGCTGAAAAGTCGTATTTCGTCATGGGTTGTAGCTGATTTTGGCTGTGGACATCATTATTAATAAAGTTTTCTCTATTGATCGGGTCTCAACTAAGCGATCGGGTATGGCTTGCGAGAGGAAAAAGGCAGAAGACATAGAAAAGGAGAGAGGGAGGAAGATAGGGCACGGGAGGGAAAAAAAAAAGAGGAGCAGGCCGACCCCCTTCCTCTCTCCCGTCGACCAACAGGGGCAGCCCGACGCCGGCCCCCTTTCTCTCTCCCGTCGGCCAAGAGGGGCAGCCCGACACCGACCCCCTTCCTCTCTCCCGTCGGCCAACAGGGGCAGCCCGACGCCGGCCCCCTTCCTCTCTCCCGTCGGCCTACAACGGCAGCCCGACGTCTCCACCTTCTTCTCTCCCGTCGCCGGCTAAAAAGCAGCCGGAGCGCCGCCGCACGCGCCGCCCAAAGCCATGCCCGAGCCCTTGCTATTCCTTCTCGCCGTCGCCGCCCAAAGAAAGGTCCAAACCCTTGCTCTCCTTCACCGTCGCAGCCGCCCGAGACAAGACCGGTCGAGATTTGTTCTCCCGGCATTGCCTTCAGCTAGATCGGCCAGGAGCTTCTCTCCTGGCACCGCCTCCAGCAACAACGGCCGAGAGCTCCTCTCCCGGCACTGCCGCCAAACACGCGTCAAGGGTAACGAAGTTTATTCTTGGGCAGGTGAAGCCCTTAATTTTCATATTTGCATGGAAGCTCCTCTCCACCGACGGGTGGGGGAAAGGGGGCTCTCCGACGGGTCGATGTGTACATCCCCGCAGCTGGTCGCATTTAGTATCCGGAAGCATGAGTACGGATTTAGGCATGCTGTGTGAAGCCCATCCGGATGTGTAAGCCGGATTGGTGATGTTCTGGGGTTCCCGGGGAAAACTCCGTGGAAGTTGTTTATTATTTGCTCTTAGGAGATAAACATCACCGCCCCGAGGCAGAGATGGAGCCGATGTTTATTTTGCCACCGTTTGGCGGGACGTTGGCGTACAAGTATTGCAGTACCAAGCGGGGAATAGTGGACTTAAGCTCAAGTTTGTGCCGGCCCTCGAAGGCCTATTTTTGCTTATGTTGCCGGGCTGCGCGCTGAAGTATGAAATTTATATTCCTGTAATTTAAATATCTGTGATGCTCTGTGTATGTGATCTATCTCCTCCGCCTTAGGAGAGTGCTGTACTCGTGAACCACTCGCCCCGTGGGGGCCCCGAGGTAAAGTTACCGGGAAGCCCTTGAGGGCCTGCTCATAGCCTTTCAGGACACCGAGTTACGTTGTTTGCGACCCAATTGGAGCTGCGTAAAGTAGAACTGTCCGGCGAGATTACGCCATTGGTATGACGGATGAGGAACATTTTACATAGACCCGAGGAGGCACCTCTGGTCAGGAGAGAGTTGCTCTTGAGACTCTCCTTAGAGGTTCCGGTCGGCCAAGAGAGCCCTCCGAAGGTGCCTTAGCTCAGCCTTTGCCTTGGGAGGGGAAGAGTTTGCTAGTCTTCCGGGTATGCGACGGGACCTCCACGTTGAGACCTTGCGTCTGTCCCTTGTGTTCCTAGTCTTGTGCCTAGATCGTTCGCTTGAGGGTAGTAGGTGCACCGTCACCCCTTCCCCAAGGGTGAACTCCACAGGAGACCGAGATTTCGGTTTCAACACATGACATATGATTTAACAAAAAAAAATTGCATATGTGTATCAGAGGATAATGAATTTTATCCTTTTATCCTCATGACATATGATCTAACAAGAAAGTTAAAAATAAAGGAAAAACTTAACAAAAATTTAGATTAAATTAAAATTATTGGAGAACAATTATAGTAAATTAAAATTTCATAAGAATCTTAAAGCTTAAGTGAATATAATTGAAATTACTATGAAATTGAAACTAATTAGAATTTGATAGAAAAAAGGGTAAATAAATTTCTCTAAACAAATTTACTTCATAAATTTGAAATGGTTGACTTGAGAATATAGATTCAAATCACCTATTCATACCTGGGATTATTTGAATCTTTGTAGATGAGCGACAAATGGATCGAGGACAACATTTGATTGCAACAGCTCATCTTTTTCCTGAAATTTGTTAGTTAAAGAGAAATCAAAAAGAAGCGCGTCAAAAAAATCTTCGCAAGGAGCTTCTTGCGAAGTTATATGATTAGGTATAAGTTGTTTATTTTCTAAAATTAATTTGTTATCTAAAAATTCATTTGAAGAAATATTATCGGACACTTCATTTTTATGAATTTGAAATTCTAAATAAGTAGAAGCGTTGCTTGAAAATTCATGAAAATAAGAATCGGGTGTAGTATGAGAAGAAACATGTCCTTCTAATTCACCTGGTGTGTCCATAATTTTAAAATATTCTTGATATAATAATTCTTCTTGCTCTTCAGAATAAGACACTATGAGAACACATGAAGATTCATGTTCCTCCATAGGTGAAATATTTGAAGCTGGAGAAGTATTATCAGAAAAAGTAATAATTTCTTCTAAATTTTGGAAAGGAGTATCAACTAGAAATTGTGTAAAGTCCCCAAAATTAGAAGAAGTGTGCTCTGTGATAAAAGAAGAATAAAAATTCGGATCTAAATAACTATTCTCATAACTCGGAATGTTTTCCGGTTGATATTGCGAGCAAGAAAAACTAAAATCCGAGGTGGAAGAACAATTATGTAAATCAAAATAATTATCCGCATTTGAAAAATTATTTTCATGAAAAATAGGTGAATTGGAAAAATGAGTTTCATGAAAATTAGAAACAGAATTAACATCAAAGTGAGAATAATTATTAATTGTAAAATTATTTCATAACAAATTTTTTGATAATAATAATAATAACAATTATCACTTTGATGAGGAGCACCACAATAATAACAAAAACTTTGGCGCTTTTTTGCGGCTTCCAAAATATTTAGTTGATTTTGAAGCTTGACAATTTTGACGACCAATTTAGATAACAATTTTTTTTTAATAAAAAAAATAAACACAACCCTTATCTAATAGAAATGAATTTGAAAAAGAAAATTAAAAAGATAATTGAGGATAGAGAAAGAGAGTGATAAAAGTAATTCAATTTTCGTTTTCAAAATATCAACAAAAAAAGTCACCGGCAACTGCGCCAAAAACTTGATGAGAATTTTATAGTTTTAAAAATGTATCCAAACTATCATGTCAAATATGCAAGCGTACCTATCGAAATATAATATAAGAAATGTCGTATTAGACTCGGGGCCTGTTGAGTACTGCTACTCACGCAAATTAATATTATTTTATCTGTAAATAACGATAGAAAATTTATAAAACTATGAACTAAGATTAACAATTGATCTAGACTTTGAATTAAAATAAACTTTTCATAAAAACAAATTTCTAAATATCCTACTTCAACGATGGAGGTTCCTAAATTACAAGAGCGCCTCTCTCGAGAATACGCTCTCGACTAAACTTAGGTTGATCGATTAAGACCTCTCGACCAGTCAAAACTCCTAAGCTTGCTTTATGCGGCGAACTCCGCTATTTGATTTGACTCCAATCCGGAAGATCCATGTCATCCTCTCTCGAGGAGTGCATGTGAATCCTTCTACCCTTAAGTGATCTACTCATACCCACAAGCTCTCGGTAAATCTAGGGTACAGATCAAAAATCGAAATCAATAATAAATTGAAGCAGAAATAATAGAGTTTTTGACAAGAAAGAAGAACTTTATTTTATTTAAAAGCTTGTCAAGATCAATTACTACTAAAATTAACTACTCATTATCATAAAAAAAATACATAAAAAAGGTGAAATGATGGAAAAGAAAAGTGCTTGAATTGAAATAAAAGCAGAACACACTATTCTATGAAATTGAAGATACAAGAAAGAAAAGAGAAAAACTGAATGTAAACTACTAAATCTAACTCCTTAGATGCCTCCCTCGATGCCCTAGCTCATGGCTTTCTCTGAAAATTATAGTAAAATTTTCTGGAAGGGGGTGACCTAGGGCGTGTCAGGCTCAGAAACTGCTGTCTTGAAAACTCGGGAACGTTGCAGAAAAACAGCCAAAAGTCGCCGTTTTTCGGGTCACGCCCCTAGGTCACGCCCGTGACCTATGGCGTGTCAAGTCTGTTACTGGAAACGGCGGGAAGGAGAAACAGCGGGAAATAAATTCTGGCTGTTGCGGGAAGTCACGCCCGTGATCTAGGGCGTGTAAGCTGAAAACCAATGGATCCGAAAACTGACTTCGTAACACACGACATGCCTAGATATCATGCCTGAAGGTCACACCCATGACCAATAGGTCACGCCCGTGTCAGGGGAGTGTAACTTGAATCTGACGTGGCAGGTACTCTGGAGCTCCTTCATAGGTCACGACCACCTCTCACGCCCGTGACATGAAGGTCACGCCCGTGACAGGGGCGTGTAAACATGATTTTTCAAGGAATTCTCGGTTTGTTCTTCTGATTAGCCTAGCATGCTCCAATTTGTTATCTGCAGCCCAAATAGATCTGAAATAAGAAAACAAAGGAATTAATACAAAAATTAATAAAAACTAAATAGAAACATAACTATTTATTAAATAAAAACTATATAAAAACTACTATAAATAATTACTTATCACACGTGTTGGTCCTAGGTTTAAGCTTAGACCTTCTAGGGTCGGAAACCCTAAATAGGCTATACAGACACATGTCTTAAGTCTAGTTATTGACGGGGGTCTCTTAAATCAAAGATCGTAGGGTGTGACCTCTAATTTAGTGATGCAATGACCCAGAGCCGACCCGCTCTGTCGACCAGGCCTCACACCTGGACTAGCCAGAGACCCACGTCTGGCGACCCACTGCCGGGCCCACCAAGGCGTCACACAATGGCGTCCCTTTTATCAGGCCCGCGGGCCGTACACCCCAACCCATCTCCGGGCCCAACCACAGGCGCACGGTAGGTTGTTGAGGCCAGGTCTCGATCCCCTGACCTCCTTGATAAAGAGCTTTCAGGCAAGCTCTCATCAACCAACTGAAATCCGCGTATCAGTTGGTTGATGAGAGCTTGCCTGAAAGCTCTTTATCAAGGAGGTCAGGGGATCGAGACATGGCCTCAACAACCTACCGTGCGCCTGTGGTTGGGCCAGGAGATGGGTTGGGGTGTACGGCCCGCGGGCCTGATAAAAGGGACGCCATGGTGTGACGCCACGGTGGGCCCGACAGTGGGCCGCCAGACGTGGGCCTCTGGCTAGGCCAGGTGCGAGGCCTGGTCGACAGAGCGGGTCGGCTCTGGGTCACTGCATCAAAAAAGTGCACTTTTTTGATGCAGTGACCCAGAGCCGACCCGCTCTGTCGACCAGGCCTCGCACCTGGCCTAGCCAGAGGCCCACGTCTGGCGGCCCACTGTCGGGCCCACCGTGGCGTCACACCATGGCGTCCCTTTTATCAGGCCCGCGGGCCGTACACCCCAACCCATCTCCGGGCCCAACCACATGCGCACGGTAGGTTGTCGGCTCTGGGTCACTGCATTATTTAGCATGAAAGACTTTGTTCAAAATATGGTTTGCAGTTAAAACTGCTTCTCCTCAATAAGCAGTAGGCATGACAACAGTGAGGAGCATAAATTCAACATCTCTGTTAACGTTCTATTCTTTCTCTAGGCTATGCCATTTGATTGACGTGGTTAAGGAGCGGTGGTTTCTGTTATGATTACTTGAGAGTCAAAGAAACATCTGATCTCACTGGACACGTATTATCCTCTTCTGTCACTTCTAAACCTTTTTATCTTCATGTCTAGTTGATTTTCTACCTAGTTTTGAAAAGATGGAATTTTTCAAACCCTTTATCTTTAGTTTTCAGAAAATAAATGTGATAGAACCTAGAGCAGTCATCTATAAATGTGATCATATACTTCTTTCCCGCTCTAGTGACAAAACTTTTAAAGTCACATATGTCGGAATGTATAAGCTCTATGGGTGCTGTGCTCCTAGTAATCACACTAAACGATTTCCTAGTGATCTTAGTCTGAGCACACATTTCACATTTATTAGGGTAGTTTTTAATGTCTAATGTGATCTGATGAGTTATAGTTATTCAGAACATTTTTCTATAGTTCACGTGTCCTAGTCTCTCATGTAGGGTCTTAGGGCTAACTAAGTTTGATTGTACTTGTTGAACTATTTCATTTGCTAAACTTAGTCGGTACATCCTATTTTGGACGTATGCACATCCAAAATAGTGAGAGTTAACTGACAATGTTGCTTTACCGCTACAAAAAGTAAAAGACATGTCAGCATCACATAACAAACTTATAGACACTAAATTAACATCTAATGAATGAATGTATTTAACGTTCTTTAAAGTTAAAGTCTTACCTGAGGATGAGAGTAGAGTTGCGTTCCCCACCTTCAACACGTTAACTGTCTCGCCATTCGCCACCGTCACAAACTCTCTTACAACAATGAGCCCTGTCTTCAGATTAGCGTTGTTGCAATTGTGGCATGTTGCCCCCGAATTCAGGTAGCACTAAGTGCTGGCCTTCACATTTCTTACCATAATAACAAAGTCGGATGGCTCAGCAAGGCTAACCATATTGACCTGGTTGCCTTCTTGTGGTGCTCTGGTCCTTTCCTTTTTAGGAAACCTGCAATCAGATGCACTGTGTCCCCACTTGTTGCAGTTGAAACACTGTATCCATGATTATTTAGAAATCATGTTAGCTGCAACTTTCTGCTTGCTAACAGCTTTTAAGGCGTGCCTTGTCATGTTCTCATCCTCAATGAGTATAAAATGCTTGAGATCATTCAGGCCATCTTGCATCTTTTTGCGATACATTTCAGTTTTGAAATTATACTACGTGGAAGACAATTTATAAATAATCGTGCCCGCAACAAAAGTATCTTGCAAAATAATATTTTCACTGTGTAAGAAATCAAGTAAGTTTTCAAATTCCGATACCTGAGGGATAATGACTTTCTCCTCGTCGAACAAGAAAGAGTGAAACTTCTCCACAAGGTGTGCTTTTGACAGGTCTTCCTCCTTCCTGAAGTGCTCCTCCAGTGCCTCCCAGATCTCCTTGGAAGACTTCATCTTGATGTACGTCTTTGTCAAGCTGGAGGATAGACAGTTCAGCAGGTAGTCGCAACAGAAGTCCTCATCGTGGACCCACTTTGCCTCATCGTCAGTGCTCATAACGTCAGCACGATCAGATTAGACTGTATAGAACACGTTCAGGTACTTCATCCTGAGCTAGGTATTCAACTTTCAGTCGTTGAATTCTGTCGTCGTGAACTTCTTCAGTTTTATCATCGGAACGGGCGATGAGAAATTATTCCCCTTCATCATCGTGAGTTCACTTGATTCAGAGTGGGGTGGGATCCTTCTTCAGGATCAAGGAACAAAACTGAAGTGATCTCCGTTTAGGTCGTTGACTCCTTCCCAAAAAAAGGTATCGGCCCAAAATCAAAATCCTGGAGGTGCAGACAAATTACTTCCAAGGTTGGGAAGAATATCTGCTTCAATAGAAATGGCCGGCCGCCAAAAATCTGAACGGTGCCTCTTCCTCAAAACAGGTGTTGTAGTTGGACACTCTTGGGATCCAAAACTGCATGCGGGTATCCAAATTTCTCAACAGGTGATAATGTTCCAAAATAGAGAGGATGGAGACGACGATTCACGTAAGAACTCAATTTGAAGTATGCTTTTGATTCCCCTAGATCAGCGCCATCAAGAAAGGCTTGTTCTTGCCGGCGATGAAGATCCAGTAACGACGAGATATCAAGCAGTTTTGTTTTTCTGGAGGCTGATTGGTGGAGCAACAGTTTCTTTCTTTCCTCCCTATCCAGATCGGCGGCGGCCAACAAATCCATGTAAGAAGCGGACAGGAAAGGAAGGAGCGACGAAATGCACCAGAGAGAAAACACGATCCTGGCTGGAAATCACGGTCGCGTCTTTCCTTTTCACGGCAGCGACAACAGAAGATGTTCTTCGATCGAAAACATAGGACAGGAGCGCGACGGCTACTTCCTGTCGATTTCAATGGCGGGACTCTTCCCTGTGGAAAAACAGATGCTGTCGGACAGATGCAGGCTTTTCCTCCTTCACGATCAAGAAGCAACGGAGCTGGATTCTTCTCCTTCCCTAACCGAGCGAAACAGCAGCGGCCACTCCCCTTTTTCTTTTCTATTCCAGGCGGTAGCGGAATCGGTTACGGGATATACGAGCGACGGGGCAGTTTCGAGAATGATAGTGTCGCTCGAAGCATCCGGATGGAGATCAAGGTGAAATCACATATCCGTTGCCCCTTGGTGGTTATAAATAGGCAAACCCTAGGAGTATCTACGGGTATAGGATATCCATGTATTCGAACCGACCCATTAAGCCTCCAAACCCGTTAATTGTCCAAATATACATTAACACTATGCACATCAATTTATAATGTGGTCGCAAAAATTATAACCAATCGTATGAAGCCTATCTTGAAGAGAATCATCTCTGAGGAGTCCGCTTTTGTGCCAGGAAGACTGCTCTCCGACAACTGTATTTTAGCCCAGGAGCTCCTTGACATGGAAAAAGCTTTTGACAGGATGCAATGAAGTTTCTTCAAATGGGCCCTCGCCGCCTTTAGTTTTCCAACCGCCTTTAGTTTTCCAACCGCATGGATTAATCTGATCTTGGAATATATCTTCTACCCGAGATTTGGTCTCTTAATCAACAGTTCTAGTACGAAATGGATAAATGTCACTTGTGGACTCCTGCAGGGTTGCCCTCTATCTTCCTACCTATTTATTATATGCTCAGATATCTTATTTGCCACAAAAGTTTCCCATTTGCTATTTCGTGATGATACACTCTTGTTCGGAGCGGCTACAGCTAGCACCGCGAAGGAATTCTCAAAAATTTTACAGTGTTACTGCGCCCTTTCGGGAGAAGCTATCAATGCTAGTAAATCCAGCATATTGGCAGAAAAGTGCAACCCACTGCTAAAACTGACATCCTCTGGGTGCTCGGTCACAGAGATGCCAAAATGATTAATTCTCTGGGGATTAAGCTCCGTCCAGGCAAGGCCCGCCCAGCTGATTTTGATGGGTTGCTGGAAAAAATTGCTTGTTGGTGCTTACGTCATCATTCAATGGCGGGGTGGGTCGCCCTGATTAACAACACTCTCTCTTCCATTTCGATGCATGCTCTCGCAAATGCGCCAATGCCGATTTCTGTTATCAGGAAAATTAACCGCCTCCTAAACGCTTTCCTTTGGTGTGGAGCGGAAAAAGATCACGTTATTCATTATGCCCGATGGGAGGATATCTGCTGCCCAAAGTCAGATGGCGGCTTGGACATCATAAATCTTTCAACATGGCGGCACATTACCATGGCCAAGACGGCGCATTACCATGGCCAAGACGGCGGCCAGATTTGTCCGCATGGATAACAGTTTTATGGTAAACACACTTCTCAGAAAATTCAATGGGCCAGACCTATTCAAAAATAATAGGTAAAACTCAAAAATATGGAAGCTTATTTGCCTGGGTAGCTCAATTGTGTCCAACTACTCCGACTGGATGGTGGGCAATGGCCAAAACATCTCTACCTTAAAAGTTTCTTGGATTTGTAGCTTGCCATTTGATAGATGTCCAGGTTTTGTGGATGTGCTTTCTCTTCCTGAGCAGGGGAATGGTCGGAGCAGGTCTTACCGTCTTTCGGCCACGAGCTTGCAAATAGATTTACTGGACTTCCAGGAGAGAATATTGGCGGACTAGATCGGTTGGTTTGGACCCATACGGTGAAAGAAAGCATGAACGCCACCGCTGTCTGCAACGAGGAGTGTATGCCATCTGCTCTTACAGGGGGTGAAATATGGAATTTACGCGCACATCTACGAATGAGAATGCAGATTTGGAGGGCCGAAAATAACCTATTGCCGATAATTGTCTGGCTTTACATGCATAATTTATCCAATACTGATCATTGCCCTTGGGGTTGTCAGGTTGTTGAATCCATCAACCATATTTTTAAGAGTGCAAATTTATCTCTAAAATTTGGAAAGAGTGCTCTATTAATGGCTGCCCCATAATCAGTGATGGTTGAAATTTCCTAGAGCGCCTATATGTTGATTCCACTGCCAACCGGAGATCTCCAATGGCCATTTTCCTCACCTCTATGGCTTACAACACTTGGAAGGCCCAAAATTGTCTGGTGCATGGCAACCGATATATGCAACCTGCGGCTATTGCCTTAAACGCCATGCTTGATACCACGCATGGCAGCTGGAACGTCCACTATAACCAGCAAACATCTTGGACTTTCCTGCCCGTTGGTTGGTTGGAGATAAATTTTGATGGCTTGGTCCATGAAAAGTACAATGTGGGCTTGGGATGTGTTGTGCGCAATCATCTTGGTATTCTCTATGCCGCTAAGGGTACAAAATGTTTTAGCCGCTCTGACGACATGACCAAATTCAGAAGTGCTTGCGTGGGACTTCGCCTTGAGAGTCACTTTCTCAATGAAGCTGTTGGTGTCATTCTCGAGGGGGACTCGACCATTGCTTGCTCGAGGGCCAATCGCATCTTGATGGGTAACTACATTGGAGACACTGAAGTCGCTTTTGCCAAGCTCTTGAAGGATGCCCCAAAGTTGATTCTCTCTCTCGTTGACCGGGATGCAAACGCCGCCGCTGACCATGTACCCAAGCTTATTATTGTGAGTAATTTTTATTGGGAAAGGGGCATGCCTCAAACCCATGAGCGTTTACATTTTATTCATAAGGACTTTTGCTATGAAGGACCTTTCATATTTTATTTTAATGCATGGGCCTATGGCAGCCTTCAAGAAACCCAAAAACTTTGGAGAGAGCTTTGGATTGATTCTAGAGATTGGAGAGAGCTTCTAGACAGAGAGTGGTGGGCGGGTGTGTGGTGGCGGCGTTGTGGTGGTGGCGTGCTGCTGCGAGGATGGCGTGTGGCGGGGGGATGCTCGGGTTGTTGCGGGGCGGTTCTGTTGCTGGTGGGGTGCTCGAAGTGGTGTTGCTTCGTGGTGGCGGCGGTCTGGTTTTGTTGCTGCGGGTAATTGTCCATGGTTTCTTTCAAGTCTTGCCTCCAACAATCTATTTTGGATGTTCGCCGGTGGTTGGAGCCTTGCGGTTCAGCCTGGATGGGAAAAAAGATCAAGGCTCGCTATGTTCCGATGGTCAAATCACCGGAGAAATCTGATCACGAAGGAAATTCATCCAAAGTTGAATCTGACGTATCTGAGGATGATTTTACTTCAGAAAATGGTAGCTCCTCCTCGCGGGCTAATTCTATAGTTTTTGGCTTGGGCAGAAATGCCAACACTGTTTGATGAAAATGTTCAGACCCGCACTCTTGGTGTTCGTCTAAGGCTATATTTGTTTGGGCGTTTCGCAGCTCCGTTTTGGGCAAATGCTGCCGGAAGGAGGGTAAACAAATGAACCTTCGACGGCGTTTGCTCAGTTTCCACCCGCCCTCCTTGAAAAACACCCAAAAAAGCTCCGTTTGGAGCAGCCACCTCCCCCATCCGGTTCGAACTCTCCGTTTCCACCCGCCGGATCGACCCGCCACCGCCGAACCTAATGGAGCCTAAATGCCTGTGAATTCTGAAGCATGCCCGCCAGATGTTTGACAAAATGCCTCAACTAATATTGCTAGTAGTTCAACCCCTCCCGAGGCGGACTCTCAACCGGATCTAAATCATAATGCCAAGCCTTTCACACCGGGCTCGGTGGACGCAATTTTGAACATTTGTTGGGGTACGAATCCACCTCCCGCAATGGAAAAGCCAATGGCACATCCAGGAGCATCTGGACCTATCCACAATGCTATCGGAAATCAGCCAAAGACAAAGACTTCTCCCAAGCAGCTGCCGCGAGCTTGGAATCGTAGTTCTCCCTCTGTTTTCTCAGTACCTATCAAAGGCCAAGGCAATTTTATGTTGAAATTTGTGAAGTGGAAGTGGGTGACGGGACAGGCCGGGCGGCCTGGGGCGGACAGCATTGGCGGACTAGGCGGACTGGGCGGACTGTGATGTGCGGCCTGGTGGAAGGTCTAGTAAGAAGCCGGTTGTCTTCTAAGCGGATTGTTGCATGGAGTCCGCGGACTATGCGGCCTGGTGTCTGCGGATAGGGTGTTGCTGATTGGCTTTGCCAAGGAGCGGCCTGAGCGGATGAAGGCTTGCGGACTGGTGCATTGCTCAGTGGCCGCGGGTGCAAGCTTGTGCTGATAGGCGGGTTGGCTCGTGTCCGCGGGAAGCTTGCGGACTGATGTGTCCGCGGTATTGGCTGTTGCGGACTGAGCTTAGAGCTTGGCTGAGGCCTTGTCAAGTTCTGGTGTTACAGCAGGTGTCTTGCTGTGGAGACCGGTTGGCGGACTGATGTTTGGAGTCCGGGAGGAGGCTGCTGCGTTGGACAGGAGTGCGAGGTGCTCGCGGATTGATGGCGGTCTGTGCTAGGGTGTTTGGCGGACGGGAGTTCGTGTCCGCCATGCTCGTATTGGCCCTTGATGGTTTTGGACTTGGTCACACCTTGTGTCAAGTTCATGGTGTCCGCCGTATCCGCCAAGTCCGCTGTGACCGGGCGGACTGTTGCTGTCTGCCTTTGGTCGTGGACTTGTGGCGGATTGAGGTGTGAGTCTTGCGGACTGCCTCGGGTTGGTGCGGACTGCCATTGAAGGGGGTTGCTGTCTTGCAGTGGTTGGAGCTTTGCGGGCTGATGCCTTGTCCGCATCGCTTGGGCGGACTGGAGGGAGTTCGTCAATGGTTGCCTTGCTCCTGGCGGTTTTCCTTGGTATCCGGCTAAGTCCTTGCGGACTCAGCGGACGGAGGTTTGCTATCGCGCGGGCTGGGGCGGTGTCGCTATCTCTTGGGCGGTGACCACACTACTCACTCTGCCTATAAATAGGACCCCCCTGGCACATCTACAGTAACCTAAGTAACTTGAGTGAACAGTAAGTTGGGGTGTGCAAGGAGCTGCGGTCTGTGTTTGTCAGTCCGCGCGGATTGTTTCAGGCTGACGGTTTGCTGTGTGCAGGTCGCGCGGATAGCTTCAAGGAGCCAGGAGTTTGGATGTGACTTCGGTCAAGTGCTTGGAAGTGTGCGGTCTCTGCGGACTCAGCAGGAGGTCGCTCTGCGGCTTGTCAGTTCTGTTTCAACTTTGCCAGCTTCAATAACCTGTCCGCCGGTTTCAGGCGGGTAGGGGGTGTTCCTCAGTTCAGGTTCAGCAGGAGGCGAATAACGGTGTGTCCGCGCGGCCTCGCGGCTTCGGCGGACTCCGTGTCTATTCGGCGGATTGCAGCATAGCTTGGGCGAGCTCAGCGGTCTCGGCGACCTCGGCGACCTCGCGGTCTCGGCGGACTCCGGTGCTATCCGCCCGACTTGTTTTTTTGGTGCTTTCTGTTTACAACTGTTATACTAGCGAAATCATGTCTCGCTATGTATGCCTCGGATTGTAAAGAAGTGAATGTTAATAGACCTGTTTGTGCCTCCATTGTTTGTTGGCATTTACCTCTCTTCCTTGGTTTCCGCTGGTTCAACGTGCGAACTGGGTAGTTCCGAAGATATTAATTTGGCGTTTGGGCTATCTTGCTGACCACGTTGAGAAAATTTAACATGGTATCAGAGGGAGGTTTCTAAGGTTACTGAGGTTCAGTTGCGTAAGCGGAAGTCAGCCAGTGTTGTTACTCAGTGATTGAGTGGTGATCAACCTGCGTTGCTGCTCGGAGCTTCTGAAGGTTGCCAACAGGTGTTGCAATGGAAGGGAGTTTTGCAAGAGGTCTGGGCATTGAACTCTTAACGCCGACTAACTTCAAGAAGTGGAAGTCGTGCATGAAGAGTTATCTTCTTGGCGAGGAGCTGTGGGAAGTCGTCGGTGGTGACGACAGACAGGAAGTTACTGCTGCATTCGGTACTGCTGAGCAGGTTATGCTCTGGAGAAGAACAAATGCTAAGGCGGAGTTCATTCTGAAGAGAGTCGTGTCTCCGGAACTGTTTGATCACATCGTTGGGTGTGAGTCGGCTGCTGATATTTGGACAACCATTTATGAGTTGTTCAATAGGAAGAATGTGGCGCGGCTTCAGTTCCTGGAAAATAAGTTGGCCAGGGCAACTCAGGGAGACCTTTCCATCTTCAAGTACTTCTTAAAAATGAAGAGCTTGTGCGCTGAGATGTCGACACTGGATCTTGATGAGCCTATCTCTGAGGCAAAGATGAAAAGGCACATTATCCGCGGCTTGCGGAAGGAGTATGTGGCCTTTGCTACATCTGTTCAAGGGTGGGCTACTCAGCCGTCGTTGCTGGAGCTGGAGAATCTGCTTGCCTCGCAGGAGAGCTTAGCAAGGCAGATGGCTGGAGTGAACCTGAATCAGGAAGGCAGCGAAGCTCTCTTCTCAGGCAAGAAGAAAGGATGGGAAGGGTAGAAGAAGAAGAAGGTGCAGGCCGCTGTTGAGAAGGAGACTTCAACTTCGTATTCTCCGGAGAGGAGCAATGCTCCTAAGGACTGGAAGAAGAATCTGAAGTGCTACCGGTGTCATCAGCGAGGACACTTCAAGCGGGACTGCAAGGTCAAACTGCAGCCTGGGCATGCTGCGGGAAAGGAGGAAGCTTGCTCGAGAAGTGAAGAAGCAGGATGGGGCGGAGCTTTCATGACGGGCACTTGTGTCCGGGCCATGTCTGCTGAGGACTTCAACAACGAGTGGATCGTGGACTCCGGGTGTGGTCATCACCTCACCGGAGACAAATCGAAATTCACCTCCATGCAGGCATACTCAGGTAATGAAGCTATTATCACTGCTGATAATACTGTTTATGCAGTAGAGAAGGAGGGGGCCGTGTCTTTGGGTAGTGATCAGGGGCCACTCACGTTAAGGAGTGTGTATCACATGCCGGGTATGAAGAAGAACCTCTTCTCGGTGACCAATGCGGTGGACGCTGGGTATCACGTTCTGTTTGGGCCAACAGACGTGAGGTTCCTTCGCAACGTATCAGCGGTGAAGGCTGATGTTGCTCATGTTGGGAGGAGGGTGAAGAACTTATTTGTTCTTTCCACCAATGCTTATGTTGATAAAATGAGGGCCAATGATAGTGCTGCTATCTGGCATGAGAGGCTGGGGCATGTTGGCATGGACAAGCTGAAGGCAATGACTAGTAGAAGTCTGGTGAGGGGGTTGCCGAAGTTGTCCTCCTTTGGTGATGGGCATGTTTGTGCGGGCTGTCAATACGGTAAGGCACATCGCCTTCCGTTTGACAAATATCTGATCCCCAGGATTGAAGATCTGTTTGATCAGTTGGTTGGATCAACAATATATTCGAAGTTAGGTCTGAAGTCCGGTTACTACCAGTTGAGGATAAGGGAGAGCGACATCCCAAAGATAGCATTAAGTACGCGGTTTGGGCATTACGAGTTCACGGTCATACCGTTTGGTTTGACTAATGCGCCATCCATTTTATGGATCTGATGAACAGGACGTTCAGAGAGTACCTGGATCGTTTCGTAATAGTATTTGTCGATGATATCCTGGTATACTCGCGATGTGAGGAGGACCATTACAATCATCTACATGTGGTGTTGGAGACGTTGAGAAGTAATCAATTGTATGCTAAGTTCTCCAAGTGTGAGTTCTGGTTACCCTCGATATCGTTCCTTGGTCATGTTGTCAGTGGAGAAGGGATAGCTGTGGATCCGGCGATGATAGTGGTGATACGAGAGTGGCCTGCTTTGACTACAGTGGCAGAGGTCCGGAGTTTTCTGGGGCTCGGTGGCTACTACACGCGCTTCGTAGAGAAGTTCTCGCGGATAGCACTACCACTCACGACGTTGACAAGAAAGGATCAGAAGTTTGTGTGATCTCCGGAGTGTGAACAGGCTCTTGAAGAGTTGAAGAGGCGGTTGACCATGGTGCCTATTTTATGTTCGCCAGGTGGAGCCGAAGGGTTCGAGATCTATAGTGATGCTTCAGATAATGGTTTGGGTTGTATTCTGTTACAGCATGGGAGAGTGATAGCCTATGGTTCACGACAACTGAAGGTTCATGAGAGGAATTATCCGGTCCACGACTTAGAGTTAGCGGCCGTGATATTTGCTCTAAAGCGTTGGAGGCACTACCTGTACAGTGTAAAGGTCAACATTTACACCGATCAAAAGAGCTTGAAGTACATGTTAGACCAAAAGGATCTGAACATGAGGCAGTGAAGGTGGATGGAGTTCTTAGAGGACTACACCTTCAAGATTCATTATGTGCCTGGGAAGGGAAATGCGGTGGCGGATGCGTTGAGTCGCAGGACTCCGGCGCAGGCCAACTGGTTTTCGGTACATGATGAGTGATTGCTCCAACAGTTGGAGGATTGGAGATATCTTGTGTCGACAAGCAGTCTAGTGCCGAGGCGAAACTGTTTTGGACAGAGGTGCAGTGTGACCTAGCGGATAGAGTTCGGCAGGCTTTGGTTCAGGATAGCAGCATGAAGCAGATCTTGGATGAATCTTTGGATGGGTCAAATTCCCAGTTTGTGGTTGAAGATGTGTTGCTAAGGAAGGACGGTCGTCTATGTGTTCCTAGTGCGGAAAATCTTCAGGAGGAGTTGATGTATGAGGCTCATCATACCAAGTACTCAATCCACCCGGGAAGCACGGAAATGTATAGAGACATGAAGAAACTATTCTGGTGGACGGGTTTGAAGAAGGATGTGGCACTTTATGTGGCCAAGTGTCATACTTGTGTATTGGTGAAAGCGAAATGCCAGAAGCCCGGAGGTTTCTTGAAATTCCATACCTATCCCAGAATGGAAATTCAATGACATATCGATGGACTTTGAACATGGTTTGCCGAAGTCACAGAAGGGAAACGACGCCATATGGGTGGTCATAGATAGGTTGACAAAGATGTCACACTTTATTCCGAACAGGAAGGAAGAACCGGTGGAAAAGATAGCCAAACTCTACGTGGATAATATTGTACGATTGCATGGTGTGCCCCGCAGTATTGTTAGTGTTAGAGATGGACGCTTCACGTCGAATGACTGGAGGTTGGTGCATGGTCTGTTGGGTACTAAGCTAAAGGTCAACACAATCTTTCACCCGCAGACAGATGGCCAAACCGAGAGAGTCAACAGGACTATGGAGGACATGCTTCGCATGTGCGTCCTAGATTTCGGGAAGAATTTAAAGGATCACTTGTACATGGTGGAGTTTGCGTACAACAACAATTTTCAGGCAAGTATTGGTATGGCGCCTTTTGAAGCCTTGTACGGGAGGAAGTGTCGTACGCCGTTGGCTTGGTTGGAGGCAGCTGAATCGAAGTTGTTTAAACATCAAGCAGTGGAAGATGCCACCTTAATGATACGAACAATTCAGGAAAGGCTGAAGATTGCTCAGGATAGACAGTCAAAGTATTACAACGCCAAACATAGAAATATGGAGTTCAACGTTGGCGACATGGTATATCTAAAAATCAAGCCGTTCAAGGGTGTATCGCGGGTTCGACGCTTGAAGAAGCTGAGTCCGAGATACCTTGGACCATTTGAAATCCTGGAGCATGTTGGCGAGGCAGCGTATAGGTTGAAGCTGTCGACGGAGTTGAGTGGGCTGCATGACGTGTTCCACGTATCAGTGTTGCGTAAGGCAGTGCAAGAGCCTTCGCAGATCATTGCGGACAATCAGGTACCGGTTGATTATGAGTTAACAATAAGGGTCAAGCAGGTACGAATTGAAGATGTTGCAGTCAAACGACTCCGCAACAAGGAGGTCCGAATGGTTAACGTCCGTTGGGATAATTGCGGACGTGAGGAGCTTTCTTGGGAGCGAAAGCAAGCTATGTTGGAGGAATACCCCGAGTTATTCCCCTCAGATATCAGTTAGATTTTATGTACCTTTGTTTAGTTTTGGGACGAAATTCCTTAAGTGGGGGAGATTTGTAACGCCCCGAAAATTGTGTGCAAGTCGGTCGCGAAAAAGGGTTTTGGTGCCTGTATAGGGGTACACGGCCTAGGACACGGGCGTGTCCAAGGGCGTGTCGGGCTGGTTATTTTTTTTGGCCGTTTTCATCCCGAGAAGGACACGGCAAGGAACACGGCCGGATGACACGGGCGTGTCATCCGACACGGGCGTGTGATGACCCGTGTCCCTACCCATGTGCAGTTGGGTCGTATCCGTTGCCGTGGCGGTTATGCGTAACATGCCCCCGAACACGGGCGTGTAGAGGAACCTGACACGGGCGTGTCTTGGCCCATGTGCGTCTCTCAGTTTGACGATCGTGCCTGGATCTAGGCACACGTCCTGGGACACGACCGTGTGCCAAGACGTGTTCGGCCCAAGTCTGGATAATTTTGTGCAGATCTGAGCCGTTCGTTTTCTTTAATTAAGATCCGACGACCCAGATGAGATCCTGCTCTGTTAAGGCCGGGAATAGGGGGTTAATTCCTCATTTTTCTCTCCAAAGCTTTCTCCTTCCAAGGTGAGAGAGAAGAGGAAGAAGAAGGAAGTTTCCGGCAGCCGGTAGAGCACCATTTCGAAGTCGGAGAGCGGATCCGTGGAGGGAAGGTCGTTGCGAAGAGTTCTGTCCGCGTAGTTTTTCCATGGCGCCAAAACGGACTATAAGGGTAACGATTCTCAACTTGAGCGTTTGAAGCTCTTTCTTTCTGCATAGGGAATCCCGCTCCCGTGAGTGTGCGGTGAGTGTGTGTTGTTCCTTGGGGTATATGTGAATAGTCCCCCTTATATTGCATATAGAGCCCGGAATCGTAAGTACGGGCATAGGCATTGTGTGTGAAGCCTACCCGGACGTGTTTTGTATGGATAGGTGATGTTGCATTTGCTATGATTTGCCGGAGAAGACTCTGTGCTTTGGGTTTTTCGGGTTTCTCTGCGGTAGATTGCAGCAGGGATCCTTGGAGGCTAGCTTCAAGGCGCACCCGAAAAACTGAGCGGAAACGTGTTCTGCTAACTTGGCGGTCTGGGAACCGGCCTTGATCATAACTGGGTTATGAGATTGTTTTGAAAATTTGGGATCCGAGAGAAGCTTGGCCCGCGCGTAGGACTTAAATTGTATATGCGGCGTGAGCAACGGGCAAGTGAAATTGGACCTATGATATGTGGTACGGTGCGAGAAATCCGAAAACAGGCACTGGCCGTAGGCATAGTCGGAGCCTTAGACGGTGGTCAGATAGGCTAAATGTTCACATGTTGTTGCCATCCTGGGGGTGGTGGTGAATGCACTGATTGGTCAGGGTTCACCATGAATGTACCCTGAGTGCACGGGGTGTTTGGCCGTGCGAGCCTACACTTGTGGCGAAATATAATTGTGCTATATTATTTTATTGGACTAATGCTATACAGGGAAAGAGCACCGCCGTCCCCAGTAAGGGGCGGGGTCGTTATAATTTGGTCGGCTTTTAGCTGACCGTTGCCTTGTTTGCCACCGTGCGGTGGTATGTGCTTGCAGGTGCTGCAGAGCCGAGCGCCAAATAGCGGGCTGGAGCCCATGTTGCTGTGCTGGCCCTAGAAGGCCGTAGAATAGTTGTTTTTACATTTATCATGTGTGGCCGGCCTGCGAGCCGATGTATGTAAGACATGTTATATTAAGTGAACATTTGTAAGGCCATAAGGCCATTTACCCGTTTAAGTGTATTTGGGGTTTCATTCCTGTAGTTGTAACTGTGGACATTCATATTTGTTGGATTTAAGTTTGGGTTCTTTCAACTTTAAAAACTTCCGCTAGAATTCTCTGTGTAGGACGAGTAGTCTTAATTGGATGGTTTGAATATTCATTTGGTAATCCTTCCGACTGTCTGTGGTATATGGCATCGGGTTCCAGCTGGACCTTCTGTTATATGCCATGCGACAGATGGGGGTGTTACAATTGACAACCCATTTACCTCCAGAATCAACCACGGTCAGAGTCGTGAAGTGGACTGACAACCCACCACTCCGGCCAAGAACCACGGCTAGACTTCCCCATTTCGGTTTATTCTACCTCTTCTCTTTGTGGATTGTGAGCTTGTAATAAACTTAAACTTGCTTTTAATTTGTCTATGAATGAAGTTTGTTTGGGTTGTTATATCCTCTGTTGTAGCTGTGTTGCACTCGGCTCATTTCACGTCCATTCCACTCACGCTCTAGAACCACTCTAGCAAAGGCTAGATTTGGTGGATGAAAAGGTGATTACGACCCTCACTTTCCGCAAGGTGTTCATTCCATCCACTTGCCCTCCGTCCATCCGCCTAATGAAGCACGGCATAGCGGCCTGCATTAGTTTCTACCCGCCAAGCGAAGTGGTGCTTACGACCCGCATTATTTTTCTTTTTGTTGTTAACATAGGAATCAAAATCAAACCCCCTCGTTGATTCTTTAAACTCATAGTAACGATCTCTCTACGACGTTATCACGTACCCTTCCTACATTCCCTCGAGATCGACATTCGGGGAAGCTATTCCCAAATTATTACTTGACAGCGACTGGTGCACTTGCCGACGACGCATCAGTATGCACGATCGCTGGTCGTGCGCCCCTGATCGTGCACTCTGATTTTCTGCTGCAGTATTTAAACTCGTGCTCCGCGAATTAGGGTATCATCGCTTTCATTTTCCGCCCTGCTGCTGCTCGCGTAGCGCCGTTTCTCATTCTGGCAGGTCCTCCACTCATTTCCATCCACCGGGAAGCTTTCTCCGGTGATCCAAAGCCATCTTCAACCGTTCGGAGAGTTTCCGGCCACCAGCAGTGTGCAACAGAGATCTTCCGGTGCAACTCATTTGGGAAAAAGGGAGAAAGGATTGAAGGAAAGGGAAGAAGACGGAGGAAGACAAGTGGATTGACAACCCATTTGCCTCCGGAAGCAACCATGGTCAGAGTCGAGAAGTGGACTAACAAACCACCACTCCGGCCAAGAACCACAGCTAGGCTTTCCCCCTTTCGGTTTTTTCAACCTGTTCTCCATAGTGGATTGTACTCTAAAGCTTGTAATGAACCTAAAATTGCTTTGATTTGTCTATGAATGAAGTTTGCTTGGGTTAGTTTCATCCTCTTTTATAAGCTGTGATGCACTCGCCTCCATTCACATCCACTCCACTCGCGCACTAGAACCACTCTAGCAAAGGCTAGTGTTGGTGGTTGAAGAGGTGATTGCAACCCTCACTCTCCGAACATGTGTTCATTCATCTTCTTGCTCTCCATCCATTCGCCCCACGAAGCACGGCATAGCGGCATGCACTAGTTCCATCCACCAAGCGAAGCGGTGCTTACGACCCGCATTAGTTCTTTTTTGTTATGTTAGCATTAGGAATCAAAAACCAACCACACTTTGTTGTTTCATTTAACTCTTATTAACGATCTTTCTACGATGCTATCACGATACCCAACCTGCATTCCCTCGAGATCGACATTCGGGGAAGCTATTCCCAAAATTATTACTTGACAGCGACCGGTGCACTTGCCGATGCATCAGGTATTGTCGCGGTTGGTTGTAAGGGCGGAACCCCATGTAGCATGTCTGTCACTCCTGTGTGCGTGTGTGTAGGAAAAAGAGAGTATTAGCAGGCAAAATTTTAGGAATTTATAGCCCGAGTAATATTTAAGCATTGTTTGTATTTTATTTCAAAAGGTGATAAACATGAAAGTTGTGATCACTTTTTTATTTGAAGTCGTTTAGGCCCACGATTTGAGCTTCGGAAAAATCGAGGCGTCCTTATATGTTCGACGTGATTTTGTTTGGGCCCAAATCCGGGGCCTATACACCTTTATGAGATCTAAAACTTTCATGTTGATCACCTTTTCAAATAAGATACAAAACTGGCCAAACAATCAAAAATATTGTGGGTGCAGTGGGTGTGTGGGTGCGTGGGTGCGTGCATGGGTATGGGTGCGTGCATGGGTGTGTGCGTGGGTGCGTGGATGCGTGTGTGTGTGCGTGTGTGTGTGCGTGTGTGCGTGTGGGTGTGGGTGCGTGTGTGGGTGGGTGAGGGGGTCGTGATCTATAATTTTCATGTTGATCACTTTTTTATTTGAAGTCATTTAGGACCCCAATTTGAGCTCTGAAAAAATCGAGGTGTCCTTATATATTCGACATGATTTTTTTTGGGGCCCAAATCGGGGGCTTAAACAGCTTGTTGAGTTCTACAACTTTCATGTTATCACTTTTTCAAAAAAAGATACAAAATAGGCTAAACAATTGAAAATACCATGCTCGCGCTATAAATTCCTAAAATAGTGTGTGCGCGCGCATGCACTATAAATTTCTAAAATAGCGCGCGTGCGCGCCCGCACACACCCACACACACACACATGAGTGACAGTGCACGGGGGTCCCCGTGCCCCGCAGAATAGTATCATTACTGCGTCGATGGGCTTCGCCCACCCTGTACAACCCCGTGCCCCGCGAGTGGGCCCGATAGGAGCAATCCCAGCCAAGTGATGCGCGTACTAGGTCTCATGTAAGTCAGAGGGGCGAGTGTCATGGAGCCTCCCCGACTCGCCCGGACTTGGTGGTCCAGGGCATGAGGGCAAGAGGAGTATTTGGGCTCGCACTCGCCCCTAGCCCTTAACACGTGGTGGGTGAGTGTCATAGTCGGATCCACACTCGCTCTGGGCCTCGAGCTGCCTTCGAGTGCCAACCCTATTACTGCATCGATGGGCTTCGCCCGCCCTCGCCATCCATGTACAACCCCGTGCCCTGCGAGTGGGCCTGATAGGGGCAATCCCAGCCAAGTGGTGCATAGACTAGGTCTCAGGCGAGTCAGAGGGGCTAGTGTCATGGAGCCTCCCTGACTCGCCCGGATTGTGTAGTCCAGTGCGTGAGGGCGAGAGGAATATTTGGGCTCGCAATCGCCCTTGGCCCTTGACACATGGTAGGTGAGTGTCATAGTTGGATCCGCACTCGCTCTTGGCCCCGAGCTGCAAGCGAGTGCCAGCCCCATCGAGCACTCGCCGCTCCAGGCGAGTGGAATTTCCATGGACTACCCGCCCGGTAGTGTCCTTTACTATTTTGCCTCTATTGGCCTGCCAGTAGCCTCTCAAAATAGCAGAGCTGCGCTATTGGTAGACCATTTTGGGCTGTGTATGACCTTTTAGAATAACAGAGTTATGCTATTTGCTGACCAGGCTTGGAATTCTACAACTTTCATGCTGATTGCTTTTTTATTTGAAGTCGTTTAGGCCCCCGATTTGAGCTTCAAAAAAATCGAGGCGTCCTTATATTCGATGTGATTTTTTTTCGTGGCCCAAATCGGGGGCCTAAACAACTTGATGAGATCTATAACTTTCATGTTGATCACTTTTTTAAATAAGACACAAAACAGGCTAAATAGTCGAAAATACTGTTGGTGGGTGTGTGGGTGGATGTGTGCGTTGGTGCGTGCGTGTGTGGGTGTGTGGGTACGTGGGTGCGTGAGTGTGTGGGTGCATGCATGGGTGTGTGCATGAGTGTGTGGGTGCGTGTGTGCGTGCGTGGGTGTGTGGATGTGTGCATGTGTGTGTGCATGCATGTGTGGGTGCGTGTGTGAGTGGGTGGGGGGTCAAGATGTAAAACTTTCACGCTAATCACGTTTTTATTTGAAGTTGTTTAGGCCCTCGATTTGAGCTCCGAAAAAAATCTAGGCGTCCTTATATATTCGCCGTGTCTTTTTTCGCGGCCCAAATCGGGGTCCTAAATGGCTTGATGAGATCTACAACTTTCTTGTTTATCACCTTTTCAAATAAGATACAAAACAGACTAAACAATCAAAAATACTGCGCTTGCGCTATAAATTCCTAAAATAGCGCGAGTGTATACTCTTCAAATCCATATATATAATCACACACACACATGAGTGACAGTGCACGGGGCCACTCGTGCCCCGCACGATGTAACAACTCCATCCGTTCATGTACTATATAATAGAAGGTCCAGCCGGGGCCCCACACCATATACCACAAAACAGGCGGCGAAGTCACAGAGTGTTACCAGAGTTGCGCAACCTAACTCATTGCATTCTAGCGGAAGCCTATAACACGAAACGGAACTCTAAACATGAATGTCCACCATATAAAGCTCCACATTTATATATAAACAGAAATGTTCATCAAATACAAAGTCAGTTGGCCTTATGGCCTTACAAGTTCTTTTACAACAGTGGCTCCCAAACATTGGCGCGCAGGTCGACCACATATAACAAAGCACAACATTTTAAGCTTAGCCTTCAAGGGCTAGCAGCAGCAACAACAACAGCAGGGACTTCAACCTTTATGTGTCCCGCTTGGTTCTCTAGCATCTACACATGGACAGTCCACCCAACGGTGGCAAGCAAGGCAACAATCAGCATTCAACTGACCAATTTTATAACGACCCTACCCCTTTCTCGGGGCAGTGATATTCCTTCCCTGCAGGCATAGAAATTCACATGCATGTATATATTCATCACATATTGTGCACTTACGCACAAATATTCCATCACAACCGTCAGCCATGCGGCCCAACGATCCGTGCACTCAGGGCACATTCTTGGTGTACCGACGAACCAGGGTCCCACCACCGTATTAGGGCCAAAACCCGACGACAAACGTTGAGCATTTACTTCATGGCGTACATCCGAAGATTTTAGTCTTAATGACCCGGGATTGGCCCGTAGCCCACCATGGTGTCGTGGCGCACAGGCCTAAGACTCTCGCTATGCGCTCCAACAGAGTGCACCTTCAGGTCTCATGTTGGACAGACATAACGCAGGTCGGATCATCCACGCCTCATTGCTCAATTCGCCTTACCATCACCGAGTATATTGTACTCGCGACTCAAAACGGCGCGGGTCGGTTTCACCTTACCTGTTTGGCATAAAGCCTGAGTGTTTTTCTGGGCACACCAGTACTTGCTGTTACTACCCTTCACAGACACCACCCATTCCGTATCACAAGCATCAGAGGGTCTTTCCTAGACTTACGTACCAATACTTCCTGCTACTACCCTTCACAGGCACAACCCAGTATCAAGGGTATTTTCCTGGATTTCAAATCCAGTACTTCCTGCTACTACCCTTCACAGGTACAACCCATTTAACATTACGCATTACATGGGTATTTCCTGGACTTCCAATCCAATACTTCCTGCTACTACCCTTCACAAGTACAACCCATTTAGCAGTACATACATCACAAGGGTAATTTCCTGCACTACCACTCTAGTACTTCCTACTACTATCCTTCACAGGTCTAACCCATAGACTTCCAAAAATAAACGTTTAATCACGGAATCTTCTCCGGTGCGTATATGAAACATCACCAATCCAGACCAACCTGTCCAGATGGGCTTCACACATCATGCCTATTCTGTACTCCATTTCCGGATCTATATGCCAAATCATCGGGGATTCCATGAATCAACCCAAAGGACTCCCATAACAAGCCACCCTCCGGTGGGGGAATCCTATGTACATGCCAAAACGGAAGCCTTCATATGGATAGTAAGAAAGATTGTTACCCTTGACGATCGTTTTGGCGCCATGAGAAATTTAGCCGGCTGGAAAGTGCCGTAACAGCATTGCCTCCACAATGCTGGCCTCGGATCTCTAACCCGAACTCCGCAGCTCTACCGGTGGCCGACTCCCTTCCTCCTCCTCCTTCTTCCTCTCTCTCTAACTTTGTAGAAAGATAGTGGCCAAAAGCAAATGAGCTTTCTCATCTTATTTTTCGGCCTTAAGGAAGAAGGGAGGGCTCTCAGCCATTGGATCCCAGATAAGAAAATGGACGGCCTCGATTTTGCCACAAAAGGATAAATTTTACCTAACACGGTCTGTGACACGCCCGTGTCATATACCGTGTACCTTAAGCAGCACACAACCGACTCATCCAGACCAGTACACGCCCATGTGACACGCCCATGTCACGGGCCGTGTCACATGACACGCCTTTCGACACGCCTGTGTCTATGGCCGTGTACATCAGGCTACACAAAACAAACTTCAACCCGATCGGGACACGGCTAGTGACACGCCCGTGTCACGGGCCGTGTACCCTAAGACACACCCGTGTTGTGCCCGTGTTCACCAGGCCTCAAATGCCCTGGGAACATCCAACAAAGCACACGGCCAGTGACACGCCCGTGTCACCGGACGTGTGCCCTTACACGGCAGCAGACACGCCCCAACTCAACTTTGTCGAACTGACTTCGTCGACCAGAGGAGGACACAGCCTCTGGCCCACCCATGTCAGAGGGCGTGTTCCCTCATTTTTTTCATAGAACCGGGTTTTCGTCGAACACTCGCCGGCTGCTCACCCGAGCAAGACACGTCCTGGGACACGCCCGTGTCCCAGGCCGTGTCACCCAACTTTTCCCAATCCTGGGATTTGGGGTGTTACAACCCTCCCCTTCTTACAAAAATTTCGTCCCCGAAATTTGCACAAAGGAAGGAAATTAACCACAAGATATTCTATTCCACAACGTTCATACAACTTGACACGCAATGCATAACAGTTACACAAAGAGCTCGGGAAATTCCGCTCGCATGGTCCGCTCTGGCTCCACAGTTAGCTCTTCACGACCGCAATTGTCCCACCGGACTTTGACCATCACGATTGTCTTGTTCCGCAACTGTTTATTGGCACGATCCTCGATCCGAATGGGCCTAACTTTCGTCGTTAGCCCATACTCCACCGGCACACGATCAGTCTCGATCACTTGAGCTGGATCTTTGATGGCTTTCCGAAGCACCGAGATGTGAAACACATCATGTAATCCACCCAAGTTTGCCGAAAGAGCTAGCCGATATGTAGCTTCCCCAATGCGCTCCACCACTTCAAACGACCCAAGATATCTCGGACTTAACTTCTTCAGTTGCCGAATCCTGGACATGCCTTTGAAGGGTTTGATCTTTAAATAGACCCAGTCGCCCACCGTGAACTCCACGTTCCGGTGCTTGGCTTTGTAGTATTTTGCTTGTAGATCTTGGGCTATCAATAGCCTCGCTCGGATAGTGCGTATCGTCGAGTTCACTTCAACGACTTCGTTACGCCTATACACTTTGGATTCAGCTGCTTCTACCCAAAACTAACAGCGTACGACACTTCCGACCATACAGAGCTTCAAACGGTGCCATACCGATGCTCGCTTGGAAGCTGTTGTTGTAGGCAAACTCCACCAGATAGAGATGATCTTCCGATCTCTTTCCAAAGTCCAGGGCGCACATTCGGAGCATATCTTCCATAGTCTTGTTGGTCCTCTCAGTCTGGCCATTCGTTTGGGGGTGAAAGACCGTACTGAACGTCAATTTCGTGCCCAACAGCTGGTGGATTAGCCTCCAATCATTCGATGTGAACAACCCATCACGATCTCTCATAATGCTACAAGGAACACCATGTAGCCGTACTATCTGCTCCACATAGAGCTTTGCCAAACTTTCCACTGAATCATTCTGTTTGTTCGGAAGGAAGTGCGCCACTTTTATCAACCGGTCTACAATCACTCAGATTGAATCATTTCCGCGCTGAGATCTCGGCAACCCATGCACGAAATCCACTGAAATATCATCAAACTTCCATTCCGGAATCGACAATGACTTCAAAAACCACCAGGCTTCTGGCATTCCGCCTTTACCAAAGCAAAAGTCTGGCATTTGGCTACATAATGAGCAATATCGTTTTTCAGTCCTGGCCACCAGAACAACTTTTTCATATCTCTGAACATCTTTGTGCTCCCAGGGTGAATTGAGTACTTCGTAAAGTGCGTTCATACATCAACTCTTCTCGTACTTTCCCCATACTCGGGACGCACAACCGGCCCTCTTTCCGCAAAAGGCCGTCATCCCAGGAAAATTTGCCCTCTGGCCCGTCCTTTGCATAACGTTGGAGACTTTTATCCAGCTCCGTTGCTCGTCGAATTTTGTCCGCAAGGTCATATTTCACCTCCATCCAGTTCAGACATGCATTGGCCGAGGAATTCTTGTCAACACAAGAAATCTCCAACGCTTCCAGCTCCTGGATTAGACGTTCATCGTGCCTCTGCAACCAAGTTTCCCTTGTCGGAGCCCTCCGACTCAAGGAATCAGTGACCACATTTCCCTTCCTGGGTGTATAATGAATCTCAAAGGTGTAGTCCCCAAGGAACTCCAACCACCTTCATTGTCGCATATTCAGATCCTTCTGCTCCAATAAGTACTTTAGGCTCTTATGGTCTGTATAGATTTCCACTTTCATGCCATAAATATAATGCCGCCATAACTTTAGTGCAAAGATCACCGCCGCTAACTCTAAGTCGTGGACAGAATAATTTCTCTCATGCACCTTCAACTGGCGTGAGCCATAAGCAATCACTTTCCCATTTTGCAGAAGAATGCAACCTAAGCCGCTTCCTGGAGCATCACTATAGATATCGAATCCGTCGGTACCACATAGCGATGTCAACACCGGTATCGTAGTCAACTGACTCTTCAACTCTTCAAAAGCTCGCGCGCACACCGGCGTCCAAACAAACTTCTGATCCTTTCTCGTCAGTGTGGTCAGAGGCAAAGCAATCCGCGAGAAGTGTTCAACAATCTGTCTGTAGTAGCCTGCCAGTCCAAGGAAGCTCCGGACCTCGGCCATCGAAGACAACACCGGCCACTTCTGTATGGCCCTTATCTTTGACGGATCCACTGTGATGCCCTCTCCACTTACCACATGGCCTAGGAAAGCCACCGACAATAGACAAAACTCGCACTTCAATAACTTAGCATAGAGCTTATTACTTCGCAAAGTATGCAACACCAACCATAAGTGGTTTGCGTGATCAGCTTTAGATTTCGAGTACACCAAGATATCGTCAATGAACACAATCACGAACAAGTCCAGGTACTCTCGGAACGTTGGGTGCATCAGATCCATGAATAACGATGGCATATTGTAGAGCCTAAATGACATTACCGTGATCTCATATTGACTGTAACGTGTTCCAATTGCGGTCTTGGGAATGTCTCCTTCCCGTATCCTCAACTGGTAATAACCAGACTTCAAATCCAATTTCGAGTAGATGGTTGATCCTACCAGCTGATCGAACAGCTCATTAATCAGTGGAATCAGATACTTGTTCTTCTCGGTCAGCTTATTCAGTTCGCTGTAGTCAATACATAACCGCAAGCCACCGTCTTTCTTTTTCACAAACAGAACAGGTGCGCTCCAAGGTGACATACTTGGACATATATATCCCTGCTCCAGCAACTCTTGCAATCATATTTTAAACTCAGCCATTTCCTTTGGCGCGACGCAATATAGCGAGGGGGCCACAGGTTTCACACTTGGCACCAACTCGATCATGAAGTCGATCTCCCGCTGGGGTGGTAGCCCAGAAAGATCCTTAGGGAATACATGTGCAAAATCCGAGACAATCAGAACATCGCTCACACTGGCCTTTGGCTCAACAGCCTAGATCAGTGTGAAGTATAACTCCACGCCCTTCCGAACAACCTTGACGACTTGGAGTGCAGACATCAACGTCCCGCCCACTCCTCGCATCCCTGTGAACTTATTCTTCTCCTCGGTATTTTGGCCCAATGTGATCTCTTTGGCATTACAATCAATATAGGCATGCTGCTCCGCGAGCCAGTCCATACCAAAGATCACATCGAATTCCGATATCGGCAGTACATATACAGTTAAACAAAACTCACGACTTCCAATTTGAACCGCCACATCGCAAGCCCGATCCGTGAGCATCAAACAACCATTCGGTAACACCACCCTGACGCTTTTTGTCTTCGCATGACTAGGTACTACAATTCACGCTACGAAGTCCATAGATAGAAATGATTGCGAAGTACCCGTATCAAACAGTGCTTGCGCCAGCGTATTCCGAATCATTACAAAGCCTGTGGCAATTGTATCACATACAAGCCACATACAAAGCATACAATAAACAAATCATGCAATAAGCAAAACAATGCAATAACTTAACTCGTACCTGTGACGACGTCACCCTGCTTAATGGCCTCCTGCAGGCCAGGGTTGTAGACTCGGGGCTGCGCCTGGGATGCAGAGGACTCCACCACTGCCTTTCCCTTCTCAGCATACGATGCGCCCGCCTTCTTTTCTCCCTTCGGCGGAACAACCTGGCAGTCACGGGCTATATTACCCACACACACACAAGTAAAGCACGTACGAGTTTCTAGCCTTGACCTGGCCCCCGACATTGCACCTGATGCAACCGAAGAAGGGGCTTGCCCTGACGACTTGGACCTCTTGCTCCATTTCTTCTTATAATATGATTCCCCAGGTCGGGTCGCCTTAAACTCTGGCTTTGTCACATCTAAGGCCCGCTTCCCTTGCACCCGTTTCATGTCCTTTTCCAATGCTCACGCAGTGTCAACCAATGCCTGGAATCCTTGGTTCACTGAACTTGAAAGCAGGAATCACAACTCGTCCCGCAAGCCTTCATAGAACCGATTGGTTTTCCGCTGCTCGTCGGCGAAGATTGAACCTGCATACCGTCCCAACCTCATGAACTCATGTAGGTAAGTTTCAACACTGCCTTCACCTTGTGTTAGCCTTTGGAACTCATTTTCCATGGCAATGTATTGTGACACGGGTAGGTGCTTTACTAGGAAGAGTCGGGAGAATTCCTCAATTGACACTTGTGTTAACGGTCTGGCCGCTAAGTGGTGTAGTTCCATCTCGTCCCACCATAGATGAGCCTCTCCTTCCAGTAAGAAGGTGGCTAAGGTGACCTTTTGATCTTCCTCCATCCCGATTGCCGTCATTATCTGCTTGACGTGCGACAACCAGTGCTCTGCCTGCGTAGGGGTTCCCATGACCGTAAACGTAGGCGGATTGAAACTCATAAACTGCTTTAACTGTTTATCAGCTGCTCGAGGAGCCACAGCTGCAACAAGTTCTGGCCTCACCGCAACCTGTTCTGGCCTCAATGCCTGCTGCGCCTGCCCTTGCGCCTGCCCATTAGGCTGTGCTTGAATCATCACAAAATGGGCCTCAGCAACTAATCGAACAGTTTTCGCAGAAGGGGAGGTGTAGGCACCTCAACTGGTGCCGTACTCTCATCAGAACGCTGGGGCTCTGACTTCCCAACACCACTTCGAGTGACCTATAGGTGAACAAGACACACACATTCGCGACCTCACATTAGCAATAACAGCCAAAATAGGAATGCGCAGGTTCCTCAAACACATTTATTTGCATTCCTAAATTGGACATTCAAGAGTTCATTAGTGTCAACGCGGTTTGCACGTACATGTGCTCGCCACCCCACAAAAGAATTCGACCACGAATTCGAAAGGGAAAGATCGAGACAACTGATACCAAAAATGTAACAACTCAATCCGTTCATATAGTATATAATAGAAGGTCCGGCCGGGGCCCCACACCATATACCACAAAATAGGCGGCAAAGTCACGGAGAGATACCAGAGTTGCGCAACCTAACTCAATGCATTCTAGCGGAAGCCTATAACATGAAACAAAACTCTAAACATGAATGTCCACCATATAAAGCTCCGCATTTATATATATACAGGAATGTTCATCAAATACAAAGTCAGTTGGCCTTATGGCCTTACAAGTCCTTTTACAACAGTGGTTTCCAAACATTGGCGCGCAGGCCGACCACATATAACAAAGCACAGCATTTTAAGCTTAGCCTTCAAAGGCTAGCAGCAGCAGCAGCAGAAACAACAGGGACTTCAACCTTTATGTGTCCTGCATGGTTCTCCAGCACCTGCATAGGGACAGTCTACCCAATGGTGGCAAACAAGCCAACGGTCAGCATTCAGCTGACCAATTTCATAACGACCCTAAACCTTTCCCGGGGCAGTGGTATTCCTTCCCTTCAGACATAGCAATTCACATGCATATATATATTCATCACATATTGTGCACTCACACACAAACATTCCATCATAAGCGTCAGCCACGCGGCCCAACGATCCGTGCAATCAGAGAAAATTCTTGGTGTACCGGCGAACTAGGGTCCCACCACCGTATCAGGGCCAAAACCCGACGGCAAAAGTTGAGCATTTACTCCATGGCGTGCAACCAGAGATTTTAGTCTTAATGACTCGGGATTGGCCCGTAGCCCCCCATGGTGTCGTGGCGTGCAGGCCTAAGACTCTCGCTATATACTCCAGTAGACCGCACCTTTAGGTCTCACGTTGGACGGACAAAATGCAGGTCGGATCATCCACCCCCCGTTGCTCAAGTCGCCTTACCATCACCGAGTACATCATACTCGCGGCTCAAAAAGGCGCAGGTCGGTTTCACCTTACCTGTTAGGCATAAAGCCTAGATGTTTTCCTGGGCACACTAGTACTTGCTGTTACTACCCTTCATAGACACCACTCATTCCGTATCACAAGAATCAGAGGGACTTTCCTGGACTTCCGTACCAGTACTTCCTGCTGCTACCCTTCACAGACACAACCCAGTATCAAGGGTATTTTCCTGGATCTCAAATACAGTACTTCCTGCTACTACCCTTCACAGGTATAACCCATTTAACATTACGCATTGCAAGGGTATTTCCTGGACTTCCAATCCAGTGCTTCCTGCTACTACCCTTCACAGGTACAACCCATTTAGCAGTATAAGCATCACAAGGGTAATTTACTGGACTACCATTCCAGTACTTCCTGCTACTATCCTTCACATGTCTAACTCATCGATTTCCAAAACTACACGTTTAATCACGGAGTCTTCTCCGGTGCATATATGCAACATCACCAATCCACACCAACCTATCCAGATGGGCTTCACACAACATGCCTATTCCGTACTCCATTTTCGGATCTATATGCCAAATCATCGGGGATTCCATGAATCAACCCAAAGGACTCCCATAACAAGCCACCCTCTGGTGGGGGAATCTTATGCACACGCCAAAACAGAAGCCTTCACATGGCTAGGAAGAAAGATCGTTACCCTTGACGATCGTTTTGGCGCCATGAGAAATTTAGCCGGCTGGAAAGTATCGCAACGGCTTTGCCTCCACAACGCTGGCCTCAGATCTCTTACCGAAACTCCGCAGCTCCACCGGTGGCCGGCTCCCTTCCTCCTCCTTATTCCTCTCTCTCTAACTTTGTAGAAAGATAGTGGCCCAAAGCAAATGAGCTTTCTCATCTTATTTTCCGGCCTTAAGGAAGCAGGGAGGGATCTCAGCCATTGGATCCCGACTGAGAAAATGGACTGCCACGATTTTGCCACAAAAGGATAAATTTTGCCTGACACGGCCTGTGACACGCACGTGTCACAGGCCGTGTACCTTAAGTAGTACACAATCGACTCATCCAGACCAGTACATGCCCATGTGACACACCCATGTCACGGGCCGTGTCACCTGACACGCCTTCTAACACGCCCGTGTCTATGGCCGTGTACATCAGGCTACACAAAACCAACTTCAACCCGATCGGGACACGGCCAGTGACACACCCGTGTCACAAGCCGTGTACCCTAAGACACCCGTGCCGTGTCTGTGTTCACCAGGCCTCAAATGCCCTGGGTACATCCAGTAAAGGACACGACCCGTGTCACCGGCCGTGTGCCCTTACACGGCAGCAGACACGCCCCAGCTCAACTTCGTCGAACTGACTTCGTCGACTAGAGGAGGACACGGCCTCTGACACGCCGGTGTCAGAGGGAATGTTCCCTCATTTTTTCATATAAATGGGTTTTCGTCAAACACTCACCAGCTGCTCACTCGAGCAGGACACATCCTGGGACACGCGCGTGTCCCAGGCCATGTCACCCAACTTTTCCTAATCCTGGTATTTGGGGTGTTACACGCGATACTACCATTGCTACCTAGTGGGCTTCACCCGCCCTCGCCCACCCTGTACAGCCCCAGGCCCGGCAGGTGGACCCGATGGGGGAAGTTCCAGCCAAGTGTTACGCGGACTAGGTCTCAGGCGAGTCAGAGGGGCGAGTGTCTTGGAGCATCCCCGACTCACCCGGACTGGGTGGTCTAGGTCGTGGGGGAGAGAGGAGTATTAGGGCTCGCACTCGCCCCTAGCCCTTGATACGTGGTGGGTGAGTGTCATATTCAGATCCGCACTCGCCCTTAGCCCCGAGCTGGCAGCGAGTGTCAGCCCCATCGGCCACTCGCCGCTCCATGCGAGTGGAGTTTCTGTTGACTACTCGCCCGGTAGTGTCCTTTACTATTTTTCCCCTATTGGCTTGCTAGTAACATCTCAGAACAGCATACTTGCACTGTTGGCAGAGCAATTTCGGTTGCGTATAACCTTTTAGAATAACGGAGTTGCGTTGTTAGCATATCAGGCTTGGAATTCTATAAATAGACCCTATGGGCACCTTTGGAGGGGATCCAGTTCTTTTGGCTTCACCTTCCTTGGGCTAATTTTCTTCGACTTTGCAGGCCCTCCAAGGTGCCCATCTCAGCTTTTGGCTTGGGAGGGGAAGCACTCTAGAGATCTTCTTGGTGTGTTGTGGGTCCTCCGTGCTGCAGCCAGGGTCAATTTTCTAATGCCAAGTGGATGGTCGGGAGCTCAAGTTTGGGAGTAGGTGTTAGCTACACCCTTGTGTCCTAACTCTTGTTGAGGCCAAATTTTGGTTCGAACATTTTTGGTGTGGTGAGCGAGAACCGTAGCTTACACAAGAAAATCTTGAGCTAAGCTTCATGGCTAGAGGCAAGGATGAAGGACCTGGCTCGGGAGCCGCCAACTCCGACGAGTGGATTCACGGTCAGGATGCTGGAGGAGTTCAAAAGGGACGTCCTACAAACCATCCACCTCGCATTCGCCGTGAGGGGCGAGTGGGCAACACACTCGGTTCCGATGGTTGTTGCCCCATCCTTGGTCAAGAATGCCCCCAGTCAGCGACCCAGGAAAGAGGTCTCGGTAGAGACTGGCGAGAGGAATCTCACTGGACGGGAGCTGTTCCTGGGACAGGCGAGTGCTGACAGGTTCAGCGAGCCGAGGGCGCGAGATGGGTCTACTCGCCAGGTGAGTGGGGGGAGCCCATTCAGCGAGGTGATTGTCTTAGCCCCGATTCCAGGCGGGTATAGAGAGCCAGAAATGTACTACTATACGTGCAGGGATGACCCGGTGTAACAGTTTAGGATGTCGTTTCGATTAGGCAGATGATAAACGCCTTCAAGTGCCGACACTTTGCCATTACCTTGAAGGAGAAGGCTAGGGACTGGTTTCACCAGCTTCCCGTAAGTTCCATCTACTGCTTTGAGGACTTGCGATGTGGGTTCCTACTGAGATTCCTGACCTCAAAGAAGAGGAAGAAGGGAGCAGAGTGCCTATTTGCAATCAAGCAGAAACCAGAGGAGATGTTAGGCACTACGTCGATGGTTCCAGGAGGAGATACTCCTGATCCAGGAGGTTCCAGGGTATACCTTAATGCTCCCCTTCACCCTAGGCTTGAGGCAGGGGTTCTTCAACATGGAGCTGAAAACGGTGCCCCCTTTCCTTCGAAAAGTTGATGGAGAGGGAGGCAAAGTAGATAAATAGTGAGGTGGCCAACCCAGCGTTCGCCAAAAAGCTGGCCAAGCTAGCCGAGGACGAGGTGAAGGAGTCAGTAGTAGGAAGGCATTAGGAAGAGAGTAGAGAAGAGCACCGCGACCAGGGGACCCAGGGGCAACAACAAGGTTGGGGCATCGAGAGCCAAACAACTGGTTGAGCTGGAGACCCCTTGACGGACCTGCCCAGGGGCAGGTGAGAGGATTTCAGGGTGGGGAAAATTTTCGCCGAGATCAGGGGCGGTTCAACCCACCAACATGGAGGCAGGGTCAGAGGGCACCTCTCCCGCAACAGCATGAAGCGATGGTAATTTCCCGGGGTGGGGGATGAGAAGAGGAGGTAGAAGAGGAAGGAGAGAAGGTGGCAGGGTGGCGTTGCCCTTTTGTGACTTCCATCAGGAGGAAGGTCATGCAACAGCCACCTACCCAGAGTTCCTGGAGCTGAGAAAGGCCAGAAGGCAAGTTCAATTGCAGCCACTAGTGAGGATAAAAGTTCTACCGGGAGGAGAGGAGGACAGATATGAAGACATGGCTGATGTAGGAGCCCGTGGAAGGATCAAAGTGATCCACATGGGAGTGGAATTGAAGCCACCCGCAGGGGAAGCTTCCAGACCATATTCAGAAGGAGCATCGCCTCGACCTCCAAAACTCCCCCCCACCCGGAGGAGAAAATCACCTTCTCGTAGAAGGATATGCCTGACTACGAGGACCCGTTCTACGACGCTTTGGTAATCCAGACGATCATCAAGAACTATACAGCCTACCGGATCCTGATGGACAATGAGAGCTCCGTGAATGTGATCATCAAAGAGGCCTTTGAGGCGATGAAAGTGGAGGTCAGGTGGTGTTGGGCTCTGACAAACCATTGTTCGAATTCTAAGGGGAGAGTAAGGAAGTGAAAGGAGTTGGACTCCATATGACGATTGGGGGGGGGGGGTGTTAAGGAATTGTTAGTTCGTCATTATTGATGCTCCGAGCAAAAACAACGCCATATTTGGGCGCCCCCTCATCAGCGCCTTCTACTGCATCCCCTCCTCGTTCCATCAGTACCTCCGGATCAGAGGATACCTGAAGGTATCGAGGAAATGTTATGTACTGGCTGTCAACACCATATCCTGGATGACAGAGGATGAAGAGTTGGGGAGAGAGCTGGCAGTGCAGGAGGAGTCGAAATAGAGCGAGGGAGGAGCAGCTGGGGAGTTAGAGATGACAGAGGTAGTGGCAGAGGGGTAGAAAAAGGAGGGAGTGGTTTGTGACCCAGTGGTTGGGGAAGTAGGGCAGCAGGAGAGTAGGGCGGAGGTGATGGAAATTGAAGAAGTGGTGTAAGACCCCCCTCTCGGAACATAAAACACGGTCGAGGGGAGTCTTATGCCCATAATAGCCGTCTTGTTATAGCGTCAACACATGGGTTGATATGTACCACTAGACGCCTATCCTGCCGGTTAAAACCAATATCATCATTGTCAACCCAACATAAGAATTAAAGCAGAAGTCAAAATCCACATAAGTATATAGTCCAAAACGAATACATAAAATAAAAAGAAGCAACCAAAACTTCTATAATATCAGAGTACAATATGACATGAAGGCTACAAAATGAGTCTCTCAAAAACTCACATCAGTCACTGACGATAGCGATGGTATCATCACTTCAGGCCTTGTCACCCTGGCCTGGCTGCCCTCTTGCAAGACGTGCTGCTGGGTTTCCTCCTAAAAAGGAAGATGTAGCAACTGTTAGTCATAAAGACTAAGTGGTTATCACATCCACTCCCTCGGTGACTCTTAGGCATCGGGAGGAGAAAGTAAAAAGGGTACAATATATATATGTAAGCAGTAGTACAAAACAAGTGGCATGATGCTAAACTATATCAGAGTAATCATCAATATATTAGAAGTAACTATAACAATTTATACTAGCAGTTCTACCATCAACAACAGTGTACAAGTATAAATATACAACAAGAAGTAACTTACCATATATGAATGCCCATACAGACATATAAGTTAAGGATCAGCTTAACAGTATAGTAACTCATCATATAAGAGTGCTCGTATAAACTTATATGATAAAGATCTAAGCAATACAATGCTATGTTATGAATGCAATGCGATGACTCACCCATGCTCACACACATGCAATTGCTATATTGACACAGACTTGTAGTTCTCATTTTTTGAGCCGGTAGCAAACCTCTCAGATGCCATCCGTCGTGGCCAGACAGTGATAGTGGAAAGGGCTTTCCACTACTAGCGGGCTTCCACACTACCAAGCATAGGCCTCCATAAGCCTCAACGCTAAGAACACAACAGCGGAGCTCACATGCGTCCTATGACAAAGAGGGGTCTTGGGTAGATGTGCACCAAGACCACAACCCAAACTGGCCTATCATCATAGCACGGAAGATGCCTCTGTGAACACATCACCAAAGGACCAAGGCCAACCGTCCACTAGCACTGAGGGTGCCTCGGGAAATAAAGACTGAGGACCATGACCCAACCGTGCAAGTCTATCTGTCAGCTCCCATCTGTGTGACGACTGACAAGCCCGTAGACATGCCACACTATCCTTAACCCAGGATTATGACACCGCGTGTCAACTCACACTGCATGCAATTTCACATATAAGGGCTCCACTCTGAGTCCCTTTTATTTATTTACATCCCGTGTTCTACAGCATGCAAGGGCACCACACTGAGTCCCTTCTTATTATTCACATCCCGTGCTCAACAACACGCAAGGGCTCCAAACCGAGTCCCTTATCAACACATCATTCTAGTGCGGTAAACACACACGCACTTCCAACCCTTCCACATTTACCTACCACACAAGGGTTCATAATTTACACAGGTGGCAAGCCACCTTATACAACATACCAATCCCACACTGCTACCCGTAGGGAGACACAACTCTAAGCAGTGGACTATTGGTACACAATCCATTAATCATCCTATCACATGGCCAAGCATTAACCTCATCCAATTCCTTCTTAAAGTCAAGAATTCACAATCAATTATGCTTCCACGAGAATATTATTTGTTCAATCAAATGTATTAATTTAGTTGTTCACTAGCTTACCCAAACCATTTGTTTGTCAACCTCCTTCAAACCGTTGGTACAATCATTTTCCACCAAACCATTTGTTTATCACGATTACGTATAGGCTAAGCCTACCAAAACCTCAACACTATTTACTTTCTCAAGGATCTATCCCATCAGTCTTTTGTTTATCACAAATATCCATAAATTAAGTTCAACAAATCTCAATGTTAATTTATCATGAACTCTCCACCAAATTCAAACCCGGATTCACACTATCCCGAGAATAACATGTACTTAAGACTTGACTGTACAAAAAAATTGACTGGACATTCCTTAGTCTACAAGACTCGTATGAAAACATGTAACCATCCATTGGAAAGGTATTTCCAAGGGCTACGACTTTCGTGTTTAGTCTAAAGTCCAGATCTGGCCGTAACATACTCAAAAACGGCCTTGAAGTTCGTTGAGCACAAAAAACAAATTTCTGCACGCATCTTAAAGCAAGATGAACGACATCGGTTCATCTTATTCCTTTAAGCATTTAATCAAAACTATATACAGAACTTCCTGCTCCCTTATTCACCCTCAATAGACCATTTCTCTTCACGAAACCAAGTCCACTATCTTCACAAAGAAGAGAGGAGAGGTTGAAGGCATCAAATATCTAGGGCACAAGCCCTAGCATGGTCTCTACCTAGGTGATCTTCATCTCCCAAGTCAAAGTCTTTTGAGTCGACATCTCTCCTAGAAAATAACTACAGATCCAACACCAAGAGAGAGGGTAGGAAGCACACATCGTCTCCGGCAGTTCCGGCCATGGATCTCGTCACTCTCCTTGGCGACATCTTCTTTTACGTTGTTGTTGTTCTTCATGGAAGAAGAGAAGGGAAGTTTTTCCTCCAGAAATCGCCTCTGGCAACTCTTCCCTCCCGACGGTTTCAGCACAAGTAACGGCTCGACAAAAATGGCGAAGTGATGGCTAGGTTTTCCCGTAAGTCTTCTTTTATAATGAGAAATTATGGTTGAACCTCTTTGCCTCGTGTCACCGTATTACTGGACCGTCCATTATTATATTAATTATGTCCTTTTGAAAAGACGCGCCCAATTTAAGTCATTTAGCGCCAATCCCGAAGTTCTGGTTCAGACCGTGCATGTGGCAATAAGCAGTCTGAGCCAAAATTCCTCGAAGTCAAAATTGTTGAGTATGCAACCTTCACTCAACGAATAGCCGAATGGCGTCGAGTGCACTCAACGCCTATATCATCCAGAACATTTCTAAGTCAAAAGTGTTGAGTGTGTTGAGACTACTCAGCACCGTGTTGACTCCACTCAACGCCAACACATTCAACAGTTTATAAGATAAAAGCATTGAGTGCATTGAGACCACTCAACGCCGCGTTGACTTCACTCAACACTAGCAGCAGTAAGAATGGATCTAAGTTAAAAGCGTTGAGTGGTGTTGAGACTACTCAATGTCGCGTTGACTACACTCAACGCCAACAGCCCCCAGAATAAATCTAAGTTAAAAGCATTGAGTGGCGTTGAGACCACTCAACACCGCGTTGACTCCACTCAATGCCAGCCGCAGCTAGAATAGATATAAGTTAAAAGCGTTGAGTGGCGTTGAGACCACTCAACGCCGTGTTGACTCCACTCAACGTTGATAGCCCCCAGAATAAATCTAAGTTAAAAGCGTTGAGTGACTTTGAGACCACTCAACGCCATCCACAACCAGAATATATCTAAGTTTAAAACGTTGTGTGGCATTGAGACCACTCAACGCCGCGTTGACTTCACTCAATGCCTCAACTTCCAGAAAATATTCTAAATAAAATACGTTGAGAGGTGTTGAGTCCACTTAACACCTCAGCATTATTCGTTGAATGACATCAAGTGCACTCAACGCACTTAACGCCCTGAATCCAGAAAATATTCTAAGTCCAATTTCGTCGAGTGGTGCTGAGTCCACTCAACTCCTCATCATAATTCGTCGAATGGCGTCGAGTGCACTTAACGCACTTGATGCCTTCAGGTTCTAGAATTATTCTAAGTAATAATCGGTTCTATTCATCGAGTCCAGTCGACTCACTCGACGCTTCCCGAGCCCGAGTAAATTCTTTTGACTCAAAAATCATGCGAGGGGCCTAGAGTGAAACGGGATGTTACAAATCCTATAAACAAAATAAAAGATTTCGTCCTCAAAATCAGGCTAAGGCTGTGGAGGAAATACAACATGAAAATATATTATGCTTGAAATCTTACCTCAGAAAAATAACTCCGAATAGTGCTTCTGCATAAAGTCCACCGGCTCCCAAGTATATTCTTCCTTCCCATGGTTAGACCACAGGACCTTAACTAAAGGTACGCTTTTGAGACGCAAGTTCCTCATCTCGGTGTCCACTATCTACACCAGCTCTAGTCGAACAGATCTATCGGTTTCTACCGCTCCATTTGGGGCAGTGAAATATTGGTCAGGCCGTAGTAGTGCCTTCCAGAGCGACGACGCATGGAAGACATTGTGCAGATTTTCCAGCTCCGGTGGTAGATCCAGCCGATAGGCTAAAGGGCCAATTCTCTCCAATATAGCATATGGACCCACATACGTTGGGCTGAGCTTCTTCATACCACGCACTCGCGACACTCCATGCATTGGTCTGATATTCAAGAATACCTTGTCACACACTTAAAATTCTAGCATCTGATGCTTCACATTATATTACTTTGTTTGCCGACTTTTAGCCTCAAGCAAGCGGTCTTGTATCAATCTAATGAGAGCATCAGTGTCATCAATGCACTATATCTCCAAAACCTTTGGATCTTCATCCTACACCCATGACAATGGAGTTCTACACCTTCTTCCATAAAGTGCTTCGTGGGGAGCCATCCTGATGCTAGCTTGGTGGCTATTATTGTATGAAAATTCTACCAGTGGTAAGAGCCTTTCCCATGGTTCTCCTCTATCCAATATTCACAGTCTCAAAAGATCCTCCATTGTCTTGATGGTTCTCTCAGACTGACCAACCCTCTGTGGATGAAAAGTTCTGCTTAAGGTAAGGCAAGAGCCCAGATATGCTTGTACTTCCTTCCACTCTTTGGAGGTAAAACAACCATCACAATCGGAGACTATTGTCTTAGGCATGCCATGGTACCATACATATTGCTCCACAAAGAGACGTATTAAGACATCCACATGTGCTTCCTTCTTCATGGGGATAAATCTGGCGAACTTCATCAGACGATCTACAATCACCCAAACTGAATCTTTCCGAGAGCGTGAGCGAAGCAACCCGTGAACAAAGTCCATGGAGATATCCTCAAATTTCCACTCGGGGATAGACAATGACTGTAATAATCCTCCGAGGCTCTTGCACTCCACCTTCATCTTCTGACAAGCCTTACAGTGCGTAACATAATACTTGACAGCCTTCTTCATTCCGGGCCAGAACATTGTCTTCCGCAAGTCACTATACATCTTGGAAATCCCGGGATGTACTGAGTACTTGGAGCAATGCGCCTCCGTTAATTTATCTTCTCGGATTTCACCGCCCTTGGGAACGTAAAGCCGGCCACGGAAATGAACGAGGCCATCCTTTAGTGCATCCTCTTCAGTAGTTACATCTCCAATTGACTTAATAATGGGGGCCAGAGCAGCATCCTTTGCTTGGTCTACCCGGATTCGATTTCGAATATCACAAACTATACTCATTGCGGCTAGGTACTCTGTATACCCCTTAGAATGACCTTTGCGTACCAATATAATGTCCATTTCCTCGAGCATACGATCCAATTGTATACTCATCATTCAAAATTCTGGGCTCGACTCTGGTTCTTTTTTGCTCAGCTCATCTGCCACAGAGTTTGCTTTTTTGTGGTGGTAGTTCAAGGTAAACTCGTAATCACACAAAAATTCTAACCACTGCAGCTGTCTCAAATTCAACTACTTTTGAGTATGAACATACTTTAAATTCTTATAATCCGAAAATATCTCGCAGAGGATGCCATATAGATAGTGCCTCCAAACCATTAAGGAGAACACCACTGCCCCCAATTCAAAATCATGAACTGGGTAATTGGCCTCATGTTTCTTCAGTTGCCTCGAAGTATAAGCAATCACATGCCCATGCTGCATCAGTACTGCTCTCATCCCTTGATATGATGCATGTAACATCCCTCAAACAACTAGACCCCTAGGAGTGGTTTTGTCATGACTAGGTCATGACAAAACTCTAGGAAGCCCAAGAAGACCAAGTGAATCTAGGAATGAAGGTGAGATCACCTTGGTCTACAAATAGTAGAATTCTAATTACTAGTATAAGGATGATCATAAGGCTTCAACTTGACTCCATGACCCCACCACAACACCACTAACCTATTAGAGGGTCCATTAGTGCCATAGGGACACACTAGGGTCAACTAAAAAGGTCAAGTTGATCAAAGTCAACCCAAGCCTTGATTAGGTCAAACTAAGCTCACCCATGCCCAATTGACATCCCCTTGGCCAAAGGGACCCACCTAGACCTTCCCATGCCCTAAGGGAGGTCAATGGTTCACCAAGGACCCATTGGGGTCAACCAAAGAGGCTAAGTTGACCCAAGTCAACCCTAGCCCTAAAGTGGTCAAAGTGCCCTAAGTAAGGGTCAAGTGACCCCCAAGATGCCTAACAAACCCAACCCAACCCTTCCTAGACCTTAGGGGAGGCCAATGGGTCACCAAGGACCAATTGGGGTCAACCCAAATGGTCATGTTGACCAAGGTCAACTCTACCCTAAGATTAGGTCAAACTAACTCAAATGGGCTAACCCAAGATCAAGCCCATTTCCCCCACTTGTGCTAACTTTATTTTATCTAATATTATGAGCTAATGGGCTGCCAATAGGTTGGAGTGGTCATCAATTTCTGCCATGGTGACTAGGAGAGAGAAAACTCCATTTTCCCTTTAATGTAGGAGATAGAAAGTGAAAAGAGAGGGCATACATGGCCAAGGGAGACCAAGGTCCTCTCCAATTGATGGATACATTCCCCCTCATCAGTTATGAGAAGTTGAATAATCATAGCCAGCTACCAAAGTGGATGAATTTAATTTCTCCCATATGGAAGAGAGAGAAAGCCATTAATGGCCATGGAAGAGCAAGAGTCCCCCTCCAATTGATTCCAGAGTCTTGATTCATCTTCCCCTCATCAGTTAGAGGGACCAGCTGGTTTTCCCAGCCTCAAGGTGGCTGAAATCAATTTCTTCAATAAGGAGGAGAGAGAAAGAGGGGTCAATAATGGCATGGAAGGTGAAACCCCACAAATCCCCCCATTGATGGCTAGATTCAACTCCTCAGGGGTAGGGGAAGAGTTTCCAGCATTTTTCAGATCACCAAGGGGCTTAAAACATTGGGAATTCAATTACCCGAAATTTCACCATTAATGGTGAAAATGGAAATTCATCCCTTAACCCTTCCCCTCCCCCTTTTGGCTCTTTTAAAAGCTTCCCCAAGGTTAGAGGAGACGTTTCCACACTTTACTTGAAGGATCCGTGCACTTTGGTAGTGCTGTTGCAGAACACCCGCAAGCTCCACCACCAGCCATGGTGCACCACCACCACACTCGTCGGCAAGCCCGGTTAAAGGTCCTCCTCTACTCCTCTCTTTGTGGGTTAGATCCTTAAATCATTTAGGAAAGAAATCAGGCTCAATTTATCCCGATTGGAGAAGATTTTCAGAAATTTCCATAGTTTTTCAACCCCTCGGGTTCGCTGGAATCCGCCCCTCCGGCGGCCGTGCCGCCGCACGATGATAGCCCCCACCTCAACGAAGGTGGTGGCGGTGGTGGCCGGCTCGAGAGTTGGATGGGTGGCCGGGAAATCAACTTGGAAAAGCTCCAGGTCGGGCTAATCGCAGTCATTGGCTGGAGTAAGAAGAAACGCAGGAGTCACCCGATCTGCTTTAAGATCTGTGCTGGATCTGAATTTATTAATTTTTGTTATTTAAATTTCTGTTCCATTACTGGGATGTTTTTAAATTAAATATTAAAAATACTTCGGTTCCTCTATAGTAGCAGTGGTCTACATGAAAGTTGTATCCCTAAGAGTTTAGTTTAATTTAAAATTAGTTTGAACCAATTTGAAGTTTAGGTAAGATCACATCACTCATTTTGGTGAGGTCTATACCCAGGGTAGATCAAAGATTGTTTTGAGTGCCCTCATCAATCAATCCATCCAAATGACTTGAAATTTTGGATGGGTGACATTCTGACCTATACCTAGAACATATCCAAAAATGGGAATTTTTGGAAAAAAGTTTCCTAAAGTTCTTGTAGAAATTTAATAATCCATGTATGAATTATTTAAAGGGTCTAATGACCTCCAAACCCTCCCAAAGTTTGGTGATTGGTCCTTTGGGTTAATATAGGACTTTGTATAAAATTTCATTTAATTTGGATAAGAATTGGTATAGAATTTGATCAACCCTAGGTTAGGCCAAAAAGGGTTAATTACAGTAAAATACCCTTGTGGTATTGAGTGACCAAATCACCTCAACAGAGGCTGAAACATGGGACACTGAATTGTTATGACATTTAACACCCTCACATGGAGTTTGGGGTGGATTAGGGTGGATTTGCCCTATAACCCTAGTTCAAACCCTAAGGATGAACCTAGGGGGTTTGTGAAGGACATGGGGTGATATGTCATTGTATGTATTTGGAGTTTAGTTCATGTGATCTGAGGATGGTGGAATACCCTAGGATGTAATTTTATAGTATTTGGACACATGCACCCCACTTTAATCACTTGGAAATTAATTAAGTCTATACGCCTTAAAGAATAAATAAGGGGTCATATGACCTTGGATCCTTATGAAATATTGGTAGAAGTGATTTTATAATTCTATTGACCTCAGAAATTTATTATAGAATGATTAGAAAACAGTAGCTCATACTTGTAGTTATAATCTCCACCTTGCCCTTTTTGATGATTTTGGAGTAACCATGGTTAGATTAACTTAGAATGATGAGATACTCTGACAAGGTTAATTAAATATCATTTAGAGGCTCTAGTAAATTATTTGGATCATTTGGATATTTCATCTTAGTACCTCATGTGTTAAGTGAACTACTGCACCATATATTGATAAATAGAAAAATAAATGTTATATCTTATTGGAAAATTGTGTTATTTGGCCAGAGAATGTTTTAGGGCATAATAAAGCCTAAATAATTATTACATGTTATTTGGATGAGTTTATAAGTTCACAATGTGCACTTTAATGGATTTACTGGAAGTATTTTTATATATAGCCTACTGACCTTGGAATTGCATGAAACTTAGTCAGTAGAGTTTTATTATTATTATAAGGATCTGGTAATTTTTATGTAATTTTTGGACTATGATTTATGGTACCCCCTACTTTAACTCCAATTATTTGAATTACTTTAAATTAATTATTTAGAGGTTTATACATTTATAAAAATCTGTGAAATTTGGTATTCGCTGATATTTTTCTGTCATATAGTATTTATAATTTTTGGGTGGCCATTCCTTAAGGAAATCTAGTACTTTATGTTCAAAATTACCCATGGCCTAGCTTTTGTGAAAATCTAATAAATGCTAAATTAATTAGGAAAATTACAAGTTTCTTGATTTAAACTAAATATGTCATGATAGAACCACAATAATTATCTTAGGGAATTTTGAAGAAAGATTGGAGTATCTCCCACATGTACATCATATAGCTTAGGTTGGACACATGAGCGGTAGGCTCGGTGGTTCTGGTAATGGGCAGGTTAGCCCAGCGAGCCGATGGATCGGTAGATAGTTGTGACGGACGGACTAGTCCGGGGAGCTTTCGTCTCGACAGATGATTGTGAGGGACGGGATAGTCCGAGGAGCTTTGGCTCGGTGGAAAATCATGGTAATATTGCATGTGCATAAGATAAAGGTGGCGGGTCTTCGGTATTGGAGCATCGTCGCACCGACGCCAATATGTTGACTCGACAAGTGTGGTTTAGCACTTGGCTAAATAAAGTCCGGTGCGCTAGCCGGCAAGAGTACGCAGGAGCTCCGCTTAGTGCACCAGCGTTGAGGCGTACGATAGGTCTGACTGGCAGTGCTGATACCAGTTTAGAGGTGTGCGAGGCCCAACCCACCGCTTCTCTTTGCCACTACGGAGGTATCCTGGGAGGATAGGCTCCAGAAAGAGGGAAATAAAGGTCTGTATGCACAGAGTCGAGTGTGTGTTGCACTTGTATGATTCACATCATAACATTCTTGCATGTCATAACATCATCATTGCATATAAACCTTGACACCTATTTTATAAAGTGGTATGGGACGCTTTATACAATAGGCCTTGCAAAACAACCCCTTAGTTTATAAGCTTGTGTGAGCATGCTTATAAGTTATGGTTATTTTCCTATGGATATTTATCACTTGCTTATAACCGACACCCCATCGTATAAATTGGTATGAGACTCTTTATACGATGGGAGCCTTGCAGAAGACCCCTTAACTTATAAGTTTGTATAGGCATTCATATAAGTTAAGGTTACATGTTTCTTTGTTTACCTTTCTCATACTTACTGCTTTAATCTACCTGTTTATATAGAACTGCTAGACTAGTTCCACTGCCACCTACTTACCTTTGTTACTCTCCGCCTTCATTACCTTCCCTTTCCTTTTCCCCGCTCGGTGCCTAGGAGCCATGGGGGAGGGGTGGGGGATGATAGGACTTAGTCTTTTAGACTAATGGTCGTTGATCAAATCATTTTAGGGGATCGTGGAGCCGAACCAGGAGATGCAGCCCCAGAGGTCGGTGCGCATGGAGACGGGACAATCTAGTACTGGAGTTCATGCAGTAGGGACAGTGAGTCCCGATCCTTAGTAGATATTATAGATTTGCTTCCGCGTTGAGTTACTTGTAATGAGGATTATGATGTATCGGGCAGGAGCCCTTTTATTAGTATTTCGTTTTATCTTTACTGTGGACTCTCCCTTCGTGGAGATTATTTATATATATCTGATCCTGGTGGACTAGTATTGAGTTCTACTTTACTCATGTACTATTTATACTTCTACACTTCTGCGATCAGTATGGCCAGCCGGATAGGCGTTTTGTAGTGATGACCTTCTCGGGTGTGTTGGTGTCACCGAAAAGCAGCTGTTCTGGGCATAAAACCCCGGTGGTTTAAAAGAAAAAAATGGGGTCTTACAACGCATCTGTGCAAACTTGAAATCCTTCCTTCCCAGATGGAAGGGCTAAGATGGGTACGGTGGTAGGTCTATCTTTCAGCTCTTGGAATGCAGCTTCATACTAGGGTGTCCACTCGTATGACACACCTTTCTTTGTCAACGCTGTGAGGGGAAGGACAATCTTTGATAATCCTTTCATGAACTTGTGGTAGTATCCCGCAAGTCCAAGGAAACTCCATACACCGGCCGCAGACTTCAAGGGCGACCATTCTTTCACAGCACACACTTTGGTCGGGTCCACAGCTAGTCGAGTAAGACTTGTCTTCATTTCGAGTGGCAGAAGTTATTCTCGAGAAAGCTTATTGCTGTTCTCGAGAAAGGCTTTTGTTCTCGAGTAATATATGACATTTCTTCTCGGGATATTTCTTTTCCTGACATAAATTTTTGTAAGTCTTTTTCTCGAGAAGAACGAAATTATTCTCGAGTTGACTATCTTTTGTTCTCGGGATGCAGAAGGTATTTGTCAAGAACCCGATTATTTTCTCGAGAGCTAGTTATTTATTCTCGGGATGATTATTTGTTCTCGAGTAATAGAATGTTTCTTCTCGAGAACAATACATCATTTTTCTCGAGTACTTCTATCATTCTCGAGACTGCAGATTTCCACCTTCACATATTTTTCTAAGAATTTTTCTTGAGACAACCTTTTGTTCTCGAGTACCAAAATATTTCTTCTCGAGAACTATAAACTATTTTTCTCGAGTTCTTTTCTTATTTCCTGAGAATGTTGTTTTCTTCCTCCACACTCTTTTTCTCTAAGTATTTCTCTCGAGAACTTTTGTATTGTTCTCAAGTAACAAAATTCATTTATTCTCGATTACTATACTTCTTCTCGAGAACACCCAGTCTGATTTTCTGAAAATTGCTAAGTCTTGACAGACGCGTATTTCAAACATCATTAACGTGTGATTGGTCCACGTGGATGTCATTAATGATGATTATAACCGTTAGTGTAATCCTATATAAGATCTTGTCATTTTCGACCAACCCTAAGAAGAAATTAAGAAGAATTTCAGCCGCCGCAAGAAGTAATTCCAAGTTTTTTGAATTCAATTTTTATTTCCAAATCGAGAGCTGTAGATCTTCTTCTTCATCGCCTAAGCACTTTTGATTCAGATCGATTCAGAGAAGTTTATTCACAGATCAAGATTTCTTTTCAAACGATAGATCTTCTACTTGATCGTGTGAGTTCAAAGATTTTCAGATCCAGAGATATTGCCGATTCTTCTTCAACATATTCTGATAAAGCCGCAAAGCTCAAAGAAAGAAGAACAGGCTAAGAATTTCCGATCTGAGAACAAATCACTATTTGTATTTATTATTTCATTTTTTTGTAGATCTTTCTCCGAGTTGTAGGAGTTGTTTTCTCCGAGTTCTTGTAGGAAGTTTTTATCTTCCGAGTGTAGATCTAGATTTGGGATCGAGTTGTAGGAACATTGTTCCGAGGTGTAGGATTATTTTCAATCCGAGATTAGTGGAGTAGCCCAGTCTAGTGCTTTGCTAGATCGGTGAGTGGAAAGTGAATGTACCCAAGGTTGGGGAACCACTATAATTCTTGGTGTCCTCTGTGATTGCTTGCTTGATTTTCTGTGCATAGATCATTATATTTTTTATTCCGCAAAAGACGCACAACTCACCTATTCACCCCCTATAGGTGATTTAGGTAAGACAACTAAAACATTTTCAATTGGTATAAGAGTCAGGTTGTTCATAAAACGGTTAACACCTTGAACAGATCTGCCCCTAAGTTGTCTTTAGAGTTATCAAAGCATGGAAAAGGCCAAGGATTTTGTAAAGCTTCCTCCATGCACAATGTCTAACTTTCCCATATGGAAAGAAAGGATTAAGTTCTTCATGAAAGCTGTGGATCCAAGGATCTTCATGATTGTTGAAGAAGGTCCTTATGTTCCAATGACGATCTCCACTATAGATCCTACCAAAAATGTTCCTAAGAAATTTATGGATCTAGATAAAGATGAGATTGCACTTGTCTCGTTGGACAAGAAAGCTAAAAATATTATAGCAAGTGCAGTCGATGATTCTATGCTGCAGAATATGATTCACTGCCAATCTGCTAAGGAGATGTGGTAGTCTCTTATTACCTTGATGGAAGGCACTGAAGCAGTTAGGGATGACAGAAGATCCCTATTGAATCAAAATTATGAAGCCTTCTGACAAGGATCAAAGGACTCAATTGCATACACCTTTGAAAATTTCTTCAAGATTGTGAACGGCCTAAGAGTATACAGCCGGGTCTTCACAAATGGAGAGCTAAATGATAAGTTTCTAAGGTCCCTGACTAAGGAATGGGACAATAAAGTCTGTGTTATCAGGGAGTTTGGGAAGTTGGCAGAGACTGGCCCTCAGAATCTCTTCGGAAAGCTGATGTCATATGAGCTGCAGATCAATTCTAGAAAAGCTAAAGAAGAGAAGAGTCGGTCGTCATCTAAGGAGAAGTCTGTGGCTCTGAAGGCAGACATCTCAAGGAAGATTAAAGTTGCTTCACCTGCTCCTGCACAGGAAGATAGCGAAGAAGAAACTTCAGAGCCAAGCACTTCAGGCTCAGAATTATCTGAAGGAGAGTTTTCTCTACTCTCAAGGCAGTTCAAGAAAATCGTGAACAAGAAGAAGCAATGGAGTGGCAAGGATGCCTCGCACAGAAGATCACGTCATGATGGTGATCTACACAGAAAAGGCTCAAACATCCATGACAGGTATCAATCGAAACATAATAAACATATTTCTTCTAACATCATTTGCTATTGTTGTAATAAGTCAGGTCACGTCATTGCTGATTTCCCTCACAAGAAGAATGAGGGTGGAAAGAGAGAGGAAAAGAAATCTTCTTATAATAAGAAGAGAACAGAAAGAAGCCTCGTAGCCAAGAAGTGCAAGACTCTTAGCGACTCTGACTCATCTGAGTCAAGTGAAGAAGAGGAAGCCTACTTTGGGCTAATGGCACAAACTGGTGATGAACAAGAACCCCAGTTCACTGGGAAGGTAAATTCTCATACTCCTCTTTCTGAATCTGATGTTTCTGATCATGATCATGAGGACAGCTCCTCTGACGATGAGTCTGAACTCATGGCCCAGTATAAGGAGTTAATCAAGGCTTACGACAAATGTCGAAAAGTCGTGAAAACTCAAGCCAAAGAGATAAAGTCTCTCAAGGCTGAAGAGAGCACTCTGAGAGAGGAAGTTGCCAAGACAGTCTCACTCAGAGAGAACTTCAATGCTGCTATTGAAGAATATAACAAGGCTCGCGAGCACCTAGATCTGAAGGAGAAGATAATAAAAGAACTAGAAGAACAACTTACAGCAGAAAAGAAACTTGTTGAAAGTTTTTCAAAGCCCAAGACTGTCCTTCCTTTCATTGCTGAATTCTCAGCTAAGGCCAAAGGTGATGGGCTAGGCCATGCTGATGCTCCTAGTAAATCTTCTAGGTGAAATAAGGCACAGAGAAAGAATAAGGCGGCCAAGAAGGCTTTGGCCAAAGAAAAGGGGGAAAGCTCCTCAAGATCAGACTTCTTTTAAGAAAGTTATACTTCCAACGAACGAGTTTGATCTTGACTCGTCCTATGGTCACTTTGCTAGGACTACTTATGTAGAGCCCAAGTCTCGTTTCCAAGGATGGACCCGTCCCCGGAACTTTGGTGAAAGTGTCATTAAGGCACCTTATGAAGAAATAAATCTTCAGAGCTCTGGCCCTTATAATCATGGTCATAACATCAAGAAGGCACCAAAAGTAAAGACTATTGTGGAAAAGCCTCTCAAGGAGAAGAAGACATGTGATTTCCATCACCATGAAGCTTCTTCCTCCAAGACTGTTGCCCCTGCTAGACCACAATATCAAAAGGTCAAGCAGGAGAATTTCAGGCAAAGATATAACAGGTTCGACTGTTGGTGCTGTGGAAAAATTGGTCACTTTGCAATTGATTGCTAGTTTAATTCCAGAAACTTTGTAACTACTCAAGTTAACAATATGATAGAGACCACTCATAATGCTAATACTCGTAGGGGGAGTGTTCTAACTAGAGACCAAGGACCCAAACGTATTTGGATTACTAAGGCAAATTGATTTGTGATTGCATGTATGTACAAAGGACACCAAAACTCCTATCTGGTATTTGGACAGTGGATGCTCTCGACATATGACCGGAACAAGAAGCCTTCTTCAGAATTATTCTCCAATCTTGAACATGCAAAAGGTCATCGTTGGAGGTTCAGACTGAGGAATTACTAAAGGCTATGTTATGATTTCTAACAGTAGTGTATCCTTCTTAGATGTGGCTTATGTTGAAGGATTGGAACACAATCTTATAAGCATAAGCTAGCTCTGCGATAAAGGGTACGCAGTTGAATTTCATGCAGATAAGTTGAAAGAAATAATGCCTAATCACCTGCAGGGGGGGGGGGTGAATAGGTGTTCTTTTTCTTTTGACTTTAAATCCAGATCAATTGTAAATAACTTTAAACAACAAATGTAATTATACAGCTATCACAACATAGCAACCATAGAAACTAACATTCACAGAGTGCACATAGATTTTTATAGTGGTTCCCTAAGGTCTGGGTACATCCACTTTCCCCCTTCGACTATCTAGTATTGTACTAGATTCGGCCTAACTTCTCCACTTATTCTTAGATCCTCAGATCTTACAACTCAGAACCCCAAACAGGTTCGTACAACTCAGAGTGTCCCCACTCCTACAGCTCAGGCACAAAGCCCTACCACTCAGTCTTCGCCAAGACCTACACTCAGGCTAAACAGCCCTACCTCAGCCTTCAATCAAGGCGTACACTCAGAGAATAGAATCTCCTACACTCAGGCACAAAAGCCCTACCTCAGCCTTTATAGTTTAGACTTACAACTTAGATCCCTTAGGATCCTACAAGAATTTAATAATACAAGGTAATTAACCACAACTCTGACTGAGAGAGATGAATTGACTAGCTTCTTGATGAGTTCTTGGAAGAACTAGACAGAGATAAACCACCCTTGGCTTTCTTTAAAGCTTCTTGAATTAGAACACAGTAGGGTTGAATCTCCTGTGCAGATGATCTTCAATCAACTGCTGTCTTGAGATTCAGATCTCAATCTGAATCTTACTTTGCAGCCTGGTTCAACAACTGCTCTTCTTAGAAGGAGCTCTCTCTCTCCAACTGATCTTTTGTTGAAGGTCTTCTTTATGTTGTTAGATCTCTTGATTAATTATTATCAATTTTCTGTTATGATTCCTCTCATTCTGTTGAAGGAGAAAGACGTTTATATAGGCTTTCTCCATGGTGACCAGATGATCTAGTTTCTAACAACCTTCTGACGGCTCTGATAGTTGCAGTTGACCGGTTAAAATGGCAGCTGTTAAGTCATCCAGTCACTTCTTGAAATCACTGTCACTGTTTGGAAGTGTCGAGACAGATAGTCATTATGTGTCGACACAAATAGACTAAGTGTCGACACAAGTAGACTAAGTGTCGGCACTAGCCTTGTTGGTGTCGACACAACTCCTTGTATTGTTGTAACAGCTTCTCGACACTGCTTCTTCAGAATATGTCGACACTGATTCTGTGTGTCGACACAAGCCTTCTATTGAATGTGTCGACACTAATTCTGTGTGTCGACACAAGTACTTCTTCTTTAATACTTAGTTGAATTCTGCTGTGTGTCGACACTACTCCTTTGTGTCGACACATGCCTTCTTGTGTTGAAACTTGCTGAGTGTCGACACATCTCCTTTGTGTCGACACATGCCTTCATGTGTTGAAACTTGCTGAGTGTCGACACATCTCCTTTGTGTCGACACAAGTACTTTAACTTTGTTGAAGTTTGCTGAGTGTCGACACAGCCTCCTGGTGTCGACACTTTTGATGTCGACAAAGTTTCTCTGGGTGTCGACACTGCCTCTAAGTGTCGACACAGATTATGTTGACAATTCTTCACTGTGTGTCGACACTGCCTGTATGTGTCGACACTTTTCTTCTGGTGTCGACTCTGCCTTTTCTGGTGTCGACACAATTACTCCAAGTGTCGACACAGCTTCTCTAGGTGTCAACACTAGCCTTCATAAGTGTCGACACTTCTCCTCTAGGTGTCGACACATGGACTTAGAAACTTTGCTGCATTTTTCTGCAATTACTTAACCTGCACATATAAACTCAAAGCACATCAAATACACCTTGATGTAAATCATTGAGTAAGGTGAGGCTTCTTCAAATCAGGTACATATATTCCAATGTACCCAACAATCTCCCCCTATTTGGAGAAGTCATAACCCTTAGTCAATGATATACACCATTCATAACAAATACTCAATATGATGTATAACAGTATTATATGACAGGGTAAATACTTAACAAAACATGTATAAACAGTCATTACAGAATACAAATGTAACAGATCAAACATTATTTTGTTATAACTTCCAATAGTCTCATTAACCAAAAGTTTACATTGATTTTAATGTAAAAGATTACAGAGTTGTAAACTTAAGAAAATCCTAATCTATTGCTGCTCTGGCTCCTTGATAACAATGCCCTTTCCAGATTGAATCTTTGCTTGAACTGGAGCATCATTGTCATCAGCAGGCTTCTTCCCTTTAAGATCTTTCTTTTTCTGTTCTTCAGCTCTTATCTTCTGTCTCTCAGAATAATGATAAGGCTTAGGGAAATACTTGCTAGACTCCTGTGTATTAGCAGGTAGCTTCCCTAATTTAGCCTTCCTTCTGTATTGAATAATGGACTCTTGCCTAGCCTCATGTTTTTTCCATTCCTGGTCAGAATACCATTTGCCCCTCTCCAGGAAATTATCCTTAGCAGCCTTCCAAGCAGTCAATATGATATTCCTAGAGGTTGGGCTCTATTGCTCAAAGTCTGGCCTTAATTCAGCCTGCTCTCTGAACCTCTTCTTAGATAATTGGGCTTCTTGCTCCTTTAATATTGCCTCTGGCACAGGCTGTACTACTTTCTTAAGAATAACATTCTGATTACCCTCAGGAGGACTATACATAGACTGTACCTCCTGATGTATCATGTCAAAATCTGCAGGAGGATAGATCACCTGAGCTACTTCAGCTTGCTCTCCTCAAAAATATGTAGGATTTATTCCAGACCCTGCTACATTATCATCATCACATAAAGGTGGATATCCAAGGGTGGATCTGATGCTGTTTGAAATCCATTTGGCATGGTCAGAGCCTGATTTGACTAATACCCTCTCCCCCCTTTATGACTTCTCTTTCTATATGATCCCTAAGATCATCCTTTTGGAATCTGATTTGAGTATTTAAATAGTTAACTCCATCTTTATAAAAAGGTTTTAACCTTTGGAGCTTTTCAGTGATAGCCTTTTGAGAATCTTCAATGGCAGTTTTAACAACAGTTAGGCTCTCTTATAGTTGATTAACAAAGGCTTCTTTGGCAGTAGCAGTTACAGCAGTCTTGGCAGTAGCTATATTTTTCATTTCAGTGACAATGACATTATGAGAAGCAGTCAGATTATCACTCATTCTAAGCTGATTTTCCAGGACATATCCTTGTTTTACTGCCATGTCATCAACCTGTTTTGTTGGAACACCCTATTACTAATTTGGGTCAGGATCACTATGTCTCTAGGAATCTGTGTTTGACCTTCTGTATAGCTTAATAGGTCAATTAGAATTGAGTCTAAGGGATCAAGAGTTTAGGTTTGGAAGCTGCCCTGAAGACCAAAGTTTTTCTGGAGACTAAGTCCAATCGTCGAGCTCAGCACGACGTTTCGTCGAACTCCGGTCGACGATCGTCTAGCTCAACTTCGACAGATCGTCGAGCTCCATTCGACGATCGCTGAGCTCAAACCTCATAATATCGTCGAGCTCCACTCGACGATCGCTGAGCTCAGGTCGACGATTTTGACTCTGCACTGGATCCTTATCTTTGAGCTCAGATCGACGATTATGTTGCTGCTTGCATTTTCCAGGTCGCTGAGCTCAGCTCGACGATAGCAGAGCTCAGTTCGACGATTTCAGTTATCTTTCAGAATTCAAATTCAAATTAGATAGAAGTTATTCTGCATTTAATTCAGAAGATCTGCCAGCCGTTTTCATTTACTTCTGGAGCAAGTTTCAAGGGATTCTTCAAGGAACAAATCAGTGGACTTTCCTTTAGAAGAAATTATGCAATTAAGGCTGTAATCAATGCAGACCAACGACTATCTTTGACAGAGTAATATCCTATTCAGACACAGAGAATAAAAAGAGAGAATGTTTTTGAATCAATAGAGAGAGATTGACAAGAACAAAAAACACATCTCAATATACAGAGAATCTTTGAAAATATTCTGTCAACAAGAATTCTGAAGAACACTCATCAGAGAGATCAAGCTTTCAAAAAATCTTCAGATCTCTTCAGCTCTTAAAGTGTTCAAGGCCAACATCATTCCAAGACTCCAGACACTCAACATTTCAGCTTGCTGAAATCATCTTTTGCTGGAGATCTATCTTTGAAGGCCTATCACCCTCAGCAAAGCTCATCTTCCTGAAGATCAAGGACTCAGGTGGAGCTTTGAAATCAATCCACTTAGTCTTCTCAGTTGTTTGAGAAAAGAGAAGACAGCCATCACTCTCTCACCCCCACTCTGTAAAGGGTTTTTCAAACTCCCTTCAAAAGTTTGAATCTGGTTTTTGAGCACCTTGTCAAAAGCTCATTGGTGGCAAGACACCTGATCAAAAAATCTGTTTTGGTTTTTAAGCACCTTATCAAAAGCTCATTGGTGCCCAGGACACCTGATCAACTCATCCTGCAGTGGATTCCTACCTAGGGTGGTAGAAGAGTGGATGTACCCAAGTTGGGGAACCACTATAATTCCTTGTGTCATCTGGTTTTGCATGTTTTCTTTTTGTTTCTGGCTTAGAATTTCTTGTGCTTAGTTTCTGCATAGCTTAGTTTGTGATTAGTTTTATTTCTGCTTCCCTGCTTACACTCATTACAACAATTGTTGTAAAGATTTGCAAAAGTTTTTCTTTGTGTTTTAAAAAGCACCATATACTCTATTCACCCCCCTCTATAGTATATCAGATCTAGTTTCCCCTTTCAATTGGTATCAGAGCGAGGTTGGTTAAACATACCATATCTGTTTGGTTGTACAGGCTAACACCTGAACCCCAAGATCCCAATCTAGATCCTTCTTTTATATTTCATTATTAGATTTACCTTGCACAAGTCATGGCCCAAAACAAAGATTATGCTAGCACCAGACCTCCAGTGTGCAATCTGTCAAAGTTTGTACTTTGGAAAGCAAGGATTAGACTCTACATGAATTCTATTGACGAATACATTTTTAATTCTGTTTTGACAGTGTGTCCAAGACCTCCAGAGGGCACAAGCACAAATGCTGTTCCACCTCCATCAGGAACAGATGATGACATCAAAAAGTGGAAAGTATCTGATGCCAAGGCAATGAACATTTTAGCTCAGACAATGTCAGATGACATTTTTCAAAAGGTAGCTGAATGTAATTCAGCCAAGGAGATCTGGGACAAGCTCTCAGAAATAGTTTCAGGCTTAGCTGATGAGAGAAAGGACAGAAGATCCCATCTCATCTCCCAATATGAGAACTTCAAGAAGGGAGAAACAGAGTCAGTGGGAGACATGTACAATAGACTGAGTCTAATTGTCAGTGAACTGAGGACATTAGAAAAAGAGATCTCACTGACAGAACTTAATAACAAGATCCTAATGTGCTTCCCCAGCACTTGGGATTCAAGAATCTGGCCAATTAAAGATGCCAGAAGTCTGAATGAGATCACCACTGAAGCCTTGTTGGGTAAGCTCAAATCTTATGAGCTACTCATCAAGAACAGAGAAGAAGAACAGAAGGCTGCTTCACCAGCCACAAGAAAGGAGAAGACTATAGCATTCAAGGCAACTGAGGATCTGCCTGAAGAAAAAGGAACAGCCAATGATGAACTTCTCAGCTTGTTGGCCAAAAGATTCTATAAGATGGCCAGAAAGGACTTTAGAAGAAGATCATACAAGGAGCAGGATAAGCCAAGGTATGACAAGTCCATTGGCAATAGCAAAGACATCATTTGCTTTGGTTGCAGGAAACCAGGGCATATGGTTCCTGACTGTCCAGAGAACAAGAACAAGGACAGAAGGGACAGAAAAGAAAGAAGAAAGGAGAAGGACTCCAAAAGGAATGGAAGTAGCAAACCTTCCTCCAGCAGAAATAAGCACACAAGGAAAGGATTTGTTGCTGAATCTTGGAGTGAGACTGAAGAGGAGTCAGAAGCCTCTTCCAGCTCAAGTGATGATGAGGATGATGCAGAGGAAAAGGAGTTCTGCATGATGGCAATCAATGCCTCACAACATAACTCAGAGGAAGAGGAGTCAGAGTCAGACTCAGAGACTCAACCTGAAGAAGATCATGTAATCTGCTCTTTTGATTTTACTTCAGAAGATTTTAAACTTGAATTTAAAGCACTATGTTTAGACCTGCTAAAGTCTGAGAAAGAGATCATCTCTCTCAGAAATCAATTATCTGAACAAAATGTTTTAAAATCAGAAAACCTCAAACTCTCTCAGGAGTTGGAGAACTATAGGGAACAGATAGCTTCACTGAAGAGTGAGCTCTCTGAGGCCAAGAAGCTTGAAGAATCTCTCAATGGGAGAAGCATCAAGCTGATGGACATCACAAGCACAGTGAACTCAAGATTCAACAGTACACTGGGCTTGGGTGCCTCATCCAGCCAACCTATTGTTCTAACAACCCCTATCAAGTTCATTTCTGACAAGGGAAAGGGAGTTGTAGAGGTTGCCAGGAAAAATTCTGATCTGCCTCAGAAAACTAAAGTCCAGCACAAATCGTCGAACGGAGATCGACGATCGCCGAATGAAGATCGATGATCGCCGAACGCAGCTCGACGATCTCAGGGAAAATCGTCGAACGCTGGTCGACGATCTCAACCAAAGTCGTCGAACGAAGCTCGACGATCTCATGTACCTGACCTCACTCATAGTCGACCGTCGAACGGATCTCGACGATCGGACCCACGATCGTCGAATGCAGCTCCAAGATCGTCGAACAGAGGTCAGAGCTCTGGAAATTCTTTCAAAGGCAAGTCAAAATTAAATCCTAAGGGTTTTTCATCCCAAACCTTCAACCCTTATACTGAATGGATTATACCTCCAAGGAGATATCATCCTGAAGGATATAAGAGTCAGCCAGGGATATCCTTCATTTCTGAATTTAAAGGTTATCAACCTAGGCCCAAGGTAAACTGGGTCAAAAACAAGTGAATTGCTTTATGTGCAGGTGAAGACCTATCCAACATCTAACCAGCAATGGTATTTGGATAGTGGGTACTCTAAGCACATGACAGGGAACAAGGACAACCTCAATTCCTTTAGAGCTAAGCTTGGACCCAAGGTTATCTTTGGTGACTCCAACTTTGGACAAACTAAAGGTTATGGAGCAGTCCAGATTGGTTCTGTAACCTTCAAGAAAGTAGCATATGTGGAAGGACTGAAGCACAACCTAATCAGCATCAGTCAGCTATGTGATGAAGGCTACCAGGTGACCTTCAGCAAAACCTTATGCAAAATCAAGTCAGAGGACAACACAACTGTGTTGACAGGTAAAAGGAAAGGTAACATCAACCTAGTAGATTTTCTTTCAACTACTATAGATATCTGTTTATTCAATTCAGTTTGTAGACCAAATGTTTTATGGCATAAGAGACTAGGACACCTAAACCTTAGAACTATTGCTAGGCTATCCAAGGACAACCTTGTTAGAGGACTACCTTCTGGCCCCTACAAGAAGGAAGGACTCTGCAAGGCTTGTCAATTAGGCAAGCAAACTAAAAACAGTTTCAAGTCACTTAATAAGAGTGGTTCACCTAGGATATTGTATATGTTACACATGGATCTATTTGGACCCATCACAGTACAAAGCCTAGGAGGGAAATCCTACACTTTAGTAATTGTAGATGACTTCTCTAGATTCACTTGGGTGTTCTTTCTAAGGAAGAAGTCTGATAACTTTAAGTGTCTGACAGAGTTTCTCAAATGTATAAAGATTGAGTTCAATACTCACATTGCCCTGATCAGAAGTGATCATGGGACAGAGTTTGATTCTCTTCTTATGCAAGAGTTCTGTCAGAGTGAAGGGATCAGACATACTTTCTCAGCTCCTAGAACTCCTCAACAAAATGGGGTAGCTGAAAGGAAAAATAGAACCCTTATTGAATCTGCCACTACATTGTTGTCAGATGCTCATCTACCTCTATCCTTCTGGGCAGAGGCAGTGAACACCTCCAACTATGTGCTGAACAGAAGTCTGATACATAAACTGAAGGGAAAGACTCCCTATGAATTACTCAAAGGGAAGAAACCTAAAGTTGACTATTTCAGAATTTTTGGCTGCACTTGCTATATTCACAATAATGATAAGAAATATTTAGCAAAATTTCAAGCCAAAGCTGATGAAGGAGTGTTTCTGGGATACTCCATGATCAGCAAGGCCTATAGGGTATATAATAAATCATCATTGAAAATTGAGGAATCTGTTCATGTTTCTTTTGATGAAACTAACATGTCTTTCAAGGAGAAGATTTCTTCTACCATAGAACCTTTGCAGGAACACTCTCTAGTTGAAGACATGAACAAGCTACAGGTTGCTCAAGAAGAAGAAAGCAGTGAAGATGAAAGCAATGCTCAACATAATGAACCACCACTTGAAGAGCCAGTTGTTGTACCACAAGAGGAAACAACAACACAGGTTGGTGAACAATCAACACCCCCTGTTGATTTAGTAACATCAAGAGACCATCCAATTTCCCAAATAATTGGAGAAATCTCAGCTGGTGTGCAAACCAGAAATCAGGTCAACCAAAACCTGTTGCACACCTGCTTCCTTTCTCAAATTGAGCCTCAGTCCATTCAAGATGCAGAGCAAGATCCACACTGGATCATTGCCATGCAAGAGGAGTTGCATCAATTTGAGAGGAACAAAGTATGGGAACTAGTGCCAAAGCCAAAGGATCATTCCATTGTTGGAACAAAATGGGTATTCAGAAATAAACTGGATGATCAAGGAGTAATAATAAGGAATAAGGCAAGGCTAGTTGCCCAGGGATATTCTCAAGAAGAAGGAATTGACTACGACCAAACTTTTGCACCTGTTGCAAGATTGGAAGCCATCAGAATTTTTCTAGCTTATGCAGCTCACAAAGGCTTCAAGGTTTATCAGATGGATGTCAAGAGTGCCTTCTTGAATGGAGACATCAAAGAGGAAGTCTATGTCAGACAACCTCCAGGTTTTATCTCTCTAACTTACCCTGATTATGTTTTTAAACTACATAAAGCATTATATGGTCTCAAGCAAGCTCCCAGAGCATGGTATGAGACCCTAGCATGCTTTCTCTTAGAAAATGGTTTTATAAGGGGTAGAGTAGACCAAACTCTTTTTATTAGAACCCATAAGTCCAATACCCTACTAGTACAAATTTATGTAGACGATATCATTTTTGGTTCTACTGACTCAAAATTGTGCAGAAGGTTTTCTAACCTAATGCATTCTAAATTTGAGATGAGTAGCATGGGTGAGCTATCCTTCTTCCTAGGATTGCAAGTCAAACAACATGCTGAAGACATCTTTATTTCTCAAACCAAATATGCTAATGAGCTGGTTAAGAAATTTGGCATGTCTGAGGCATCTTGTATGAAAACACCCATGCCTAACAATGCTGTATTGGATGCTGATGAACATGGGAAACCAGTTGATCAGACAACATATAGAGCAATGATTGGCTCTCTGTTGTATCTTACAGCTAGTAGACCAGATATAATGTTTGCTACATGTATATGTGCTAGATTCCAAGTTAGCCCTAGAGAGTCACACCTCACATTAGTAAAGAGGATTCTTAGGTATGTTAAAAGTTGTCCAAATCTAGGTCTCTGGTATCCAAAAGATTCAGCATTTGAGTTAACTGGATTCTCTGATGCTGATTATGCTGGATGCAGAATTGACAGGAAAAGCACCAGTGGAACTTGTCAGTTCCTTGGTGATAGACTTGTCTCCTGGTTTTGCAAGAAACAAACATCTGTGTCAACTTCAACTGCTGAAGCTGAATATATGGCTGCAGGTAGTTATTGTTCACAAATATTGTGGATTCAAAATCAACTCCTAGACTATGGTTACAACTTAGAGAAGTCAAAAATATTTTGTGACAATACAAGTGCTATTTCCATAGCTCAAAATCCAGTCCTCCATAGTAGGACAAAACACATAGAGATTATGCATCACTTCTTAAGGGACAATGTTGAAAAGAATAAAATTGAACTGCAATATCCCAACTGATTTACAAAGGGGAGATATTTTCACCAAGCCCTTGGATGAAAAGAAACACACCTTCTTCCTAAATCAGTTAGGAATGTTAGATGGAGGAAGTCTTAAATAATATCCAAGATTTTGAAAGCTAAAAATTGACCAAGACTAGGCAAAAATTCTGATTTTCCTTAGTGTCTAGAATTTTCTGATCTCTGAACTCGCTCGACGATTTCCCCAAAGATCGTCGAACGGAGTTCGACGATTTCCTGAATCGTCGAACGGAGTTCAGCGCTCCTCAGATAGTATGAACTATCAACGATCGTCGAACGGCGCTCGACGATCTTGTTCCCTGAACGATCGTCGAACGGAGCTCGACGCCTTTCCAGATCGTCGAACGGAGATCGACGATGTTGGAGTCTCTTCAGATTCCTTTAGAAGCCTAGATCGTCGAACTGAGTTCAACGATCTTTCCATTTCTGCGTCGAACCCTAATATAAAACTCATTTTTCGCCGTCGTTCTCTCTTGCGCTTTCAATTTCTCTGCAAGAATTTTCTTCCCTCCAAACAGTTCTACGCTTGTTCGGTTTGTTTGTTAAGTTTTTACAGGTACAATGGCCGTCTCAGTTGCTGTCCTCGCCGCAATGAAATTTGATGCAGGTTTTGACATTGATTTGGACTCCTTCAACACCACTGATCAAGTCTTCCAGGACATCCTGAGTTTATTCAAAGATCAGCAGTTATCTGCCCTCATGACCACAAGAATCAAACTTGCCTCAGATGAAATAAAGGAATGGGTATATACTCCACACAACCTTGACAACAACACCATTGTTGGATCTATTGCTGGCACCCAGGTACCTCTGACCCCAACAGTCTTAACAGAGGTTTTTGGTTTAAGAAATGGTGAAGACTCTGCTGAACTTTCTGGAGAAGAGTTTTCTGATATACTTGCCAGGATGGGTCATCCTGAGGGAAACCCTAGCAAGTTGTTTAAGAGGAACCTGTTAGTTGAATACAGGTTCCTGGCAGATGTTGTAGGCAAGGTCCTGTTGGCCAAACATTCTGCACAGGACACCATCTCCAGACATTAGCTCTGCCTCATGGGAGCTCTGGTAGATAGGAAAAGCCTGAACTGGGGAGAGGTCTTCTTTGACCTGATAAAGAAAAAGATAAACAAAACCTTTGTGAATTTTGGAAGAATTCTGGGAGTCTTCCTTCAGGCAAAGTGCCCTACTCTGCTGGTCTCCTCTGGAGTGCACATCAATGCCTCCAAGAGACTCACCTGTGCCCTATTTGGGAAATGGGACAGGCAGATTAGCAAGCCCAGCAGGCCCTCTTCAGCTGCCCCTTCAGGCACCAGGACTCCAAGAGTCACTCCCCCCAGGTCTCTACACCTGCAGAAGACCTGCCTGCTGCTAGTGCTGCTTCTCCTCCTCCTCCAAGTTCAATCCTACCTCCAGCTACATTTACCATTCCAGCCTCATCTCCCATTACAATCTCCAGCCCATCTCCAACCTCTATTCCATCTCCAGCAACCACTTCATCACCTCCAGTTGACCACTTCCACCCATTATTCTCATATCCACCTCCAGATGTCACCTCATCTTCATCCATACCATCATTCACCCTTCTAGATGAATCCTACATGGATGATTCCCCCTCTTCTCCTCCAGACTTCCCCTCCTCCTCAACATCTTTCCAAGATCTCCTCCACCACATCCTTGACCAACCATCATTCACTCCATCCATATCTATACCCTTGTCCTCCATCTCCATAATTCCCACACCTCAGCCCTCTATCCCTTCACCATCCAGCACTCCACTTCCAGCATCCTCAGCCATCCCAATACCCTCTACCTCTGCTCCTGCCATTGAGCATGTAGATCTGCCAGCCCTAGCTGACAAGTTGTATGAGCTACTGGCCCCCAGGCTCTCTCTTCTGATGGAGGCCTCCTTAGCTCCTCTACAACAGTCAGTGGCAGCCCTGTCTGCCAGGCTTTCCTCCCTCATTCCTCAAGCAGCCCCACCAGCAGTGTGCCTTGATACAGAGGTATCTGCATCCAGGCAGGGGGAGATGCCTTATGAAGCCAGCCTTCATGCTGCTGTTGCTGCTGCTTCTGCTTCTGCTCCTGCTGCTGCTGCTGCTGTGCTTGTATCTTCTGCTCCAGTTGCTGTGCCTACTCCAGTCTTAGCAATAGAACTAAGGTCTTTTCTCTTAGCCTTTGATCCTGCATTCTACAGCTGTCTGCCAGAAGTTCTTGCTGTCCAGCCCCCAGAGGATTTGTCCAAGGCACTGGTGCCTCTCTCTGGCTGTGACCCCAACATTCTTTCATCCTTTGTACTCTCAGTGATGACTGCTGCTGCTGCTGATAAAGAAAAGGCTGAATCTGTTTCTGAAATTGTTCTTGCTGCTGCTGAAGACAATGTTCTAACTGCTGCTGCCATTCAAATTGTTTCTGATGAGCTCACACCCCAGGATTTTCTGATGACAGAGGCTGTTGTTTTTGAGCCTGCTGTAGATGTTGTTGTTGGTTCTGAACCTGTTGCTGCCATAATTCCTGAAATAACCAGTGTTGCTTCCATTGCTGCTCCAGTATCTGTTGTTATATCTGCTGCTGTATCTGTCTCTGTTGCTCCTTCTGCTTCTGCCTCTGCCCCATCTGCTGCAATGCAACTGAAGAAAGATCTTATGAAGAAGATAGATGCTATATATGATGCCCAGAGCTCTGACTCTGATGAGTTTAAGACAGATTCTGATGACTCTGCTGCCACCATTGCAAGGAAAAGGAAGGCAAGAAGTAAGGCAATGAAGAGGGTTCCACCTGCCAAAGTTAGAGATGATAATGATGTTCCTTACTATATTCTGCACAACTGCCCAATTACTGAGCATTGGATGCAGTTCTCTAAGAATCAGCTAAAGGCTATGAAGAAGAAAAGGAAGTATGAGAAAGGTTCCACCCAGTCCAAGCACCCTCATCCTCCTCCACCACCTCCACCTGATGCAGGTGCAGGTGGCAGCTCTGTAAGTTCAGGCCCAGCTAGAAGCCAGGCTCCCTACCAACCTCATGCTAGAACATATCAAAGGGAAAGCCAGTCTAGGGGCTCTTACTCTAGAAGGGGAGGATATAGGGGAAATCAAAGAGAGACTCAGGTTTACTCCAAAGGGCATTCCAGGCAGCACCCTTATTCCAGGGGAGGACATGTTCCTTCTGATACATCTTCAGGTCCATTCCCCTATAAGCTCAGAGAAACTGTGACTGCCAGGACTCCTCAAGATACTTCTTCCAACAGGTATGAGCCACTTGTTCCATTTGAGGACCCTGAGAGGAATCCTGTTGCTTGGACTGCTAGAATGAAAGAGTTGGCTGCATTAGATCAAATAAAGAAATCCAGAGAGCAAGGCCTAGACACCTCTAATATATCTACTATGTCAGAACAAAGACAGAAAGAACTAGAAAGATATGCCTCCAGTAAATTTTTTGATGCAGACAGGTACATGGAGTTGCATCCAGCTGCAGTGGTTCCCAGGACATCAAAGCAAACATATTTGGGAGCAGCTGATGATACCAGATCCAAACAAGAAGCTTTAAATCCTAACAGAGAAATCAAGTTGGTAAAAGGCAAAGAGAAAGAGTAACTCTGTAAGGTGATAATTCTTGGCTTTTCTGACTGATATCTGGATGACATATATATATATCTCTGTGATGGTTCTGTAATGTCTAGCTACTGTTGTTTTTGTATTTTTCTGATTGTATAATGTTGCTTGATTTTCAAAGTCTGTAAATAGTTTTCCTAACCCAAATAGGGGGAGATTGTTGGAACACCCTATTACTAATTTGGGTCAGGATCACTATGTCTCTAGGAATCTGTGTTTGACCTTCTGTATAACTTAATAGGTCAATTAGAATTGAGTCTAAGGGATCAGGAGTTTAGGTTTGGAAGCTGCCCTGAAGACCAAAGTTTTTCTGGAGACTAAGTCCAATCGTCGAGCTCAGCACGACGTTTCGTCGAACTCCGGTCGACGATCGTCTAGCTCAACTTCGACAGATCGTCGAGCTCCATTCGACGATCGCTGAGCTCAAACCTCATAATATCGTCGAGCTCCACTCGACGATCGCTGAGCTCAGGTCGACGATTTTGACTCTGCACTGGATCCTTATCTTTGAGCTCAGATCGACGATTATGTTGCTGCTTGCATTTTCCAGGTCGCTGAGCTCAGCTCGACGATAGAAGAGCTCAGTTCGACGATTTCAGTTATCTTTCAGAATTCAAATTCAAATTAGATAGAAGTTATTCTGCATTTAATTCAGAAGATCTGCCAGCCGTTTTCATTTACTTCTGGAGCAAGTTTCAAGGGATTCTTCAAGGAACAAATCAGTGGACTTTCCTTTAGAAGAAATTATGCAATTAAGGCTGTAATCAATGCAGACCAACGACTATCTTTGACAGAGTAATATCCTATTCAGACACAGAGAATAAAAAGAGAGAATGTTTTTGAATCAATAGAGAGAGATTGACAAGAACAAAAAACACAACTCAATATACAGAGACTCTTTGAAAATATTCTGTCAACAAGAATTCTGAAGAACACTCATCAGAGAGATCAAGCTTTCAAAAATTCTTCAGATCTCTTCAGCTCTTAAAGTGTTCAAGGCCAACATCATTCCAAGACTCCAGACACTCAACATTTCAGCTTGCTGAAATCATCTTTTGCTGGAGATCTATCTTTGAAGGCCTATCACCCTCAGCAAAGCTCATCTTCCTGAAGATCAAGGACTCAGGGGGAGCTTTGAAATCAATCCACTTAGTCTTCTCAGTTGTTTGAGAAAAGAGAAGACTGCCATCACTCTCTCACCCCCACTCTGTAAAGGGTTTTTCAAACTCCCTTCAAAAGTTTGAATCTGGTTTTTGAGCACCTTGTCAAAAGCTCATTGGTGGCAAGACACCTGATCAAAAAATCTGTTTTGGTTTTTGAGCACCTTATCAAAAGCTCATTGGTGCCCAGGACACCTGATCAACTCATCCTGCAGTGGATTCCTACCTAGGGTGGTAGAAGAGTGGATGTACCCAAGTTGGGGAACCACTATAATTCCTTGTGTCATCTGGTTTTGCATGTTTTCTTTTTGTTTCTGGCCTAGAATTTCTTGTGCTTAGTTTCTGCATAGCTTAGTTTGTGATTAGTTTTATTTCTGCTTCACTGCTTACACTCATTACAACAATTGTTGTAAAGCTTTGCAAAAGTTTTTCTTTGTGTTTTAAAAAGCACCATATACTCTATTCACCCCCTCTAGAGTATATCAGATCTAGTTTCCCCTTTCATGTTTCTTAATGTTCTCTTGATGAGTAGCCAGATAGACTACTGTATTTTCTCCTTTATGGAAACAATCAGTCATTTCCTTCTTGTGTTGATTCACTTCAAATCTTATGGACTTTATGTATTGAGCTAAGGAAAATTGGAGCTCCTTATGGTGCTCATCCATATAAGTTTCCATAGCCTTTCTTTGCTCATCCAGCTTGATTTGCAAAGGCACCAACAAAGAACTATGGTCAGTAGTTGGGGCTTGTTGAGGAACTATGGTTTGCAGTGCTTTCTTGTAGGTCTGACTTCTTCTCTTGAAGACCTGGAACTTTCTTTTCTTGGCTCTAGCAGCCTCTTCATCCTCTGAAGCAGAAGTACTGACAATGTCTACCCTGTCCTTAGGGCTAGGAGGTAAATCCTTCTCAGTACTTGGTAGCTCCTCAGCATTCCTTTGCTACTCAGTCTCTTTTGTAGCAGTCTCCTCTATTTGCTCCCCCTCAAGATTGACCTTCTCCCCCTCAACAGCTGCTTTCTCTCCGTCAAAGTCAGTCTATAAAAGATCAGGGAACAACTCTTCTAGTGTAAACTCATGTTGAGGTTGAACTGGAGAATCTCTGATCTCAGGAGCAACTGATACATCTTTATCAACAACTGATATGTCCTCCATGACAATATCTTGTGGTTGACTATGTAACTGTGTTTGCTGATCAACATCAAGTAATGATTCAATCAAAACTTCATCCTCAATAGTGAAATTTAATTGATTAACTTCAGTGATTACCTCTAGAATGGTTTGGGTAGCCCTTTCACTCTCTAATTGAGTTGGCTCATCCACATGTAGAGGCTCCCCATGGAGTGGATCCAGGTGAATAGGGCTAGCTGATGGTAGCTCCCCCTGCCTCTGGGCATCTTCTTGTCTTGTTGGTTACCGTCCAACAATGTCATCTTCTCCATCATCAGAACTAAAAACCACTTGCTCCTCTGAGCTACTTGAGGATTCTTGAGCCACAATGGCTGTCTTCTTCTTCTTCTTCTGAGGTGTTTCCTTTTCTGGAGTTGGAATTTCCTTTGTCAACACTCTATCCCACCTTGAGATAATCCTAAGATCCATTCTCCTCATATGATTTATCTTAGAACCAGCAGCTTGGTTCATCACTTCAGGGATACTTCCAGCTAAGTATAAGCTCAGAATCCTACCCAGATTTGACTTCTTCAGACTTTCCTTTATCTTGTCAAACATTACTACTGACCAATCAGTTTTAAGTTTGAAAATAATCCTTGTCATCAAACTGAACATGTGAGCTGAAATTCTATCATGCCCACCAGGCTTGCTGAGAATTACCTTGCCTATTATTTCAGATAAAAACTTGCCCTGCATGTTCATGCCTTTCCTGTTGAAAACTGATCCAATCTTCAGGCTTGAATCAAGTCCACACCATGCCAGTGCCTCCCTTGTCCTTGATGCAGGTACATCTTCCTCTTCTTTAGTTCTAGGGAGATGTAGAATCTTCCTTAGACTTTTCTGAGTGATTTTTACTTTTGCCCCATGAACTTTGGACTTAATCTTGAGTCCAGATTCATCAAGTGTAGCTCCAGTAAAGAATTCGAGGACCTCCTTCTTCCATATCTTGATTGGTTCTGAGACAAGATACTCTAATCCAGTCTCTGCAACTAGGGTTACCATACCTTGGATTTCTGGTTCCACGTCATCAAATGCGTGTCAGACGAGCTCATAACCTTCATTAATGTTCTCTTCTAGCTTGGGCGCCATTAGGGTTTGAAGAAATTTTGAATTTAGAGAAGAGAGATGTCGACACACAAGTGTGTTCTCTAAACTATGATGAGCGTGTCGACAAACTATGGTGAAGACCTATTTATACCTTTCTAAAATCGAAGGTGAAAAGGCGCGTCAAAATACTTGAAATGTGTCGACACTGTTGAAAAGTGTCGACACTTACTTCTAATGTCTCGACAACTATGTGTCGACACAAATATAGTCGACAGAATATTAGTGTCGACACTTGGATATCTCAGCTCGACACTTAGTCGAGACTCTACTCGACGAATTCTGTGTAAATCCTAAGTGTCGACACCACCCTGGATGTGTCGACACCTACTCTGCAAGTGTCGACTCTAATTCTCTGAAGTGTCGACACTTACTGTCTAGATGTGTCGACACCTTTTCTCTGAAATGTCGACACCACTTCTATGTGTCGACACAGACAACTCTGTGTGTCGACACCATTTTACTTAGCCAATTTTAAACTATTCCAAGTTTATCATTCCTAATTCAATTTTAAACTTATTAAATTTGGTTTCATCTAGGGGCTTAGTAAGCATATCAGCTAACTGATTATTTGTCTTAACATACTCTAGGAAAATGTCTTCTTTTTCTACATGTTCTCTTAGAAAATGGTATTTAATTTCTATGTGCTTAGTCCTACTATGGGAGACAGGATTATTTGCAATGGAAATGACACTATTAGAATCACAAAATAAAGGTGTTCTACTTACTTGAATACCATAATCTTCTAGCTGATGTTGAATCCATAGAAGTTGAGCACAGCAACTTCCTGCAGCCACATACTCTGACTCAACTGTGGAGATAGCCACACTGGTCTGCTTCTTGCTACTCCATGACACCAGCCTTCCACCTAGAAATTGACAAGTTCCCATAGTATTCTTCCTATCTTCCTTGCAGCCTGCAAAATATGCATCTGAATAACCTGTCAGTACAAAATCTCCATTCCTAGGGTACCAAAGGTCTAGATAATATGTGCCCTTAAGATATCTCAAAATTCTTTTGACTGCTGTCAGATGAGATTCTTTAGGGCAAGCTTGGTACCTAGCACAGACACATGTAGCATACATGATATCTGGTCTACTAGCAGTCAAATACAGTAGGGAGCCAACTTTCCCTCTATACAAAGTTTCATCTACAGGTTTCCCTGCATCATCTTTGCTTAGAGACATGCTTGACCCCATAGGAGTTTTCATGGTAGTGGATGATTCCATACCATACTTCCTTATCAACTCTAGGGTGAACTTAGACTGGCATATGAATAATCCATCTTCAGTTTGTCTAACTTGGAGACCCAAGAAGAACTTAAGTTCCCCATAATGCTCATTTCAAATTATCCTTGCATAAGTTTTGCAAACTTTCTGCAAAGACTACTTTCTGTAGACCCAAATATTATGTCATCTACATATATTTGGACTAAGATAATCTTGCCTCTGGATTCCCTAAGGAATAGAGTCTTGTCTATTTTCCCCCTTGAGAATTTGTTCTCAATGAGGAAACTAGACATGGTTTCATACTAAGCCCTTGGGGCTTGTTTTAACCCATACAAAGCCTTTCTAAGTCTATAAACATAATCAAGTTTAATAGAATCAACAAAACCTGATGGCTGCTCTACATAGACTTCTTCCTTCAGATTTCCATTCAGAAAAGCTGACTTAACATCCATTTGATATACCTTAAATCCTTGATATATTGCATAGGCAAGGAACATCCTTATTGCTTCCAGTCTTGCTACTGGAGCAAAGGTTTGATCAAAATCAATACCTTCTTCCTGCCTATATCCCTTTGTAACAAGTCTAGCTTTATTCTTTATGATGATTCCATTCTCATCCAACTTGTTCCTAAAGATCCACTTAGTTCCAATAATGTTGTGGTACTTGGGTTTAGGAACTAGCTCCTATACCTTGCATCTTTTGAATTGATTCAGCTCCTCTTGCATGGCCTCAATCCAATGAGGGTCTAGGATTGCTTCTTCAAACTTCTTTGGCTCTACTTGGGATAGAAAACTGGAGTAAAGAATTGTACTTAGATTCCTGCTCCTTTTTTGCACCCCTTGTCTGGGATCTCCAATTATTTGATTAGCTGGATGATCCTTTAAGTGCCTATTTGCTGGAGGCAGCCTGTCTTCAGGTTGTACACCTTCACTCTCTTCATTTAGCTGCATCTCTTGGTCTTCTTCAGCATCAGGAGTATCTTGTACTCCCCCTGGACAATATCCACCATCTTCCACTTGCAGACTTGTAGAAGGACCTTCTGTTAAGGTAAGCTTGTCCATCTTCTCAGTTACACCTATAGAGCTGCAAACACTTCTTGGCAATTCATTGTTAATAATTCTAGCTTCATCAAAAACTACATGAACAGACTCTTCTACAACTTGAGTAATCAAGTTGTAGACCCTATAAGCCTTACTATTATTGCTGTACCCAACAAAGATCACCTCTTGGGATTTGGCAGCAAACTTAGTTAGATAAGACTTACCATTGTTAAGGATATAGCACTTGCAACCAAAGATCCTGAAATAGGATAAATTTGGTTTTCTGCCCTTCACAATCTCATAGGGGGTCTTCTTGTGTCTCTTGGTGATAGTAGCCCTATTGATCACATGACAAGCAGTGTTTACTGCCTCAGCCCAGAAATATTCTGGGAGAGATGTGTCACTCAATAGGGTTCTACCAGCCTCTATCAAGGTTCTATTTTTCCTTTCAGCAATACCATTTTGCTGAGGTGTTCTTGGTGAGGAAAATTCCTGAAAAATTCCAAATTCTTCACACAGTTTTGTCATACTTTCAGACTGAAATTCAGTACCATGGTCACTCCTGATTTTGACCACTGTACTGTCCAATTCATTCTGAATTTGTTTAACAAAACTATATAAGATACTTGAGGTTTCAGATTTTTGTCTAAGGAAGAACACCCAGGAATACCTTGAATAGTCATCTACAATCACAAATGTGTAGACCTTCCTACCTAGGCTGTGAACTGGCATAGGACTAAAAAGATCCATATGCAAGAGGTATAGACACCTCACAACATCTTTGTTCTCAAGGCTATGAAAGGTGGATTTGGTCTGCTTGCCTTTTTGACAAGCTGAGCATATCCCATCCTTTATACACTTAACCTGAGGACCATTCCTCATTAACTATTTGCTAAAGAGTTGGCCAATTGTCTTATAGTTAAGATGAGCCAGCCTCTTGTGCCATTTAACACAATGTGAGACTTTCTCATCAGCTACAAGACAAATAGGAGAAACATTGTTCTCACATACAAAGTCAAGACAATAGACATTTCTTTCCTATATCCTGTCAGAATGATCTTTTGATCACTTGACCTTTTGATATGACAACCATCCTTGTCAAATAAGATGTCATATCCTAAATCACTAAGCTGACTTATGCTAATGAGGTTATGTTTCAAACCCTTTACATAAGCCACTTGAGTAATTGTAATTTGGTTACTAGAAATATTACCAAAGCCTTTGATGTTTCCTTTTTCTGAACCACCAAAGGTAACTTTAGGGCCATCCTTGATTGGTGTATAGTCCTTCAGCAACCCCCTAGTTCCAGTCATGTGCCTGGAACATCCACTGTCCAAGTCCCATATAGGGGCATAGACACTTGGACTCACCTGCAAAACAGATTACTTAACCTTAGAACCCAAATAATTCTTGGGTCCTTGGTGCAGGTTAGTCTGACTTTTAACAAAACTACCTGTAGCTCTTCTAGCAGGTAGTTTGCTACTCTCCTTGACACTTGAATTGTGCCAACAATCTATGGCAAAGTGACCTATCTTTCCACAACACCATCACTCAAACTTATTGTACCTTTGTTTAGGTATAACACTGGCTGAATTATCTACTGCAGACTTCTTATTTAGTGCTGGAGTTTTTCCCTTAGATTTGGACCTAGCTTTCCAGGCAGGTTTTGTAAACCCCAATCCAGTTTTACCCTTATGAGGTACAAACTCATCTATCAAAGGTAAAACAGATTTTGGTTTAGAAAAACTTGCTACAATCTCTCTTTCCTTTTGAAGTCTAGCCTCCAGATTTCTAATTTGATCATTCTTAAATGTAATAGTACCCATCTGAATAACAATAATGTTCTTCAGCCTGGCTATTTCATTCAGTTTCTGATCAAACAACTTGTCTGAATCAGCAGCAGCCAATTTAAGACTAGCAATCTCCTTTGCCTGAGTTTTGGCTAAGGTTTTGCTTTTCTTCAAGGCCTGCAATAAGTCCATTCATCAATTAACTGATGAATATCTCCTTCAGATTCAGACCCACCCACATCACTTGATGTATATGTATCTGATTATGACTCAGTACTAGAAATTGAACTAGAAGAATAACTTTGTACCTTACTTGGTCCAGGCTGATCCTGGATTTTGTCTCCTTCAGATAAGGCCATCAGCCCTTTGTAATGATTGTCCTCATGCTCATAAATTGAATTCATTAACTGCATGAACTCATCTTCCTCCTCTTCAGCAAACAATCCAATATAGGCTTCAGCTTCTGAGTCTGTTTCTGAAGATGACTGATCAGTCAAACTTTTGTCTTTCTTAGCAACAAAGGACTTTTCCTTTTTGCCCTTAAACTGAGTCTTCTTTTTGTCAGTTGACTCCTTCCTCTTTTCAGGACAGTCATCCACTACATGTCCCTGTCTATTGCAGCAATAGCACACAATATTTGAAGATGTAGCTTTGCTTGGTTTGGATCTGCTTCTGTCATTCCTTGATGACTTTCTTTTCTGATAATAGTCAACTTTTGGCTGAGAAGTGAATGGCTTAGACCTCCACTGCTTCTTCTTTAAAAACTTTTGAAAATGCCTAGTGAAAGCTGCAAAGTCTTCATCACTTTCACTGCTATCTGAATTCTTGCTTTCTGAATTATCTGTCACAGCCTCAACAACTATTTGAGGTGGAGATGGAGACTTGCTTCTATACTTCCTAGTGGCTTCAGTTTTGAAGGCCACAGATCTTTCCTTGTGCTCCACTCTAGTAGTCTTCTCTTCCTCCTTTCTAGCCAATAACTGCATCTCATAAGATAACAGTTTTCCAAACAAAGTTGGAGGAGGTATATCAGCTAATTTGGCCATTTCCCTAATTGCACAAATCTTGGTGTCCCAGTCCTTAGTCAGGGATCTTAAGAACTTGTCATTTAGCTCATAGTTACTGAATTCTCTTCCATAGGACATCAATTCATTTATTGTCCTATAGAACTTCTTGTAGCATTCAGTAATGCTATCAGACTTTCCTTGTCTGAAGCTTTCATATTCCTGATTTAACAAAGACTTCATGTCTTATCTTACTTCTTCTGATCCCTCCATATAGACTATTAATGTGTCCCACATTTCTTTAGAAGTTTTACAATGAATTAAATTCTGAAATGTTGCATCATCAATTGCACCAACAATAATATTCTGGGCCCTCTTGTCCATAGTGGCCAGAATGATTTCATCTTTGGTCATTTCTGAATAGTCCTTAGGAGTTTTCTGATTTGCATCTAGAATGGATATCTTCATTGGCACATATGACCCTTCTTTGACTGTGATGTATATTCTTGGGTCAGATACTTCCATAAAGAGTCTAACCCTCTCTTTCCATATACCAAAAATCTCTTTTCTACAGATTGACAATTTCATGGACCCCAGCTCTTTGTGATTCTCACTAGAACCCATTTTCTTGATTCTTGTTTATTCTGTTTTTGCCTACAGGATCTTACTCAGACTGTTATGTCCTTTTTGAGTAACCTCGCTTTGATACCACTTGAAACAAATAGTGCCTAATCACCTAGAGGGGGGGGGGGGTGTGAATAGGTGTTCTTTTTCTTTTGACTTTAAAGACAGATCAATTGTAAATAACTTTAAACAACAAATGCAATTCTACAGCTATCACAACACATCAACCACAGAAACTAACATTCACAGAGTGCACACAGATTTTTATAGTGGTTCCCCAAGGTCTGGGTACATCCACTTTCCCCCTTCGCCTATCTAGTAGTGTACTAGATTCGGCCTAACTTCTCCACTTCTTCTCAGATCCCCAGATCTTACAACTCAGAACCCCAAATAGGTTCCTACAACTCAGAGTGTCCCCACTCCTATAACTCAGGCACAAAGCCCTACCACTCAGTCTTCACCAAGACCTACACTCAGGCTAAACAGCCCTACCTCAGCCTTCAATCAAGGCCTACACCCAGAGAATAGAATCTCCTACACTCAGGCACAAAAGCCCTACCTCAGCCTTTATAGTTTATGCTTACAACTCAGATCACTTAGAATCCTACAAAAATTTAATAATACAAGGTAATTAACCACAACCCTGACTAAGAGAGATGAATTGACTGGCTTCTTGATGAGTTCTTGGAAGAACTAGGCAGAGATCAACCACCCTTGGCTTTCTTCAAAGCTTCTTGAATTAGAATATAGTAGGGTTGAATCTCCTGTGTAGATGATCTTCAATCAACTGCTGTCTTGAGATTTAGATCTCAATATGAATCTTACTTTGCAGCCTGGTTCAGCAGCTGCTCTTCTTAGAAGGAGCTCTCTCTCTCCAACTTCTTAGATCTTCTTTTGAAGGTCTTCTTTGTGTTGTTAGATCTCTTGATTAATTGTTATCAATCATCTGTTGTGATTTATCTCATTCTGTTGAAGGAGAAAGGCCTTTATATAGGCTTTCTCCATGGTGACCGGCTGATCCGGTTTCTAACAACCTTCTGATGGCTCTGACAGTTGCAGTTGACCAGTTGAAATGGAAGCTGTCAAGTCATCCAGTCACTTCTTGAAATCACTGTCACTGTCTGGAAGTGTCGAGACAGATAGTCATTATGTGTCGACACAAATAGACTAAGTGTCGGCACAAGTAGACTAAGTGTCGACACTAGCCTTGTTGGTGTAGACACAACTCCTTGTGTTGTTGTAACAGCTTCTCGACATTGTTTCTTCAAAATGTGTCGACACTGATTCTGTGTGTCGACACAAGCCTTCTATTGAATGTGTCGACACTGATTATGTGTGTCGACACAAGTACTTCTTCTTTAATACTTAGTTGAATTCTGCTGTGTGTCGACACTACTCCTTTGTGTCGACACCTGCCTTCTTGTGTTGAAACTTTCTGAGTGTCGACACATTTCCTTTGTGTCGACACATGCCTTCATGTGTTGAAACTTGCTGAGTGTCGACACATCTCCTTTGTGTCGACACAAGTACTTTAACTTTGTTGAAGTTTGCTGAGTGTCGACACAGCCTCCTGGTGTCAACACTTTAGATGTCGACAAAGTTTCTCTGGGCGTCGACACTGCCTCTAAGTGTCGACACAGATTATGTTGACAATTCTTCACTGTGTGTCGACACTGCCTGTATGTGTCGATACTTTTCTTCTGGTGTCGACTCTGCCTTTCCTGGTGTCGACACAATTACTCCAAGTGTCGACACATCTTCTCTGGGTGTCGACACTAGCCTTCATAAGTGTCGACACTTCTCCTCTAGGTGTCGACACATGGACTTAACTTTTCTGCATTTTTCTGTAAGTACTTAACCTGCACATATAAACTCAAAGCACATCAAATACACCTTGATGTATATCATTGAGTAAGGTGAGGCTTCTTAAAATCAGGTACATATATTCCAATGTACCCAACATAAGTGCTTGATAAAATCGGTTGACAATTTGGAAACGATTCTATCAGGCACTCGTAATAGGAATGTATTTTGCTTGAATTTCATTTTCATAGACTCTTCCCCACCAGTGTGCTTTTTGGTTAAAGATTGTGCGTCTCTTGGTGACCAATGGCACAAGAGACTATCACATATTAATTTCAAAACTATTAATTGAAAGTCCACCTAGTGTCGGCTATGTGCACCTATGGGGGGGGGATAGGTGACGTGTGGTTCTTTTGCGAAATTACAGATGTACCTGCACAATAAAAACAACAAACACAGCACACAGAAACCACAGCAAATTTATAGTGGTTCCCCGACTTGGGTACATCCACTTTCCCCCTTCGACCTATCTCCCCAACAAGGGACGACTCGGTCACTTCACCAACGGGATTGAAATCCAATCCCTTCACTAACGGAAGGAGCCCTTCCACACGTGAGAGTCAACACTCCCACAAAGCGGGTTGCACCCAACCCTTACAACTCGGAACAAAAGTTCCTTTACAACGAAATGAAAATGTAGAATGTACACGTGATACAAACTTCTTTTGGAGACTCCGGTGTTCCTCTTTGTTCGACGACGTGCTCTTGAAGTCGATGAAGAGTCTACGACCTTGGTCTCTCTTGGAGAAGATCTCCCCGGAACCGGCGGCGGCACACGAGCGGCGGCTAGCTTCGGGATCGGCGGCTACGATGAAGAGTGGCTGCAGAACTTGGAGATCTAAACTTCGTAGCGAAGCAAGCTAGGTCTACCAACGGTCACTCTAGGATCAGTCGTCTCGATCGATTCGGACGGGGGAGTTTTTCCCGGTCAACGAATCGAGAGACAAGAGATCTCCGGATAGACGCGTGAGACACAAGCCTTGCTAAGCTTCTGTCACCAGAGATCGGGAAGAAGAGCGATCAGCAGCGGCGACCACTTGATGCGAGCGGCGGCGGCGGAGCGGAGCGAGTTCGCGGATTTAGGGTTACGTGTTCGGCCTCTTTCTGCGTCCTTTTTCTGTTCAAAAAATACCTGTGTATAAATACTGTAGGATTCTCAAATATGACAGTTTGAGGGACCCACAGAGGTAGCCCCCAAGTCCCGGTCCAGATATTAAACAGCGGCAGAATCTGGTTCAGGAAATTAGCTGAGACAGAATCCGGTTCAGGAAATTAACTGAGAAAACGCCAAGGAAAAATCGGCGAGAATCGCAGACGATTCTCGACAAATCGGCGAGAATCATCAAGTGATTCTCGACGATTCGTCGAGAATCGATTGTGATTCTCGTCGAATTACTTGTCAATTCTCAACGAATTCAACTTGTATTCATGGGCTGCATGACCATTGGTTCGGCGGGAATTACAAGCGATTCTCGCCGAATCTTACTTGGCACCATATTGAGATGGCCAGAAGGAGTCGGCGAGAATCATTGATGATTCTCGTCGATTCGGCGAGAATCACCAAGTGATTCTCGCCGATTCGGCGAGAATCACTTGGTGATTCTCGTCGAATTTGCCTTGGACGATTTTTCGTCTTCCACCTAGGAGCTGCTCCTTGATCCTCCATGCTCCTTGTCTTCTCTTGCATATGAGCGGCCCTGTACTTGAAAATAAGTGCACTCCAATAGAGAGAGTACACGTAGGCCAACACACCGATCTGCTCAACGAGGGATTACGTCGTGCAGACCCGTGTATATTGACCTACTGCACCCTGACATTGGTGTGCACTTAGCGTGGAGAAACTACAAGCACAACTGGAAATGTTTCATCAAATACATTGTGAATTCATCTTAGCTTGACAGGGGGCTTTCTCAAATCTAGGTAATCGTGGATGCAATACCCAACAATCTCCCCCTATTTGACGAAGCCAAAACCCTACTAGCTAAGATGAATAACACCTATCAAATAATAATAATAGCATTTAAAGATTAAATATGCGACACAAGGGAATATTTGCAATCAGAACAGGACTTGAGTCATTCACACATTCAAGTATATATATATATACCAAGAGAAATATATTCACATGAAAGTCAGAATTGTTCACACGACAGTAATAATTGTTAAATGTTCTTAATACACCGTGACCAGCTATAATATAATGACTATTTGTCCTTAGCTCCGTCACCCTTAAGAGTTTGCGCCAAGTACTTTTTGCTCTGCCTTTCCATGTATTCCTTGGGCTTTGGGTAGTACCTAGGAGGAGCAACTTTGTCTGGATCCTTGTTGTTTCTGAAGAAAATGTTGCGTTTCGCTTCAAATGCTTTGTGTGTCTCCCATTCATACTGGCTATATGCTTCATTTCGATTTATCTCTCCTCTTTCTTGCAGCCGGAAGGTGTCTAGGATGATGTTCCTTGAGACTGGGCTCCACCTTTCGTTTCTTACCTCCTCTTCACTTAGTCTGATCCTCTTTTGAGTTGGTGTCTCCTTTGATGTCCCTTCCTGAATTTTCCTCTTTCCCCTTGCTTTAGCTAAGGCCTCCTGGTCAAACATGCTTCTCAGCTTAGATTTGGAGATGGCCCTAGCGTCAGCTTCATCAGTGAAAATATCAGCAGCACTTGTACTTACATTCTCAGCAATATGTACTTCCTCGGCAGCCGTAGAAGTCTCAGGAGCCTGAGCACCGGCAGGTTGGTCAGGTAGGACGACTCCTAACGTGCCCAGTGCCTGTTGTAGCATCCACCAGCAACTCTCATAGACGTAGTTGCTTGATTTCACAAAGTTTGCATCCATGCTTTTCTGGAGCTCAGCCATCTTAGCGATATACTCCTTCTCCCCCTTTTTGGCTTCTTCAGCTATGCAATTGGCATATGAGTGCAAGGAGTCATCAATGTGCTTAGTTGTCTTGCTGAATTCAGTGACTAGGGCCTGCTGATTTGCATTTAAAGTGACCATGTTGCCATCAAATTTCTGAATATTGTTGGCCACAACGTGTGCGTTCTGATTGACAACAGCCAGAGTATCAGTAGTCTTTTTCAAGCCGGCCATTAACAGTGTGACAGCTTCGCCGGCCGCAGTATACTTTTCTTCAAACTTCTTCTCCATCATATCCAGTTTGTGGTTGATTGCCACCATATTCTTCAGCATGAGATCTTCAGAAGTCTTAATCTCTTGCAGCATTGTTTTCTGAGCTTTATCAAAAGAGGTTTTAAGCTCATTCACGATGCCCTGAATTATATGTACAGTGTGAATGGCTAGGTCATCTCGTAGTGGAATACCCGGAGGCACTTCTTGGCCTTGTTCTGGCTCGGCCGCAGAAGCATCAGTAGAGCTGGATACAATCACAGCCTCTATGGGAGGAATGTTGGTGGCCTCATTTACCTCCCCCTCCACTGGTGCAGACTTATCAGTAGGAGGTTCATCAGTATCTGGAGATTCAACCACTTCATGGCCCTCACTGACCTCGTCCTCTCCGTCCTCATCCAAAAACTCATCCATATCAGCATCTTCTTCCACTTCTTGATCAGCAGAGTCCAGTGTTTCAGCTTCAGTTCCGAGAGTGTGTCTGTTCAGGACCTCCTCATCCTCCAACCCAGGTTCACTTTCTGCATTAACTTCGGCCACCGCATCCCTGGCCACCTGGGCGATGTCAGATATTATATCCATCTGAGAGGGTAGAGTCTCCCCCTCGATTCCTGCAGTCAGGGTATCAGGAATTTCACGGGGGGAGGATGCTGGAGATACTTCCTCTTGCTCTTCCACAGCCGGCTGCCCGATGCGCCGCTCCCATCGATCAAATACAGTAGCATCCATCTTTTTCAAGTAATGTAGAGGAACTCCTTTGCTCATGTCGAATTTATCTCCGTTGAGCTGGTTGAGATATAGACTGATGATGCGGCCGAAGCTCGGAGTGCCCAGAGTGTCCTTGATCTTTTGAAACATCAACTCTCCCCAGTTGAACCTCTTTCTGCAGACCACGGCTATGAGAATTTTGAACATATCTCCGGAGATATGATCATGGGAGCCTGGCTTACAGATGAGTACTTTTCCTATGATGTCGGATAGGAGCTTCCCTTCTTCATTCATCTCTTTTCGTTTTACTGATCGTGTGCCTCTGGGTAGACCGCAGAACAGGAGGGTTCTGGCTTTGTCCTCGTCCTCCAAATAGTCTTCCTGCTCCGCACTTGAGAGCTGCAGGTAGCGAGTTAGCTTACCGGCAGACATCTTGACCTTAGTCCCCGCCACCTTGCTCTTGATGATGGAGTCTCGGTTTCGAAGCCTTGCTGTAGAAAAGAACTCCAGCACTTCTTTATCTAAGACTTTGCAAGGATGCTCCAATATGAAGGTTAGCCCGGCTTCTTCCAGCATGAGAACGATGTTCCGGAACTCGTCCGAGGCATGAGAAAAACCAGTGCGAACCAGTTCGCAACCAGAAATCAAACCTGCGGTCGTCCTTGGGGCCATTGAGGATCTAGAAAGAAGCCCGACTCCAAGCATTAGTGTACATTCAAAAAAGAAGGCATCACATGGGGTTCGGCCTTGGAGCCAGTGAGGAGGAGGTTACCTAAGGGCTTCGGTGGAAGAGAGTTGGTGAGCTTCGGGAAGAGCTTCGGTGGAGGGAAGAGTATCCCGTGGGATGTGACCTAGTTAGAATCTCACGGGAGCTTCGGGAGTTGGTGAGCTTCGGGAGAAGAAGATCACGCACAGAAGCGATTCGACGGCGTCGACGAGAGCGTCGGAGGGCTGCGGGTGTCGGCGAGTTCGCGGAAGTGCACTTGCGCGAGGAAGGCGAGGGTCGTCCAGAGGTCTCCTGCGCGAGTCGTGAGGAAGGTGAACAGGCGGAGATTCTTTCGGCGGGATTTATAGGGGTCGTCGGGATTCGGGGGAAGCCGAGCGGTCTGCGAGTTTCTTGGACGGGATTCGGCGAGATTTGTCTAATTTGGTTTCTAATACCGTTTGTCGAATCGGCGAGATTTAAAATGGGTCGGCGGGATTTGGAATATATATATTGATGTTTGTCTTGAAACTTTGGGAAGCATTGCACAATTTTCAAATTCTTCGAGTGTCAAGTTAACACAAGATTAATGAATACATATTTATTATAACGACAATCTATTTGGATTTGAACGACGGTTCTCCAGACACTTTTTGATGTCAATTGTGATTTGTCGAAATTCGCAATGACATATCTTGGTTAACCTTTTATTGATGTGTAATGATTTGCATGCCTCGAGGTAATCTCTCCTTAAAGGTGCACACATATATGATGAGCATAAGTATACTTATACACAGGGATAACAATATATATACATTTACTTTGAATGAGGATGCATCATGACACAAGTCCTTGAACTGATCAAAATTACCTGGGATATGGAGAGTCATCGTCTTAGTCCCACAGGTAGTACATATCAGTAGCTTAAAGTGATTATGCTCAACAGGTAGCACGTCTGTTATTGCAGACGCTTGTTCCAAGCTAGCCTTGAGCCACGTACTGTCTAGTTCCCAAGTATTCACGGGGACCTAGACTACCCTGCAAAACAGAATTACTTAACCTTAGGAACCCAAATCATATTGGGTCCTAGGTTTCTATTAGCATGAACACGCAACTGCCTTCCTTGAGAAAACCTGTCAGGAAGACTGCCTCTGTCCCTATAATGTGGAGAAGCCCTTGCTGTGGGCACAGAGAGGTTGTGCCAACAGTCAATGGCAAAGTGTCCCACTTTGCCGCAGCACCAACAAGAGTGAATGTTGTATCGCCGTTTTTGACCTGATCTAGTGACTGATGTAGTCACGGTCCTAGGTCTCAAAGGGATAGGGCATGTTCTTGTTGCACAAATTCCTCTTCCATCGAGGCATGATGAAGGGTGGAATGAATGCATGATGTGAGCGTTATGAGGCCGAGAAGGTGGTGTCATTCTTTCAGGCATCTTCCTTGCTGAGGCTCCATGACGCCTGACATCATGACTTCTATTCTCCCTATCCCGTGTCCTTGAATGGAGAGAATTCTTCTGTGAACCAGGACCTGCAGATCCACACTTTGTTGTGGCAGTGGCCGTGAATACAAAGGGCTCAGACTGAGCCTTAGGTATTTCTTCATGGGTGGCCATGATGCCTCTTGCACTATGGACATTTCCACATGGGGACAACTCACCCTTACAGTGACCACGATTATTCCTGTGGTCATACCTGAAGGCATGATGAGTTGCCTTCCCGCTTGGAGTGGGAGGTCGGAACACCGTTTCCCCATTTCTCCATCCCTGGATAATCCGGGAGATCCACCCGGTTTCTTGTTTTCTCTTTATAGCATCAACTTTGGAGAAGTTGGATACTATACGTTTCTCATTTTCTAGACTATTCTCTAGAGCTGAGATCTTAGAGTCCTTGACCTTGTTGGACGCCAATTGGAGAACCAACAAGATCTTCAGTTGAGCAATCTCTCGAGCTTGCTCCTCAGCAAGTAGATTGCTTTCCTGAAGGGCTCTCTTCAGGGAATCAGTATTTTCTGGAGGAGAGCAGTTTCTGTCTTCAGAGAAGTCAAAAGATGTGGGACAGGATGAAGATGATACCTGCTCATCTGGGTTATTGTCATTAGAATCAGTGACCAATGGTTCTTCCTCGTCGGAGCTGCTTTCCTCACTATCTTCTTCAGTCTCTGACAAGGATACTGGAGCTCTGATGCAATCCGAAGGATCCTTGCATTCATCTTCAGAAGTGATTACCCCCACATATGCTTCATCCTCAGATTGGCAGCAAATTTCAGCTTCCTCTGACCCCCCCATCAGCTCTGAGATCATCATCCATAGAGATTTAGCCGTTTTACATTTTTCCAACCTGGAGCGAGAGGCTCCAGACCAGACATCCATAATAATTTGTCGAATCCTCTGGTCCAGTTGGAAAAATGAGAGTTCCATCTCTGTCATCTCAGGGATGCACATGGGCACTTGGGTCCCCGAGTCGGTGGTCTTCATAGGGATAAATGGACCCTCTTCCAGGATGAGGGATGCTCGAGGATCGATGGCATCCAGGTGAAATAACACTCTCATCCTCCAGATAGGATAATAATCCTTCGTGCATGCCGGGAGTTTGAGTGGCAATACGTCATAATCAGGATCCATGCTTCTGACACTGGTGGCAGGATTCACCTCAAGGTGTTAGCCTTTTTGTTGAGGAACCTCCCTCTGATACCACTTGAAAGTCCACCTAGTGTCGGCTATGTGCACCTATGGGGGGGGATAGGTGACGTGTGGTTCTTTTGCGAAATTACAGATGTACCTGCACAATAAAAACAACAAACACAGCACACAGAAACCACAGCAAATTTATAGTGGTTCCCCGACTTGGGTACATCCACTTTCCCCCTTCGACCTATCTCCCCAACAAGGGACGACTCGGTCACTTCACCAACGGGATTGAAATCCAATCCCTTCACTAACGGAAGGAGCCCTTCCACACGTGAGAGTCAACACTCCCACAAAGCGGGTTGCACCCAACCCTTACAACTCGGAACAAAAGTTCCTTTACAACGAAATGAAAATGTAGAATGTACACGTGATACAAACTTCTTTTGGAGACTCCGGTGTTCCTCTTTGTTCGACGACGTGCTCTTGAAGTCGATGAAGAGTCTACGACCTTGGTCTCTCTTGGAGAAGATCTCCCCGGAACCGGCGGCGGCACACGAGCGGCGGCTAGCTTCGGGATCGGCGGCTACGATGAAGAGTGGCTGCAGAACTTGGAGATCTAAACTTCGTAGCGAAGCAAGCTAGGTCTACCAACGGTCACTCTAGGATCAGTCGTCTCGATCGATTCGGACGGGGGAGTTTTTCCCGGTCAACGAATCGAGAGACAAGAGATCTCCGGATAGACGCGTGAGACACAAGCCTTGCTAAGCTTCTGTCACCGGAGATCGGGAAGAAGAGCGATCAGCAGCGGCGACCACTTGATGCGAGCGGCGGTGGCGGAGCGGAGCGAGTTCGCGGATTTAGGGTTACGTGTTCGGCCTCTTTCTGCGTCCTTTTTCTGTTCAAAAAATACCCGTGTATAAATACTGTAGGATTCTCAAATATGACCGTTTGAGGGACCCACAGAGGTAGCCCCCAAGTCCCGGTCCAGATATTAAACAACGGCAGAATCCGGTTCAGGAAATTAGCTGAGACAGAATCCGGTTCAGGAAATTAACTGAGAAAACGCCAAGGAAAAATCGGCGAGAATCGCAGACGATTCTCGACGAATCGGCGAGAATCATCAAGTGATTCTCGACGATTCGTCGAGAATCGATTGTGATTCTCGTCGAATTACTTGTCGATTCTCAACGAATTCAACTTGTATTCATGGGCTGCATGACCATTGGTTCGGCAGGGAATTACAAGCGATTCTCGCCGAATCTTACTTGGCACCATATTGAGATGGCCAGAAGGAGTCGGCGAGAATCATTGATGATTCTCGTCGATTCGGCGAGAATCACCAAGTGATTCTCGCCGATTCGGCGAGAATCACTTGGTGATTCTCGTCGAATTTGCCTTGGACGATTTTTCGTCTTCCACCTAGGAGCTGCTCCTTGATCCTCCATGCTCCTTGTCTTCTCTTGCATATGAGCGGCCCTGTACTTGAAAATAAGTGCACTCCAATAGAGAGAGTACACGTAGGCCAACACACCGATCTGCTCAACGAGGGATTACGTCGTGCAGACCCGTGTATATTGACCTACTGCACCCTGACATTGGTGTGCACTTAGCGTGGAGAAACTACAAGCACAACTGGAAATGTTTCATCAAATACATTGTGAATTCATCTTAGCTTGACAGGGGGCTTCCTCAAATCTAGGTAATCGTGGATGCAATACCCAACATTAATAAATTATTTTCACTTAATTTAGTATGTGATGCCCCAAATGTCAAATGCGTTAAAGATAAACCTTATCACGCATGTGTAAAAGACAAGAAAACAAGGGTTATCTTTAAAAGCATTATTGGGAAAGATTCTAATAGATGTTTACATCTACTTCTGTTGGGTATTGTATCCACAACGTACCTGATTTGAAGAAGCCCCTGAACAAGCTAAGGTAAATAGACAATGTTTTTGACAAATTATTTCAAGTTGTGCTTGCAGTTATTTCACGCTAAGTGCACACCAATGTCAGGGTGCAGTAGGTCAATATACACGGGTCTGCACGACGTAATCCCTCGTTGAGCAGATCAGTGTGTTGGCCTACGTGTACTCTCTCTATTGGAGTGCACTTACTTTCAAGTACAGGGCTGTAATCTTGCAAGAGCAGACAAGGAGCAAGGATGGGTCAAGGAGCTCATCATGGGTGGAAAGACGAAAATTCGTCTATGTGAAAATCGACGAGAATCGCCAAGTGATTCTCACCGATTCGGCGAGAATCACAAGTGATTCTCGCCGAATCGTCGAGAATCAGTGGCTGATCCTCGCCGACTCGATCCAACTACACTTCAAAGCAAGCAACTCTGATTCTAAGTAAGAATCGACGAGAATCACTAGTGATTCTCGCCGAATCGTCGAGAATCACTGGCTGATTCTCGCCGTCTCGACCCGGGCTGAATCAGTGCGTGCAACCAAGTCAAATTTGACAAGAATAATCTTTGATTCTCACCGATTCGTCGAGAATCACCTTTGATTCTCGACGACTCGACGAGATTCACTTTCGATTCTCGCCGATTTTGACTTGGCAATTTTTCTGGAAATTCCTGAACCGGGTTCTGCCGCTGTCGATGTTCTGGACCGGGATTTGGGAATTCTCCTTGTGGGTCCCTTAACGGTCATATTGAGTTGTCTACAGTATAAATACGAGATTATTTTTGAACAACACAACAACGGAATAAAATACACAGAAAGAAGCCGAGCACGAACGAACCCTAAAATCGCGAGTTCCGCTCCGCCGTCGCCGTCGTCGCTCGAGCAAGTTGGTCGCCGCTTTTGATCGAGATTTCTTCCTGATCTTCCGGCGACAGAAGCTTAGCCAAGCTTAGTGTCTCACGCGTCTATCCAGAGATCCCTTGTCTCTCGGTTTGTTGATCGGGAAAAACTTCCCCGTCCGAATCGATCGAGACGACCGATCCTCGTGCGACCGTTGGTAGACCTAGCTAGCTTCGCTACGAATTTTGGATCTCTAAAGAACAGCAGTCGTACATCGTCATCGCCGCCGAACCCATGAACCGTGCCGCCGCCCATCTTGCCGCCGCCGGCTCCGAGGAGATCCTCTCCAAGAGAGATCTAGGGTTGTGTACTCTTTGTGGACCTCAAGAACACGTCGTCAACAAAGAGGGACACCTTTGTCTCCAAACGTAGTTTGTATCTCTTGTACATTCTATTTTATTTTTGTTGTAAAGGAACGTTTGTTCCGAGTTGTAAGGGTTGGGTGCAACCCGGGTTGTGGGAGTGTTGACTCCTACGTGTGGAAGGGTTCCTTCCGATAGTGCAGGGATTGGATTTCAATCCTGTTGGAGAAGAGACCGAGTCGTCCCTTGGTGGGAGATAGGTCGAAGGGGGAAAGTGGATGTACCCAAGTCGGGGAACCACTATAAATTGCTTGTGTATTCTGTGTGCTGTGCTGTTTATTTTTATTGTGCATGTACATTTGTAAATTCCGCAAAAACGCTGCACGTCACCTATTCCCCCCCCATAGGTGAACATAGTTGACACTAGGTGGACTTTCAAGTGGTATCAGAAGGAGGTTATTCATCAAAAAGGTTAACTCCTTGAGTTGAATCCTGCCACTAGTGTCAAGAAGAAGACAAACATCTACTATGGATGGGATCAAGTACACAGACAAGATCCCAGTGTGCACCAGGCTCAACTTTCCTATCTGGAAGGAAAGGATCAGGTTCTACATGGAAGCAGTTGATCCTCGACTCTTCATGATTGTGGAGGAGGGACCTTATGTCCCCACTAAGGCATCCACCATTGATCCTACCCAGAAAGTGCCAAAGAAACTTTCTGAAATGGATAAGGACGAGTTGGTGCTAGTAGGACTTGACAAGAAGGCGCGAAACATTCTGGTCAGCGCGGTTGATGACTCAATGATGCAAAACTTCAGCAACTGCAGGACAGCACAGGAGATCTGGCAGTGCCTGATCATCCTAATGGAGGGCACGGATGAAGTGAGGGATGATCGGAGATCCCTCCTGAACCAGAAATATGAGGCCTTCAGACAAGTGACTAAGGAAGAGATCGGAGTCACCTACGAGAACTTCCTCAAGATTGTCAACGCCCTCAAAGAATACGGAAGAGTATTCACCAATGGTGAACTCAATGATAAATTCCTTAGGTCCCTTACTAAGGAATGAGACACAAAGATCTACGCCATCCGAGAGTCTGGCAGACTAGCTGAAACAGACCCGCAAATCCTGTTTGGGAAGCTGATGTCCTATGAGCTTCAGCTGAACACCAGGAAAGCAGAAGAAGAAGCAGAGAAGGCTGCAGCCAAAGAAAAGACTGTGGCTCTAAAAGCCAGTCACTCCAGAAAAGGCAAGGCTGCGGTTTTATACCGTGCCAAGAAAAAGGATGAGGAGGAGGACTCCGAGCCATGCTCCTCCAGCTCAGAGCTGTCGGAGGAGGATTTCTCCCTCATCACTCGAGAGTTCTAGAAGTTCCTCAAGATGAGGAATCAAAGAAAGAGAGACGGCTCCTCCTCCTGGCATCAGAAGAAAAATTATTCTTCTGACAGGTATGCTTCCAAACCGAACAAACATCGCACTTCTGACATTATTTGCTTTGGATGCAATAAGCCAGGACATGTCGTGGCCGACTGCTATCAAGGCAAGAGAGAAAAAGGGAAAGGAGAGGAGCACAAATCCTCTAGAGATAAGAAGAAAGAGCGGAGCTACATCGCCATAAGGCCAAAGACACTAAGTGAGTCTGATTCCTCAGACTCCAGTGATGATGAGGAAGCCTACTTCGGGCTGGTGGGTCGCTCGGACTCAGAAGGAGAATGTCCCCCATTTACTGGGAAGGTAAAAGCTCACACCCCTCTCTCCGACTCTGACTCTGATCCTGAGTCTCAGGATGATGAACCTGAGGATAGCCTTTCGGCCCGTGAAGCTGAGCTCCTCGAGAAGTATGAGCTTCTGCTCAACACTTTCGAGGAGTGCCGTAAGAGACTGAAGGCTGAGAAGAAGGAAGTGAAATTCCTTAAGGGTGAGTTTGTATCCCTAAGGGAAGATGTCACTAGCTTGATTTCTCTCCGACAGGAGCACCTTGACCTGACTTCAAAGCATTCAGAGTCTTTAAAGCTCCTTGATCTTAAGCAGGAGGAAGTCGACAAGTTGGAAGAACAACTTGCGGCAGAAAGGAAGATCGTCAAGAGCTTCTCTATGCCAAAAACAGTTCTTCCAGTCGTTGATACCTTCTCTGATCAGGTCAAAGGAGCTGGCTTGGGGCATGTAGGGGTATCTGGTTCCTCATCCAGTAGAAACAGGAACCAGAGGAAGAATAAGGCCGCCAAGAAGGCCTCTGCTGATGACAAGGGTAAGGCTCCTCTTAGTCCTATTGCGTTCAGAAAGCCTAGCTTTCCTTGCAACCAACATGACTTTGAATCAACCTTTGGTCATCATTTCCGGCCCTCGGTTGCAAAGCCAAAGAGCCGATATGATGGTTGGACCTTTCCCCAGAACTTCGGTGAGAGTGCCCTCAAGGCACCTTATGAGGAAATCCACATGGGAAATTATGGTCAATTCTCTAGCGGCCATAATGGAAAGCAGGCACCAAAAGCCAAGCCTGTTATACAGAAGGTGACGAAGTCATGTGACTGCTATCACCATGAGGCCTCCACCTCCAAATCCAAGGCCCCAGCTGTACCCACCATTCCCAGGGTAAGGCAGGAGCCTAGGAAGAGGTACAACAGATTCGACTGTTGGTGCTGTGGCAAAGTCGGTCACTTTGCCGTGGATTGTTGGTTTAATCCAAGGTATTACGAGACTCCCTATGTTAGCAATGCGAGGCCGACCACTCGTAGGGTTAACCAACCGAGGGGGAGTGTGCTAACCAGGAATCTAGGACCCAAGTTCGATTGGGTTCCTAAGGCAAATTAATTTTGTTTTGCAGGAATGTCCAAAGGCCACCAAAACGCCGATCTGGTATTTGGACAGTGGATGCTCCCAGCATATGACTGGGACAAGAAGCCTGCTGCGTGATTACACTCCAGTCGAGAATGGACCCAAAGTCATCTTTGGAGGGTCAGATCGAGGAGTCACCAGAGGTTACGGTATGATTTCCAACGGTATAATCTCTATCACCGACGTGGCTTATGTTGAAGGGTTAAACCATAACCTGATCAGTATAAGTCAGTTATGTGATAAAGGTTATGACGTTAAATTCTGCAAGGAGAAATGTCTGATAATTTCACGTACCTCTTCTGAGACGGTATTGTCAGGCATTAGGAGCAGAAATATCTTCTGCTTAGATTTTCTCAGTATAGATTCATCTACCCCCGTATGCCTTGTGGCAACAGGCAGTGCATCTCTTTGTGATCAATGGCACAAGAGATTGACACATATTAATTTCAAGACAATTAGTATGCTGTTTTCTAAGAACTTAGTAAGGGATGCTCCCAGTATCAAGTGCATCAAAGATAACCCCTGTCCTGCATGCCAGATGGGCAAACAGACTCGGGCTACCTTTAAGTGCATCGCTGACAAAGACTCTTCCCGATGTCTTTACCTCTTACATATGGACTTGTTTGGTCCAATGCAAGTTCATAGTTTGGGAGGCAAGTCCTATACGCTAGTGATAGTTGATGATCATTCTCGGTTTACATGAGTGTTCTTTTTGAAACGAAAGTCAGATACATTTGACATCTTCACTAGTTTTGTCAAGCAGGTTCAGAACGAATTTAACTGCTCAGTGGTCAAAATCCGAAGTGACCATGGAACAGAATTCAAATCTGGTGCTATGACAGAATTTTGTGAAGAACAAGGTATCTTTCATGAGTTTTCCTCCCCGCGCACTCCTCAATAAAATGGAGTTGCGGAGAGGAGAAATAAAACTCTCATTGAAGCCTGCACGACAATGTTGAATGACGCTTCTCTCCCGGAATACTTCTGGGCAGAGGCTGTCAATACGGCTTGTCATGTACAAAACCGAGCATTGATCAACAAGCATCATCGTAAGACGCCTTACGAGCTACTGAAAGGCAGGAAACCAACCATGGCCTACTTGAGGATTTTTGGTTGCAGATGCTATGTACTGAATAATGGGAAGTACCCGCGTACTAAATTTGGTGAAAAATGCTTCGAAGGCATATTCATGGGCTATAGTTCCCACAGTCGGGCATATAGGGTCTTCAATAAGAAAACCCTAGTGGTAGAAGAATCAATAAATGTTGTATTTGATGAAGGAAGTTTGCTTAACAGCAATTCTCCCAGTGGTATTCTTGAAGATGCAGGTGCACGACTTGAACAGCTGAGTCTGGATGAGACCGCTAAAGATGACACTCCTAAGTATGTCAAAGTTTCCACCTCCACGTCATCTGAAAATGTTGAAGATCAAAATGGAACAAATCTCTTAGAAGAAAGAGAAGCCCAAGAAGTAGTCGAAGCTCCAGACGCCAGACTTCTAGAGCTCCGGCACGTGAGGGATCATCCTAGAGATCAGATCATCGGAGATCCTCGTGTCGGTGTCAGAACTCGAAGAGGTACTATTAACGAAGTATTGCATCTTAGCTTCCTGTCACAGGTTGAGCCAAAGAAGTTCGACGAGGCGAACAAGGATGCGGCATGGATTCTGGCCATGCAAGATGAACTACATCAATTCGAACGTTGCAACGTTTTGACGCTAGTTCCCAGACCATACAAGCAGAATGTGATTGGCACCAAGTGGATATTCAGAAACAAGCTGGATGAACATGGTGTCATCATAAAGAACAAGGCAAGGCTGGTGGCTCAAGGTTACAGACAGGAGGAGGGGATTGACTTCGACCAGACCTTCGCACCAGTCGCAAGGCTCGAGGCAATCAGATTGTTCCTGGCGTATGCTTCGCACAAAGGATTCACAGTTTATCAAATGGATGTGAAATCAGCATTCCTGAACGGAGACCTGAAAGAGGAAGTATACGTCGCTCAACCCCCAGGTTTTGTCGATCATACTTTTCCCAATCATGCCTATTTTATTAATAAAGCTTTATATGTGTTAAAACAAGCTCCACGAGCTTGGTATGAGTCTTTATCTCGTTTTCTTCTTGAGAACAAGTTCTCTAGAGGTAAAATAGATAAAACATTGTTTCTCAGGGAAGTCAAAGGCAAGATTTTGCTGGTGCAAATCTATGTCGATGACATAATATTCGGCTCAACGGACAACAATATTTGCAAAAAGTTTTCTAAACTTATGCAAGGAAAGTTTGAAATGAGCAGTATGGGAGAGCTCAAGTATTTCTTGGGACTTCAAGTGAAACAGTCTGAGGATGGAATCTTCATCTCTCAGACGAAGTTCACAAATGAACTCAAGAAATTTGGTATGGAGAGTGCAACCTCTATGAGGACTCCAATGGGATCCACTATGTCTCTGGATAAGGATGAGAAAGGTAAACCTTTCGATGAAACCAAATACAGAAGCATCATTGGATCCCTGCTCTATCTTACTGCCAGTAGACCGGATATCATGTTCTCCACATGTGTCTGTGCCAGATATCAGGTGAACACTAAGGAATCTCACTATGTCGCTGCAAAGCGAATTCTAAGATACCTTAAAGGTACTCCCAATCTTGGCTTGTGGTACCCGAGAAACAATGATGTCGAGCTAATAGGTTTTTCAGATGCTGATTTTGCAGGGAGTAGGGATGACAGGAAAAGCACTTCCGGGACGTGTCAATTCCTCGGAAGAAGGCTTATCTCATGGAACAGCAAGAAGCAGAATTGTGTAGCTACCTCCACAGCAGAGTCTGAGTACATCTCGGCAGGCAGCTGTTGCGCACAGCTCCTATGGATCAGAAACCAGTTAGCTGACTACGACCTTCAGTTCAAGGAAATACCCATGTACTGCGACTCCTCCAGTGCAATTACCATAGCCAACAATCCGGTCTCGCACAGCAGAACGAAGCATATTGAAGTGCGCTACCACTTCATTCGGGAGCACGTGGAGAACAAGGACATTTCTCTCTGTTATGTCCCCACAGACAAGCAGATTGCAGATATATTCACAAAGCCCTTAGATGACGCCAAGTTCAGTCTCTTCAAAACTGAATTGGGAATGCTAAATTATGAGGAATGAAGACCACCGAAGCTCCAGGATCATGCATCTAGAGGGAGCCTCTGCAGGTACTCAAGATGAGCACAAGCGCAAGAACTGAGGGGGAGCAAGATACTCAAGTATGAGCACAGGAGCAAGAACTGAGGGGGAGCACAGGGTCAAATGCTACAGACCCCGATTTGCAGAAGCCGAAAAGGGGGAGATTACCCTCTCGGCTATGGCTAAGGTGGCTCCAAGCTTGCTCTCAAGAAATTGGTACTGGTCATGAATAACTCAATTTCAAGTTTATGATTTTCATTCCTATACGCTTTATTCACCTTAGCTTGTAGGGTTTAGGCTTCTTCAAATAGGGGGAGATTGTTGGGTATTGTATCCACAACGTACCTGATTTGAAGAAGCCCCTGAACAAGCTAAGGTAAATAGGCAATGTTTTTGACAAATTATTTCAAGTTGTGCTTGCAGTTATTTCATGCTAAGTGCACACCAATGTAATGGTGCAGTAGGTCAATATACACGGGTCTGCACGACGTAATCCCTCGTTGAGCAGATCAGTGTGTTGGCCTACGTGTACTCTCTCTATTGGAGTGCACTTACTTTCAAGTACAGGGCTGTAATCTTGCAAGAGCAGACAAGGAGCAAGGATGGGTCAAGGAGCTCATCATGGGTGGAAAGACGAAAATTCGTCTAAGTGAAAATCGACGAGAATCGCCAAGTGATTCTCGCCGAATCGTCGAGAATCAGTGGCTGATCCTCGCCGACTCGATCCAACTACACTTCAAAGCAAGCAACTCTGATTCTAAGTAAGAATCGACGAGAATCACTAGTGATTCTCGCCGAATCGTCGAGAATCACTGGCTGATTCTCGCCGTCTCGACCCGGGCTGAATCAGTGCGTGCAACCAAGTCAAATTTGACGAGAATCATATTTGACTCTCGCCGATTCGTCGAGAATCACCTTTGATTCTCGATGACTCGACGAGATTCACTTTCGATTCTCGCCGATTTTGACTTGGCAATTTTTCTGGAAATTCCTGAACCGGGTTCTGCCGCTGTCGATGTTCTGGACCGGGATTTGGGAATTCTCCTTGTGGGTCCCTCAACGGTCATATTGAGTTGTCTACAGTATAAATACGAGATTATTTTTGAACAGCACAACAATGGAATAAAATACACAGAAAGAAGCCGAGCACGAACGAACCCTAAAATCGCGAGTTCCGCTCCGCCGCCGCCGTCGTCGCTCGAGCAAGTTGGTCGCCGCTTTTGATCGAGATTTCTTCCTGATCTTCCGGCGACAGAAGCTTAGCCAAGCTTAGTGTCTCACGCGTCTATCCAGAGACCCCTTGTCTCTCGGTTTGTTGATCGGGAAAAACTTCCCCGTCCGAATCGATCGAGACGACCGATCCTCGTGCGACCGTTGGTAGACCTAGCTAGCTTCGCTACGAAGTTTGGATCTCTAAAGAACAGCAGCCGTACATCGTCGTCGCCGCCGAACCCGTGAACCGTGCCGCCTCCCATCTTGCCGCCGCCGGCTCCGGGGAGATCCTCTCCAAGAGAGATCTAGGGTTGTGTACTCTTTGTGGACCTCAAGAACACGTCTTCAACAAAGAGGGATACCTTTGTCTCCAAACGTAGTTTGTATCTCTTGTACATTCTATTTTATTTTTGTTGTAAAGGAATGTTTGTTCCTAGTTATAAGGGTTCGGTGCAACCCGGGTTGTGGGAGTGTTGACTCCTACGTGTGGAAGGGTTCCTTCCGATAGTTCAGGGATTGGATTTCAATCCTGTTGGAGAAGAGACCGAGTCGTCCCTTGGTGGGAGATAGGTCGAAGGGGGAAAGTGGATGTACCCAAGTCGGGGAACCACTATAAATTGCTTGTGTATTCTATGTGCTGTGCTGTTTATTTTTATTGTGCAGGTACATTCGTAAATTCCGCAAAAACGCTGCACGTCACCTATTCCCCCCCCATAGGTGAACATAGTTGGCACTAGGTGGACTTTCAACTTCATATGGACTTGTTCGGTCCACTGCAAGTTAGAAGTTTGGGAGGTAAGGATTATACATTGGTTATTGTTGATGATTACTCGCGCTTTGAGTGGGTGTTCTTTCTAAAACACAAGTCGGATACCTTTGACATCTTTACTAATTTTGTCAGGCAGGTCCAGAATGAATATAACTGTTCTGTAGTCAAAATTAGAAGTGACAATGGAACATAGTTCAAGTCTGGGGAAATGACAGAATTTTGTTAAAGCTTAGGAATCTTTCATGAGTTTTCCTCTCCTCGTACTCCTCAATAGAACGGAGTAGCTGAGAGAAGGAATAGAACACTCATAGAGGCCTACAGGACTATGTTGAGTGATGCCTCACTACCTGAATACTTCTGGGCTGAAGCCGCCAACACTGTATGCCACGTGCAAAATCGATCACTCATAAACAAGAACCACAATAAAACACCTTACGAACTTCAAAAGGGCAGGAAACCGACTGTTTCATATTTTAGAATCTTTGGCTGTAAGTGCTTCGTCCTTAATAATGACAAGTATCACACTACCTAATTTAGCGAAAAGAGTTTTAAAGGTATTTTTGTAAGGTATAGTAGCCATAGTAAGAAATATAGGATATTTAATAGAAAAACTCTGGTTGTAGAATAATCTATTCATGTTGTATTTGATGAGACGAGTTTGCTGGAAGGCAGCTCTTCTAGTCTGTTTATTGAAGATGCAGGTTCAAAGTTGAAAGAATTAAACTTGGATGAGCCAATTGAAGAAAAAGGTGAAAAGTTCATCAAGATCACCACTCCAACCCCGATTGGAGTGGTTGATGATCAGGATGAAGAGACCATTCAAGTTTATGAAGTCACTCCTGTGGTTGAGGAATCTCCAGATGCAAGGACCTTATAGCGTAGACACTTGAAGGATCATCCAATGGACCAAATCATATGAGATCCCCGAGATGGTGTCAGAAGTCGTAGAGGTACAACTAATGATAATTTATTTTTTGAGTTTTCTATCACAGGTTGAACCGAAGAAGTTTGAGGAAGCAAACTCAGACGCATTATGGGTAATGGTAATGGAAGAAGAATTGAATCAGTTCAATCGTTACCAAGTCTGGAAGCTTGTTCCAAGACCCATAGGTAATAATGTCATTGGGACAAAATGGGTCAACATGAACAAGATGGACGAGAATGTAACAATAATAAAGAACAAGGCCAGACTCATCGCCAAAGGATACCGACAAGAAGAAAGAATCAACTTTGACCAGACATATGCTCCAGTGGCAAGGATGGAGGCAATTAGGTTATTCCTAGCATATGCTGCACTTAAGGGCTTCATCGTCTATCAGATGGACATGAAGTCTGCCTTCCTTAATGGTGACGTAAAGGAAGAAGTGTATCTGGCACAACCTCCAAGTTTCGTTGATTCTAACTTTCCTGATCACGTCTATCTTTTATTTAAAGCATTATATGATTTAAAACAAGCTCCTCGAGCTTGGTATGAGACACTATCTAACTTTCTTCTTGAGAACAAGTTCACAATAGAAAAGATAGATAAGACATTATTTCTTAGGGAAATAAAAGACAAGATTTTGCTAGTGCAAATCTATGTCGATGGCATTATATTTGGCTCTACTGACGACAACCTCTACAAAATGTTTTCCAAACTTATGCAAGGGAAGTTCGAAATGAGCAGTATGGGAGAGCTGAAATATTTCTCAGGACTTCAGGTGAAACAATCTAAAGATGAAATTTTCATCTCTCACACGAAATTCAGCAAGGAGTTGATTAAGAAATTCGGAATGGAGAATGCAACCTCTATGAGGACTCCAATGGGTTCAACTATGTCTCTGGATAAGGATGAGAAATGGAAACCTTTTTATGAAACCAAGTACAAAAGCATAATTGGATCCTTACGTACCTTACTGCTAGTAGACCTGATATAATGTTTTCAACATGTGTGTGTGCTAGATTCCAAGTGAACTCTAAGGAATCTCACTACGCTGCTGCAAAGCGGATTTTGAGATATCTTAAAGGTACACCAAATCTTGGCTTATGGTACCCAAGAAGTAATGACTGCGAACTAATTGGTTTTTCAGATGCAGACTTTGCAGGTAGTAAAGATGATAGAAATAGCACTTCCAGGACTTGCCAATTCCTTGGAAGGAGGCTCATTTCTTGGAGTAGCAAAAAGAAAAATTGTGTCGCAATTTTAACGGCCGAGTCAGAATACATTTCTGCCGGTAGCTGTTGTGCACAATTGTTGTGGATAAAGAATCAACTGGAACATTACAACCTGCAAGTCCAGAATATCCCTTTGTTTTGCGACTCCTCCAATGCGATTGTAATAGCCAACAATCCAGTCTCTCACAGCCGGACAAAGTATATAGAGCTGCGATATCATTTCATCCGGGAGCATGTTGAGCATGGGGATATAGATCTATAATATGACCCAACAGACAGGCAAATTGCATATATCTTCACGAAGCCGCTGGACGAGCCCAAGTTCTCATTTTTCAAAACAGAACTTGGCATGCTCAACAAGGATGAAGGAGAATGAAGACAAAGGTAACATGAAAGGTCAAGATCTGGATTTACTTCAAAACCAGAAAATTTCAGATTGTGGATTTCATTTCTCTAGTACAATTATTCTACTCGAGAACAACAAGCTTCCTCTTGAGAAAAGCAAAATCATTTCTCGAGTACAAGGAAAGTATTTCTCGAGAAGAAATGTTCTACTCGAGAATAGGAAATATAATATCCCTCAAATAACTAGACCCATAGGAGTGGTTTTGTCATGACTGGGTCATGACAAAAGCATAAGAAGCTCAAAGGACCAAGTGAATAAGGGCCATGGTGAAAATCACCTTGGTTTGCCTATAACACAACCTCACCACCTGACTTAGGGTTTGACTTTAGGGTTCCAACTTGACCCAATGACCCTACCACAACACCCTAACCACCTTGGGTGGTCCATAGGGTCACTAAGGACCCAATGAGGATAAGAAAAGTGGCAAAGTTGGCTTAAGTACACCCTAATCTTAAGTGGGTCAAACTGGCCTACTTGGGGTCAGTTGACCCTTCCTTAGCCAAATGGACCCCACACATGCTACCCTAGCCCTAAAGTGAGGTCAATGGGTCACCAAGGACCCATTGGGGTCAACCCAAGAGTCTAAGTTGACCCAAGTCAACCTTAGCCCTAAAAAGATCAAGGTGCCCTAACTAAGGGCAATTGTCCTGTAATATGCCCAATTGACTATACCTAGACCTCCCCAAGCCCTAAAGGAGGCCAATGGGTCACCAAGGACACATTGGGGGTAAACACAAGAGGTTAAGTTGACCCAAGTCAACCCTAGCCCTAAAATGGTCAAAGTGATTAAACTAAGAGGCAGGTGACCTACAAGTACCAAGACAACCCTACCTAGACCCTAGGGGAGGCCAATGGGTCACCAAGGACCCATTGGGGTCGAACCAAAATGTCATTTTTACCAAGGTCAACTCCACCCTTGAAATGGGTCAAACTAGCCTAAATGGCTAGCTCAAGCCCAATCCACTCGGGCTAAGCCCAATTAAGGTGGCTCATTGGTTTGTGGGTCTGAGAAACATCAGATTTGCCATCTAATTTCGGCCAAGGTGACTAGGAGAGAGAAGAAACTTCATTTTACCTTTAATGGAGGAGAGATAAATGGGAGGAAGACCATTCATGGCCAAGGAAGACCAAGAGCCCCTCCCTCCACCTCCAAGGGGGTCGATTCAACTCCCCATTCAATCTGGGGAAGTTTAGGGGCCCTTTTTGTGACTGTTTATGGTCGGAACAATGAACCCAACTGAAAGTGTTTAGTTGCCTACCTAAATCACCTAGAGGGGGGTAAATAGGTGAGATGTGCATTTGCGGAATAAAAATTTAAGAACTATGCACAGAACTATCTACCAATCAATCACAAACGAAGCAAGATTTATATTGGTTCCCCAACCTTGGGTACATCCACTTTCCCTCACCGATCTAGCAATAAACTAGACTCGGCTACTCCACTATCTCGGATTGAAGAACCAATCCTACGCCTCAAAATAAAGTTCCTACAATCTCGATCCACAAAAACGGATCTACACTAGGAAGATAAAACTTCCTACAATCTCAGAGACAAAGGTTCCTACACTCGGAGAAAATTCTCCTACAAGATTGAAATTGAGCGTATATAGAAATACAAATAATGAATCTTTATCAGATCTGCAAACAATTGGCCTGGATCTTCCTCTTATAGACTTTGCTTCATTATCAGAGAAGTGAAGAAAATCTCGGCAAAAATAGATCGGGATATCCTTGGCCTCACACGACCGGATAGAGAATCAGGAATTAAGTGGCGATCTCGATTTGTAAGCCTTCTTGATCTGAATCCTCTAAAAATGAAAACCCTAACCTGATATGAACGATGAAGATCGACGGCGGCGGCTTTCGCTTTATGGAAAGAGAGAGAAATTCAGAGAACTTATAAAGTAATCGGCTGCAAAAATAATTCTTATCTTAGGGTTTGTCGGTTTCAGAAGACCTTATATAGGATCTGCGATAACAGTCATAATAAAATCTTAATGAGGTACACGTGGACCAATCACGTCAAGGTTCATTAAGAAATCAGTCAATTTGGATTTAACGAAATTTTTATGAAAAAGAGTGGAGTGACATACTCGAGTGAAGAAATGACTACTCGAGTGATTTATAGGACTACTCGAGTGAGCTGAAGATAACTACTCGAGTACTATAGAAAACTACTTGATTAAACTGAAGATTACTACTCGAGTAAATAGTTGAAGAAAATCTGAGAAAGAAAGATCAGCTACTCGAGTACCAAAATGACTTACTCGAGTGCTTGAGAAGTTACACGGGTAGTGGAGTTGGACTACTCGAGTACAAGAAATACTACTCGAGTAATAGGGGATGAACTACTCGAGATATAGAGGAACTACTTGAGTCAGAGACTTAGAATATCTTCTGGAATGGAATTCTGGGCTACTCAAGTAGTAAAGCTGAACTACTCGAGTGAATAAGAACTACTCGAGTATATGGAACTAGCTACTCGAGTAATAGACTTAGAAAAATTCTGAGGGAAGAAATTCTGGTTACTCGAGTATAAACTCTGGACTACTCGAGTAGTAGATGAACTACTCGAGTACATGACTTAACTACTCGAGTAAATAGAAATTACATGTGACCCAGATTTCTGTAACTGGACATAAAGGGTTCAAACTACTCGAGTACTTATATGACTACTCGAGTAAGTTACTTAGAAAATATTTGGAGAAGAAATCCTGTTAACTCGAGAATGAGAGGGAATCTACTCAAGTAGTTAACTTAGCTAAACGTGAGCTAAAGATTAACTACACGAGAGGTAACTTTCTTACTCAAGTGCAAAGACTCTTACTCGAGTATAGACTAGGTGTTTCACTCAAGTAGGTAGGGATCTACTCGAGTAAATTACTTAGTGAAATTCTCTAAACAAAAAAACTCTTATTCTTTAGTGAAACCAGCATCAAGTCTTTTCCAATTAGTCCTAGTGCTTGAATATGAAGTGTATCCCAATAGAGAGACTACACATGAGTCAACACCTTGGATCACACAATGATGGATTACATTGTATGGTCCTATGTTTGGTGACCCATTGTAGACTGACATTGGTCTACACTTGGCATTAGAATCCTGCAAATACATAACTCAACCAAAGCATCAAATACAACTTAATTCATCTTAGTTCAAGGGTGACTTCATCAAATCTGGGTTAATGTGGATAAAATACCCAACAATCTCCCCCTATTTATAGAAGTCAGAACCCTTTACACTAAGGTGAATTATAGACATAAAATGTGCTAAATAGATAAATAAGTGCAAGCAAGCATAAGACTAGAAACAAGATTATATGTTCAAAAACTTAGAATTATATAAATGTGATTTCCAAAGTATCATTTCTACAAAAGATCATTTCCACATTCTCCTATATCATTGTGGCTTAGACTTGGTGGTGCTGCCTATCTTGCTTCTCTTGCTATCTCCTATGGTAGCTGTATGGCTTGGGGTAGTATTTAGGAGGTCTTGGAGGAGCAGCAGGGTTGTTCCTCCCAAATTCTCTATCATACAGTCTCCTCTTAGTCATAGACTCCTCATATAGTTCCCATTACTGGGAGCTGTAATGCATATTCTTGCTTTCATGGAAGTCCATAACAAGTTTGAGAGTATCCAAAATGAGGGACTTAGAGGTAGGAGACCAGATCTCTGCAAATTCTGGAGTTTTTCTCTTTTCTAAATCTGGAACTGGGATAGACCTGCTAGCAGAGGCACCATCACCATATTTTATTTTCTTGGGGATGTGAATTTCTGGAGGGGCCTTAAGAAAGATATCAGCTAGGTCATCTTCCCAATCCTGAGTATATGAGTCTGGAGGAGCAACTGAGTCTCTAGGCCTTGGAGAGAAGGTAGGTTGCAGAGGAGAAGTAGGAGCAGAAGCAGCTAGAGGGCTGAGATGATGAGGAATGTTATTTGGATCAGCAACAAATTCAGGAAGGATTTGATTGTGCATCCAGACAGCAGTTTCATATGTATGGAATTTGACACTCTGAATTTGTGCTAAGACATCATCATGGATCTCTTTCATTTTGGCTTACCAAAGCTCTTGCTGGAGGGAATTTGATTTTTCTAAATATTCTTTCACCAAACTATCCCCCTTTCTGACTTCTACATTCAGCTTACTAATAGCATCTTCTTTGAATGTTCCAACTTCTTCACAGATTTTCATCTTTTTAGTTTCAGCTCTTTTATCCATTTCAATCTGATTGTTAGCAACAGTCACACCTTGCTCCATAACTTGACCAACACTAGTAATAGTGTGATCTAGAGCTTTTCCACCAAGTTGGAAGAGGTGTCTTAGCTGATTAGTATTGTGCTGAATTTCAGCAAATCCCCCGCTCATCTCAGTCTCTAGAGCAGTGACTTTATCAGTAACAGCTTTAAGAGAAGCATCAAAGTAGGTTCTTTGCACTTGAAGTATAAACACAAACAGATTCATCAAGTCATTGGGGGAAGCAGCTGTAGTTGGAGGAGCACTAGTAGAGGGAACTGGAGGAGGAGGAGGAGCAACCCATGGAGCTATTTTTGCAATGGATACTGAGCTCTTTGCTCTAGTAGTGTGAATTAGGGCATCCCCTTCATCAGTGACTGAAGGTATGGAGAAGTCCAGTTTTCTTAAAGGAGCTTCAGCTAGCTCAGGAGATTGCTCATCAGAGATGAGAATGGTTTCAGCTTTCTCTTGGTTTGCAGCAGGACACTTGGCTGGAGAGGGAATATGTACTGGAAATTTGATTGGAGTGGATTCCTTGTGTATTTCAATGGTAGTTTTCTTTGGAGAGAGTGGAGTAGGAGGTAAATCTGCTGTTAGCACTTCAATCATTTCACTGATTGTAGCTTCTGAGGAGAGTAGGTCTTCTTGAAGTTGCTGTTCAGATGGTGTTTCTTTTGGAGTCTGAGGAGGTGGAGGAGTTACTGCTGGAGGTGTAGGAATCCTTGCTGGGACAGAAGGGACATGCTCCCCCTCAATAGATTCACCAGAGGCGCTAACAATCTGATGTGGAGAGGATGATGGGGTCCTGACCTCTGTGGCTGGAATCTCTGGAGCCTTGGCAGCCTGAGTGGGATTCTGCAGTTTCAATTCCCACCTTTGAATGAAAGAAATGGAAACTTTCTTCATGTGATGAAGAACAGTACCTTTAGAGAAATTGAACACTTCTAGATTGATTTCATGGAGTAGCATAGAAATAATTCTAGCATAATTAGGGGCTTTAATGCTTTCTTTGATCTTATCCAAGATCATCATACCAAATTGGAATTTCTTCCTACAGACTATGGCTTGCATTATATCAAAGAATGAGAGAGAGATATCTCTGATGGAATGAGTTTTGCAAAGAAGGACCTTCCCTATAATATCCACCAGTAATTTTCCTTCAGGATTTAGCTGAGACCTTTTGATGTATTATTCATCAGGTGAAATGCCATAGAACATACATGTTCTGTCAGACTCATCAGGCCCTAGATGATCTTCTTCATCTACAATCGGCATTCGAAGAACTTGAGAAACAGATGTTTTAGTAAGTTTGATTGTGATACCTCTAACCTTTGATTTGAGAACGGCACCATGGTGCTTAACTTTGACATTTCTGAAGAACTCGGTAACTTCTGGAAAGAGGATTTTACAGGGTTCTTGGAGAATGAAGGCAAGTCCGGCGGTGTCGAGTAGGATCATAAGGTTATGAAAATCATCTAAAAGTTCTGCAATTCCGGCGGCAACCAGTTTGGAACCTATACCAATCTTTGAAGAGGCAACTATGATTCAGAAACTCTTGGAAAAACTGCGGTGGGGATGAAGAAGACGTGGCTTTGCAACTTCTGGACGGTAGGCGAAGAGACAGTCGGGGTACTCAAGAGCAGAAATGATTTCATGTAGTAAGATTATGGAATTTCCTATTTATATAACCCTAGGTTTATGTCTAATGAAAATAGAAATGATGGAATCATACCTTAGAAGTGGCGGCACAAGCCTCGAGTTGCGAATAAGAAAATTTCAATCAAGGAATAAAAGTTGACTATCACATACTCGAGAGACTGGATATTACTCGAGTGAAGTATTTGAGATACTCGAGTTGATAGGCTGGAAGTACTCGAGTAGTTGGGTTGAAGTACTCGAGTAGTTGAGCTGATGTACTCGAGTAGTTGTGCTACAGTACTCGAGTAGTTTTACTCAGGTACTCGAGTGAAGTTTCACTACTCGAGTAGGTGATTTGACTTCTCGAGTAAGCCATTTTGCTACTCGAGTAGGTGACTCGAGTGGCTTATGGGGCACTCGAGTAGGTCAATCTTACCACTCGAGTAGGTCATTTTTCTTACTCGTGTACCTTACTTCTTACTCGAGTCAAATAGTTAGAAATTTGTGGAATACCAACTTTTGACAGATTCTTGATATCTGATCTTCCTTGAGTCCATCTTCTTTAATCTTCTTTATTGTGCATCCCAAGTTCTGTTTTGAAGAACGAGAACTTGGTCTCGTCCAGCGGCTTTATGAAAATGTCTGCAATCTGCCTGTCTGTAGAGACATATTGGAGATCTATGTCCCCATGCTCCCGGATGAAGTGATACCTCAGCTCTATATACTTTGTCTGGCTGTGCGAGACTGGGTTGTTGGCTATTGCAATTGCGCTGGAAGAGTCGCAAAACAATGGAATCTTCTGGAACTTCATGTTATAATCTTCAAATTGATTCTTTATCCATAGCAGCTGTGCACATCAACTGGCTGCAGAGATGTACTCTGACTCAGCCGTTGAGATTGCTACACAGTTCTGCTTCTTGCTAATCCAGGAGATAAGCCTTCTTCCTAGGAATTGGCAAGTCCCGGAAGTGCTTTTCTTGTCGTCTTTGCTCCTTGTAAAATCTGCATTTGAAAAACCTATTAGTTCGCTATCATTACTTCTTGGGTACCATAAGCCAAGATTTGGCGCGCCTTTAAGATATCTTAAAATCCGCTTTGCAGCAGCATAGTGAGATTCCTTAGAGTTCACCTGAAATCTAGCACATACATATGTTGAAAATATTATGTCAGGTCTACTAACAGTAAGGTAGAGCAATGATCCAATTATACTTTTGTACTTGGTTTCATCAAAAGGTTTCCCTTTTTCATCATTGTCCAGAGACATTGTTGAACCCATTGGAGTCCTCATCGAGGTTGCGTTCTCCATTCCGAATTTCTTAATGAGCTCTTTGGAGAACTTGGTCTGCGAGATGAAAATTCCACTTCAGATTGTTTCACCTGAAGCCCTAAGAAATACTTTAGCTCACCCATACTGCTCATTTCAAACTTCCCTTGCATAAGTTTTGAAAACTTCTTGCAGTGGTTGTCGTTAGTAGAACCAAACATAATGTCGTCGACATAGATTTGAACTGGCAAAATCTTGCCTTTTATTTCCCTAAGAAATAATGTCTTGTCTATCTTTCCCCTTGTGAACTTATTCTCAAGTAGAAAGCTAGACAACGTCTCATACCAAGCTCGAGGAGCTTATTTTAGACCATATAAAGCCTTATGCAATAAATAAACGTAATCAGGAAAGTTAGAATCAACGAAACCTGGAGGTTGTTCTACATACACCTCTTCCTTTATATTATCATTAAGGAAGGCAGACTTCACGTCCATCTGATAGATGGTGAAGCCTTTGAGTGCAACATATGCTAGGAATAACCTTATTGCCTCCAGCCTTTCCACAAGAGCATATGTCTGGTCAAAATCAATTCCTTCTTCTTGACGATATCCTTTAGCAATGAGTCTGGCCTTGTTCTTTATGATCATTCCATCCTCATCCATCTTGTTCCTGTAGACCCATTTTGTGCCGATGACTTTCGTACCTTTGGGTCTTGGGACAAGTTTCCATACTTGTCAGCGCTTGAACAGATTTAGTTCTTCTTCAACTGCCATTATCCAAGATGCGTCTGAGTTTGCTTCCTCAAACTTCTTTGGTTCAACCTGTGAGAGAAAACTTGGATATAAATTTTCGTTAGTTGTACCTCTACGAGTCCTGACACCATTCCGTGGATCTCCTATGATCTGGTCCATGGGGTGATCCTTCAGATATCTGAGCTCTAGAGTCCTTGCATCTGGATTCTCTTCAATCAACAGAGTGACTTCATCATCTTGCACGATCTCTTCATCTAGATCATCAACCTCTACAATAGGGGTTGGAGTGGTGATCTTGATGAACCAGTCACCTTTATCTTCAGACGGTTCATCCAAACTAAGTTCTTTCAACTTTGTACCTGCATCTTCAGTAAGCACATTGGAAGAGTTACCTTACAGCAAGCTATTTTCGCTGAACTTGGTAGTATGATACTTACCATTGTTAAGCACGAAGCATTTACAACCAAAAATTCTAAAATATGAGACAGTTAGTTTCCTACCCTTTAGAAGTTTGTAAGGTGTCTTATCGTGGTTCTTGTTTATGAGTGCTCAATTTTGCACGTGGCATGCAGTGTTGACGACTTCAGCCCAAAAATATTTCGGTAGTGAGGCATCACTCAACATGGTCCTGTAGGCCTCTATGTGTCCTATTCCTTCTCTCGGCCAATCCGTTTTGTTGTGGAGTATGAGGAGAGGAAAATACAAGAAAGATACCCAAGCTTTCGCAAAATTCTGTCATGGCCTTAGAGTTGAACTCTGTTTCATTGTCACTTATGATTTTGACTATGGAGTAGTTGTATTCATTCTAGACTTGCCTGATAAAATTAGTAAAGATGCCGAAGGTATGTGACTTGTGTTTCAGAAATAACACCCATGCAAAGCGAAAGTAATCATCAACAATTACTAACGTATAATCCTTACCTCCTAAACTTCTAATTTGTAGTGGACCAAACAAGTCCATATGTAGTAGATGAAGACATCTATTAGAATCCTTGCCAATAATGCTTTTAAAGGTACCCCTTGTTTTCTTGTCTTTTACACATGCATGACAAGGTCTATCTTTGATGTACTTGACATTTGGAGCATCACGTACTAAGTTCATTGAAAATAATTTATTAATAGTTTTGGAATTAATATATGCTAGTCTCTTGTGCCACTGGTCACCAAGAGATGCACTATCGTTTGCTAAAAGACACACTGATGTAGAAGAGTCTATACAAATGAAATTTAAATAAAATATGTTTCTGCTTCGAGTGCCGGATAGAATCGTTTCCATATTGTCAACAGACTTTATCAAGCACTTATCAGCATGAAACTGAACTATGTATCCTTTATCGCACAGTTGGCTTATGCTTATAAGGTTATGTTCCAAACCTTCAACATAAGCTACATCTGAGAAGGATACACTACCGTTAGTGATCATACTATAGCCTTTAGTGATTACTCGATCCTAACCTCCAAAGATGACCTTTGGTCCGTTCAAGACTGGAGAGAAGTTCTGAAGTAGGCTTCTAGTCCCGGTCATATGCCGAGAGTATCCACTGTCCAAATACCAGAATGGCATTTTGGTGGTCTTTGGACATACATGTAATCACAATCAATTTGCCTTAGGTACCCAAATACCTTTGGGTCCTTGGTCTCGGGTTAGAACACTCCCCCTACGAATGTTAGCATTAGGAGTGGTCTTTCTTATATTGCCAACATGAGGGGTTGCAGCATTTCTGGGATTAAACCAGCAATCGATGGCAAAGTGACCAATTTTACCACAACATCAACAGTCAAATCTGTTGTATCATTGTATTATGTTCTCCTGCTTGGCCTTTTGAAGCTGTGGTCTAACATGGGCAACATTCTTGGAAGAAGAAACTTCATGATGATGGCAATCACATGATTTCTTCTCCTTTATTGGCTTTTCCACAATGGGCTTTGCCTTTGGTGCTTTCTTGAAGTTATGACCATGATTGAAAGGGCCATAGTTCTGAAGAATCACTTCTTCATAAGGTGCCTTAAAGACACTCTCACCAAAGTTTCCGGGGCGAGTCCATCCTTGATAACAGGACTTTGGCTCTACAAAGGTAGGCCTAGCAAAGTGTCCGTAGGATGAGTCAAGATCAAACTCATTTGAAGGAAATATGACCTTTTTGAAAGAGGTCTGATCTTGAGAGGCTTTCCCCTTCTCTTTGGCCAAGGCCTTCTTGGTGGACTTATTCTATCATTGGGCCTTATTTATCCTAGAAGATTTGTTAGGAGCTTCTTCATGGCCTAGCCTAGCACCCTTGGCCTTCGCTGAGAATTCAGCAACGAGTGGAAGAACAGTCTTAGGCTTCGAGAAACTTTCAACAAGTTTCCTCTCAGCAGCGAGTTGTTCTTCCAACTATTTGACGATCTTCTCTTTTAGTTCAAGGTGCTCAAGAGTCTTGTTATATTCTTCAATAGCTTTATTAAAGTTCTATTTGAGTGAGTCGGTCTTGGCGACTTACTCTCTCAACATCTCTCTTCAGCTTTTAGAGACTTTATCTCTTTAGCTTGAGTTTTCACGACTCGGCGACATTTGTTGTAAGCCATGATCAACTCCTTGTACTGGGCCATGAGTTCAGACTCATCGTCAGAAGAGCTGTCGTTACGATCATGCTCAGAAGCTTCAGATTCTGAAAGAGGAGTGTGAGAGTTTACCTTCCCAGAGTACTGGGGCTCTTGTTCATCATCTGTCTGAGCCATGATCCCAAAATAGACATCTTCTTCTTCACTCGACTCTGATGAGTTGGAGTCACTAAGAGTCTTGCCCTTTTTGGCTATTAGGCTCTTCTCCGTCGTCTTCTTGTTGTATGAGGACTTCTTTTCCTCTCTTCTTCCACCCTCCTTCTTCTTATGGGGGCAGTCAACAATGCCGTATCCTGGCTTATTACAACAGTAGCAAATAATGTCAGTATAAATGTGTTTGTTTTGTTTAGGAGCATACCTGTCAAGGCTACTTGAGCCTTTTCTTTGACGATCACCATCCCGTCGTGATCTTCTATAAGAGGCATCCTTGCCTTTCCAGTGCTTCTTCTTATTCAAGAATTTTTTGAACTGACATGAGAGTATTGAGAACTCTCCTTTAGATAGCTCAGAGCCTGTGGTACTTGGCTTCGAAGTTTCTTCTTCACTCACTTCTTATGTTGGAGCAGGAGGAACAACCTTTGATTTCTTTGAGGTTTCTGCCTTTAAAGCAACATACTTCTCTTTGAATGCAGACCTGCTCTTCTCTTCTTCAGCCTTTCTGGTATTGAGTTGAAGCTCATATGACATAACCTTCCGAAGAGATTCTGTGGGTCTGTCTCAGCTAGTTTTCCAAACTCCCTGATGGCACAGACCTTGTTATCCCATTCCTTAGTTAGGGATCTTAAGAACTTGTCATTCAATTCCCCATTTGTGAATACTCTATCATAGACCCTTAGGCCATTCACTATCTTGAAGAAATTCTCAAATGTGTCAGCAATGATGTCCTTGTTTCCTTGTCGGAAGGCTTCATACTTTTGATTTAGAAGAGATCTTCTATCATCCCTCACTTCTTCTTTACCTTCCATCAAGGTAACTAGAGACTGCCACATCTCCTTTGCAGACTGACAGTGGATCAGGTTTTGCAGCATGGAGTCATCGACTGCACTACCTATTATGTTCTTGGCCTTTTTATCTAAAGATACAAGTGCTATCTCGTCTTTGTCTAGATCCATTAATTTCTTCGGTACCTTTTTAGTTGGATCTATTGTGGAGATTGTCATGGGAATGTAAGGACCTTCTTCAACTATCATGAAGATCCTCGGATCCACAGCTTTCATGAAAAATTTGATTCTCTCTTTCCACATGGGAAAGTCGTTCTTGGTGCACAAAGGATGCTTGGCAAAATCTTAACCCTTGTCCATGCTTGGTAGATCTCAAAAGACAACTAATCAGATCTGATCAAGGTGTTAACCTTTTATTGATCAACCTGGCTCTGATACCAATTGAAAGTGTTTAGTTGCCTACCTAAATCACCTAGAGGGGGGTGAATAGGTGAGATGTGCGTCTTTTGCGGAATAAAAATTTAAGAACTATGCACAAAACTATCTACCAATCAATCACAGACGAAGCAAGATTTATAGTGGTTCCCCAACCTTGGGTACATCCACTTTCCCTCACCGATCTAGCAATAAACTAGACTCGGCTACTCCACTATCTCGGATTGAAAAACCAATCCTACGCCTCGGAACAAAGTTCCTATAATCTCGATCCGCAAAAACAGATCTACACTCGGAAGATAAAACTTCCTACAATCTCGGAGACAAAGGCTCCTACACTCGGAGAAAATTCTCCTACAAGAATGAAATTGAGCATATATAGAAATACAAACAATGAATCTTTATCAGATCTACAAACAATTGGCCTGGATCTTCCTCTTGTATACTTTGCTGCTTTATCAGAGAGGTGAAGAAAATCTCGGCAAAAACAGATCTGGATACCTTGGCCTCACACGATCGGATACCGAATCAGGAATTAAGCTGCGATCTCGATCTGTAAGCCTTCTTGATCTGAATCCTCTGAAAAATGAAAACCCTAACTGGATGTGAACGATGAATATCGGCGGCGGCGACTTTCGCTTCTTGGAGAGAGAGAAATTTAGAGAACTTAGAAAGTAATCGGCTGCAAAAATTATTCTTATCTTAGGGTTTGTTGGTTTGATAAGACCTTATATAGGATCTGCGATAACAGTCATAATAAAATCTTAATGAGGTACACGTGGACCAATCATGTCAAGGTTCATTAAGAAATCAGTCAATTTGGACTTAACGAAATTTTTCTGAAAAAGAGTGGAGTGACATACTCGAGTGAAGAAATGACTACTCGAGTACTTTATAGGACTACTCCAGTGAGCTGAAGATAACTACTCGAGTACTATAGAAAACTACTCGAGTAAACTGAAGATTACTACTCGAGAAAATAGTTGATGAAAATCTGAGAAAGAAAGATCAGCTACTCGAGTACCAAAATGACTTACTCGAGTGCTTGAGCAGTTACACGGGTAGTGGAGTTGGACTACTCGAGTATAAGAAATACTACTCGAGTAATATGGGATGAACTACTCGAGAGATAGAGGAACTACTCGAGTCAGAGACTTAGAATATCTTCTGGAATGGAATTCTGGGCTACTCGAGTAGTAAAGCTGAACTACTCGAGTGAATAAGAACTACTCGAGTATATGGAACTAGCTACTCGAGTAATAGACTTAGAAAAATTCTGAGGGAAGAAATTCTGGTTACTCGAGTATAAACTCTGTACTACTTGAGTACATGACTTAACTACTCGAGTAAATAGAAATTATATGTGACCCAGATTTCTATAACTCGACATAAAGGGTTCAAACTACTCGAGTACTTATATGACTACTCGAGTAAGTTACTTAGAAAATATCTGGAGAAGAAATCCTGTTAACTCGAGAATGAAAGGGAATCTACTCGAGTAGTTAACTTAGCTACACGTGAGCTAAAGCTTAACTACATGAGAGGTAACTTTCTTACTCGAGTGCAAAAACTCTTACTCGAGTATAGACTAGGTGTTTCACTCGAGTAGGTAGGGATCTACTCGAGTAAATTACTTAGTGAAATTCTCTAAACAAAAAACTCTTCTTCTTTGGTGAAACCAGCATCAAGTCTTTTTCAATTAGTCCTAGTGCTTGAATATGAAGTGTATCCCAATAGAGAGGCTACACATGAGTAAACACCTTGGATCACACAATGAGGGATTACATTGTATGGTCCTGTGTTTGGTGACCCATTGTAGATCGACATTGGTCTACACTTGGCATTAGAATCTTGCAAACACATAACTCAACCAAAGAATCAAATACAACTTAATTCATCTTAGTTCAAGGGTGACTTCATCAAATCTGGGTTAATGCGGATACAATACCCAACACCAACCATGGCCGAGCCAAGCTTTCAATGGCCGTTAATGGTCATTGATGGCTTGGCCTCTCCCCTCCTCAACTGGTGTTTTAAAAACCATCAGTGTCATGAGAGGAGCCCTTCCCACCATTTACTTGGAGATTTCGTGCCCCTCTACGGTGCAGTTGCAGAAACCCGAGCGGCGCCACCACCACCATGGCAACCCGACGATCAACTCGACTCTAGACCACCAATAAGATCCCCCTTCCCCTTATTCAATGGGTAGATCTTAGGGCTAATTGAGGACAAGGATAGGGCTCAATTGAGCCCGATCAAGGGATCATTTTTCCTCGTTTTTTGAGAAAAATGTGAATGTCAGGATCGCCTAAAAATGGCCTCTCCGGCAGCCATGCCGCCACCCAGTGATGGCCACCACCTCGACGGAGGTAGTGGTGGCAATGGCCGGCCAGGGAGGTGGCCGGGTGGCCAGAAAGAAGCTTGGAAAGAGGCTATAGGTTCGGGAAATCCCAGCCCTTGGCTGGAGGAGGAAGACGACCAGGAGATATTGGATGTGCTTTAAGATTAGTGCTGACAGATTACTATTATTACATTTGTATATTCCTTTTTATTAGAGTTTTAGTAGTGTTTGGTTGTAAATATTAAAAATACCTAGGGGCTATTTCGGAGAAAATGATCAACATGAAAATTATAGCTCTATGGGCTACTTTATTTTAAAATTGATTTCAATCAATTTGGGTAAGTGGTTTGACCACAACACTCATTTTGGTGGATCTATACCTAGAGCTAGTCAGAGATTTAAATGTGTGCCCTCACTTCACCACAAGTCCAAATGACCTGAAATTTGGACAGAGAGCCATTCTAAACTATACCTAGGTCATGCTGAAAAATGGGAATTTTTGGAGATACCTTTTCGAAAGTTGTTTGAAGTTATTTAATAATCCTAGGGTAATTTAATTAGGGGACCTAATGACCTCCAAACCCTCACAAATTTTGGTGAGTGGTCCTTGGGGTCATCATAAGGCTCTATATAAATTTATATCCCATTTGGAGATGATTTGGGTTGGAAATAAGCAAACCCTAGCCTTGCCCTAAAAGGGGTATTTAGGTCAAAGTGCCCCCTGTGGGTTTGAGTGGCCAAACCACCTAAACAGAGGTTGAAATTTTGTCCACTGGTTTGACATGACATTTAACACCCTCATATGGATTATGGGGTGGTTTATGGTGGATTTGCCCAAGGACCCTAGTTCTAACCCTAAGGTTGAACTTTGGGGTATTGTGAAGGACATAAGGTGTTATGTTCTTGGAAAGACTTGGGGATTAGTCCATGAGATCCTAGGGTGGTGAAATGCCCTAGGAAGGGATATGGTGGTATTTATACACATGCACCCCACAAAAACCACATAGTAAGTATTTAGGACTTTAAGCCCTAGAAATTATCTTACGGGTCAAATGACCTTGAATCTTGATGATATTTTGTTATGGATATTTTCATAGTATTATTAACCTCTGGTAATTATCTTATGGTGTTTAGAGATCAGTAGATCATCCTTGTAGTAGTAACTTCCATATTGCCCTTTTTATGTTAATGAGGAAAATATGATGTATAGGTGGTATAATGGTTTGAAATTCTAGAATAGATAATCAAATGAATTAGGTTGCACTAGTAGTTTATTTGGAGTGGTTGAAGCTTTATTTGTAGTACCTCCTTTGTAAAGTAAATTAGTGCACCTTTCCTGGATAAATAGGAAATAAATATAATAGCTTACTGGAAAATTGTGATACTTAGTCAAGGAACATATTAGGGCATATAGAAGCATGGAAAAATTGTTAAATGTTGTTTAATTGAGATTACAAGGGTATGTCTTCATAAAGTGCCTTATGATGGTTTTTCTTAGGATAATCTTTTACGTAGTTTACTGACGTGGGAATTTCATAAAACTTAGGAAGTGAAGTTTCATGATCATAATGTAGCTCTGCTAATTTTTGAGGAAATTTTGGACAAGAATTTTTGGTACTTCCTTCAATACCCCCTTTTATATGAATTATTTTAGAATATAAATATTTAGAGGTTAAACTTTTTATGAAAGTTTATGATATTTAGTATTCACTGATATCATGTTATCCTACAGTGTTCATAATTTTTGTATAGTCATACCCTAAGTAAATCAAGTACTTCATGTTGAAATCACCCATGGATTAATTTTGGGAAAAATTAATTAAATGTCAAATTTAATTAGAAAATTATAAATTTCTGGATTTAGGCTAATCATGTCATAATAAACCCCCATTAATTATCTTAAGGATTTTAGATGAAAATTTGGAGTACCTCCTATCAAGTACGTCATATAGCCTAGGATGGTCTAAACATAGTGAAACTACAAAAATGAACTCAGAGAGTTGGGATATTAGGCTATTGGCTGAGGTTAGGTACTAAGGAGTTCATCATTGGGAATAATGATGGGTTAACTAGAGTAGGTGGTGCTTGGGATCGACGACGTATCGTCTTTCCTACGGAGAGGAAGAGTCTTAATACATTAGGATTAGATCCAATATAATATAAAAGTGATCGCGTAATGGGTAATAACCAATAATAGTAAGTGCCTTGCGAAAGGGAATGATGGGCTTCAAATACCATCATAGTTCCTAGTGCCCTTGAGATCCCTTCACCGGGTATGCCAGGGGAAGTCTTGGGCTAACCTAAATCGTAAGTAAAATCAATGTTTAAGAGCAACTAGTATAACTAGGGTTCCACATTCACATACACCCCGGTAGCTCGGTAGGGTGGTTAGGCTAGTTTGATTAGACATCCGAACTGTAGGTTCAGAAGGTAGATGTAACAGACGGGATAGTTCAGGGAGACGATGGCTCGAAAGGTTTTGGATACATAAATAAGGTGGTGGGTCTTCCGTATTGGACGATCGTTCATACCGACATCGATACAATGACTCGGTGGGTGTGGTTGACACTTTGCCAAAGAAAGTTTGGTGGATATGGCCAGCACTAGTACGTGGTGACTCTAGGTTGTGTCCTTCTAGAGGCATACGTAAGGGCTAGGCCTGGTAGTGTGGATACCCTCCTAGGAGTCGGGGGCCCGACCCACTGTCTCCTTTTGGCACTACAGAGGTTCCTGGGAGTGAAGCTAGCTACCCAAATGGGGGAACTAAAGGTCTGTGTGCATAGAGTCATGTGTGTGGGTTGCACTTGCATGAATCATGGCATAACATAGCACAACACTCATACTTGCATTTAAACCTGACACCCCATCGTATAAATCAGTATGGGACTTTTTATATGATGGGAGCCTTGCAGAAGACCCCTTAACCTATAAGTTTGTATGAACGTTCATATAAGTTAAGGTTACTTACTTCTTAGTATGTCTTTCTTACATGTGTTGCCTTACTCTACTTGTTTACCTTATTGCTTACTATTATAGAACTGCTAGCTTGTACCTTCCTTCCTTAGCTATATATACATTATAATTAACTACTAAAATAGTCCCACCATCACCTGCTTTATTTATTCTGCACCTTCATAGCTTCCCTTTCCTCCTCCCCGCTCGGTGTCTAGGAGCCATGTGGGAGGGGTAGGGGATGATGGGACTTAGTCTTTTTGGCTAACGGCTGTTGGACCATAACATTCTAGGGACTTCAGATGGGAGACAGGGAGCAGCAGCAGGGGATACAACACCAGCGGAGTATGGTGCTCATGGAGGTGGGCCAGTCTAGCACAGGAGCACCGACTACTGGCTCTGTGAGTGATTAGTTTACTTAGCTTTCGCGAGAGTTTGTAGTAAGGATTGATGTACTGGGCTTGAGCCCGTTTATATTTCCTTGTACTCTTTTATTTCAGCACTTTTATTATATGTGGACTTGATGTGATTTCCTTTACATATATTAAATGTGATTGTGGACTTAGTTTTATCCATACTATGTGTATACTTCTCTTTCTTTTTGGTGATCGTAAAGGCCGACAGGATCGACATTTTGTAGTGGCGACCTTCTCGAGTGTCGATGTCACCACAAAATGACGGTTCTGGGCATAAGACCCCGGGGTTGAAAAAGAAAAAAATGGGCTCTTACAGGAAATCTCTAGTCGAGAACAAGGAGTATTCTACTCGAGAACAAGACTCATTCTACTCGAGACCAAAGTTTATTTTACTCGAGTGCTGATAACATTCTTCTCGAGAACAAGTTGTTCTCTCGAGAAATCTGGTGGACAATTTTCTTCTTCAAGTTCAATTTTCATATCGGCACTCAGACACTTAGCCGCCTCTTTACAGGTATTTTTAATGATTATTTATATGTTAAATCATCAAAATTAGTGGCAAATATAAATAGAAATAAGTCCAAGAGATTTTTAGTCTCGATTTCAAAACCCTTCTCAAGAAAATCCATTTCGTCTTCCCCGTCTTCCGCAAGCCCTTTTCTCCCCTTTGCGGATAGTCAGATCGTTTTCTCTACATCAATGACTTCGTCCTCAAAGCTAGGGATCGGGAGTGATCACTATTCTACCAGGATTGCAGAAATATAAGATGATTTTAGAAACTTCCTCCTACTGCTCGATACAGCCGGGTTATCCTTTATTCTTGAACAACCATGCCGAATTCTCTCTTCTAAAGTTGAAGAATTTTTCTAGAACGCCAAGATTAAGAGGAATGGCAAAATCATCAAGTCTAAGGTTCAGAATCTCAAGGTAAAGATGTCTGCTTTGTCTATTTCTCAACTTCTACACCTTCCAGTAATAGATATAGAAGATGATTTAATAGGCAGTGATTATGAGAGAGCCTATAGTTTCTGTGGAATCCCTCAGTCCTCTAACACAATCAGAAGGCAATATATGAATGTAGAAAGCAAGCTATTGGCTGACATCCTAAGAAATGTCCTTATGTGTAAAACAAGTTATATAAGTTATATTACTCCAGAATTCTTTGATTTAATGACAAAAATTATATGTATAAAGAAATTCCAATGGGGAATGATGCTTTTTGAGAAGATCAAGTCACGCATTAAGAGCCCCAACTATGGATGAATACTTTCCCTTTACCTCAATCAGATGAACCCTGAAGCCTTTCCTATAAAAAAGGCATAGCCCTCCATCGCATGAAAAAAGGTCTCTATTACCTCCATCCAAAGATGGGAGGTCAAATTGCAGAAGTCAGATAAAGCTCCAAATGACATAGAAGATGTGGACAGGACCCCATCTCCTCCTTCACATCAAATAACTGATTCAGTTATTGAGGGCGATCCTGCACCATCCTTCTCAGCCCAGCCATCTCCAATTCCTGCTCAACATATTCCAGCTGCTGCCACAAAAATTCCAGTCTCAGTCACTGCTGCTGCTGTCAACTTACCTTCTGAAGAATTTCCATCTACCACTGCTACTGAACCCTCAATTCCACCTGCTGCTACAGAGATTTCATCTACCCCTACTACTGCTGCTGCTTCTTCCACTTTGCTGCATACAGACTCAAACTTTCCTGCTGCTGAATAAATTTCAAATTATGAAAATCTGACATATGCCCAGACTAAAGCTCAAATTCTATCTACTAAAGAAGATATCAACAAGATGATAACGGAACTTACTTCCAAAGAAGCTCCTTTCCATATCCTTGAAGATAATCCTCCATCTACATCACATTCTCCTAATTCTCCAGCTAAGTCTCCTGCTCCTGAACCAGAAATATCTCCAGCACAGTCTCCAAAAAATCAACAATCCTCTCCTCCAGCTGATAAGTCTCCTGCTGAAGATGTGCATGATGATGAAGTAGTCTCAATTCATGATTCAGATGATGAAGTTCCAATTGAAGCTGCTGAACAAAGACTTCCCAGTCTTCATTTCCAGATTAAATCCTTTCTGCCAACAATTAATAAAGATGAAACAAGCACAGTACATAGAAGAAAAGCCTCTACTTCTACAGTTATAATTGAAGAAATACTTCCATGGACTGTTCCTGCTCAGCCTCTTCCATCCACTCAGCAAGAAATCTTCCTTGAAGGTACAATTCTTAATAAAATTGAAGCAATGCTTGCTTCTCAGAGAAAGTACTTTGATGATTCTCTGAAGATTGTAACTGATAAAGTAAGTGTTGGGTATTGTATCCACAACGTACCTGATTTGAAGAAGCCCCTGAACAAGCTAAGGTAAATAGACAATGTATTTGACAAAATATCTCAAGTTGTGCTTGCAGTTATTCCACGCTAAGTACACACCAATGTCAGGGTGCAGTAGGTCAGTATACACGGGTCTGCACGACGTAATCCCTCGTTGAGCAGATCAGTGTGTTGGCCTACGTGTACTCTCTCTATTGGAGTGTACTTATTTTCAAGTACAGGGCTGTGTTAAGGCAAGAGCAGACAAGGAGCAAGGATGGGTCAAGGAGCACCTCATGGGTGGAAAGACGAAAAATCGTCTAAGTGTAAATCGACGAGAATCACCAAGTGATTCTCGCAGATTCGGCGAGAATCACTAGTGATTCTCGCCGAATCGTCGAGAGTCACTGGCTGATTCTCGCCGTCTCGACCCGGCTTAATCAGAGTGTGCAATCAAGTCAACATCGCCGAGAATCATATTTGATTCTCGCCGAATCGACGAGAATTACCTTTGATTCTCGCCGATTCGACGAGAATCACCTTCGATTCTCGCCGATTTTGACTTAGGCGATTTTTCTGGAAACCGCTGGACCGGATTCTGCCGCTGGCGCTGTTCTGAACCGGGGTTAGGGTTTCTTGAGGTGGGACCCATAATGGTTATATTGGAGTATTACTTGTGTATAAATATACAGGTATTTTTGAACAGTACTCAGACAGAAAAGAAATACGCGAGCCGTCAACCGTGACCTAGATCGCGAAACTGCTCCGCCGCCGCCGTCGCCGCTCGTGCTAGTTGGTCGCCGCTTTTGATCGTGGTTCTTCCCGAACTTCCGGCGACAGAAGCTTAGCCAAGCTTAGAGTCTCACGCGTCTAACCAGAGATCCTTTGTCTCTTGATTTGTTGATCGAGAAATCCTTCCCCGTCCGAATCGATCGAGACGATCGATCCTAGTGTGACCGTTGGAAGACCTAGCTAGCTTTGCTACGAAGTTTGGATCTCAAAATAGAGCAGCCGCACATCGTTGTCTCCGCCGATCCCGTGAACCAAGCTGCCACCCATCTAGCCGCCGCAGGTTTCGGGGAGATTCTCTCCAAGAGAGATCTAGGGTTGTGGACTCTTCGTGGACTTCAAGAACACGTCGTTAACGAAGAGGGACACCTTAGTCTCCAAACGTAGTTTATATCTCTTGTACATTCTAGTTTATTTTTGTTGTAAAGGAACGTTGGTTCCTATTTGTAAGGGTTGGGTGCAACCCGGATTGTAGGAGTGTTGACTCCTACGTGTGGAAGGGTTCCTTCCGATAGTGCAAGGATTGGATTTCAATCCTGTTGGTGAAGAGACCAAGTCGTCCCTTGTTGGGAGATAGGTCGAAGGGGGAAAGTGGATGTACCCAAATCGGGGAACCACTATAAATTGCTTGTGTACCTTCTTTGCTGTGGTGTTTTATTTTCTTGTGCAGGTTCCATTTTAAATTCCGCAAAAACGCTGCACGTCACCGATTCCCCCACCCATAGGTGAAGATAGTTGACACTAGGTGGACTTTCAAGTGGTATCAAAGCCAGGTTACTCATCAAAAAGGTTAACACTTTGAGTTGAATCCTGCCACTAGTGTCAAGAAGAAGGAAAACATCTACCATGGACGGTCTCAAGTTCACAGGCAAGATCCCAGTGTGCACCAAACTCAACTTTCCTATCTGGAAGGAAAGGATCAGGTTCTACATGGAAGCAGTTGATCCTCGACTCTTCATGGTCGTGGAGGAGGGACCTTATGTCCCCACTAAGGTCTCCACCATTGATCCTACCAAGAAAGTGCAGAAGAAACTTTCTGAAATGGACAAGGACGAGATGGTGCTAGTCGGACTTGACAAGAAGACGCAGAACATTCTGGTCAGCACGGTTGATGACTCAATGATGCAGAACTTCTGCAACCGCAGGACAGCAAAGGAGATGTGGCATTGCCTGATCATCCTAATGGAGGGCACTGATGAAGTGAGGGATGATCGTAGATCCCTCCTAAACCAGAAATATGAGGCCTTCAGACAAGGGCCTAAGGAAGAGATCGGAGTCACCTTCGAGAACTTCCTCAAGATTGTCAATGCCCTCAAAGGATACAGAAGAGTGTTCACTAATGGTGAACTTAATGATAAACTCCTTAGGTCCCTTACTAAAGAATGGGACACAAAGATCTGCGCCATCCGCGAGTTTGGGAGACTAGCTGAAACAGACCCTCAAATTCTGTTTGGAAAGCTGATGTCCTATGAGCTTCAACTGAACACTCGGAAATCAGAAGAAGAAGCAGAGAAGGCTGCAGCCAAAGAAAAGACTGTGGCTCTAAAAGCCATTCACTCCAGAAAAGGCAAGGGTGCGGTTTCATACCGTGCCAGGAAAAAGGATGAGGAGGAGGACTCCGAGCCATGCTCCTCCAGCTCTGAGCTGTCTGAGGAGGATTTCTCCCTCATCACCCGAGAATTCAAGAAGTTCCTCAAGATGAGGAATCAAAGAAAGAGAGACGGCTCCTCCTCCAGGCTTCAGAAGAAAAATTATTCTTCTGACAGGTATGCTTCTAAACCGAACAAACACCGCTCCTCTGACATTATTTGTTTTGGATGCAATAAGCCAGGACATGTCGTGGCCGACTGCTACCAAGGCAAGAGAGAAAAAGGGAAAGGAGAGGAGCTCAAATCCTCTAGATATAAGAAGAAAGAGCGGAGCTACATCGCCAAAAGGCCAAAGACACTGAGTGAGTCTGATTCCTCAGACTCTAGTGATGATGAGGAAGCCTACTTCGGGCTGGTGGGTCGCTCCGACTCAGAAGGAGAATGCCCCCCATTTACTGGGAAGGTAAAAGCTCACACCCCTCTCTCCGACTCTGACTCTGATCATGAGTCTCAGGATGAGGACCCTGAGGATAGCCTTTCGGCCCGTGAAGCGGAGCTCCTCGAGAAGTATGAGCTTATGCTCAACACTTTCGAGGAGTGCCGTAAGAGATTGAAGGCTGAGAAAAAGGAAGTGAAATTACTTAAGGGTGAGAGTGTCTCCCTAAGGGAAGAGATCAGCAGTTTGATCTCTCTCCGACAGGAGCACCTAGACCTGACTTCAAAGCATTCAGAGTCTCTCAAGCTCCTTAATCTTAAGCAGGAGGAAGTCGACAAGTTGGAAAAACAGCTTGCGGCAGAAAGGAAGATCGTCAAGAGCTTCTCTATGCCAAAAACAGTTCTTCCAGTTGTTGATACCTTCTCTGCTCAGGCCAAAGGAGCTGGCTTGGGGCATGTTGGTGTATCTGGTTCCTCTTCCAGGAGAAACAGGAACCAGAGGAAGAATAAGGCTGCCAAGAAGGCCTCTGCTGTTGAAAAGGGAAAGGCTCCGCTCAATCCTGTTGCGTTCAGAAAGCCTAGCTTTCCTTGCAACCAACATGACTTTGAGTCAACCTTTGGTCATCATTTTCGGCCCTCGGTTGCAAAGCAAAAGAGCCGATATGATGGTTGGACTTTTCCCCGCAACTTCGGTGAGAGTGCCTTCAAGGCACATTATGAGGAAATCCACATGGGAAATTATGGTCAATTCTCCAGCGGCCATAATGGAAAGCACGCACCAAGATCCAAACCTGTTATACTGAAGGAACAGAAGGTGAAGAAGTCCTGTGACTGCTATCACCATGTGGCCTCCTCATCCAGATCCAAGGCCCCAGCTGTACCCACCATTCCCAGGGTAAAGCAGGAGCCTAGGAAGAGGTACAACAGATTTGACTGTTGGTGTTGTGGCAAAGTCGGTCACTTTGCCGTGGATTGTTGGTTTAATCCAAGTTATCACGAGACTCCCTATGTTAGCAATGCGAGGCCGACCACTCGTAGGGTTAACCAACCGAGGGGGAGTATGCTAACCAAGAATCTAGGACCCAAGTTTGATTGGGTTCCTAAGGGAAATTAATTTTGTTTTGCAGGAATGTCCAAAGGCCACTAAAACGCCGATCTGGTACTTGGACAGTGGATGCTCCCGGCATATGACTGGGACTAGAAGCCTGCTGCGTGATTACACTCCAGTCGACAATGGACCCAAAGTCATCTTTGGGGGATCAGATCGAGGAGTCACCAGAGGTTATGGTATGATCTCCAATGGTATAATCTCTATCACCGACGTGGCTTATGTTGAAGGGTTAAACCATAACCTGATCAGTGTAAGTCAGTTATGTGATAAAGGTTATGACGTTAAGTTCTGCAAGGATAAATACCTGATAATTTCATGCGCCTATTCTGAGACGATATTAACAGGCATTAGGAGCCGAAATATTTTCTGCTTAAATTTTCTTAGTTTAGATTCATCTACCCCCATATGCCTAGTGGCAGCTGGCAGTGCATCTCTTTGTGATCAATGGCACAAGAGATTGGCACATATTAATTTCAAGACAATTAATATGCTGTTTTCTAAAAACTTAGTAAGGGATGCTCCCATTATCAAGTGCATCAAAGATAGCCCCTGTCCTGCATGCCAGATGGGCAAACAGACTCGGGCAACCTTTAAGAGCATTGCAGACAAAGACTCTTCCCGATGTCTTTACCTTCTACATATGGACTTGTTTGGTCCAATGCAAGTTCATAGCTTGGGAGGCAAGTCCTATACGCTAGTGATAGTTGATGATCATTCTCGGTTTACATGGGTGTTCTTCTTAAAACGAAAGTCGGATACGTTTGACATCTTCACTAGTTTTGTCAAGCAGGTTCAGAACGAATTTAACTGCTCAGTGGTCAAAATCAGAAGTGACCATGGAACAGAATTCGAATCTGGTGCTATGACAGAGTTTTGTGAAGAACAAGGTATCTTTCATGAGTTTTCCTCCCCGCGCACTCCTCAACAAAATGGAGTTGCGGAGAGGAGAAATAGAACTCTCATTGAAGCCTGCACGACAATGTTGAAAGACGCTTCTCTCCCAGAATACTTCTGGGCAGAGGCTGTCAATACAGCTTGTCATGTACAAAACCGAGCATTGATCAACAAGCATCATCGTAAGACGCCTTATAAGCTACTGAAAGGCAGGAAACCAACCATGTCCTACTTGAGGATCTTTGGTTGCAGATGCTATGTACTGAATAATGGGAAGTACCCGCGTACTAAATTTGGTGAAAAATGCTTCGAAGGCATATTCATGGGCTATAACTTCTACAGTCGGGCATATAGGGTCTTCAATACGAAAACCCTAGTGGTAGAAGAATCAATTAATGTTGTATTTGATGAAGGAAGTTTGCCTAACAGCAATTCTTCCAGTGGTATTCTTGAAGATGCAGGTGCACGACTTGAACAGCTGGATCTCGATGAGACAGCTAAAGATGAAACTCCTAAGTACGTCAAAGTTTCCACCTCCACGTCATCTGGGAATGTTGAAGATCAAAATGGAACAAATATCTTAGAAGACGGAGAAGCCCAAGAAGTAGTCGAAGCTCCAAACGCCAGACTTCTAGAGCTCTGGCATGTGAGGGATCATACTAGGGATCAGATCATCGGAGATCCTCGTGACGGTGTCAGAACTCGAAGAGGTACTATTAATGAGAATTTGCATCTTAGCTTCCTGTCACAGGTTGAGCCAAAGAAGTTCGACGAGGCGAACAAAGATGTGGCATGGATTCTGGCCATGCAAGATGAACTACATCAATTCGAACGTTGCAACGTTTGGACGCTGGTTCCCAGACCACACAAGCAGAATGTGATTGGCACCAAGTGGATCTTCAAAAACAAACTGGATGAACATGGTGTCATCATAAAGAACAAGGCAAGACTGGTGGCTCAAGGTTACAAACAGGAGGAAGGGATTGACTTCGACCAGACCTTCGTACCAGTAGCAAGGCTCGAGGCAATCAGATTGTTCCTGGCGTATGCTTCGCACAAAGGATTCACAGTCTATCAAATGGATCTGAAATCAGCATTCCTGAACGGAGACCTGAAAGAGGAAGTATACGTCGCTCAACCCCCAGGTTTTGTCAATCCTACTTATCCCAATCATGTATATTTTCTTAATAAAGCTTTATATGGTTTAAAACAAGCTCCACGAGCTTGGTATGAGACTTTATATAGTTTTCTTCTTGAGAACAAGTTCTCTAGAGGTAAAATAGATAAGACATTGATTCTCAGGGGAGTCAAAGGCAAGACTTTGCGGGTGCAAATCTATGTCGATGACATAATATTAGGCTCAACGGACAACAATCTTTGCAAAAAGTTTTCTAAACTTATGCAAGGAAAGTTTGAAATGAGCAGTATGGGAGAGCTAAAGTATTTCCTGGGACTTCAAGTGAAACAGTCTGAGGATGGAATCTTCATTTCTCAGACGAAGTTCACAAATGAACTCCTCAAGAAATTCGGTATGGAGAATGCAACCTCTATGAGGACTCCAATGAGATCCACTATGTCTCTGGATAAGGATGAGAATGGTAAACCTTTCGATGAAACCAAATACAGAAGCATCATTGGATCCCTGCTCTACCTTACTGCCAATAGACCGGATATCATGTTCTCCACATGTGTCTGTGCCAGATATCAGGTGAACACTAAGGAATCTCACTATGTCGCTGCAAAGCGAATTCTAAGATACCTTAAAGGTACTCCCAATCTTGGCTTGTGGTACCCGAGAAACAATGATGTCGAGCTAATAGGTTTTTCAGATGCTGATTTTGCTGGGAGTAGGGATGACAGGAAAAGCACCTCCGGGACGTGTCAATTCCTCGGACGAAGGCTTATTTCATGGAATAGCAAGAAACAGAATTGTGTAGCTACCTCCACAGCAGAGTCTGAGTACATCTCGGCTGGCAGTTGTTGCGCACAACTCCTATGGATCAGAAACCAGTTAGCCGACTACGACCTTCAGCTCAAGGAAGTACCAATGTACTGCGACTCCTCCAGTGTAATTGCGATTGGCAACAATCCGGTATCGCACAGCAGAACGAAGCATATTGAAGTGCGCTACCACTTCATTCGGGAGCACGTGGAGAACAAGGACATCTCTCTCTGTTATGTTCCCACGGACAAGCAGATTGTAGATATTTTCACAAAGCCCTTAGGCGAAGCCAAGTTCAGTCTTTTCAAAACTGAATTGGGGATGCTCAACTATGAGGAATGAAGACTACGAAAGCTCCCGGCTCGTGCTTCTAGGGGGAGCCTCTGCCAGGAACTCCAGTGTGAGCACAGGTGCAAGAACTGAGGGGGAGCAAGGGGTCAAATGCTACAGACCCAGAATTGAAGAAGCCGAAAAGGGGGAGATTACCCTCTCGGCTAAGGCTAAGGTGGCTCCAAGTCTGCTCTCCAAGGTTGCTTTCAAGAAATTGGTATTGGTAATGAATCTCTCTCTGCTAAATTTCAAGGTTATGATTTTCATTCCCATATGTTTTATTCACCTTAGCTTGTAGGGTTTAGGCTTCTTCAAATAGGGGGAGATTGTTGGGTATTGTATCCACAACATACCTGATTTGAAGAAGCCCCTGAACAAGCTAAGGTAAATAGACAATATATTTGACAAAATATCTCAAGTTGTGCTTGCAGTTATTCCACGCTAAGTACACAACAATGTCAGGGTGCAGTAGGTCAATATAAACGGGTCTGCGCGACGTAATCACTCGTTGAGCAGATCAGTGTGTTGGCCTACGTGTACTCTCTCTATTGGAGTGTACTTATTTTCAAGTACAGGGCTGTGTTAAGGCAAGAGCAGACAAGGAGCAAGGATGGGTCAAGGAGCAACTCATGGGTGGAAAGACGAAAAATCGTCTAAGTGTAAATCGACGAGAATCACCAAGTGATTCTCGCCGATTCGGCGAGAATCACTAGTGATTCTCGCCGAATCGTCGAGAATCATTGGCTGATTCTCGCCGACTCGATCCAGCTACTTCAAAGCGAGCAACTCTTATTCTAAGTAAGAATCGACGAGAATCACCAAGTGATTCTCGCCGATTCGTCGTGATTCTCGCCGAGTCGAGAGTCACTGGTTGATTCTCGCCGTCTCGACCCGGCTTAATTAGAGTGTGCAATCAAGTCAACATCGCCGAGAATCATCTTTGATTCTCGCCGAATCGACGAGAATTACCTTTGATTCTCGCCGATTCGACGAGAATCACCTTCGATTCTCGCCGATTCGACGAGAATCACCTTCGATTCTCGCCGATTTTGACTTAGGCGATTTTTCTGGAAACCGCTGGACCGGATTCTGCCGCTGGCGCTGTTCTGAACCGGGGTTAGGGTTTCTTGAGGTGGGAACCATAACAATTATATTGGAGTATTACTTGTGTATAAATATACGGGTATTTTTGAACATTACTCAGACAGAAAAGAAATACGCGAGCCGTCAACCGTGACCTAGATCGCGAAACTGCTCCGCCGCCGCCGTCGCCGCTCGTGCTAGTTGATCGCCGCTTTTGATCGTGGTTCTTCCCGAACTTCCGGAGACAGAAGCTTAGCCAAGCTTAGAGTCTCACGCGTCTAACCAGAGATCCTTTGTCTCTTGATTTGTTGATCGGGAAATCCTTCACCGTCCGAATCGATCGAGACGATCGATCCTAGTGTGACCGTTGGAAGACATATCTAGCTTTGCTACGAAGTTTGGATCTCAAAGTACAGCAGCCGCACATCGTTGTCTCCGCCGATCCCGTGAACCAAGCCGCCGCCCATCTAGCCGCCGCAGGTTCCGAGGAGATTCTCTCCAAGAGAGATCTAGGGTTGTGGACTCTTCGTGGACTTCAAGAACACGTCGTTAACGAAGAGGGACACCTTAGTCTCCAAACGTAGTTTGTATCTCTTGTATATTCTAGTTTATTTTTGTTGTAAAGGAACGTTGGTTCCTATTTGTAAGGGTTGGGTGCAACCCGGGTTGTAGGAGTGTTGACTCCTACGTGTGGAAGGGTTCCTTCCGATAGTGCAAGGATTGGATTTCAATCCTGTTGGTGAAGAGACCGAGTCGTCCCTTGTTAGGAGATAGGTCGAAGGGGGAAAGTGGATGTACCCAAATCGGGGAACCACTATAAATTGCTTGTGTACCTTCTTTGCTGTGGTCTTTTATTTTCTTGTGCAGGTTCCATTTTAAATTCCGTAAAAACGCTGCACGTCACCTATTCCCCCCCCCATAGGTGAAGATAGTTGACACTAGGTGGACTTTCAGTAAGTGCTTTAGAAAAAAAATGAGTTAAGGATTTGCTGAAATCTAAGATAATACAGATGAGTTTAAAAGGCTCCTACAAATAGGTGGCAATACTATAGATCACACATTTACTAGCATTGTTACTGTCATGGAGTAATCTGTTACTCTTGCTAATAATCAAATTCTCCTGGACAAAAGAGGTGATGAAAGAAATTTTAAAACTTGTGAAGAGGTTGACAAATTCAAAGAAGATGTCATCAATACCCTCTCCATATAAGTCGGAAAGGGGAGGATAAAGTGAAGGAACTGCTAAAAAAACGAGCTGTAACTACGAAAAATTAATGGGAAGATCAGTTGAAAGAAATTCAAACATCTGTCCTCAAAGAAATCAAGAGTACCAAGTTATATACCTATGATACTTCTATCTGGATGCACAATCAGTTGTTTCCTGAATTTGCTATGGATCCAAATGCTCCTCCTCTTACAAATCTAGATGTCAACATGCCTACTTTCTCTCCTCCTCCAGACCATTTTGAAGGACCACCTCCAACATATTTTGATGGAGCTCTTCCAGATTATTTTGAAAGTGCCCCTCCTGATGCTTATGAACAAGTATGGGGATCTGAATGAATAGGAATGCCTCCTCATCTCCAGAAGTTCAAAAAGCCAAGAGAAGGAAATATGGTGATGGAGACTCTACAAGTAGATCTACTCCACATCCAGAAGCTGAAGGGAAGAGAACTCAAGAATATACTGAAGTTTGGAGCCCAACCTCCAAATCCCTTATTTTGGAAACCCTGAAGCTAGTAGTAGATTTCAATGAGAACAGAAGCTTGCACTACAGTTCAGATGAATTAGAGTTATATGAGAAGTCTCTTACAAAAAGAAGGATTTATGATAGAATACATGACAGAAATAATCCTAAGGCTCCACCTAGGCCTCCTAAATACTTCCCAAAGCCATTCAGTTATAAAAAGAGACAACAAGAGAAGCTTGAGATACAAGAAAATCAACATTCACAGGATCAGTAAACTGAAGATGCTGAAAGTTCATTTTTGAAAATATAGAATTTAATTCTCTTGAACAATTTTCTGCTTATATAAACTTCTAATTCTAATCTGATTTTTACATATTATTGCATTTCTCTAAAATATCATGCTATTAGTATATTTATGTGTTTTTCTCTTAATGTAATTCACCTTAGTGTAGAGGGTTCTGACTTCTACAAATAGGGGAAGATTGTTGGGTATTGCATCCACAATAGCCCAGATTTGTATGAAGTCACCCTTAAACTAAGATGAATTTAGTTTGTATTTGATGCTCTTTTTGTTAAGTGTTTATAAGACTTAATTGCTAAGTGTAGACCAATGTCACTCTACAATGAGCCTCCAAACATAGGACCATAGAATGTAATCCCTCATTGTGTGATCCATGGTGTTGACTCATGTATAGCCTCTCTATTGGGACACACTTCCTTTTCAAGCACTAAGGGCAAGAAAAAAGATGGATGGTGTAATTTAATGAAGAATTAAGATTTTAAGTTTTTTTAGAAAAAGTCTAAGTCTTTTTCTCGAGTACTATATTTATACTCGAGAAGGACTTATGAAATTTCTCGAGTAAGACTTGTCTTCATTTCGAGTGGCAGAAGTTGTTCTCGAGAATGCTGTTCTCGAGAAAGGTTTTTTTTGTGAGTAATATATGATATTTCTTCTCGGGATGTTTATTTTCCAGACAGAAATTTTTCTGTCTTTTTCTCGAGAAGAACGAAATTATTATCGAGAAGACTATCTTTTGTTCTCGGGATGCAGAAGGTATTTGTCGAGAACCTGAGTATTTTTCTCGAGAGCTAGCTATTTGTTCTTAGGATGATTATTTGTTCTCGAGTAACAGAATGTTTCTTCTCGAGAACAATGCATCATTTTTCTCGAGTACTTCTATCATTCTTGAGACTGCAGATTTCCACCTCCACATATTTTTCTAAGTATTTTTCTCGAGACAACCTTTTGTTCTCGAGTACCAAAATATTTCTTCTCGTGTACTTTTCTTATTTCCCGAGAATGCTGCTTTCTTCCTCCACACTCTTTTTCTCTAAGTCTTTCTCCATAGAACTTCTGTATTGTTCTCGAGTAACATAATTCATTTGTTCTTGAGTACTATACTTCTTCTCGAGAACACCTAGTCTGTTTTTCTGAAAATTTCTAAGTCCAGACAAACATGTATTTCAAACATCATTAACTTGTGATTGGTCCACATGGATGTCATTAATGATGATTATGACTGTTACGGTAATCCTATAAAAGTGAGCTGTTAGATCAGGAATACTGTAGAGGGGGGGGGGGGGGGGGTGGGTAATAGAGTATTCAGGGTTATAAAATTTTCTTCTGATTTAATCTAGTGCAGGAACAAAATTAAAACAACAATCCTAACAAACAGCCACAGCACAAGAAATAAAAGAAAAGAGCAATCCACACAACACAAGAATTTATAGTGGTTCCCTAAACTTGGGTACATCCACTCTTCTACCACCCTGGTAGGAATCCACTCAGATTTTTGATCATGTGCCTGACACCAATGAGCTTTTGATCAGGTGCTCAAAAACCAATCCTCAAGTCTTTTGATCAGGTGACTTGCAACCAGGAATAACTTTTGAAGGGAGTTATAACCCTTTATACAGTGGGGGGGGGGGTGAGAGATGATTGTTTCTTCTCTTTCTCAATATACAACTGAGAAGAATTATAAATATTTGATTTTAGCACAGGTTCCACCTGAGATATAGAATGGTTCAGGTAGATGAAGCCTTACTGCAGGGTGATAGACCTTCAGTAGTACAGCCTTGATCAGCAGCTGTTCAGGAACATCTTTGACAGATAGTGATGTAGTTGTCCTTTGAAGTATCCTGGAGTGTTGAAGACAGAAGACTCTTGATTTTGATTAGGTGTTCTTCTTCTTCAGATAGCTGATGATCTTCAGGAATATCGCTTCTTGTTGTGTCAGAATTCTGTGTTGACAAAGAGCAGTGAATCTCTTGTTTCAGACTGACTATCTTCTGTATATATCGTCTCTCTGTATTGTGTATCTTGTTCTATCTGTCTACAGGAAGAAGAGAGAAAATCTCTTTATATTTCCTGTCAAAAATTGTCTTTCAAAATTTTGAAATCCTCTACAATCAATGCTGACGGCCTTGAGAATAAACGACATTGAATTATTTCCCAAACTGTCCCATGGAAAAACGGCAGGCAATAATCCTGGAGAAGACCATAATCAATGCTCTGGCTAACGGTTATATTTCAGAGAATATTTGAGCATTAATTACTCAGGAATTATTACATTAAGAAGGGGACAGAAGGATGTAAAATAGCTAAGTCTGGATTCGTCGAACTGATAACAAAAATCATCGAGCTGAGTTCACAGTTCGTCGAGCTGAGTTGCTGAGTTCGTCGACCAGATGACTTCTGTTCATCGAGATGAGAATCAAGTTCGTCGACCAATGTATGACTCTGGACTTAGAATAAAGACATGTTTTCTGATCTTGAAGTGTTGAAGTATAGTGTCCAAAGTTCGTCGACCTGAGTACCAAGTTCGTCGAGATCAGCTCAGAGAATTTACTCTGAGATCGTCGAGCTGAGCACGACTATCGTCGACCTGAGTTCAACGAATGTCGAACTCATTTTACTTGGTCTTCAGAAAAACTCTAAGTCTTGAGTCTCTAACAGTCTTGTTGATAGCTGGTCCATGTGATGTTGATTCTAAAGACTTGGCCTACACTCTAGACACAACCATGGCCCTGGATATACATTGTGGGTCATATGATCCTAACTTAGTGAACCTAGCCCAAATCTTACTAGGGATCCAATAATCTCCCCCTATTTGGGTGAGGTCACAAATTACAGACTCAAATCAAACTTGAAAATTACAAGGCAAGAAAGCATATATCTGGCAGAGATCAATAACACATGCATCAGATATATATATATACATAAGCTTTGTTGAGAAATAGAAAGCAGTTATAAAAACATAACAGAAGTAAAGCAGTTCAGAATCACTTCTTTTGTTTCTTCTCTTTGGGCATTACTTCTTTACCTTTATCTCCAGGCTTGGCAAAGACAATTTCTCTCTTTGGATCTGAACTTGCACTTTTGTCATGGTCATATCAGCAGCCCCTATAATCTTCAAAGATGTGGCTCTGGGGACAACTGCTTCTAGGTGCAACTTCATGTAGTCATAAATATTGAAAAACTTGTTAGATTTTTCATACCTCTTAATCTCGTCTTTCCTGTACTTAGACATTGTGGAATACTCAGAAGGATCCTTTCCTTCAGCTTTGGCCTTGTTAATCATAGAAAGGCCTATAAGTTCTTAGAACCTGGCCATTCTAACTGTATTAGCTGTTTCAGGATCTTCAAAAGGAACAGGAGGAGAATTTGGTCTTTTAGGACTTTCAGCTTTCTGATCTGCAGGGAATGATAGTTGTTGTTGATGCTGCTGCTATGGTTGATGCTGAAATTGATGTTGCTTGCCTGAAGAGTAATGCCTATGCTGGCTGCTTTCAAAAGAAGATATCCCTTGATGTCTCTGATATGTTTGGAATTGGGTAGATCTTTGGGAAGTTGTGCCTGAAGCACCAGCAACTGGAGGAGGAGGAGGAGGTGGATCTTTTCTGAATTTCTGAGATGGAGGAGGAGAGTATCTTCTGCTTTTCTTCCTCTCTTTCTATTCATTTTTGGATAACCATATCCAAGCTGTCATCCCTTTATATGGAGTTATCTTCTAGAGAAGATAGTAGGGAGCATCATTGGCTGGATTTGGCTTAAGAGCAGGAGGAGGAGGAGCTTTTCTCTTTTTAGATATTGGCTTCTTATTTTTCTTAGCATCCACATCAGAATCCTCATCATCCTCATCATCATCATCACTGCTATCTTGTGGATTATCATATAAAGCATCTAGCTTTTTAGTGTTTCATCAGATATAATGGGTTTCTCAACTTGGGATGGAGTTGTAGTAGATGCTGGAGCTGGAGCTGGAAGAGAAATTTCAAGAGGGGCTGGAGAACTAACTGTGACAGTGTTTTCAGCAGCTACCTTATTTTCTTCTTCAATGTCAGCCCTGATTAACTCATCTAGATCAAGCAAGGGTGAGTCATCCATTACAAAAGTTGGGACTGAAGGGGAAGAGACAATTGGGGAAACAACTTTAGGAAGAGGTGAAGTAGGAACCTCTTGAGAAGCAAGGTTGTCCTTAAGCTGATTAGCCACTTTAGGGCTTATTGGAGAGGTGTATGGGATAATAGCCAAAGATGGTTTAGTATACTCTGCTGGAAAGAATCTCAAGTATGCAGTATCAAAAATGCTTAACAAATTAACCAAATCTACTGTGGGATTTAAAATGAAATCACCAGCAGTAATTAACTCTTTTGGGACTGCATCTTCCATATCCATGTCAGTCTCAATAACCTGAATTAAATCAATTAAATCTGTATCTGTAATCTCTGTATCTACTGTTGTTGCTACTGCCTCTACATCTGCTAGAGCTGGAGCTGCAGAAACTGAAACTAAGACTGCTGCTACTTGAGCTACTGCAGCTTCTTCATCAAGCATCTCCCCCTGCCTGGTTTTAGTATTAACGGGAGCGAGGCCCCTAAATGAAGAGTGGGCAGCAGAAAGGGCAGAGATTTGAGCAGATAGGGTAGATATGGAAGTAGCAAGAGGTGTAATGGCCTCTATTATGATGGTTTTGAGGAGGGGTGTGATGAGAGCAAGGACAGAAGAGATGGTGGAGGGGTCCAGTATTGGAGTGGCAGATGGTGTTGAGGTGGAAACAGTTGGAGGGATGGTAGATGTTGGTGAGGATGGAGGAGGGACATCTTGCATGTGGACATCCTGTGTGGATTGATGTGGAGGAGGAGGAGAATTGGGAGGAGATGTCAGCAGATTGAAGGATGGTATGGAGGACAAGTGTGGTGGAAGAGGAGATGAAGGTGGTGTTGGGGCTGGTATATTATTGGGGGATTGTGGTGATTGAGGTGGAGTGGGTTGATGGTATTCCTGGGTGGGTGAGGAAGGGAAATCAGTGAGGTCTATTGGTGGAGAGGTGGCAGGTAATATAACTGTAGTAGGAACATGATCAGAGGGTTGTGGTTGTTAATATGGTTGAAGTTGTTATTGTAGTTGTGGATGTGGTTGAAGAGAGGGAGTATGAACCGTGGAGGGTGATTGTTGTTGAGTTGCTGGAAGGGATGAAGGTGTGGGGATGATCTCTTTAGCAGGGTGGGGAGTGGCTCTAACAGCCCTTGTGCTTTCAGAAGCTAGGGTGGAAGAGGTTGAAGCCTTAGATGGCTTGGATATAGTCCTCTCCCACCTGCCAAACAAGGTACAAGTGAGCCTCTTGCTGGCATTAATGAATATGGTTAGGGAGACCAGTGATTCAGCAGCCTTCTCCTTCGGGAAGAACCCTAGGACACTTCCAAAACAGACTTCCTTCTTATTATTCTTTTTCTTTATTAGATCAAATATAATCTTAGCCCAGTCTACTTGTTTCTTATTTACCACTGCACACATGACCAAAAATTGATGTTTGGTAATGTAGTCATGGGCAGTGTGCTTGCCTAACAAGACTTTTCCAACAATATCTGCCAGAAATTTATATTCTGCAGATAAATGTTTCTTAAATAGTTTATGGGGATTATTTCCAGCATAGCCCATCAAACTTAACATCATATCATATTCCTCAGAATCTATTTCCAGTTCTTCTTCTCCATTGTTCAATCCAGAAATTTCAGTTAATACTACGGGAGAGAGAGTTATAGCGTTACCCGCAATTGTTCCTGTCATGGTATTCTCTTCTGATGTTGATGAAGTGTAGACCCATTCTCTAATATCTGTTCCAGACAGTTTGATTCTGGTTGTCATCAGGGTCTTTAGTTGCTTCTCTTCCAGAAGCTCCAGAATACTTAGAAAGATTGGATCCGAATGCTGGAAGGAATTAAAGTCAACATCAAATCCGGTGTCGAACTTCATCACAACCAAAGTTCCCACTGGAATCTCCATGAAATCACCTACAAGAGATAAAAACGACGATCAAGTGTGAGGGAACAGAAAGCGCGGGACGGAGGTCGAAGAAAACCTAGTTATAAGATTTTCTGGAATATGAATCGACAAACTACGTTCCACGAAAAATAAGAAATTCTTCGACCTGAGATCGACGAAATAATTGATAGTGAAATAATTCGTCGAGCACAGCTGGAACAGTTGAAGACATTTCGTCGAGCTTTGTTCGACGAAAGTTTTCTTGAAGTGGACTCGACGATCTCCGTTCGAAGAACGCAACTTCACTCACAGAGAGTTCGTCGACCTCCATTCGACGAATATCTCCCAAACTTTCCCTAGGTCGTCGAGCTCCGTTCGACGAACTCTGAAAAATTCGTCGAGTGTAGACAGAAACTAAACTAAGTCTTCTCCATTGATCATTCCAAGCTGATTTATAAAGAATAAGTGATTTCTCTCATCCAGAGGTTTGGTGAATATACCATCTCTTTGTAAATCAGTGTAGATATAGATAAGATTAATTTTGTTTTTGTCTACACACTCTCTAATGAAGTGATGCTTAATGTCTATATGCTTAGTCCTACTGTGATGGACTGAATTTTGTGCTATTGCTATAGCACTTATGTTATCATAAAAGAGAGTAGAATTATTTTAGTTGAGACCATAGTCTAGGAGTTGGTTTTGGATCCACAACATCTGAGAACAATAACTGCATGCTGCAATATATTCTGCTTCAGCAGTTGAGGTGGATACAGAAGACTGTTTCTTGCAAAACCAAGATACCAACCTCAGACCAAGGAACTAACAAGTCCATGAGGTGATTTTTTTATCAACCCTGCATCTAGCAAAGTCAGCATCTGAAAATCCAGTTAAATCAAATTCTAACTCAGCAGGATACCATAGGCTTAGACTAGGACAACTCTTTATATATCTCAAAATCCTTTTAAAGAAAAATAGGTGAGATTCTTTTGGGTTCACTTGGAACCTAACACAAAGACATGTGGCAAACATGATATCAGGTATGCTTGCTGTAAGATATAGTAGGGACCCAACAATTCCCCTATATAATTTTTGATCCATAGGTTTCCCATGTGCATCAGAGTCAATCACAACATTAGTTGCCATGGGTGTTTTCTTTGTTGAGGCATCAGACATCCCAAACTTTTTGATAAGCTCTATTGCATATTTAGCTAGGGAGATGAAGATGCCATCAGGCAACTGCTTCACTTGGAGACCAAGGAAGTAGGAGAGCTCACCCATGCTACTCATTTTAAATTTTGAATACATAAGGTCAGAGAACCTCTTGCATAATTTGGAATCAGTAGACCAAAATATGATGTCATCCACATATATTTGCACTAATAATATTTGATCCTTATGCTGTCTAGTGAAAAATGTTCTATCTACTATGCCTCTAATGAATTTATGCTCTATCAAAAAGATGGCTAGGGTCTCATACCAAGCTCTTGAAGCTTGCTTGAGACCATAAAGAGCTTTATGCAATTTGAAAACGTGATAAGGGTGAGTTGGAGAGACAAAACCTGAAGGTTGTTCAACATAAACCTCTTCTTTAAGTACTCCATTCAGGAATGCACTCTTCACATCCATCTGATATACCTTGAATCTCCTGTAGGCTGCATAGGCAAGGAATATTCTGATTGCCTCTAACCTTGCCACAGGTGCAAAGGTTTGGTCATAATCTATTCCTTCCTCTTGCCTGTATCCTTGAGGAACAAGCCTAGCCTTGTTCCTCACTATTGTACCTTGGGCATCCAATTTATTTTTGTATACCCATTTAGTTCCCATGACTAGATAGTCTTGGGGTCTTGGAACCAAATCCCATACTCTACATCTCTCAAATAGGTTTAATTCCTCCTGCATTGCAATGATCCAGTGGGGATCTTGATCTGCATCATGGATGGATAGAGGTTCAACCTGAGAGAGAAAACATGCATGCATTAAATCTTGGTTGAGTTGATGCCTAGTCTGTACACCTGCTGATATGTCTCCAATCACTTGAGATCTTGGGTGATCCTTTAGTGTGACAAGATCAGTGGGTGGAGTTGGTTCTGCAACAGCATTAGGAACTAATTCCTCTTGTGGAATTATGTTTGCTGTTGAGGGAAGATCAATTCCTTAAGTGCCTTCATCTTCAATTTCTTCAATGACTTATGGAGAAGGATGTGTTGGAAACTCTTTGGTGAGGTTTAGTCCATCCAAACTCTCACACAAGTGAGGTACCTACAAAGTGCTATTGGTAGAAATCTCTTTCTCCTTGCGAGACATGTTAGCTTCATCAAATGTAACATGAATAGACTCTTCAATTTTTAGAGATGATTTATTAAAAACCCTATACGCTTTGCTTACTTGGGAATATCCTAGAAAGATTCCCTCTTCAGCCTTAGCCTCAAACTTTCTAATATATCTTTTGTTGTTGTTGTTGTGAATATAACATATACATCCAAATACTTAAAAATAATTGATTTTAGGTTTCTTCCATTTAAGTAATTCATAGGGAGTCCTATTTTTTAGTTTATGAATTAAACTGCTGTTCAGAACATAATTTGCTGTGCTCACAGCCTCTGCCCAAAAGGTTATGGGCATGTAAGCATCTACAAGTAATGTACCTGCAGCTTCAATGAGTGTCATATTTTTTACTTTCAGCTACCACATTTTGTTGAGGAGTTCTAGGAGCTGAGAAGCAATGCCTGATACCTTCCTTCTCATAGAACTCATGCATAAGAAGAGACTCAAACTCTGTGCCATGATCACTTCTAATCAATGCAACATGAGTAGAGAACTCAATCTGTATAGTCCTGAGAAAATCTGTAAGAACCTTGAAGGTATCTGACTTAGATCTCAGAAAGGATACCCAAGTGAATCTTGAGAAGTCATCCACAATAACTAAGGTGTAGGATTTCCCTCCTAGGCTTTGTACAACAATGAGTCCAAAGATATCTATATGTAGCAAATACAAAATTCTAGGTGAATCACTTTTATTAATAGATTTAAAACTAGATTTAGTTTGCTTGCCTAGTTGACAAGCCCTACAAAGGCCTTCCTTCTTGTAGGGACCAGAAGGTAGACCTCTAACAAGGTTGTCTTTTGATAGCCTAGCAATGTTTTTCAAGTATACATGATCTAGCCTTTTAAGCCATAAATCATTCTGATTACTAGTTATATTAAGTAAGCAGATATCAGAAGTGGCAGAAAGAAAATTTACTAAGTATATGTTACCTTGTCTATTCCCAATTAAAATAGTTTGGTTTTTTTTATTAGAAATAATGCAAGAAGTTGAGTTGAAATGTACCGGATAACCTTCATCACATAACTAACTTATGGAGATGATGTTATACTTGAGTCCTCTGACATATGTTACTTTCTTGAAAGTAACAACTCTAATCTTCACTTCTCCAAAGCCTTCTGACTAGCCACGTTTGGAATCCCCAAAGATAACCTTTGGCCCCACCTTGGACTTGTATTTGTTTAAGATGTCCTTGCTGTCAGTCATATGTTTGGAGCAACCACTGTCCAGGTACCATGTTTGATTATTTGCTGGACAGCTCTTCACCTGCAGTGAAATACAATTAATTGTTCTTAACCCAGGTTACCTTGGGTGCTTTGTTTTACTGGTATGAGAAGCTAGATATAACAGAAAATTATGGTTGACATTTGTATCATAAAGGGTGATATCTTCTAGGTGGTATAACCCAATCAGCTACAGGATTAAAAAATTTCCTAGATTTATTTGAGTTGCTTTGAAATTACAATTTCTATTAAGTCTTTCTGGGTTCGACGATGTAAAAAGTAGCGAACATGCAAGAACAAATGGATAGAATTTTGAATAATTGAAGTTTTATTATCCAAAAAAGATATCATTTACAAAGGTATGACCTCCCTTTTATATAATGGAGGAGATATGAGAGAGTACAAAGAAACAATGTGGGACTAAACATGTACAGTGCTGAGCGGCTAGAAATAAAGGAGACCGCACAGGCCGCGTGGTTAGATAAATGAGTTAACCGCTCGGCAACTCCAGCAGGATAAGAATAGGCCGCAATGGGAGACCGATAGACCGCCCGGTCTCCAGGCATCTGAGTGAGACCGCCAGACCGCTCGGTCAATAAACCGCTAGACAAGACCGCAAGGCCGCCCAGTTTAATACTTCAACACTCCCCCTCAAGCTGGAGCATAAATATCAATCATGCCCAGCTTGTCACAAATGTGGAAGAAGGAAGTGGAGACCGGCTTTGTGAAGATATCTGCCAATTCTTTATTAGAGGTGACAAACGGAGTACAGATCTATTTCTTCAAAATCTCTTCCCTAATGAAGTGGCAGTCAACCTCTATATGCTTTGTTCTCTCATGGAAGACCGGATTTCTGGATATGTATATAGCGGCCTTGTTGTCACAGAACATATGAAGAGGATAGTGATAGACCTCCCCTAGGTCAAGCATGAGAGCCCGCAACCACTTTAACTCACATGTGGTTGACGCCATACTCCGGTATTCGGCTTCTGCACTGGATCTTGAGATAACAGACTGTTTCTTGCTCTTCCAACTCACAAGATTTCCTCCAACAAAAGTACAAAAACCTGATGTGGACTTACGATCGCCTTTGTCATCCGCATAACTTAAATCTGAGTAGGCCTCAACCCTCAGATGACCATTCTTCTGAAAGATTAGCCCTTTGCCTGGTGCTGCTTTGACATACTCTAAAATCTTTAAGGCAGACTGAAGATGGCATTCCCTGGGAGCTTGCATAAACTGACTGACCTTACCTACAGCGTAGGCGATGTCGGGTCTAGTCACCGTGAGATAGATGAGTTTGCCTACCAAATGTCTGTACCTTGTGACATCAGATAGAAGAGGCGAGTCATCCGTCCACGTTTTGTCTTCTCCAATAGCCATGGTAAAACGAGCAGGTTTGGCACCTGTCAATCCTGCTTCTTGTAGAAGATCAAGGGCATACTTTCATTGGGAGAGAACCAACGAGTCAAGTTTCCGAGAGATTTCTATCACCAAAAGTATTTCGGGGAGACCATATCCTTCGTGACCAAGTGTTGACGGAGGTGCTTCTTCGTCAAGTCCACCCCATCTCGGTCATCGCCAGTAAGAAGAATATCATCCACATATACTGCCAAAACCACCAGTCCCGAGGCCGTTTTGCGAATGAATAAGGAGTGATCGGCCGAACTTCTTGTAAAGCCGATGGTAGCCACCATGCCACTGAATTTGTCGAACCACGCCCGAGGGCTCTGCTTTAGGCCATAAATGGCCTTCTTTAAACGGCATACGCGTGTCTCCCCCTGAGCAACATACCCAGGAGGTTGCTCCATGTAGACGTCCTCCTGAAGATTGCCATAGAGAAAGGCATTCTTCACATCAAGCTGGGAAATAGCCCAAGCCCGGTTAACAGCCACAGAGAGAAGAACCCGGATGGTGCTGAGGCGAGCAACCGGAGAAAAAGTGTCAAAGTAATCAACGCCGTAAGTCTGAGTGAAGCCTTTGGCCACCAGCCGGGCCTTGTAGCGATCCACAGTGCCGTCGGGGCGAAATTTCACAATGAAGACCCAGCGACAGCCAACCATATCAGTGCCCACGGGAGGAGGAACAAGGGTCCAGGTACCCCTTTCAGTAAGAGTAGCCATCTCTTCATCCACGACAGACTTCCAATGAGGAAGAGCAAGAGCCTCCTGGTAGGTGCGGGGAGTAGAAGTAGCGGAGATAGTGAAGGCAAAACACCTGCGAGAAGGAGAAAGCCAATCATATGAAACAACTGTCGCAAGCGGGTGTTGAGTACACGCCCGCACCCCTTTGCGAAGAGCAATAGGAAGATCCAGGTCAACGGGTGCGTCAGCGACCGGAGCATCCGTGGCGGAGAAGGCTGGCCCGGGACTGGAGAGAGACAGCGTCAGAGAAGAGGGAGGAGGGGTGGGTGGGGATACAGACAGGGAAGGAGACGGTGGAGGAGGAGACGGAGGTGGGGAGACGGCGAGAGGCGTGGAGGGAACGGAGAGAGGCGGTGGAGAAGCAAAGATATCAGTAGGAAGAGAGGAGGGAGGAGAGAAGTAGGAAGCATTCTCGAAAAATATCACATCCGCGGAGACAAATTGCTTGCGTAAAAGGGGGTCAAAACAGCAATAGCCTTTTTGAGTGGTAGAGTACCCCAAAAAGACACACTTGGTGGAACGGGGGGAAAGCTTGTCGCGGGTAGTGGAGGGAGCGTGAACAAAGGCCATACAGCCAAAGACACAGAGAGGGAGAGGAAAAGGTTCCTTGTGGGGGGTAGAGAATGAAGAAGGGGGTCTGGCCGTGGAGAATTGTGGAGGCAAGGCGATTGATGAGATAGCAGGCGATGAGCACAGCGTAGCCCCAGTAGGAGCGAGGTACTTGTATCTGCGTCATGAGAGTACGAGCAACATCAAGTAGGTGACGGTTTTTACGCTCCGCCACCCCATTCAGCAGGGAGGTGTAAACACAAGTAGTTTGATGAAGAAGACCATGTTGGTGAAAGAAAGAGGAGAACTCATGATTAAGATATTCCTTAGCATTATCAGAGCGTAAAACTTTAATAGAAATGTCAAACTGATTCTTAATCATAAAATAAAATGATTGCCAAACAGAAAAGAGTTCAGAGCGATCTTTTAATACATACACCCAGGTGCATTGTGAAAAATCATCTATAAAAGTGACAAAATAGGAACTACCCCGACCAACAGTGAGGGTAGGAGCAGGACCCCAGACATCAGAATGAATGAGATCAAACGGGCGAGAGGAGCCACGGCCTTGCTTCGGTGGGAAGGAGGAGTGATGATGTTTGCCAAGCTGACACGCATCACAGTTGAGCGGTGAACTGGTAGGAGGTAAGTGGGGCAGAAGTTGTCGAAGAATCCGAGGAGGAGGATGTCCAAGGCGAAGATGCCATTGAAGGAGATCTGTAGAGGAGGAGTAGGCGGACAGAGCGGAAACATCGTCGAGGAAGTAGAGGCCACCGCTCTCAGTCCCAGTAGCAATCGTCCGCTGGGTCCTCGGGTCCTGAAAAGAACAAGCAGTTGGAGTGAATAAGATGGAGCACTGAACTTGCCGACATAAAGTAGTAACAGATAATAAATTGCACGGGAACTTCGGGACATAGAGAGTGTCCTCCAAGCAAAGAGATGGGGTGAGTTGAACCATGCCTGTCCCATGTACCGGGGATGGTGAACCATCCGCTACACGAACTGGGGGCAAGCGGTCATGTGTCTCAAGACGGGAGAAGCAATGAGGGTTACCAGACATATAATTTGTAGCACCGGAGTCAATCAGCCATTTACCTTGGGTAACGACGTGGGCACTACCTGACGTCGTGGACACAGAGGCAGACAACCGAGAGGAGGTAGAGGCCGAAGAAGGAGCATCACCGGAAGGGCGAAGATGAGGATGTTTCTGCCAGCAGCGGTCAACAGAATGGCCGGTACGATAACAGTGAGAGCAGAGGAACCTGGACGAACCCCATCCGCCGGAGTGGCCGCAGCCACTAGGTCCCCCCTTCTGATCTTGGTGAGCAAAGGAGTCCTGGGAAGGGGGGGAGGCCAACAGAGGCCGCTGGAGCAGCGAAGTAACAGCGGCAATGCGAGTCGCGGTGGCATCCAAAGTAGGAGATTCCGCCTCACCCAGGATCTGCTGGCGCATCATATCATAGGAATCGGGAAGACGGAGAAGATAACAAACAACCAGGAGTTCCTGGAATTGTTTGTGCTGTTCGGCCAAGTCCGTGGAGAAGGGGCGATTCTGGAGGATCTTAGCACCAAGTGCCTGAACCTGTTGATAAGCCGCAGCAGGAGACATGGAAGGGCGGGCGAAGAGGTCCGCATAGAGAGTATAAATGCGGGACGTCTGTCCCCCCTTCGAATAGAGAGCAGCGAGGTGAAGCCAGGCGGCCTTGACCGTCTCATCATGGCGAATGACGGGAAGACACTCATCAGAGAGGCTGTTGGCCAGCCAAGTGCGGACAAGAGCATCACTCGCATCCCAGTTATCAAACTCAGGAGAGTTACGAGGAGGAGGGTCATCAGTGAGGTGATGACGTTTGCGCTGAGAGCGAAGAAGAAAGGTGAAAGAAATGCTCCAGTCTGGATAGTTGGAGCCAACAAGCTTAGAAAGCGTGCCAAGGTTGCCCGAAGGAGGAGGTGGAGAAGGAGCTGCAGGAGTGGTGGAGATAACGGGGGTGGTGAGACCGGAAGTAGTCATAGAAAACAGCAAGAAACCGCGCAAGAAGAAGAGAAGCTGCGGGGAGAGGAAAAAGGAGAGCAACCCGCGCGAAATCGCAGCAGTTTAAAGGGAAGAAGCCGCGCGAACACAAGCGGCCAGGAAGCAGACAAAGGCACAGCAGGGAAGAGGTCGCTCGTACTGAAAAGTCCTAGCGAACAGAAGAGAAGAGGAAGCAAGAAGTAGCGACAACAACAAGTCGCAAGCCGGGCGAACAGAAGCAGACCGCAACGACTAGGAAGCCGGAGAGTCTAGCCGCGACGAATAGTAATTGGAGAAGAGAAGCAAGGAGAAACAAGCCGCGCGAACAGGGTAGCGGACAGAAGAGAAGGCATTCCGCGAAGACAGGTCGCGTAAAGTAGAAAGAAGCCGCGAGAATCAGAGAGCGGACACAATCAGGAGGAAAAGACCATGTCCCTCTGATACCATGTAAAAAGTAGCGAACATGCAAGAACAAACGGATAGAATTTTGAATAATTGAAGTTTTATTATCCAAAAAAGATATCATTTACAAAGGTATGACCTCCCTTTTATAAAATGGAGGAGATATGAGAGAGTACAAACAAACAATGTGGGACTAAACATGTACAGTGCTGAGCGGCTAGAAATAAAGGAGACCGCACAGGCCGTGCGGTTAGATAAATGAGTTAACCGCTCGGCAACTCCAGCAGGATAAGAACAGGCCGCAATGGGAGACCGATAGACCACCCGGTCTCCAGGCATCTGAGTGAGACCGCCAGACCGCTCGGTCAATAAACCGCTAGACAAGACCGCAAGGCCGCCCGGTTTAATACTTCAACAGACGAATTTCTGTGAGTTTGTCGACCAGAGTTCGATGAATTGGGTTGCGATCGTCGATCTCTGCCTAGAGAATGAACATATTCATTTTCTGTGGCCCACATTCGTCGACCTCTGCTAAACGAACCATACAGAGTTCGTCAATCTCAGTTAGATGAATAATTATAACTATAATTTTTGTTCAGAGTTCGTCGATCTGGGTTCGACGAACTGGCTGCATTTCGTCGATCTAAGTTCGAAGAATTCTGCTGAACCTTGTTTTTACTTAAGGTTTTCTGATTTTTGGTTTTCAGACCTATTGATTTGGGAATATCTTCTATTGTTTGTTTATGGTGTATTTTCTCTTTCCCCTTAGCAGAAACACATTGTTTTAAATTCAAATTTAAAAGAATCAGAACTGTAATCAAAAGAAGACAATACCTTGTCAGCTTCAAAACTTGAACCTGCTTCATTTTTTGAGTCCTCCTCTTCTGAATGGCTCCTAGAAGCATCAATTGCCATGAGGCAAACCTCCTTGGCCCTTGCCTCTTCCTCATCTTCACTGAAGCTAGAAGATGTTGATTCTTCTTCAGTCTCACTCCAGGTTTCAGCTACAAAACCCTTCTCCTTCTTCTTGTATTTGCTGGAAGAAGGTCTGATGTTGTGCTATCTCCTGGTATCCTTCTCTCTTCTCATTTCTTTCTTCTGATTCTTTGGACACTGAGAGATGCAATGTCCAGCTTTCCTACAACCAAAGCATACCACTTCTTTAGTTAGTGTCTTGTCATACCTTGGTTTGTAATCTTGTTTGGATGACTTCCTCCTGAAATATTTTCTTGCCATCTTATAGAATCTTTTGGCAAAGAGGCTCATGAGTTCTTCATTTGTTGAGGGAGTCTCTGTCTCTTCAGCTGCCTTGAAAGCAATGTTATGCTCTTTTCTTGATGGAGGGGTGTTCTTTGCTTAGCTGCCTCCCTGGATTTAATCAGCTGTTCATATGACTTAAGTTTGCCTAATAGAGATTCCGTGGATATCTCATTTAGGCTTCTGGCTTCTTTGATAGGCCAGATCATTGAATCCCATGAGCTTGGGAAGCACATTAGGATCTTGTCATTCACCTCAGTGAGGGTGATGTTCTTGTCCAAGGTTTTTAGCTCATTGATGATTGAGCTTAACCTATTATACATTTCAGCTACTGACTCAGCTTCTTCTTTCTTGAAATTCTCATATAAGGATATGAGGTTGGATCTCCTATCCTTTCTTTCATCTGCTGATCCAGCCACCATTTTGGTTAGGGAATCTCAGATGGCTTTGGCTGAAGTGCATTCAACAACCTTTTAGAAGATATCATCTGACATAGTCTGTGCTAGTATGTTCATTTCCTTGGCATCCGCAACCTTGGCCTTCTTCTGAGCCTCAGTCCACTCAGGTGGTGGAACTGCATTTGTGCTTGAGGCTGCTGTAGATGTAGAAGCAATGGCTTGAGGAGGACCTGTCAAGATGGAATTGTAGATATCTTCATCAATAGAGTTCATATACAATTTGATCTTGCCTTCCAGATGACAAGCCTATTTCGGTTGCAAACTGGAGGTCTGGTGCTTGTATAGTCTTTGTTCTGTGCCATTGCTGTGTATATAATCTAAATGAGAATAAAGATAAAAGATGAAATATGATCTAACACAGGATCATTGGTTCAAGGGTTAGCTTGTACACCAAGGAATCCAGACTCTGATACCAATTAAAAGTGAGCTGTTAGATCAGGAATACTCTAGAGAGAGGGGGGGGGGGGTGAATAGAGTATTCAGGGTTTATAAAATTTTCTTCTGATATAATCTAGTGTAGGAACAAAATTAAAATAATAATCCTAACAAATAGCCACAACACAAGAAATAAAAGAAAAGAGCAATCCAGATAACACAAGAATTTATAGTGGTTTACCTATACTTGGGTACATCCACTCTTCTACCACCCTGGTAGGAATCCACACAGATTTTTGATCAGGTGCCTGACACCAATGAGCTTTTGATCAAGTGCTCAAAAACCAATCCTCAAGTCTTTTGATCAGGTGACTTCCAACCAGGAATAACTTTTGAAGGTAGTTATAACCCTTTATACAGTGGGGGGGGGGGTGAGAGATGATTGTGTCTTCTCTTTCTCAATATACAACTGAGAAGACTTGTGGATATTTAATTTTAGCACAGGCTCCCCCTGAGATATAGAATGGTTTAGGTAGATGAAGCCTTGCTGCAGGGTGATAGGCCTTCAGTAGTACAGCCTTGATCAGCAGCTATTCAAGAACTTCTTTGACACATAGTGATGTAGTTATCCTTTGAAGTATCCTGGAGTGTTGAAGACATAAGACTCTTGATTTTGATTAGGTGTTCTTCTTATTCAGATAGCTGATGATCTTCAGGAATATCGCTTCTTGTTGTGTCAGAATTCTGTGTTGACAGAGAGCAGTGAATCTCTTGTTTCAGACTGACTATCTTCTGTATATGTCGTCTCTTTGTATTATGTATCTTGTTCTATCTGTCTACAGGAAGAAGAGAGAAAATCTCTTTTATATTTCCTGTCAAAAATGGTCTTTCGAAATTTTGAAATCCTCTGCAATCAATGCTGACGGCCTTGAGAATAAACGGCATTGAAGTATTTCCCCAACTGTCCCATGGAAAAATGGCAGGCAATAATCCTGGAGAAGACAATAATCAATGCTTTGTCTAACGGTTATATTCCAGAGAATATTTGAGCATTAATTACTCAGGAATTATTGCAGTAAGAAGGGGACATAAGGATAGAAAAAAGCTAAGTCTGGATTCATCGAACTGATAAGAGAAATCGTCGAGCTGAGTTCATAGTTCATCGAGCTGAGTTGCTGAGTTCGTCGACTAGATGACTTCTATTCGTCGAGCTGAGAATCAAGTTCGTCGACCAAAGTCTGACTCTGGACTTAGAATAAAGAGATGTTTTCTGATCTTGAAGTGTTGAAGTATAGTGTCCAAAGTTAATCGACCTGAGTACCAAGTTCGTCGAGCTCAGCTCATAGAATTTACTCCGAGATCGTCGAGCTGAGCACGACTATCGTCGACCTGAGTTCGACGAACGTCGAACTCATTTTACTTGGTCTTCAGAAAAACTCTAAGTCTTGAGTCTCTAACAGTCTTGTTGATAGCTGGTCCATGTTATGTTGATTCTAAGGACTTGGCCTAGACTCTAGTACACAACCATGACTATGGCTATAAATTGTGGGTCATATGATCCTAACTTAGTGAACCTAGCCCAAATCTTACTAGGAATCCAATATCCTATATAAGGTCTTGTCATTTTCGACCAACCCTAAGAAGAAATTAAGAAGAATTTCAGCCGCCGCAAGAAGTAATTGCAAGTTTTCTGAATCCGATTTTTATTTCCTAATTGAGAGCCGCAGATCTTCTTCTTCATCTCCTAAGCGCTTTCGATTCAGATCGATTCAGAGAAGTTGATTCACAGATCAAGATTTCTTTTCAAACGACGGATCTTCTACTTGATTGTGTGAGCCTAGAGATTTTCAGATCCAGAGATGTTACCGATTCTTCTTCAACATATTCTGATAAAGCCGCAAAGCTCAAAGAAAGAAGAACAGGTTAAGCATTTCAGATCTGAGAACAAATCACTGTTTGTATTTATTATTTCATTTTATTCTTGTAGGAGATCTTTCTCCGAGTTGTAGGAGTTGTTTACTCCGAGTACTTGTAGGAAGTTTTTATCTTCCGACTGTAGATCCAGATTTGGGATCGAGTTGTAGGAATGTAGTTCCGAGGTGTAGGATTGTTTTCAATCCGAGATTAGTGCAGTAGCCGAGTCTAGTGCTTTGCTAGATCAGTGAGTGAAAAGTGGATGTATCTAAGATTGGGGAACCACTATAATTCTTGGTGTCCTCTGTGATTGATTGGTTGATTTTCTGTGCATATCTCGTTATATTTTTTATTCCGCAAAAGACGCACAACTCACCTATTCACCCCCCTCTAGGTGATTTAGGTAATACAACTAAAACATTTTCAATGCTCCATCCTATAATTCTGATGGAAGAAACACTTGCCTCTATTGTTTCCTCTCCCGCTATTATCCAGACTCATCCTATAGCTAGGACCAGCCTCCATCACACCCTCAGCGGGTCTCTTATTACTCCCCAAGTGATCTGCCTCCAGCCTTTTGCCATATCAAATATCTATGCTACGCTTGAATGCGCTATAAACTAAAGGGCTTGCCTTAGGAGATCCTGCAAGCCTTTGTAGAATCTCTTAACATACCCCCTGTCATTCAACTCATAAGTATCAATAAACCTAGAGAGATGCTGAAACTCTCGTTGATATTCTGTAGCAGTCTTGGATCCCTGTTTCAGCTATAGGAATCTTTCTTCAAGTTCATCCCGAGCGATAGAAGGGATGAAATGTTCTAAGAAGGCTTTAGTAAACTCACTCCAACTAATCTCCGTGTACACCCAACCTTGAAAGGTGGAGCCCATGAGGGACTTCGACCACCTCTTGGCATGGGATTACAATACTGACAAGGCTAATGTCACAGCCATGTTAGCTAGACATCAGATTCCCGCCATTAATTCTTACACTGAGTCAAGCCATTCCTCCGTACGCACGACCGACTCTATCCCTTGATAGACAGGCAGAGAGAGCCTGAAACATGCTTAACCAATTAGAGCTTGGGTCTTGGTGTTGCACCAGAGCCTGTTGAGCCCTAAACTTGTCCAAAATAGCTGTGAGCGTTGGTCCTAGCTCCGACTATTGAAACTGAGTGGTTACGGAAGGGGCTAGAGTGCCCCCTACTGGCTCTACATTTGATGGGATCTACATTAATGGTACAAACCTAAGGTCAGGTTAGCTAATCATAAGGTCATGACTGGACATACTTAGTGTGAATTACACATGGGCACACCACTGTTCCGCTAAGTCAGTTTGTCGCCAAACTGACTAATCAAATGGGGGTGGCACAGTTGTCCAATGACTTCTTGAGTTCAGGATCGTTGCAAGCTGATTCCATTTGTAAGACCCCACTCCCGAAACACAAAACACGACCGAGGGGAGTCTTATGCCCAGAACAGTCGTCTTGTGGTAGCGTCAACACATGGGTCGACCTGTACCACAAGACACCTATCCTGCCGGCTAAAACCAATTTCATCATTATCAACCCAACATAAGAATTAAAGCAGAAGTCAAAATACACATAAGTATATAGTCCAAAAAAAATTCATCAAATAAAAAGAAGCAACCAAGGCTTCTATAATATCAGAGTACAATATGCCATGAAGGCTACAAAATGAGTCTCTCAAAAGCTCACATCAGTCACTGACGACTGTGATGGTATCGTCACTTCAAGCCCTTTGATCTTTTCCTGGCTGCCCTCCTCCAAGACTTGCTGCTTGGTTTCCTCCTAAAAAGGAAGACGTAGCAACCGTTAGCCATAAAGACTAAGCGACTATCAAATTCGCTCCCCCGGCGACTCTTAGGCACCGAGCGGAGAAAGGAAAATGGGTACTATATATATACATGTGTGTGTGTGTGTGTGTGTGTGTGTGTGTAAGCAGTAGCACAAAATAGGTGGAAAGGTGCTAAACTATATCAGAGTAATCATCGTTATATCAGAAGTAACTACAACAATTTATACTAGCAGTCCTACCATCAACAGTAGTGTACAAGTATGAATATAAAACTAGAAGTAACTTAACTTATATGAATATCCATACAGTCATATAAGTTAAGGATCATCTTAACAGTAAAGTAACTCATCATATAAGAGTATCCATATAAACTTATATGATAAGGATCTATGCAATGCAATATTATGTTATGAATGTAATGCGATGACTTGTCCATGATCACACACATGCAATTGCTATGTCGACACAGACTTGTAGTTCCCACTTTTTGAGCGGGTAGCTAACCTCTCAGGCGCCATCTATTGTGGCCAGACGGTGACAGTGGAACGGGATTTTCACTACTAGGCGGGCATCCACACTACCAAACCTAGGCCTCTGTACGCCTCAACGCTAAGAACACAACAGTGAAGATTACATGCGTACTATGGATCAGAGGGGTCTTGGGTAGATATGCACCAAGAACACAGCCCAAACTGGCCTATCATCGTAGCACGGAAGGTGACTCTGTTAACACATCACCAAAGGACCAAGGCCAACCGTCCATTAGCATGGAGGGTGCCTCGGGAAGTAAACACCGAGGACCAAGGCGCAACCGTATAAGTTTATCTGTCAACTCTCATCGGTGTGATGACTAGCAAGCACGTATACCTTCCACACTATCCTTAACTCAGGATTATGACACTGCATGTCAACACACACTGCATGCAATTTCACATATAAGGGCTCCACTCCGAGTCCCTTTTATTTATTCACATCCTGTGCTCAACAGCATGCAAGGGCTCCACATTGAGTCCCTTCTTAATATTCACATCCCATGCTCAATATCACGCAAGGGCTCCACACCGAGTCCCTTATCAACACATCATTCTAGTGCGGCAAACACACACACTTCCAATCCTTCCACATTTCCCTACCACACAAGGGTTGATCATTTACACAGGTGGCAAGCCACCTTATACAACATGCAAATCTCACACTGCTACCCGTAGGAGACACAACTCTAAGCAGTGGACTATTATACACATTCCATCAATCATCCTATCACATGATCAAGCATTAACCTCATCCAATTCCTTCTTAAAGTCAAGCATTTACAATCAATTATGCTTCCACGAGAATATCATTTGTTCAATCAAATGTATTAATTGAGTTGTTCACTAGCTTACCCAAACCATTTGTTTGTCAACCTCCTTCAAACTGATGGTACAATCATCTTCCACCAAACCATTTGTTTATCACGATTACGTATAGGCTAAGTCTACCAAATCCTCAACCCTATTTACTTTCTCAAGGATCTATCCCATCAGTCCTTTGTTTATCACAAACATCCATAAATTAAGTTCAACAAATCTCAATGTTAATTTACCATGTCCTCACTACCAAATTCAAACCCGGATTCACAATAACCCGAGAATAACATGTACTTAAGACTTGACTATACAACAAATTCGACTGGACATTCTCGAGTCTATAGGACTCGTATGAAAACGTGTAACATTCCGTTGGAAAGGCCTTTCCAAGGGCTACGACTTTCGTGTTTAGTCAAAAGCCCAGATATAGCTGTAACATACCTGAAAATGGCCTTGAAGTTCATTGTGCATAGAAAACATATTTCTGCACTCATCTTAAAGCAAGATGAATGGCATCGGTTCATCTTCTTCCTTTAGACATTTAATCAAAACTGTATACAGAACTTCCTCCTCCCTTATTCACCCTCAACAGACCATTTCTCTTCATGAAACCAAGTCCACTATCTTCACAAAAAAGAGAGAAGAGGTTGAAGGCATCAAATATCTAGGGCACAAGCCCTAACATTGTATCTACCTTGGAGATCTTCATCTCACAAGTCAAACTCTTTTGAGTCGACATCTCTCCTAGAAAATAACAACAGATCTAGCACCAAGGGAGAGGGTAGGAAGCACACTTAGTTTCTGGCTGTTCCGGCCATGGATCTCGTCACTCACCTTAGCGACATCTTTTACGTTGGTGGTGTTCTTCACGGAAGAAGAGAAAGGAAAGTTTTCCTCCAGAAATATCCTCTGGCAATTCTTCTCTCCCGACGGTTTCAGCACAGGTAATGGCTCGGCAAAAATGGAGAAGTGATGACTAGGTTTTCCCGTAAGTCTTCTTTTATAATGAGAAATTAGGGTTGAACCGCTTTGCCACGTGTCACCGTGTTACTGGACCTCCCATTATTATATTAATTATATCCTTTTGAAAAGATGCATCCAGTTTAAGTCATTTGGCGCTAATCCCAAAGTTCTGGTTCAAACCGTGCATGTGGCAGCAAGCAGATTGAGCCAAAATTCCTCTAAGTCAAAATCGTTGAGTATGCAGCCTTCATTCAACGAATTGTCGAATATCGCCAAGTACATTCAACGCACTCTACGCCTATATCATCCAAAAAAATTTCTAAGTCAAAATCGTTGAGTGCGTTGAGACCACTCTACGCCACGTTGTATCCACTCAACGCCAACAACATTCCACAGTTTCTAAGTCAAAAGTGTTGAGTGCGTTGAGACCACTAAACGCCGCATTGACTTCACTCAACGCCAATAGTAGCCAGAATGGATATAAGTTAAAAGCTTTGAGGGGCATTGAGACAACTCAATGTCGCGTTGACTCCACTCAATTCCAACATCCCCCAGAATAAATCTAAGTTAAAAGCGTTGAGTGGCATTTAGACCACTCAACGCCGCGTTAACTCCACTCAATGCCAACCGCAGCCAGAATAGATCTAAGTTAAACACGTTGAGTGGTGTTAAGACCACTCAACGCCGCGTTGACTCCATTCAACACCAACATCCCCCAGAATAAATCTAAGTTAAAAACGTTGAGTGGCGTTGATATCACTCAATGCCGCGTTGACTCCACTCAATGCCAACCGCAGCCAGAATAGATCTAAGTTAAAAGCGTTGAAAGCACTTAACGCTGCATTGAATTCAATCAGTGCCTCAACTTCTAAAAAATATTCTAAGTAAAATATGTTGAGTGGTGTTGAGTACACTAAACGCCTCAGCATAATTCGTTGAATGGCATCGAGTGCACTCAACGCACTTGACGCCAAGAATCAAGAAACTATTCATGTACAATTTCGTCGAGTGGTGCTGAGTCCACTCAACGCCTCAACATAATTCGTCGAATGTCATCCAGTGCACTCAACGCATTCTACGCCTTTAGGTTCTAAAATTATTCTAAGTAAAAATCTATACTATTCGTCGAGTCTAGTCGACTCACTCGACGCTTTTTGAGCCTGAGTCAATTCTCTTGACTCAAAATACATGCGAGTGGCCTAGCGTGAAATGAGACATTACAAGTGGAGGGGGAGGAGGTACTTGAGAAGGGGGAGAAGCTGAGAAGCAAGTGAGAGCAATCCAGGCTGGAGCCGGTAGAGGAGGTTGTGGAGATGGAAGTCTTCACCAAGGAGGGGAACACAAAAAGGGTACGGGTCTGCGGCGGGCTGAGCCCCGAAGACCGAGAGAGGACGCAAGAGTGCATCCAGAAGAATATGGACATCTTTGCTTGGAGTGCGGAGGACATGCCAGGCATCGATGCGGAAGTGGCATGTCACCGTTTGAACCTTGACCCAAAGACACACCCCATCCGCTAGAATAGGACAAATGCTGCCATGAAGCAGGAGGAGCCCTTTCAGGAGGTGGAGAAGCTCCTCAAAGCAGGTTTTTGTGTCAGAGATCCAGTATCCAACCTGGGTCTCAAATATAGTAATGGTTAAGAAGGGAGATGGGGGATGGATGATGTGTGTAGACTTCTCGCTTTTTAATAAATCATGCCCGAAGGATTGCTACCCTCTGCCTCGAATCGACGCGCTGGTTGACTCAGTTGTCGGTTTTTCTATGATGAGTTTTTAGATGGTTTTTCAAGTTATCATCAGATGAGGATGCATCCACCCGATGTTAAGGACGTCTCCTTCATTACAATGGAAGGGTGCTTCAGCTATAATAAGATGTCCTTCGGGCTAAAAAATGAAGGAGTTATATACCCGCGTATGACAGATCGGGACTTCAAAGGTCAGAGCGGGAGGAACTTGGAGGTGTACATGGACGATCTCATGGTGAATAGTAGGGATGTGGAATCCCACTTGATCGGCTTGAAAGAAATGTTTGCCACCTTGCGGAAGTTCAAGATGTGGCTGAACCCCTTAAAGTGTGTCTTTTGGGCAAACAGGGAAACATTCCGAGGCCATCTCCTCACCCCCGCAGGGGTGGAGCCCAACCTAGACAAGGTGAAAGTCATAATGGAGTTGGAGTCACCACGTAACACCAAAGTGGTTCAGCTCTTGATGGGGAAGCTCTCCAGGCTGAGTACGTTTCTCTCCCAAGCGGGAGATAAGTGATCACCGTTCTTCAAGGTGTTGCTAGGGAACCAAAAATTTGAGTGCACGAAAGAGTGCAAAGAGGATTTCCAAGTATTAGAGAGTCAGCTCTACCAAGCACCACTCCTTCATGGACCGAAGGAAGGGGAGTGCCTGACTTTATACCTAGGAGTGGGGGTTGAGGCCGTGAGCTCCGTCTTGGTCGGGGTAGAGGGAAAGAAGCAATTGCCCATTTATTATGTTAATAGGATCTTAAAGATGGCAGAGCTTCCTTACCTGATCCTGGAGAAGCTGGTTTTCTCTTTGGTTATATCAACAAGAAAGCTTTGGCCATACTTTCAGGCTCACACGATCAAGGTGGTGATGGATCACCCTCTTCGCAAGATCTTTGAAGGGGCGGAGTACTCCGGGAGGTTGTGTAACGCCTCTGATTTTTCAATATTTATTTTTATTTCACATTGTGACATATTTGTGACGTCAGGGCGTTACGTTGACGCGTGGTTAACAAGTGTCATTTGTTGGAGCACATGTTTGCTTAGTCGGTTTTCTTGTGTGGATTGGTTTTTGGTTTGGTCGTGCACCTTCCCTCGCAAGCCAGGTCTGTTTTGGCGACTATGTGGAGCTTTTTATATGGATGTGGTTGCGTGTTGGGTACACTATTAATATGTACCAGATTTGGAGAAGCCTCATCTTAATCAATGATATACATCAATTTGTATTTGATGTATGTTTGAGTTTTATTGTGCAGGTTTAAGAATTGGAAGAAAAGTTTCTAAGTACAAGTGTCGACACTTGTGAAGAATTATGTCGACACTTGTGAAGAATTATGTTGACACTTGTGAGGAATTGTGTCGACACCCAGGCATTATGTCAACACCCAAAGAATAAGCTGTGTCGACACCCAGACTTGTGACGACACTTGTGAAGAATTATGTCGACACCTAAAGAAGAAGCTGAGTCGACACTCAGACTTTTGTCGACACCTGAGCCAGGAGTTATGTTGACACTAAAAGCAGAAGCTGTGTCGACTCCCAGGAGTTATGTCGACACTGAAAGCAGAAGCTGTGTCGACACCCAGGAGTTATGTCGAAACTGGAAGCAGAATTGTGTCGACACACAGGACTTGTGTCGACACATTTAGCAGATGTTGTGTCGAGTACCAGAAGAATGACTATGTCGACACATGGAGTGTTGTGTCGACATAATCAAGTCTTGTGTCGACACTTAGTCCACTTGTGTCGACACATGTGAAGCAGTTTGCTGAGTGGTTCATGCTGAGTTGGAAAGTCTTTGAAGAATCAGCTGTCATAACCAACTGATCTGACACCTTTCTCAGAACTATCAGAAGACTGTTACAAACCGGATCAGCCGGTAATCAGGAGGAAACTCTATATAAAGGACTAGTTCGATACAATAGTGGGTAAAAAAAAGGAAAAGTGAACACACAACACTAAGAAGTGAATCCTTCAGAGAGAGTTTTCTACAACAAGAAAAGGGCAAACCCTTACGAAGGTAGATCCATATCAGTTTGCAAGGAAGGTTCAGATCTGATTCTGAATTCAAGGAGGAAGCTATCCGAAGATCAACTTCTACATCAAGTGAAGATCAACCTTATTTTGTTCTATCAAGAAGCTTTGAAACGACTAAGTCGGGTTGGATCTGAAGATCAGTTTATTCAAGAACTGATCAAGAAGCTCCCACCAGTGAAGAGATCTATCTGGTGAAATTTCTGGATCTCTTAATCAAACAATTTTTGGTAGGATCTGTTGTAAGATCTGAGTTGTAAGCCTGTAATTATAAAGACTGAGGTAGGGCTTTTGCCTGAGTTGTAGGAGTGGGGTTTCACTCTGAGTTGTAAGACTAGTGACATAGGCTGAGGTAGGGCTGAGGCCTGAGGTAGGGTTCTTGGGGAAGAATCTGATGTAGGACTTGTATAAGTCTGAGGTGTAGGAACCAATCTTGTTCTGAGTTATAAGATCTGTGGATCTGAGTAAGTGGAAGGAAGTTGGGCCGAATCCAGTTCACTACTGGATAGGCGAAGGGGGAAAGTGGATGTACCCATACCTTAGGGAACCACTATAAATCTGGTGTATGCTGTGCTGTGTTCATTATTCTGTGGTTTACATTTTTCTGTGCTGAGATAGATTTTGCTATTTGCCTAAAATTTTGAAGGAAAAATTAGAACCTATTCCCCCCTCTAGGTGTCTAGGCTCTTGAAATCAAGTCTTTCAAGTGGTATCAGAGGGAGGTTACTCAAATATTGTCCTAACAGTCTGAGTGGATCTCCAAGGCAAATAACATATTTCAAGAATGGGTTCAATAGAGAATCAGTAGGAATTTGGATCTATGAAACTGCCTATCTGCAGGAAAGAATGCTTTGGTATATGGAAGGAAATGGTCAGGTTGTTTATGGAAGCATCTGATCTAAGAATCTACATCACAGTACAAGAGGGTTCCTTCATTCCAATGAAGGTATCAGCTCTGGATGCAAATGTTAAAACCCCTAAGAGTTATTCTGAAATGACTAAGGATGAGATCATCCTGAAAACACTAGACAAAAGAGCACAAAACATTATAGTAAGTGCTATAGATGATGCCACATTTCAGAATCTGGTGTACTGTAAAACCTCTAAGGAAATGTGGGACACCCTGATTGTCTACATGGAGGGAACAGAAGAAGTCAGAGAAGGCATGAAATCTATGCTGAATCAAGAATATGAGAGCTTTAGACAAGCCAAGACTGACAGCATAGCTGAATGTTACAAGAAGTTCTTCAGGATTGTCAATGAGCTGATGACCTATGGAAGAGTCTTCAGCACATATGAACTGAATGACAAGTTTCTCAGGTCACTAACAAAGGACTGAGACACAAAGATATGTGCCATCAGAGAAGTGGCCAAGCTTGCTAATACACCTCTACCCACACTATTTGGAAAGCTGCTATCATATGAAATGCAGCTCACTGCCAGAAAAGAGGAGGAGAAAAACAGTAGGTCTGAGTACAAAGAAAGGTCTGTAGCCTTCAAGGCTGAAGGCACAAGAAAGGGTTAGAGAAAGTCTCCTTGTCCACCCAGAAGGATTGCGGAGACTGAAGAAGAAAATCTTGACAACAACACATCAGATAACAACACCACTGATGAGGAATTTGCTTCCTTTACAAGGCAATTTCAAAGGTTTATGAAAAAGAAGAAATGGAGAACCAGGCCATCAACATCCTTTTCCAAGGATGAGTATTACAAGAAAAAGAAGACTCCCAAGGAGGACAGGTATGCCTCAAAACCTAGTAAACAGACTAATTCTAAGATTGTTTGTTATTGTTGCAACAGGCCTGGACATGTCATAGCTGACTGTCCAGACAAGAGGACTGAATCTAAAGATAAGAAGAAGCATCAAGTGAAAGGCAAGAAGGAGAAATCCCTTGTTACTCAGAAGCAAAAGAGTTGGACAGACTCTTCATCTTCAAGACTAGGAGAAGAAGATAATACAGAAGCATATGTTGGGCTGATCTCAATAGAAGAGGATTCTAGGGAACTAGAATTCCTACAAATGTTGGACTCCATAAATGGAGCAGAAGACTACTGCTGTAGAGGGCTGATGACTCTATCAGAAAATGATCAGTGCCAGGATCAGCCTGGTCCTAGTAAGGTATACAGTTCTCCCTCAGCTTCAGATTACTGCACTGCATCAGAATCAGAAACTTCTACATCAAGAGATGTGGATGGTTCTGAATCTGAAGAGGATGTACATCAACTCATTAATGAGTATGGTGGGTTGTTGCAAGCTCTGAAGAGGAGCAAGTTTCTTGTCAAGGAGCAGGCCAAGGAGATTGAGTCTCTAAAGCAGGCAGCATCAGATTTAGCCGTGTTGACAGATTCAAAATGAAGGAGATTGCCAAACTAAAAAACTTTATTGTTATTCAGATGGGCACAATCTCTTTCAAGGAAAATCACATCAAGAAACTTGAGGAAAAACTTCAACAAGAAAGAGAGTTAGTGGCTAAATTCTCTAAGCCAATATCAGTCTTGCCTTGGTAGATAATTTCATTTCTCATAAAGGAAAGACTGGTCTAGGTTTCAAGGGCAGAACTAGGGCCACCAATTTTCATAGAAAAGGTAAGGCCCCAGCACAACCACTAGCTACAAAGCCCCCTATTTTATTTAGGAAATTGATGCAACCAACAAACATGTATGATCATGATAGTACTCATGGTCACTATGAGTATGAAGATCTCATGGGCAAGGCTGCAAATGCCAATAGATCTCACTATAGGCAAGCCCATCAGGTTCAAGAGGAAGTCTTGGGGTTTACTGCTCCAACACCTACACTCAACAGAACTGCTAACAACAAAGCAGTAAAGTCTGTACCTAAGAGAAGGTATAATAGGATTAAGTGTTGGTGCTGTGGCAATATGGGCCATTTTGTCAGGGATTGTTAGTTCAACACCAGTGTTAAAACTAAGAGTAGTCTACCTGTCAGAACAGCTGTAGGATTTCAACCTAACAATGACCTAGGACCCAATAACAATTTGGGTTCTAAGGGGAAGTGATTCTGTATTTGATGCAGATGAATCCAAGTGATCATACCCCTATATGGTACTTGGATAGTGGATGTTCCAGACACATGACTGGAATAAGAAGAATGTTGAGGGACTATGTACCTATAGAGAATGGACCCAAAGTAATCTTTGGTGGATCAGAAAAAGGAATCATCAAAGGATTTGGTAAAATTTTTAGTGATTCAATTACTATCACTAAAGTGGCTTATGTGAAGGGTCTAAAACATAACCTGATCAGCATAAGTCAACATAGTGATCTAGGTTATGACATCTCCTTCCTCAAAGGGGAGTGCCAAATAAGAAGGTCAAGTGATCAAGAGATCATTTTGACTGGCACTAGGAAAGGGAATGTATATTGTCTTAACCTAGATTGTGAGTTTGACAACTCACCCATTTGTCTAGTTGCAGGAGAAAAAGCTTCACTATGTGTCAAATGGCACAAGAGGCTTGCCCATCTAAACTATAAGTCAATAAGATAGCTGTTTAGCATGGGGTTAGTGAGGAATAGTCCTCAAGTCAAGTGCATTAAAGTGGGTGTGTGTTCAGCTTGCCAAAAGGGCAAACAGACTAAGTCCTCTTTCCAAGCACTTGATATCAAAGATTCAATGAGATTTTTGTATCTCTTGCATATGGATATGTTTGGTCCTATGCCAGTTCATAGTCTTGGTAGGAAAGTATATACACTAGTTATTGTGCATGACTATTCTAGATACACATGGATTTTATTCTTGAGGCAGAAATCTGAAACCCCAACTGTTTTCCAGACTTTTGTTAGACAAATTCAGAATGAACATAACAGTTTGGTGGTCAAAATCAGAAGTGACCATGGGACTGAATTTCAGTCTGATTGTATGACAAAGTTCTGTGATGAACTTGGGATTCATTAGGAATTCTCCTCACCTAGAACTCCTTAGCAAAATGGAGTTGCTGAAAGAAAGAATAGGACTCTAATTGAAGCAAGTAGAACACTACTTAGTGACAATACTCTCCCTGAGTACTTCTGTGCTGAGGCAGTAAATACTGCATGTCATGTTCTCAATAGAGCGTCCATCAATAAGAAATATAAGATGACCCCCTATCAGATTTTGAAAGGCAGAAAACCAAACATTTCCTACTTTAGAATATTTGGTAGCAAGTGTTATGTATTAGTTAATGGTAAGCACTACCAAACAAAGTTTGCTGCCAAATCCCTAGAAGGGATATTTGTTGGGTACAACAATAATAGTAGGACATACAAAATCTACAACTTAACTACCCAAGTTGTAGAGGAATCTGTCCATGTTGTATTTGATGAGTCTAAGTTGATTAACAGTGAATTGTCTAGTTCTTCAGTTAGTTCTACTGGTCTAACAGACAGGCTGGACAAGCTGACCATCAATGAAGAGGTACCTGCTAGGCTGGATGAGGAAAAAGATGCTTGATGTCCAGGGGGAGAACAAGACTCACTGGATGAAGAAGACAATGAGGAGCATCAGGTTGAGGAAAATAAAGAAGGCCATGAGATTGACAGATTTCGTCCAGCAAGAAGACACTTGAAGGATCATCCAGCACACCAAATTATTGGTGATGCAAGTCAAGGTGTTCTAATAAGAAGCAAAAGTATGAACACAGTCCTATGTTCTAGCTTTTTGTCACAAATAGAACCCAGAAAGTTTGAAGAAGCCATGCTAGACACAAACTGGATTGATGTTATGCAAGAAGAGCTGACTCAATTCAAAAGATGTAATGTATGGGAATTAGTTCCTAAACTAAAGGATCAAAACATAATAGGAACCAAGTGGATCTACAAAAACAAACTTAATGAGAATGACACTATAATCAAGAACAAGGCCAGATTGGTAGCAAAAGGCTACAGACAAGAGGAAGGGATTGACTTTGATCAAACTTTTGCCCCAGTGGCAAGGTTGGAGGCTATAAGATTGTTCTTGGCCTATGTTGCCTATCAAGGGTTTAAGGTATATTAGATGGATGTAAAGTCAGTATTTCTGAATGGTGACTTAAAAGAGGAAGTCTATGTTGAACAACCCTCAGGTTTTGTAGACTTCTCAATATCTTGATTATGTATATAGGCTTAGGAAAGCTCTATATGGTTTGAAACAAGTCCCAAGAGCTTGGTATGAAACCTTGTCTGCTTTTCTTATTGAGAATAAGTTCTCTAGAGGAAAGATAGATAAAACTCTATTCTTTAGGGAATCTAAAGGCAAGATAATTCTAGTCCAGATATATGTTGATGACATTATATTTGGTTTAACTGAAAACAACCTTTGTAGGAAGTTTGCCAAACTTATGCAAGGGAAGTTTGAGATGCGCAGTATGGGTGAGCTGAAGTTCTTCTTGGGATTTCAAGTTAGACAGACTGATGATGGATTATCCATATCTCAGTCTAAGTTCACCAAGGAGTTGATTAATAAATATGGAATGGACTCAGCCTCCACCATGAAAACTCCAATGGGAACAAGTATGCCTATATGCAAAGATGAGGCAGGGAAACCTGTTGATGAGTCTTTGTATAGAGGGATAATTATATCCCTACTTTATTTGACTGCTAGTAGACCTGACATCATGTATGCAACATATGTCTGTGCTAGGTACCAAGCTTGCCCAAAAGAATCTCATTATACTGCAGTTAAAAGAATTTTGAGATATCTTAAGGCACACCTAATCTAGGCCTTTGGTACCCTAAGAATAGAGATTTCTTACTAATAGGTTTCTCAGATGCAGACTTTGCAGGATGCAAAGAAGACAAGAATAGTACAATAGGAACCTGTCAATTCCTAGGAGGAAGGCTGGTGTCATGGTGCAGTAAGAAGCAAACAAGTGTAGCTATATCAACAACTGAATCTGAGTATGTAGCTGCAGGTAGTTGTTGTGCACAGTTGTTGTGGATATAGCACCAACTAAAAGATTATGACATCAAGGTAAGTAGAATTCTAATATTTTGTGATTCTACCACTGCTATTTTTATTGCTAAGAATCATGTATCACACAGTAGAACCAAGCATATAGAAATTAAGTTTCATTTCATCAGAGAACATGTTGAGAAGGAAGATATTAGTCTAGAGTTTGTGAATACAAATAATCAAATAGCTGATATATTTACAAAACCTCTGGATGAAATTAAATTCAATTATTTTAAAATTGAATTAGGTATGTTGAACCTAGAATAGGTTAGCACAAGATTCCCTAAGAAGAATATGTAAGTACAAAATTTCTCAGGAAATTAGTCTAAGTACAAAGTTTGTGTCGACACAAGCACAATTGTGTCGACACACTCAGTATGTTGCGTCGACAAAGAAAAAGGATGTGTCGACACAGCAACAATATCTGTGTCGACAAAAGAGTAGGTGTCGACATAACCTTGTCGAGACCTTATATCTAGAGGATTTTTTGTGTCGACACACAAAAGTTGGTGTTGACACAACTATGTCAAGACATGACCAACCCGCGTCGACCCTGACACAAGTATGTCGACATCTACACGTGTCGACTAAACCTAAGTTTTGTCAAGACCTAGGTCATTTCTATTGACACATGTAAACATTTTGTCGACTAAGGCTCGTCTTTTGACCTGCCCTTTACGCTAACACTATAAATAGGTAAAGCCAAAATCTGGTCGACTACGCTTTCAGAAATCTAGGATCTGCACCTTGTGTCGACAAAGACCTTCTCTTCTTTTCTCTTCCATCTCTCTCGACAATGGCGCCTCACCAGGATGATAAGGTGAATGAAGGATATGAGCTAGTTTGTGGAGGATTCACGACAGCTTCACAAGAAATCCAGGGTGTCATTACCCTAATTTCTGATAATGGTCTAGAATTCTTGGTCTCAGAACCAACAAAAATTTGGAAAAAGGAAGTAATGGAATTCTAAGTTGGTGCGGGCTAAACCCTAATATCAAGTTTGTATCATCTATTTCTCGGAAAGGGATGAATTCCAAAGAAAAGTTTCTGTCTGAGGAAGTTGGCAAGGTAATTCTGTGTAAGACTGGTGGACATGACAGAATTTCAGTCCACATGTTAAATCTGATGACAAGGATTATTTTCACTATAAAAACAGACTGGGCATCAATAGTTTTTGATAAGCTTCAAGAAGGAATAAAGAAACCAAATCTGGGAAGGATTTTGAGTTTATGTCTATCTGCTATAATACCAGATATTTTGAACCAACTTCTAGAAACCAAAATCAACCACATGAGGAGGATGGATGTGAGAATTCTATCTAGATGGGATAGAGTATTAACAAAGGAAGTATCTACTCCACAAAAACATGTTAAGAAAGATAAACAACATAAAAGGTTATTCAACAAGCAGAATCCTCCAGTGATTCTGAAGAAGAAGTTGTCTTCAGGACAGAGAAAGACATGCCACAAAAAGAAGCACAGGATCAAGTGGAGAGCAGTATGCTCTTAGAGCAACAGGTAGTCTCCTCTCCTGGTGGAGAAAATCCTGAACCAGCAGTACAAGACACTGTACAAGTTGAGCTGCCTGCCCAAGGGGGAGGTATTACTGAAGCTGCTCTAGAAAGTGAGCATGCTGCTGATACTATTATGGAAATAGTGCCAGAAATCAACAATGAAGAACTGCTAAATGTTGCGAAAGAAGCACAAAATGAGCAGATACAAGATACTGCTCAAAATATTCAAGTAAGTATCTCCTTTATAGAGAATGACCTGGACAAAGATCTGGATGTCCAGGGAGAACCATTTGTTTTCCAAACAAATTTTGTTCCTCCTGTTCAGCTGCAGCAAGAGGTAACTATGGAAGAGCTATTCCCTGAACAACCAACAGTAGGGACTGATGGGGAGCAGCAAATCATAGAAAAAGAACTACCAGGAACTGAGGGGGAGATATCTCAGCATGCCCCAACTGCTAAGGAACCAGTGAATATACAAAGTTCCTCAAAATCTTCTACTGATGAAGAAGCCTCAATGGCTATGAAAAGGAAGTTAGCTGGCTTAAGAAAATGAAGCTCAGGCTATAAAAAGGCTTTCCAAACAGTCACACCACCACCTGTTCCAAGCATGGATTTCAGTTCCCTACTGGTGCAATTGCAAGTGAAATTAGATGAGCAAAGGCAGTCTTTGGAAAGGTATGTGGATGAAACACATAAAGATTTGCAATTCCATCTGGCTCAAGATATCAAATTAATCAGATTTGAAGTAAATAAAAATAAAAAGAAAATGACAATTGCTTCCACAAGGGAGGAAATACTGTGGTATACTTGGCAAAGCAACAACAAGAACTCAACACTAAAGTGGAAGACATTGCAGTTAAGCAAGGATCTGTTCTTGAGAATCAAATCCGGATGAATGATAATCTCAAAGAGTCACACTTTGCCATTCTAACACAGATTGATAATCTAACAACTACTGTCAAAGATGAAGTGTCGAAGCAGATCAAAGAAGATATAACTGCTGTTCAGGAAACATTTACAAAATCTCACAAGAATATTTCTAGTTTCTTGCAGAAGTTCAGTAATTATTACAAAGAAGGAACAAATTATCTTGTTAACCAAGTCAGATTTCAGAAGGATGATCTGAGAGATCATGTTGAAAGAGAAGTCATAAAGGGGGAGAGGGTGTTAGTCAAAGCCAGCTCAGATCATGCTAAATGGATATCAAATAGCATCAGAGCAACTCTTGGATATCCCCCCTTGTGTGATGATGACCATATTGCTGCGTCTGGAGTGCAACCTGCCTATATTGAAGGAGATCAACCTGACGTTGCTCAGGTCATTTACCCTATAGTTGATTTTGACATGGTTCACCAAGAAGTTCAGTCAATGTACAACCCTCTATAGGAGGTTAAAAATATTATTATTGAAAAAGTGGAAATGTTAGAGGCTGCCAAGGAAGCTCAAAAGGAAGCACAACTGTCCAAGAAAAGGTTTAGAGAATAGGCTGAGTTGAAGCCTGATTTTGAGCAATGGAGCCCTACTTCCAGGAACATTATATTGACTGCCTGGAAAGCTGTGAAGGACAAGACCCATGAAAGGGGTAAATGGTATACTGAGCAAGAGTGAAATAAGTATCAAGCCAGACAGGAAGCCATTCTTCAATACAGAAGGAAAGCAAAAGTTGGGAAGTTAACTACGAATGCTCTGGAGCCTAGAAAGTATTTCACAAAGCCTTTTTATTATTTTGAAAGGCAAAGGATAAGGGCTGAAGAACAGAAAAAGAAGGATCTGAATGGAAAGAAACCTACTGATGTTGCTGAACCTACTATGCAGGCTCAGATTAGATCAGGAAAAGGCATTATGATTAAGGAGCCTAGTCAATTATAGGATAGTTAGGCTTATGTATAGAACAATGTAACTTTTTGGCTTTTGTTCTAAAGAAAACTGTGTAAACTTAAAATTTCTCTCTGATTAAATGAAATCAGTTTCAGTATTCATTTCAGTTGTTTACAATGTTTATATGTTACCCTACAGTGAAAAGTATGTACATCTATTTCTTTTTATGTGTTTTATTATGAGTGATGTATATCTTTGACTAAAGGTTATGACTTCTCCAAATAGCGGGAGATTGTTGGGAACACTGTTAATATGTACCAGATTTGGAGAAGCCTCATCTTAATCAATGATATACATCAATTTGTATTTGATGTATGTTTGAGTTTCATTGTGCAGGTTTAAGAATTGGAAGAAAAGTTTCTAAGTACAAGTGTCGACACTTGTGAAGAATTATGTCGACACTTGTGAAGAATTATGTCGACACTTGTGAGGAATTGTGTCGACACCCATGCATAATTTCGACACCAAAAGAAGAAGCTGTGTCGACACCCAGACTTGTGACGACACTTGTGAAGAATTGTGTCGACACCTAAAGAAGAAGCTGAGTCGACACTCAGACTTGTGTCGACACCTAAGCTAGGAGTTATATCGACACTGAAAGCAAAAGCTGTGTCGACACCCAGGAGTTATGTCGACACTGAAAGCAGAAGCTATGTTGACACCCAGGAGTTATGTCGACACCGGAAGCAGAATTGTGTCAACACACAGGACTTGTGTCGACACATTTAACAGATGCTGTGTCAAGTACCAGAAGAATGACTATGTAGACACATGGAGTATTGTGTCGACATCATCAAGTCTTGTGTCGACACTTAGTCCACTTTGTACAACCTTGGGCTCGCGAGAGGTGGTCCAGCAAGCGAGAAGGGGAGAGTGGCGAGATGATAGGATGCCCACCTGCAGGAGGGGAGATGGGGGATCCTCTGAAATGGGTGAGACCTCCTAGTGGGCGAGATCATTCTAGGAGGCGAGAGAGCCCACAGGCCGAGAGAGGGGGGGGGAGACGGACAGGGAGGTCATCTCGCCCGGCAGTGCCTTCCCCACTCGCCACATGGGAGAAAAGATGCCTTTACCCTTTTACCCCCAAAGGGGGATTTTACCTTCGTGCCCCAGGTGATTTTACACTTCTACCCCTGGAGGTCTGCGTATAACTCTCCAGAACAGCGAATTTTGGCTGTTGGCTGACCCAACCCAGGGTGTTTTGGTCTTTTCAGGATGATTCAGAAGTGCTATTTGCAGATCAGATTCAAAGGCCTATAAATAGACCGATAAGGTGCCTGGGATGGTTGTTGAACCTTTCCACTATCTTCTTCACAGTCACCTAGCTCAGCATTGGCTAGGGAGGGGAAGATTTTCAGTTCTTCCGGGAAAGAGGTGGGACCTCCGAGCTGAGACCACTCAGTCAGTTTTCAGGTCTCCGACTCTCGTCAGGAGGATAACACAGGGAGAGTACCTGTGGGCTGCATCCTGTTTCGAACTTTAGCAGGAACCAGAAAACTGGTTCCAACATTTTTGGTGCGGTGAGCGTGGAATCGCAGCCCTCAGAGAAGAACATTGAGCAACCACATGGAGGGAGGTCACGGAGAAGGAGAGGGAGAGGGCTCGGATAACCCGGGAGGATTTGTCCGAAGGGAAGATTTTATGGCTTCAATCAAGGGGATCATGAACTTGTTGCAAGGGATCTCGCGACAGGGAGATTATTCAACCCCACTGCCTCAAGTGCCGGCTCTCACAACACAAGAAGAGCTCGTCTCGGCGCAAGTGGGAGAAGATGCCCCGGGGAGGAGATCGGGGAGGGAGGTGATGGCGGAAGGGAGCAGGAGAGACATGGCAGGAAGGGAGTTGTTCCCAAGTCCGGCGAGTACCATCTCGCCAGGGGAGGTCGTCGCGCGAGTAGGGGTGGCGAGACCTACGGCGAGAGGTTCGCCATTTTGTGAGCTGATCCTGTCAGCTCCCATCCCAGAAGGGTTCCGGGAACCCGAGATGAACTACTATGTGGGGATAGACTATCCCCTTCATCACTTGCAATGGTTCAAGGACGCAGTTTCGATCAGGCCATGACGGACACGTTTAAATGCCGTCTTTTCGCCATCACTCTAAAGGACAAAGCTAGAGACTGGTTTCATCAGCTCCCGACAGGCTCGATATACTGCTTCGAGGACCTAAGCACGAGCTTCCAGTTTCGGTTCTCCACTTCTAAGAAGAGAAAGAGGAACCCATAGTCAATCTTTTTGATTAAGTAGAAGGCGGATGAGTCACTGGCTCAGTACGTGGATAGGTTCCAAGAGGAGATCTTGGATATACAGGAGGTACCAGGGTTTGCCCTCCAGATGGCCTTTACTATGGGACTACGGGAAGGTTTCTTCAAAATGAGCCTTACCCGGAAGGCGCCACTGTCTTTTGAGGGCTTGATGGAGAAGGCGGCAAAGGAAATATCGATGGAGACGGCAAACCCCGCTTTCGCAAATAAGTTGGCGAGGCTTACTGAGGTTGAGTCGAGGGAGTCAGGTGGGAGGCAGCAGGAGGCGAGGAGAAGAGAAGAGATGAGGGCGCCAGCATATCAAGAGCTGGGATGGAGGCAACAGGGAGGCCCTGTCCCAGGACAAGGTAGAGGATTTCCCCACAGGGGGAGGAACCAACAAGGAGGACCGGGAAGATTTCACCAGCAAGGGTGGGGGTATTGATATAGACCACCCCTGACCCCTCCACAGCAGGCTATGGATATCAGCCGAGGCAGAGGTAGAGGCCGAGAGAGAGGAAGAGGAGCAGGATCAGGGAGAAGAAGAAACCCTCAGGAAGGAAGGCAAGGGGGGGGGGGGGGGGGAGGCGGCGTTGCCATATTGTGACTTCCACGAGGAGGAAAGTCATGCAACAGCTACCTGCCCCGATTTCTTGGAAATGAGGAGAACTAGAGGAGCGGGGGAACAACCAAGACCGGTACGGATAGAGGAAGTGACAGGTACAGGAGAAGAGGATCGATGTGTGGATTGAACAGATGAAGGAGAACGCAGAGCAATTAGAGTAATCCATGGGGGAGTAGGGATAGAGGTGACCCGAAAGGCGAGCCTTCACACTATGTACCGCCGAAGCGTATCCTCGACATCACAATCCCCTCCCCCAGATGAAAAGATCACTCTTTCAAGGAAGGACATGCCAGATCATGTAGACCCTTTCTGTGATGCGCTGGTTATACGAACCGCCATCGAGAACTTTACGGTGTCACAGATCCTAGTAGATAATGGGAGTTCGGTAAACGTGATTTTCAAAAAAAGCATTCAATACAATGGGGGTAGAGGACCGGAGGGTGCTGGCGGTGGATGGACCATTGTTTGGGTTCTCAAGAGAGAGGAAAGAAGTCGATGGGGGAGTGGGACTCCAAGTAACCCTTGGGGGGCTATCTCGGAATTGCCGCTTCGTCATAGTGGATGCCACCAGTAGTTACAACGCCATTTTTGGGCGCCCATTGATCAGCGCTTTCAGGTGCATTCCCTCATCGTTTCACCAGTGATTGAAACTGAACTCAGGAGGTACCCAGATTAGGGTGCGGGGGGATCCAAAGGTTGCAAGGGAATGCTACGTAATGGCAGTAAACACCGTCACCTGGCAGGGAGACGCTGAAGAAATGGGGAAGAGGATGGAGCAATTGCAACAGTAACTGGGGGGCAAAGTGGAAGAAGGAGAGGAGGAAGATGTTGAAGGAGAAGGAGAAGTAGTGATGGTCGGAGGCATTGCGGGGGAGCTAGAAATTGCGGGAGAGGAGTACGGAGAGACGGGGATGGTGGAAGAAGGAGAGGAGGAAGATTCTGAAGGAGAAGGAGGAGTAGTGATGGTCGGAGGCATTACGGGGGAGCCAGAAATGGCGGGAGAGGGGTACGGAGAGACGGGGATGGTGGAATAAGGAGAGGAGGAAGATGCTGAAGGAGAAGGAGGAGTAGTGATGGTCGGAGGCACTGTAGGAGAGCTAAAATGGCTGGAGAAGATGGAGGGAGAAAAGGGAAGAAGAAGATGGAGGAAGCGTGGGGGGGGGGGTCGCCCAGGAGGGGGGCCCGACTGGAAAAAATAAGAGCCTCACTACAGGAAGGAGAGGGCGCAAGCAAGTGGGAGATGGAAAAGCGTGGGGAAGAAATGGTGATGGCTATTGCAGAAGACGAAGCCAGAGAACAGGATGCGCTGGAAGAGTAGGAAGGAGAGGAAGAGCCATCAAGGCTAAAAGCGGCCGTGGAGGTACTCGAGGTAGAAATCCGTACCAAGGATGGTAGAGAGGAGAAGATAAAGATCAGCGGCGAGCTCAGCCCGGAAGACCGAGAGAAGATCAAGGCCTGCGTGTAGAAAAATATTGACGTCTTCGCGTGGAGCGCCGCAGACATGCCCGGGGTCGATGCGGACGTCGCTTGTCACCGCCTCAATCTCGACCCCAACACTTGCCCCATATAGCAGAAGAAGAGGGCCATCGCCTCCAAGATGGCCGGACCTATTAGAGAGGAAGTAGAGAAATTACTTAAGGCGGGGTTTGTATCCGCCTGTAAGTATCCGGGGTGGGTGAGTAATGTTGTAATGGTTAAAAATGGGAGGGTAGGTGTAGAATGTGTGTGGATTTTTCTCTTTTAAATAAAGCATGCCCCAAGGATTGTTACCCGCTGCCTCGAATCGACGCGCTGGTTGACTCGGCCGTCGATTTTCCTTTTATGAGTTTCTTGGATGAGTTTTCCGGATATCACCAAATACATATGCATCCTCCGGACGTTAAAGACGTCACCTTCGTCACGGAGGATGGATGCTTCTGTTTTAATATAATGCCTTTCGGTTTGAAAAATGCGGGAGCAACCTACCAAAGAATGATGGATCGGATCTTCCGAAAACAGAGAGGGAGGAACCTCGAGGTGTACGTAGATGACTTGATGATCAAAAGCAAGGACCTCGAAGCTCATATCCTAGACCTTGGGGTGACCTTTGAGACCCTAAGGAAGTATAAAATGAGACTCAACCGCCTGAAATGTGTTTTTGGAGCCAATAGGGGAAAGTTACTCGGACATCTTCTCACCCCATCGAGAGTGGAACCCAACCCCGAAAAAGTGAAAGCAATCCTGGAGTTGGAGTCCCCTAGAAATGCTAAGGAAGTTCAACATCTCACCGACAAGTTGGATGGGCTAAGCAGGTTTCTCTCCCGAGCCGGAGAGAGATGCTCTCCTTTCTTTCGGATGCTGCGGGGAGGCAAGAGGTTCGAGTGGACCCCAGAATGTGAGAATGCTTTCCAGGCTGTAAAGCAACAGCTCACCCAGACGCCTTTACTCCAGGGGCCAAGGAAAGGAGAGGTCTTGTTCCTACACTTGGGGGTAGGGACTGGGGCAGTTAGCTCAGTTCTTGTGCGAGAAGAAGGAAAGAAGCAATTTCCGATCTACTATGTGAGCAAGGTCCTAAAGAAAGCGGAGCTCTTCAGGCCGTCTATAGAAGAAGGGGAGCTCATGGAGATATGCCAGCAGAGGTCTTGGATGGACCCCTTCATCACGTTTTTGGCGTAAGGGCAGCTACCCGCGAAAGAACTCGACAAGAAGCATACCAGATACAAATCGGTGTACTACGTGCTGAAGGATGGAGTTTTATACCGCAAGACGCTGTCAGGTTTGCTAGCCCGATGTGTGTCAGAGGAAGAGGTTCCAAAGGTTCTGCAAGAGATTCACTCGGGACAATGTGGGAGTCACTCGGGGAGCCGGACATTAGAAGGGAGGGTGCTGAGACAGGGGTACTTCAGGCCTACCCTCAGGAAAGATGCGGAGGAATTCGCGAAAAGGTGTCAAAAATGCCAGGAGTTCGCCCCCCTCCAGCTCCTTCCGGCCCATAGGTTATAGACGATCACAGCTCCCTAGCCTTTCGCTATATGGGGGCTAGATCTGGTGGGTCCTTTTCCCCAAGCATGTGGCCAGAGGAAATTCCTGCTAGACATGGTGGACTACTTTTCGAAATGGTTGGAGGTGATGGCTCTGGCTAAGGTAACATCGCAGGTGGTCAAGAATTTCGTATGGGGGGAAATCATCTGCCGGCATGGGTTACCTCAAGCCATTGTAATAGATAACGGACCACAATTTGCATGTAGAGAGTTCGTGGATTTCTGTATCCGTTTGGGAATAGATCTCCGCTTTGCCTCTGTTCATCATCCACAAAGTAATGGGCAGGTGGAAGCAGCCAATAAAGTCATTGTCAATCTGTTGAAGAAGAAAGTGTAGAATTTGAGGGGAAGATGGATTGAGCAGCTACCTTCAGTCCTTTGGGCCTTGAAAACCACACCAAACACCGCCACGGGAGAGACCCCGTTTAAGCTCTCTCATGGCTCGGAGGCTATCATAACTATCGAGTTTGAAGTCACATCACCAAGAGTAGTTGTTGCAAGGGAAGGAGCCGAAGGATGGAGAGAGGAGAATGAGGAAGAATAAAGACTCTCTCTGGATCTCATGGAGGAACTCAGGGATTTGGCGATGGTCCGGTAGGAGGAGGTCAAGTGCCGGATGGCAAGGTACTTCGACAAGCATATAAGGGTCAGGCAGTTCGAGAAGGGAGATTTGGTCCTAAAAAAGGTAGATGCAGCAGGTAGAGGGTCCTCCGTAGGGAAGCTCAATCCCAATTGGGAGGGTCCTTTTGTAGTAAAAGAAGTCTTAAAGTCAGGAGGGTACCACTTCCAGGATGTGGACGGGGTATCCGTTGAGCGAGCCCGGAGTGGCGATGATTTAAAGAGATTTTACCCGTAGCACTTTCTGTTCATTGCACTTTTTATTGTTGTACAATACTTGCCATTTTAATATGATGGGAGTGTGGGTGACCTTTCTATGGTGTTGAAGTATTAGACCGGGCGGCCTTGCGGTCTGGTCCAGCGGTTTGTTGACCGGGCGGTCTGGCGGTCTCACTCTGGAGCCTGGAGACCGGGCGGTCTATCGGTCGCCCATTGCGGCCTGTTCTATCCTGCTGGAGTTGCCGAGCGGTTAACCCATCTGTTAAACCGCGCGGCCTGTGCGGTCTCCTTTATTTCTAGCCGCTCTGTACTGTAAATGTTTAGTCCCACATTGTTTGTATACTCTCTCTCATATCTCCTCCATTCTATATAAGGAAGGTCATACCTTTGTAAATGATATCTTTTTTGGATAATAAAATTTCGATTATTCAAAAGTCTATCCGTTTGTTCTTTCTTTTTCGCTACTTTCTACATGGTATCAGAGCACACGGTCGTTTTCTCCTGATTGTGTGCGCTCTCTGCTTCTCGCTGCTTGTTTTCGCTTTTCGCGACCTGTCTCGCGCTTTGCCTTTCTTCTGTCCGCTGCCTGTTCGCGCGGCTTGCTTCTCCTTGGTTCTCCTCTCCTATAGCTATTCGTCGCCGCGACCTGTTTCGTGGTCGCCGCGCTCCTGCTTCTTTCTTGCCTCTCTGACTTCCTAGTCGTTGCGGCCTGTTTCTGTTCGCCCGACCTGCGACTTGTTCTAGTCGCTGCCTGTTGCCTCCTCTTCTCTTCTCTTCTGTTTGCTCGGCCTTTTCAGTCCGCGCGACCTCTTCCCCGCTGTGCCTTTGACTGCTTTCTAGCCTCTTCTGTTCGCGCGACTTCTTCTTTTTCTATCCGCTGTAGTTTCTTGCTGGTTTTTCTATGACTACTTCCGGTCTCACCACCACTCCTGCAGCTCCTTCTCCTCCTCCTCCTCCTTCGGGCAACCTTGGCACCCTTTCTAAGCTTGTGGGCTCCAACTATCCCGATTGGAGCGTTTCTTTCACTTTTCTCCTTCGCTCTCAACGCAAGCGTCATCACCTCACCGATGACCCTCCTCCTCGTACCTCTCCTGAGTTTGATGACTGGGATGCGAGTGATGCTCTTGTCCGCACCTGGCTGGCCAACAGCCTTTCTGATGAGTGCCTTCCCGTCATTCGCCACGATGAGACGATCAAGGCCGTCTGGCTTCACCTCGCTGCCCTCTATTCGAAGGGGGGCCAGACGTCCCGCATTTACACTCTCTATGCGGACCTGTTCGCCCGCCCTTCCATGTCTCCTGCTGCGGCCTATCAGCAGGTTCAGGCTCTTGGTGCTGAAATCCTCCAGAATCGCCCCTTCTCCGCGGACTTGGCCGACCAGCACAAACACTTCCAGGAACTCTTGGTTGTTTGTTATCTTCTTCGTCTTCCGGATTCTTATGATATGATCTGCCAGCAGATCTTGGGTGAGGCGGAATCTCCTACTTTGGATGCCACTGCGGCCCGCATTGCCGCTGTTACTTCGCTGCTCCAGCGGCCTCTTTTGGCCTCCCCCCCTTCCCAGGACTCCTTTGCTCACCAAGCTCAGAGGGGGGGCCCTGGTAGCCGCGGCCCCTCCGGCGGACGGGGTTCATCCCGGTTTCTCTGCTCTCACTGTGGTCGTACCGGCCATTCTGTTGACCGCTGCTGGCAGAAACATCCTCATCTTCGCCCTTCCAGTGATGCTCCTTCTTCGGCCTCCGCCTCTTCTCGGCCCTCTGCCTCTGTGGCCACGACGTCAGGTAGTGCCCACGTCGTTACCCAAGTTAAATGGCTGATTGACTCCGGTGCTACCAATCATATGACGGGCAACCCTCATTGCTTCTCCCGTCTTGAGACACATGACCGCTTACCCCCGGTTCGTGTGGCGGATGGTTCACCGTCCTCGGTTCATGGGACGGGCATGGTTCAACTCACCCCATCGCTTTGCTTGGAGGACACCCTCTATGTCCCAAAGTTCCCGTGCAATTTGTTATCAGTTACTACTTTATGCCGGCAACTTCAGTGCTCCGTCTTATTCACTCCCACTACTTGTTCTTTTCAGGACCCGAGAACCCAGCAGACGATTGCTACTGGGACTGAGAGCGGCGGCCTCTACTTCCTCGACGATATTTCCGCTCTGTCCTCCTACTCCTCCTCCACAGATCTCCTTCAATGGCATCTTCGCCATGGACATCCTCCTCCTCGGATTCTCCGCCAGCTTCTGCCCCACTTACCTCCTACCAGTTCTCCGCTCAACTGTGATGCGTATCAGCTTGGCAAACATCATCGCTCCTCCTTCCCACCGAAGCAAGGTCGTGGCTCCTCTCGCCCGTTTGATCTTATTAATTCTGATGTATGGGGTCCTGCTCCTACTCTCACTGTTGGTCGGGGCAGTTCCTATTTTGTCACTTTTATAGATGATTTTTCACGCTGTACTTGGGTGTATCTGTTAAAAGATCGCTCTGAACTCTTTTCTGTTTGGCAATAATTTTATTTTATGATTCAGACTCAATTTGCTATTTCTATTAAAGTTTTACGTTCTGATAATGCCAAAGAATATCTGAATCATGAGTTCTCCTCTTTCTTTCACCAACATGGCTTGCTTCATCAAACGACTTGTGTTTACACCTCCCAGCAGAATGGGGCGGTGGAGCGTAAAAACCGTCACCTGCTTGATGTTGCTCGTACTCTCATGACGCAGATGCACGTCCCTCGCTCCTACTGGGGCTACGCTATGCTCCTCGCCTGCTATCTCATCAATCGCCTTCCCTCCACAGTTCTCCACGGCCAGACGCCCTTCTCCATTCTCTACCCCCACAAGGAACCTTTTCCTCTCCCTCTCCGTGTCTTTGGCTGTACGGCCTTTGTTCATGCTCCCTCCGCTACCCGCGACAAGCTTTCCCCCCGTTCCACCAAGTGTGTCTTTTTGGGGTACTCTACCACTCAAAAAGGCTATTGCTGCATTGATCCCCTTCTCTGCAAGCAGTTTGTCTCCGCGGATGTCACGTTTTTCGAGACTGCTTCCTATTTCTCTCCTACCTCTTCTCTTCCTTCTGATATCTCCGTTTCTTCCACGCCTCTCTACGTTTTCCCACCTCCGTCTCCTCCTCCACCGACTCCTTCCCGGTCCGTCTCACCACCCACCCCTCCTCCCTCCTCTCCGCCGCCGTCTCTCTCTAGTCCCGGGCCAGCCTTCTCCGCCACGGACGCTCCCATCGCTGACGCTCCAGTCGACCTAGATCTTCCCATTGCTCTTCGCAAAGGGGTGCGGGCGTGTACTCAACACCCGCTTGCGGCAGTTGTTTCCAATGATCGGCTTTCTCCTTCTCGCAGGTGTTTTGCCTTGGCTATCTCTGCTACTACTACTCCCCGCACCTACTAGGAGGCTCTTGCTCTCCCTCATTGGAAGTCTGCCATGGATGAGGAGATGGCTACTGTTACTGAACGGGGTACCTGGACCCTGGTTCCTCCTCCCGTGGGCAATGATGTGGTTGGCTGTCGCTGGGCCTTCGTTGTGAAGTTTCGCCCCGACGGCACTGTGGATCGCTATAAAGCTCGGCTGGTGGCCAAGGGCTTCACTCAGACTTACGACATTGATTACTTTGATACCTTTTCTCCGGTTGCTCGCCTCAGCACCATCCGGGTTCTTCTTTCTGTGGCTGTTAACCGGGATTGGGCTATTTCCCAGCTTGATGTGAAGAATGCCTTTCTCTATGGCGATCTTCAGGAAGACGTGTATATGGAGCAACCTCCTGGGTATGTTGCTCAGGGGGAGACACGTGTATGTCATTTGAAGAAGGCCATTTATGGCCTAAAGCAGAGCCCTCGGGCATGGTTTGACAAGTTCAGTGGTATTGTGGCTACCATCGGCTTTCGAAGGAGTTCGGCCGATCACTCCTTATTCATTCGCAAAACGGCCTCGGGACTGGTGGTTTTGGCCGTATATGTGGATGATATTCTTCTTACTGGCGATGACCGAGATGGGGTGGACTTGACGAAGAAGCACCTCCGTCAGCACTTGGTCACGAAGGATATGGGCTCCCCGAAATACTTTTTGGGGATAGAAATCTCTCGGAAACCTGACTCGTTGGTTCTCTCCCAACGGAAGTATGCCCTTGATCTTCTACAAGAAGCAGGATTGACAGGTGCCAAACCGGCTCGGTTTCCCATGGCTATTGGAGAAGACAAAACGTGGACGGATGACTCGCCACTTCTATCTGATGTCACAAGGTACAGACATTTGGTAGGCAAACTCATCTATCTCACGGTGACTCGACCCGACATCGCCTATGCTGTAGGCAAGGTCAGTCAGTTTATGCAAGCTCCCAGGGATTGCCATCTTCAGTCCGCCCTGAAGATTTTAGAGTATATCAAAGCAGCACCAGGCAAAGGGTTACTCTTTCAGAAGAATGGTCATCTGAGGGTTGAGGCCTACTAAGATTCAAGTTACGCGAATGACAAAGGCGATCGTAAATCCACATCAGGCTTTTGTACCTTTGTTGGCGGTAATCTCGTGAGTTGGAAGAGTAAGAAACAGTCTGTTGTCTCCAGATCCAGTGCCGAAGCCGAATACCGGAGTATGGCGTCGACCACGTGTGAGTTAAAATGGTTGCGGGCTCTCATGCTTGACCTGGGCGAGGTATATGACTGTCCTCTCCCTATGTTCTATGACAACAAGGCCGCTATATACATATCCAGAAATCCGGTCTTCCATGAGAGAACAAAGCATATAGAGGTTGACTGTCACTTCATTCGGGAAGAGATTTTGAAGAAAAAGATTTGTACTCCATTTGTCACCTCTGACAAGGAATTGGCAGATATCTTCACCAAGCCGGTTTCTACTTCCTTCTTCCACATTTGTGACAAGCTGGGCATGATTGATATCTATGCTCCAGCTTGAGGGGGAGTGTTGAAGTATTAGACCGGGCGGCCTTGCGGTCTGGTCCAGCGGTTTGTTGACCGGGCGGTCTGGCGGTCTCACTCTGGAGCCTGGAGACCGGGCGGTCTATCGGTCGCCCATTGCGGCCTGTTCTATCCTGCTGGAGTTGCCGAGCGGTTAAGCCATCTGTTAAACCGCGCGGCCTGTGCGGTCTCCTTTATTTCTAGCCGCTCTGTACTGTAAATGTTTAGTCCCACATTGTTTGTATACTCTCTCTCATATCTCCTCCATTCTATATAAGGGAGGTCATACCTTTGTAAATGATATCTTTTTTGGATAATAAAATTTCGATTATTCAAAAGTCTATCCGTTTATTCTTTCTTTTTCGCTACTTTCTACATATGGCATCAAGGGTGAGACGAAAGAGAGGAGACCCCGAGCAGACCCACTGACCAGGCTCTCATCTAGCTGGCAGGGCTGTAGGCTCACTCGGTGGTTGGAGATGGATTAAAGAGGAGACCCCGAGCAGACCCGCTGACCAGGCTCTCATCTAGCTGGCAGGGCTGTAGGCTCACTCGGTGGTTGGAGATGGATTGGATAGGAGACCCCGAGCAGACCCGCTGACCAGGCTCTCATCTAGCTGGCAGGGCTGTAGGATCACTCGGTGGTTGGAGATGGATTAGAGAGGAGACCCCGAGCAGACCTGCTGGCCAGGCTCTCATCTAGCTGGCAGGGCTGTAGGCTCACTCGGTGGTTGGAGATGGATTGGGGAGGAGATCCCGAGCAGACCCGCTGACCAGGCTCTCATCTAGCTGGCAGGGCTGTAGGCTCACTCGGTGGTTGGAGATGGATTGGAGAGGAGACCCCGAGCAGACCCGCTGACCAGGATCTCATCTAGCTGGCAGGGCTATAGTCTCACTCAGTGGTTGGAGATGGATTGGAGAGGAGACCCAGAGCAGACCCGCTGACCAGGCTCTCATCTAGCTGGCAGGGCTGTAGGCTCACTCGGTGGTTGGAGAGGAGACCCCGAGCAGACCCGCTGACCAGGCTCTCATCTAGCTGGTAGGGTTGTAGGCTCTCTCGGTGGTTGGATATGGATTGGAGAGGAGACCCCGAGCAGACCCGCTGACCAGACTCTCATCTAGCTGGCAGGGCTGTAGGCTCACTCGGTGGTTGGAGATGGATTGGAGAGGAGACCCCTAGCAGACCCGCTACTAGGCTCTCATCTAGCTATCAGGGTTGTAGGCTCACTCGGTGGTTGGAGATGGATTGGAGAGGAGACCCCGAGCAGACCCGCTGACCAGGCTCTCATCTAGCTGGCAGGGCTGTAGGCTCACTCGATGGTTGGAGATGGATTGGAGAGGAGACCCTGAGCAGACCCGCTGACCAGGCTCTCATCTAGCTGGCAGGGATGTAGGCTCACTCGGGGGTTGGAGAGGAGACCCCGAGCAGACCCGCTGACCAGGCTCTCATCTAGCTGGCAGGGCTGTAGGCTCACTTGAGGGCAAGGTAAGTGGCGAGAATTCACGGGGAGCAATGTTCAGGTTTATCAGGAGATTGGTGGAAAATCTCTAGAAAAAGGAAGGATCGGGGGTCAGGCCAGGGAGGAGGGCCCCCGGCCGACACTCGGCATGGGCGGTCTCGCCCATAGCGAGTGGGCCTTCCTTGTTCAAGGCGCAAGCCTAGCGTAAGAAGGTGGGGCCTGTCAAGAAGGGCGGCTGGTCTCCAGGGACTTCAGCGCAGGTTAATCGTGCGGCGAGACGAGCGCTAAGGGTCAGCTGATCTCGCGGGTAGTATAGGAGAAGAAAGATCCAAGGTCTCGCGTTTTTGTCTAGCTATTAAGCGAGACGACCGAAGATAAAAGCAGCGATTAAGTAACATATAAAACGTCCAAGGTCTCGCGTTTTTGGCTAGCTATTAAGCGAGATGGCCGAAGATAAAAGCAGCGATTAAGGAACATATAAAAGGTTTAAACAGAATTTCCTTGGGACAAGAAGAACACCTCGCTATTTTCAAGGAATTGTCTACCAAAATTACAAGTACCAGACAATAAAAAGAAAAAAGGGGGAGAGAAGCCACTGGAGCTGATGATTCTCTACTTGCTGCCAGAAGAAGAGCTGTCATCCGTCTTGCCGTATAAGCGGGGGACCAGGTCATGGGCAGTAACTGTGTCGGCATCATCGCGCACCACCCCCAGCTCCTTCATCATTTTAAGAACAAGCTGCACTGTTCCGAAGGAATGCCTTCTATAGAGTAGCGGGAAGGAACGCTTTATTGGTCTGAGGGGGGTGCCGCGCTATTCCGAAGGCGGAAATTTTCAACTTTCAATTTCTTGTTTTCTCCCTCCAACTCCTCAATGCACGAGCGCATCCTGTTGGCTGACTCGGCATCCTGTAGGAAGAGAACGAGTAAAGGACCATAATGAGCGGCGAGTATGACTAGCAAAGCAGCGGTAAGAAAATTTACCACACCACCCTGGCTCTGTGGGAGGAGGTTGTCGGCAACAACCAACCGCTTCCCCAAGTCGCTGGATTTCTCCCGTTCCGCTGCGAGACCGGCCTCAGCTTCCTTCCACTTTCTATTGTTGAAAACCAGGCGGCGCGAGACCCGGTGCGCGAGTTCCAAGGAGCGAAATTGAGAGTGGGCACTCTTCAGAATGAGATCTCGCGACGCCTCATTGTCTCCGGGCTCAGAGCCAAGGCCACCATATAGCCCAAACCCTAGGGAGAAGGCGTGACTGGTGTGTGGGGGGGGGGGGGGGGTCCAGCTCTTTCCAGGAAGGAAGGAGAGTGGACACCGACATGCGGTTAGCGTCCTTGTCACATAGGAGCACTGACTCGCCGACATCATCATCGGTCACAGGCCCCATGTTGTAATTGTGGTGCGAGGCGGGAGCCGGGCGACTGGAGGATCCAGCCTCACCGGAAGGGTACTTAGTAGGCAGAACATTTGTGGTGGCAGCTGGCTCTAACAAGACCGCCTCGCGGGCAGGTGAGACGGGTAGTCGGGGAGGTGAGGGAGACGATAAAGAGATGGGGTACAGGGATCCCGATGGCTCTTTCCTTTCCTTGGCAGACCTTTTCTCCTTTTCGAAAGACACATATTTCTTCACCTTCTTCTTTGGGCTGTGCCAAGAAGTGCCCTCGTCCCCGGGCCTCTTCTTTGGGGTGGGGATCAGCGTGTCCTTCGTGGCCTCTGCCGCCATACTCGCTAAGGCGAGAGCCCGGTTACTCTGGTAAGGGGGCTGAAGAGGGATGGTTCTCTCTCCTAGGCAGAATAACAGTCAGCAGAGAACCAAAATTTACAAGCCTAAGAGGGGGGACAGGAGTATACCTTCGCCGGGGAAGACGGCTGGAAGCGAGTCGAGGTCTCGCCTGAGGTAATTAACCTCGAAATTCTTCCTTGCGAAGAAGTCGCAAAGATCCTTCTCGGCACCCCCAACCTTGGGGGTTTCATAGTAGCATTTGGCAGGAGACACTGGGGCGAGAGGAATGCCTCCCAAATCCCCGCGAACAAAGACGAAGCGGGTCAGCCAGTGGTGGTTTTTATTCGGTGTCTCGCACAACTTTAGGCCTTGGACTGTGAAGTAAGAGACGTCGTCATCTTTTGCGTGGTAGATGAATAGCTTGCGAAAGGCGGTCAAGCTAAATTCGATGCGCTCTCGCCGCAGGTAGCAGGCGAAAGCGATCAGCATGGAGATGGCATTGGGGTTGAATTGGGCGGGGACGACCCCGAAGTACTTAAGAACTAACTTGACCTCCGGCCAAAGGGGAAGCTGCAGCCCCGCCTCGAAGTGCGAGACGGGGAAGGCCAGTTCGTTGGGGTAGAAAGTGTTGATGCATTCGCCAACTTTGGGCGGGCAAGATAAGTAACCATCAGCGAGGTACTCGCTGGCGAAGCGAGCGTACTCTTCCTCTGACAACCTGCCGAGAGGAAAGTCGTGGTCCACAAACCCCTTTCCGCAGCGGTTGCGGCCCTCACCTTCTTCCACCTTCTTCTTTCCCATGGAAGGCGAGAAGGCAGCAAAGGTGAAGAGAGCGACTGAGGAGAGCGGGACATGAGATGAGTGCAGAAGAGGAGAGGTAGGCGGAATATCCAACCAAAAAGACGGCCAAGGATAACAGAAGTGGGAGTGTATCTGGATTTAAGGTATTTATAAGGAATGAGGGAGAGAGGAGATTGAGCGGGAAAATCAAGCGGCGGGAAATGAAGAGGCACCCGACGCTTTGTCTCTCTCTCTCTCTAGAACCCAAGGGGAGGAGGCGCCGCAGCGGTTCTTTCGAGGTAAAAGCCATCATTATAAACCAACTAATTAAAAAAAGGAGCTAATCATGGTAATGATGAAAAAACAGCATGATATGTCAAGCACAGTACCGTAAGGATAAAATAGTTCATCCCGCGGAAGGGGGCATCCCGCCCAAAAAAGTTTTTGTTGGGTACATTGGTTTAAATGTACCTGATTTGAAGAAGCCTCACCCTACTCAATGATATACATCAAAATGTATTTGATGTATTTTGAGTTTACTTGTGCAGGTTAAGTATTTGCAGGGAAAGAAGCAAAGATTCTAAGTCCATGTGTCGACACCCAGAAGAAATGTGTCGACACTGAAGAAGACTAGTGTCGACACCCAAGCAAGCAGTGTCGACACTTGGAGTACTTGTGTCGACACCAGGGATGTAGAGTCGACACCAGACAGAAAGTGTCGACACAAGGAGCTGTGTCGACACTCAATGAAGAAACGTGCAGTGAAGCAGTGTCGACACTTAGCAGTTGTGTCGACACCTAGAGGAACTGTGTCTACATCAGAAAGTGTTGACACTTGGAGGCTGTGTCGACACTCAGCAAAAGTCAGCAGAGTCTAAGTACAAGTGTCGACATAATAAAGAATGTGTCGACACTCAGCAGAAGAGTCAACACTTGAAGAAAGTGTCGACACAAGAAAGAATGTGTCGACACGCAGCAGAAGACTCAACACTTGAAGAAAGTGTCGACACAAGGAGTTGTGTCGACACTTAGCAAAGTTCAACAAAATTCTAAGTACAAGTATCGACACAAAGGAGATGTGTCGACACTCAGCCAAAGTCTCAACAGAAGAAGAATGTGTCGACACAAGGAGCAGTGTCGACACTCAGCAAGTATCAACACAGAAGGCATGTGTCGACACCAAGAAGATGTGTCGACACTAAACAAGTTCAACACATGAAGATGTGTCGACACAAAAGAGTTGTGTCGACACTTACAAGAATTCAACAAAGTACTGAAGAACAAGGACTTGTGTCGACACTCAATATCAGTGTCGACACATGATGAAGAAGCTATGTCGAGAAGTGAATTCTACAACACAAGGAGTTGTGTCGACACCTTATAGGCTAGTGTCGACACTTTGTCAACTTGTGTCGACACTTAGTCTATAAGTGTCGACACTTAAAGACAGACAGTCTCGACACTTTCAGACAGTTATAGATTTTTCAAGAACTGACTGGATGACTTGACAGCTGCCATTCCAGCCGGTCTGCTGTACCTGTCAGAGATGTCAGAAATCAGTTAGGAACCGGACCAGCCGGTTACCATGAAGAAGGACTATATATAGGCTTATACTGTCTACAGAAACAGATGATCAAAGTTGTTGAAAAATAATTGATTGAAGACTTTCAAGTAAAGTTCTAAGTAGTTGGAGAGAGAGAGCTCCATTCAAGAAGACAGCCGTTGGAACCAGGCTGGGAAGAAGGGTTCAGACTTTGTTCTGAATATTAAGTTGCAGAGATCAAGGATCAGCTGCAGAGGAGATCCATCCTATTATGTTCTACATTGAAGAAGCTTTGAAGAAAGCCAAGTCAGATTGATCTCAGCAGAGTTCATCCAAGAACTCATCAAGAACCTATCAACTCATCTCTCTATTCAGAGTTGTAGGTAGATACACTTTGTATTTTATATTTCTTGTAGGATCCTTAGGGATCTGAGTTTGTAAGCCTGTAATTATAAAGGCTGAGTGGTAGGGCATGTGTGCCTGAGTGTAGGAGATTCTTATCTCTGAGTGTAGGCCTGTTGTGGCTGAGTGTAGGCCTGTTGTGGCTGAGTGTAGGCTTTGTGAAGAAGCTGAGTGTAGGTCTTTGAAGAAGACTGAATTGTAGGGCCTTGGTCCTGAGCTGTAGGAACCTGTTTTGGGGTTCTGAGTGTAAGATCTGAGGATCTGAGATAGTGGAGGAGTTTGGCCGAATCTAGTACACTACTAGATAGGCGAAGGGGGAAAGTGGATGTACCCAAACCTTGGGGAACCACTATAAATCTGTGTGTCCACTGTGTGCATGTGTTATTCTGTGATTGCTGATTGATTGCTGTGCAAAAGTAGATATAACTCTGTGAAAATAATCTGAATTCTGCCTAGAAAGTTAAAAAGATTTAGTCACATATTCACCCCCCCTCTAGGTGATTAGGTACAATTTCTTTCAAGTGGTATCAGAGGGAGTTTGCTCAAAAAGGGACATAACTGTCTGAGTAGATCATGTTGGCAGATTCAAACTAAGTAAAGTACAGAATCAAGAAAATCAAGAAACATGGGTTCAACTGAGAATCACAAGGAACTTGGATCCATGAAGTTACCCATTTGCAGAAAAGAAATTTTTGGCATCTGGAAGGAAAGGGTGAGACTATTTATGGAAGACTCAGACCCTAGAATTTACATCACAGTTAAAGAAGGGCCATATGTGCCCATGAAGGTTTCAGTCCTGGATGCAAATCAGAGAACACCTAAGTATTTCTCTGAAATAATAAAGGATGAGATAATTCTAGCCACAATGGACAAGATGGCTCAGAATATCATTATGAGTGCCATAGATGCTACCTTTCAAAACTTGATACACTATAAGACATCTAAGGAGATGTGGGATACTCCTATAGTGTACATGGAGGGTTCAGAAGAGGTGAGACAGGATAGAAAATCTTTGTTAAACCAGGAATATGAAAGTTTTAGGCAAGGTAGGGCTGATAGCATAACTGAATGCTATAAGAAGTTCTATAGGATTGTGAATGAGCTAATGTCCTATGGCAGAGAATTCAGTAATTATGAGTTAAATGATAAGTTTCTAAGGTCCCTAACAAAGGATTGAGACACCAAGATCTGTGTCATAAGGGAAATGGCAAAGTTAGCAGATATTCCTCCACCAACACTGTTTGGAAAACTGCTATCCTATGAGATGCAGTTGATGGTGAGAAAAGAAGAGGAGAAATCTACAAGAAGTGAACATAAAGAAAGGACAGTGGCATTCAAGACAGAAGCCACCAGAAAATACAGAAGTAAGTCACCAACTCCACCTCCTAAAGTAGCTGAGACTGAGTCAGATGATTCAGAAAGCAGAAAGTCTGAATGCAGTGAAAGTGATGAGGACTTTGCAGCATTCACAAGACACTTTCAGAAGTTCTTAAAGAAGAAATAGTGGAGGACAAAGCCATCTACTTCATAGGGTAAAGAAGACTATTATCAGAACAAAAAGTCATCAAAGAAAGACAGGAAAAAGACCAAGTCAAGCAAAGCAACTCTATCAAAAATTGTTTGCTATTGCTGTAATAGATAAGGATATGTTATTGCAGACTGTCCAGAGAAAAGGAAGGAGTCTAATGATAAGAAGAAGACTCAATTCAAGGGTAAGAAGGAAAGATCTTTTGTTGCCAAAAAGGATAAGAGCCTGTCAGACATATCTTCATCAGAAACTGAGTCAGATGCTGAAGCATACATAGGACTATTTGCTGAGGAAGAGGAAGAAGAGTTCATGCAGATCATGAACTCTATATATGAACAAGAGGATAGTCAGTGCCAAGGACTGATGGCATTGATAGAAAGTGCCAAAATCCAGGAGCAGACTGGACCTAGTAAGGTACAAAATTGTTCTTTAAGTTCAATTTCTTGTGCTAGTTCAGAATCAGATTCATCATCATCAAGTGATGAGAGTGCATCTGAGTCTGAAGGGGATATTCATCAATTGATAGATGAATATAAAGTTTTGTTGCAAGCTTATAAGAAGAGCAAGTCCCTAGCCAAGGGTCAGGCAAAGGAAATTGCTAGTCTCAAAGTTGCTGCAACTGATTTTGAGAAGATGATTGATCAAAAGCTAAATGAAATAGCCAGACTAAAGCACATAACTGTGATTCAGATGGGGACTATATCATTTAAGAATGATCAAATCAAAATTCTGGAGATTAGACTTCAGAAGGAGAGAGATTTAGTTGCTAGGTTTTCTAAACCAAAGTCTGTTCTACCCTTAATTGATGAATTTGTTCATCAAAAAGGCAAAGCTGGACTGGAGTTTTCTAAACCTGCTAGGACTGTCAAGTCCAAGTATAAGGGCAAAGCCCCAGCTCTCAACAAGCCAGCTGAAAATAAAACAGCTAAGGATGTACCTAAGCAAAGGTACAATAGGTTTGAGTGCTGGTGCTGTGGCAAGGTAGGCCACTTTGCCATAGACTGTTGGCATAATTCTAATGCCAAGTTGAGTAGCAAACTGCCCGTTGGAAGACCTATAGGTAGCTTTGTTAGGAAGCAAACTAACCAGTACCAAGGACCCAAGAATTCTTTGGGTTCTAAGGTTCACTAATCTGTTTTGCAGGTAAGTCCAAGTGGCCATGCCCCAATATGGTACTTGGATAGTGGTTGTTCCAGACACATGACTGGAACTAGGGGATTGCTAAAGGACTTCACACCAATCAAAGATGGTCCTAAAGTCACCTTTGGTGGTTCTGAAAAAGGAATCATCAAGGGTTTTGGTAACATTTCTAGCACCCATATTACTATTACTCAAGTGGCTTATGTTGAAGGTTTGAAACATAACCTTATTAGTATAAGTAAATTGAGTGATCTAGGATATGACATCTCATTTGTCAAAGATGGTTATCATATTAAGAGGTCAAATGATCAAGAGATCATTTTGACAGGTTATAGAAAAAGAAATGTCTATTGCCTAGACATTATGTGTCAGAACAATGGTTCTCCAGTATGTCTTGTAGTTGATGAGAAAGACTCTCATTGTGTCAAATGGCACAAGAGGCTAGCCCATCTCAACTACAAGACAATTGGCCAACTCTTTAGCAAAGAGTTAGTGAGGAATGGTCCTCAAGTTAAGTGTATTAAAGATGGAATATGCTTAGCTTGTCAAAAGGGCAAGCAGACTAGATCCACCTTTAGTAGCATTGAAAACAAAGATATTGTGAGGTGTTTATACCTCTTGCATATGGATCTCTTTGGTACTATGCCAGTTCACAGCCTAGGTAGGAAGGTCTATACCTTTGTAGTTGTAGATGACTACTCAAGGTTTTCCTGGGTGTTCTTCCTTAAACAGAAATCTGAAACACCTAGTATCTTCTATAGTTTTGTCAAACAAATTCAGAATGAACTAGACAGTACAGTGGTCAAGATAAGAAGTGACCATGGTACTGAATTCCAGTCTGATAGTATGACAAAACTATGTGAAGAATTTGGGATATTTCAGGAATTTTCTTCACCAAGAACACCTCAGCAAAATGACATTACTGAGAGGAAAAATAGAGCCTTGATTGAGGCTGGTAGAACCCTATTAAGTGATACATCTCTACCAGAATATTTCTGGGCTGAGGCAGTTAATACTGCATGCCATGTAATTAATAGGGCTACCATTACTAAAAGCCACAATAAGACCCCTTATGAGATTGTGAAAGGCAGAAAACCAAACCTGTCCTATTTCAGGATCTTTGGTTGTAAATGCTTTATACTTAACAATGGAAAGTCTTACTTGACTAAGTTTGCTGCCAAGTCCCAAGGGGGAATTTTTGTTGGGTACAACAACAATAGTAAGGCTTATAGAGTCTACAACTTCTCTACTCAAGTTGTAGAAGAGTCTGTACATGTAGTATTTGATGAAACTAGACTTATTAACAATGAGTTGTCTAGTAGTATTTGCAGCTCCACAAGTGTGACTGAGAAGATGGACAAGCTTATTATAGAAGAAGGACCTACTGCAAGACAGCAGGTAGATGATAGTGGCTATTGTCCAGGGGGAGTACTACATGTACCTACTGCAGAAGAAGTCCAAGGAGTGCAGCAAGTTGAAGAAACTGAAGAAGTTCAACCTAAAGCCAGGATGCCTCCAGCTAACAGGCATCTAAGAGATCATCCAGCAGAGCAAATCATTGGTGATCTAAGACAAGGGGTACAAATAAGGAGCAGAAATCTGAGTGCAGCACTCTACTCCAGTTTTCTATCCCAAGTAGAGCCAAAGAAGTTTGAAGAAGCCATCCTAGACCCTCATTGGATTGAGGCAATGCAAGAAGACCTGAATGAGTTCAAGAGATGCAAAGTCTGGGAGCTTGTTCCTAAACCAAAAGACCACAACATAATTGGAACCAAGTGGATCTTTAGGAACAAGATGAATGAACATGGAGTAATTGTCAAGAACAAAGCAAGACTGGTTGCTAAGGGATATAGGTAGGAAGAAGGTATTGACTTTGATCAAACCTTTGCTCCAGTAGCCAGACTGGAAGCCATAAGAATGTTCCTGGCCTATGCAACATTTCAAGGATTTAAAGTTTACCAAATGGATGTTAAGTCAGCCTTTCTGAATGGTAATCTAAAATAAGAAGTCTATGTGGAACAACAATCAGGTTTTGTTGATTCAACTCAACCTAATTATGTCTATAGACTTAGGAAAACTTTGTATGGGTTAAAACAAGCCCCTAGGGCTTGGTATGAAACCCTGTCTAGTTTACTCATTGAGAATAAGTTCACAAGGGGGAAAATAGACAAGACTCTATTCCTTAGGGAATCCAGAGGCAAGATAATACTAGTCCAAATATATGTAGATGACATAATATTTGGGTCTACTAAAAGTAGTCTTTGCAAAAAGTTTGCAAAACTAATGCAAGGATAATTTGAGATGAGTAGTATGGGGGAACTTAAGTTCTTCTTGGGTCTCCAAGTTAGACACACTGAGAATGGTTTATCCATATGCCAGTCTAAGTTCACCCTAGAACTGATAAGGAAGTATGGTATGGATTCATCCAGTACCATGAAGACTCCTATGGGGTCAAGTATGTCTCTTAGCAAAGATGATGCAGGGAAACCTGTAGATGAGACTTTGTATAGAGGGATAGTTGGCTCCCTTCTATATTTGACTACAAGTAGACTAGATATCATGTATGATACATGTGTCTGTGCTAGGTACCAAGCATGCCCTAAAGAGTCTCATTTGACAGCAGTCAAAAGAATACTGAGATATCTAAAGGGCACTCCTTATCTAGGCCTTTGGTACCCTAGGAATGGAGACTTTGAACTAATAGGTTATTCAGATACAGATTTTGCAGGCTGCAAAGAAGACATAAAAAGTACAACTGGAACCTGTCAATTCCTAGGTGGAAGACTGATATCTTGTAGTAGCAAGAAGCAAACAAGTGTGGCTATCTCCACAGCAGAATCAGAATATGTGGCTGCAGGAAGTTGTTGTGCTCAACTTCTATGGATACAACATCAGCTTGAGGATTATGGTATTCAAGTAAGTAGAACACCACTGTTTTATGATTCTACTAGTGCTATATCTATTGCTAACAATCCTATTTCCCATAGTAGAAGTAAACATATTGAGATAAAATATCATTTTCTAAGGGAACATGTAGAAAAAGAAGATATATCACTTGAGTATGTAAATACTGATAATCAACTAGCTGACATGTATACTAAGCCCCTAGAAGAAACCAAGTTCAATAGGTTCAAAATTGAATTAGGTATGATAAACTTAGAATAAGTTTACAGAAATGGCTAAGTAAAAAGGTGTCGACACACAGAGTTATCTGTGTCGACATAGAAAAGTGGTGTCGACACTTCAGGGAAAAGGTGTCGACACATCTAGGAAGTTGGTGTCGACACTTCAGAAAAATTAGTGTCGACACATACAAGGTCAGTGTCGACACAACCAAGGTTGTATCAACACTTAGAATTTACTCAGAATTATCTAAGTAAAGTCTCGACTAAGTGTCGAGCTAAGCGGTGTCGACACATTGACAAGTGTCGACACATATATTCTGTTGACTATACTTGTGTCGACACATAGTTGTCGAAACATTATAAGTCTGTGTCGACACTTTTCAACAGTGTCGACACAATTTATGTTAGTTAACCTGCCCTTTCATCTTCAAACCTAGAAGGGTATAAATAGGATTTTTCCTTTGTCTGTCGACACGCTCACCAAAGTTTCGAGACCAAACTTGTGTGTCGACACCTCTCTTCTCTCAATTCAAATTCTTCAAACCCTAATGGCGCCAAAGCTCGAGGAGAATGTGAACGAAGGCTATGAACTGGTGCGGCATGCGTTTGACGATGCAGAACAAGAGATCAAAGATGTGGTAACCCTAGTTGCAAACTCAGGGTTAGATTTTCTTGTGTCAGAACCAACCAAGATTTGGAAGAAAGAAGTTTTAGAGTCTCTGAATGGAGCAACCCTAGATGACACTGGATTCAAGATCAAGTCTAGGGTTCATGGAGAAAAGGTGAAGGTCTCATCTAAGAGTTTGAGAAAAGTACTTCAGTTACCAAGGACTAAGGAAGAGGAAGAAGTTACTGCTTCTAAGACCAGAGAAGCATTAACTTGGTGTGGTCTAGATTCTAAGCTGAAAATTGGATCTTTATTCAATAGGAAAGGGATGAACAGCCAGGGGAAATTCCTCTCTGAAATTGTTGGAAAGGTGATCTTGAGTAAGCCAGGAGGGCATGACAGGGTATCTGCCCATATGTTCAATCTTATGACAAGGATAATCTTCACCCTGCAAACTGATTGGTCTGTTGTTGTCTTTGATAAGATTAAAGAAAGTATGAAGAAGCCCAATTTGGGTAGAATACTTAGTCTTTACTTGGCTGGTAGTATACCAGAAGTTATGAGTCAAGCTGCATGCACTAAAATCAATCATATGAGGAAAATGGACATGAGACTCTTCTCAAGATGGGATAGGGTTTTGTCTAAGGAGATGCCAACACCAGAGAAAATAACTCCTGAGAAGGAAACCCCACTCAAGAAGAAGAAGAAGATAGCTCCAGTAGCTCAAGAATCATCAAGTAGTTCAGAAGAACAAGTTGTCTTCACTCCTGATGAAGAAGACACTGGAGATGCTGGGAAGTCTCCAGCTCAACAAGAAGTTGCTGAGAGGCAGGGGGAGCAACCTCAGGCTAGCCCCATACACCAGGATCAAATCCAGGGAGAGCCTCTAGTAGTGGAAGAGCCAACTCCACTGGAAAGTGAACAAGCTACAAACACTATTCTTGAGGTAATCACTGAGATTAATACATTAGATTTTCCTATAGAGGATACTGATTTGTCTGATTCATTAAATCATGTTAATCAGCAACCACAGATTGATAGTCTACCCCCAGATGTTGTTATGGAGGACACATCTGTTACAGATCAAGTGGAACCACATCAAGTAATAGATGAGATAAGAGAATCTCCATCTCTTCCTCAACAAGAATTTACTATGGAAGATCTCTTCCTTAACTTGGATCAGACAGACTTTGAGAAGGAAAGTGCTGCTGCTGAGGGGGAGAATGCTCAAGTTCAGGGGGAGCTAGTGGAAATTCTAGAAGAAACTGCAAGGAAAGAGCCAGAGAAGCAAAAAGCTGTTGAGGAGCTACCTAGGGAGAGGGTAGAAATAGCCAGCACATCTGCTTTTGAAGATGAGGAGGCAGCAAGAGCTAAGAAAAGGAAGTTCCAAGTATTTAAGAGAAGGAGCCAGAATTACAAAAAGGCCTTGCAAACTATAGCACCACATCCTGCACTACAGCCAGCACCAACTGTAGATTACAGTGCTTTGATGGTTGCTATGCAAATTAAGCTTGATGAGCACAGGAAAGCCATAGAAACCTATGTGGATGAGGGGCATAAGTCTTTACAGTTTGATCTGGCCCAAGAAATTAAGTCTATAAGATTTGAAATGAATCTCAATAAGAAGGAGATGACTGACTGCTTCCACAAGGGAGGGAATGCAGTAGTCTACTTAGCTACTCATCAAGAGAAAATAAAAGCTCAAGTGGATGATATTGCACTGAAGCAAGGATATGTTCTTGATAACCAGATCAGAATGAATGACAACTTAACAGCTTCACACAATGCCATTGTCACAGAGATGAAGAACATAGCTGCTGGACTGACTACTTCTATTGCTACTGCTAAAGCAGAGTTTGATAAAGCATTGCAAAAGAGTTTAACTGATGTTACTTCTGCAATTCAAGACTCTCAGAAGTTGATAACTGAAAAACTCCAAAGGTTGAAACCTTTCTTTAAAGATGGAGTAAACTATTTGGATAACCAAATCAGATTTCAAAAGGATGATCTAAGAGATCACATGGAAAGAGAAGTCATAAAGGGGGAGAGGGTGTTAGTCAAAGCTAGCTCTGATCATGCTAAGTGGATTTCTAATTCTATCAGAGCCACTCTTGGTTATCCTCCTTTATGTGATGATGATAATGTTGCAGAATCTGGGATTCATCCTGCCTATCTTGGAGGTGAGCAACCTGAAGTAGCTCAAGTAATCTATCCTCCACCAGATTTTGATATGATACAAGCTGATATTCAGACTATGTATAGCCCACCTGAGGGAAAGCACAATGTTATAATAGAAAAGGTGGTTCAGCCAGTATCTGAGGCTATGCAAGAAGCTTTGCTGAAAGAACAAGAAGCCAGACTGTCTAAGAAGAGGTTTAGAGAGAAAGCTGAACAAAGACCAGATTTTGAACAGTGGAGCCCCACCTCCAGGAATATTATCTTAACTGCATGGAAGGCTGCCAAAGATAATATTCAAGACAGAAACAAATAGTTTTCTGAACTAGAATGGAGGAAGCATGAGACAAGGCAAGAAACCATAGTGCAATATAGAAGAAAGGCAAAGATAGGTAAGCTACCTCCTACTGCCCAGGAGCCTAGCAAGTACTTTCCCAAGCCTTATCATTACTTTGAGAGGCAAAAGATCAAAGCTGAAGAGCTAAAGAAAAAGGATCTGAAAGGGAAAAAGCCTGCTGATACTGAAGATGCTGAAGCCCCTGTACAAGCCAAGATACAGTCTGGGAAGGGCATAGTGATCAAGGATGCTGAGCAAAAATAGAATAGAATTTTCTTAAGTTTATTATGTAATCTTTTGATGTTAACATTCTGTAAACTTTTGAATAAAGAATATGACAAAGTTGTTAGAACAATGTGTTGTATAATAAATCTATTCTATAATTGTTCTGAGATGATATCTGTGTATGCATGTTTGTTTAATACATGTTATGTACTTTCCCTGAATGTATAATCCTGTTTACATCATGCTATGATTTTATTCTGTATGGTGTATATCATTGACTAAGGGTTATGACTTCTCCAAATAGGGGGAGATTGTTGGGTACATTGGTTTAAATGTACCTGATTTGAAGAAGCCTCACCCTACTCAATGATATACATCAAAATGTATTTGATGTATTTTGAGTTTACTTGTTCAGGTTAAGTATTTGCAGGGAAAGCAGAAAAGATTCTAAGTCCATGTATCGACACCCAGAAGAAATGTGTCGACACTTAAAAAGACTTGTGTTGACACCCAGGCAAGCAGTGTCGACAGTTGGAGTACTTGTGTCGACACCAGGGATACAGAGTCGACACCAGACAGAAAGTGTCGACACAAGGAGCTGTGTCGACACTCAATGAAGAAAAGTGCAGCGAAGCAGTGCCGACACTTAGCAGTTGTGTCGACACCCAGAGGAACTGTGTCTACATCAGAAAGTGTCGACACTTGGAGGCTGTGTCGACACTCAGCAAAAGTCAGCAGAGTTTAAGTACAAGTGTCGACATAGTAAAGAATGTGTCAACACTCAGCAGAAGAGTCAACACTTGAAGAAAGTGTCGACACAAGAAAGAATGTGTCGACACTCAGCAGAAGACTCAACACTTGAAGAAAGTATCGACACAAGGAGTTGTGTCGACACTTAGCAAAGTTCAACAAAATTCTAAGTACAAGTGTTGACATAAAGGAGATGTGTCGACACTTAGCCAAAGTCACAACAGAAGAAGAATGTGTCGACACAAGGAGCAGTGTCGACACTCAGCAAGTATCAACACAGAAGGCATGTGTCGACACCAAGAAGATGTGTCGACACTGAACAAGTTCAACACATGAAGATGTGTCGACACAAAAGAGTTGTGTCGACACTTACAAGAATTCAACAAAGTACTGAAGAACAAGGTCTTGTGTCGTCACTCAATATCAGTGTCGACACATGATGAAGAAGCTGTGTCGAGAAGTGAATTCTACAACACAAGGAGTTGTGTCGACACCTTGTAGGCTAGTGTCGACACTTTGTCAACTTGTGTCGAAACTTAGTGTATAAGTGTCGACACTTAAAGACAGACAGTCTCGACACTTTCAGACAGTTACAGATTTTTCAAGAACTGACTGGATGACTTGACAGCTGCCATTCCAGCCGGTCTGCTGCACCTGTCAGAGATGTCAGAAATCAGTTAGGAACCGGACCAGCCGGTTACCATGAAGAAGGCCTATATATAGGCTTATACTGTCTACAGAAACAGATGATCAAAGTTGTTGAAAAACAATTGATTGAAGACTTTCAAGTAAAGTTCTAAGTAGTTGGAGAGAGAGAGCTCCATCCAAGAAGACAGCCGTTGGAACCAGGCTGAGAAGAAGGGTTCAGACTTTGTTCTGAATCTTAAGTTGCAGAGATCAAGGATCAGCTGCAGAGGAGATCAATCCTATTGTGTTCTACATTCAAGAAGCTTTGAAGAAAGCCAAGTCAGATTGATCTCAGCAGAGTTCATCCAAGAACTAATCAAGAACCTATCAACTTATCTCTCTATTCAGAGTTGTAGGTAGATACACTTTGTATTTTATATTTCTTGTAGGATCCTTAGGGATCTGAGTTTGTAAGCCTGTAATTATAAAGGCTGAGTGGTAGGGCCTGTGTGACTGAGTGTAGGAGATTCTTATCTCTGAGTGTAGGCCTGTTGTGGCTGAGTGTAGGCTAGTTGTGGCTGAGTGTAGGCTTTGTGAAGAAGCTGAGTGTAGGTCTTTGAAGAAGACTGAGTTGTAGGGCCTTGGGCCTGAGCTGTAGGAACCTGTTTTGGGGTTCTGAGTGTAAGATCTGAGGATCAGAGATAGTGGAGGAGTTTGGCCGAATCTAGTACACTACTAGATAGGCGAAGGGGGAAAGTGGATGTACCCAAACCTTGGGGAACCACTATAAATCTGTGTGTCCACTATGTGCATGTGTTATTCTGTGATTGCTGATTGATTGCTGTGCAAAAGTAGATATAACTCTGAAAATAATCTGAATTCTACCTAGAAAGTTAAAAAGATTTAGTCACCTATTCACCCCCCCTATAGGTGATTAGGTACAATTTCTTTCAGTTTTATACAACGCATCAATAATAAAACATAATTAAATTGGCAATGATAATATGGGAGGGCCTGGAGAAGGAGAGAAGGGACCGCAACAGCTTAGTTCCACACCCATTTCTAGCGGCCATCTTGACCTCCCGCGAATGGAGGGCGGCCGATAAGATGAAAGGTGCGAGCGGCGACCACGCAGTGGCGCGCGAGATGGAGATGTTCGTCCGTCTCATTCAAGATGGCTTGGGGGTCTGTCCCGTCCAGTGCACCATCAGCTTCCATCTTGGCAGAAAGGCGGTGACACTCTATTTCTAGCCAGTCCATGCGCCGGTCGGAGGCGTACTTCTCCAGCTCCATCTCGCGGATTATATGCGTGTATTTGCGGAACATCCTAGCCGTCCTCCGCTTCAACTCCAGGGTATCCATGGGATCACCCAAGTAGTCCTCGATCTCGCCAGGATGAGGAAGAGGCGAGAGGGGGGAGACGCGGGAGCATCTTCAGTATCGGGATCAAATTGGATGCCTGCACAGGGAGCGAGAAATCATAAACAAGGATGAGCTCGCATGGGTTGGATAAAAGAAGGTGAATGGGAGGAAAATCGAGAAGGGTAAGTTCCAACTTGGAATGCGAGGGTTCCCCACACCCCGCGAGAGGTTTTCTTTCCGCGAGAGCGGTGGGGAGGATGCCTCAGGCGAGTCGGGGCGCTGATGAGCTTGGTCAATATTATCAGGAGGATTGGCGGGCATCGGGGAATCAACAAAGCTTCCTTGGAAAAGCGTGGTCAATAGGCAGGACGAAAGAAGAGAGAGAAGAATGAGAAATTACCCGTTTCTCTCCAGGAGAGGCGAAAGGATTGTCCGTTGAAGGGGCAGAGGAGGCAGCGCCCGCCGAGAGGGGTGGGCAGGTGCCATTCAGGCGAGAGGATGGAAGGGCCGATGGAGGAATACACCCCAGGTCCGGGAATAAGGCATCCGTGTTGGTTTTATTTCGCCTTCGCACCATCGCGAGGCGCTCGCGAAAGCTCTGGCTGTGAGACATTCTGAAGGAGGAGGAATTGAAGGAAGACAAAAGGGGCCCTAATGAAGGCTGAGATCTCATATTTATATTCCCCATAGGGGGGGGGGGGCACCAAAGATTCTCATGAGTGAATCCTAGCATCGCGAGCCACGGTTGGACTTATCTTTCTGAGGTTAGAGCAACCTCAAAAAGAGCGGGGATTGTGTACAACCTTGAGCTTGCGAGAGGTGGTCCAGCGAGCGAGAAGGGGAGACTAGCGAGATGATAGGATGCCCGCCTGCAGGAGACGAGATGGGGGATCCTCTGAAATGGGCGAGACCTCCTAGTGGGCGAGATCATTCTAGGAGGCGAGAGAGCCCACATGCCGAGAGGGGGGGCGAGACGGACAGGGCGGTCGTCTCGCCCGGCAGTGCCTTCCACAGTCGCCGCATGGGAGAAAAGATGCCTTTACCCTTTTACCCCCAAAGGGGGTTTTTACCTTCGTGCTCCAGGTGATTTTACACTTATACCCCTGGAGGTCTGCGTATAACTCTCCAGAATAGCGGAGTTTGGCTGTTGGCAGACCCAACCCAGGGTGTTTTAGTCTTTTCAGGATGATTCATAAGTGTTATTTGCAGATCAGATTAAGAGGCCTATAAATAGACCGATAAGGTGCCTGAGATGGTTGTTGAACCTTTCCACTGTCTTCTTCACCGGCACATAGCTCAGCATTGGCTAGGGAGGGGAAGATTTTCAGTTCTTCCGGGAAAGAGGTGGGACCTCCGAGCTGAGACCCCTCAGTCTGTTTTCAGGTCTCCGACTCTCGTCAGGAGGATAGCACGGGGAGAGTACTTGTGGGCTGCATCCTGTTTCGAACTTTAGGAGGAACCAGAAAGCTGGTTCCAACATAGTTGTGTTGATACATGTGAAGCAGTTTGCTGAGTGGTTCATGATGAGTTGGAAAGTCTTTGAAGAATCAGCTGTCATAACCAATCGGTCTGACACCTTTGTCAGAACTGTCAGAAGACTGTTACAAACTGGATCAGCCGGTAATCAGGAGAAAACTCTATATAAAGGACTGGTTCGATACAACAGTGGGTAAAAAAGGAAAAGAGAACACACAACACTAAGAAGTGAATTCTTCAGAGAGAGTTTTCTACAACAAGAAAAGGGGAAACCCTTACGAAGGCAGATCCAGATCAGTCTGCAAGGAAGATTCAGATCTCATTCTGAATTAAAGGAGGAAGCTATCTGAAGATCAACTTCTACATAGAGTGAAGATCAACCTTATTTTGTTCTATCAAGAAGCTTTGAAATAGCTAAGTCGAGTTGGATCTGAAGATCAGTTTATTCAAGAACTGATCAAGAAGCTCACACCAGCGAAGAGATCTATCTGGTGAAATATCTGTATCTCGTAATCAAACAATTTTTGGTAGGATCTGTTGTAAGATCTGAGTTGTTAGCCTGTAATTATAAAGGCTGAGGTAGAGCTTTTTCCTGAGTTGTAGGACTGGGGTTTCACTCTGAGTTGTAAGCCTAGTGGCATAGATAGAGGTAGGGCTGAGGCCTGAGGTAGGGTTCTTGGGGAAGAATCTGAGGTAGGACTTGTATAAGTCTGAGATGTAGGAACCAATATGGTTCTGAGTTGTAAGATCTATGGATCTGAGTATGTGGAAGGAAGTTGGGCCGAATCCAGTTGACTACTGGATAGGCGAAGGGGGAAAGTGGATGTACCCATACCTTGGGGAACCACTATAAATTTCGTGTATGCTGTGTTGTGTTTATTGTTCTGTGGTTTACATTTTTCTGTGCTGAGATATATTTTGCTATTTGCCTAAAAGTTTGAAGGAAAAATTAGAACCTATTCACCCCCTCTAGGTGTCTAGGCTCATGAAATCAAGTCTTTCATGGCATTTTTGCCTTCGGGTGGTGTTTTATCCAGGTTTGAATTATCGGATTTGAATTTCGACTTCGCTGTTAGATTCGTAGCATTGGTATTTAGCTACGGTGCGATTTTCATAAGATTCTGAGTTGTTTTGGATTTCGTATCGTTTTGGGATTATTTAATATTAAATGTATTGTAATATTATATTATAATATTTAATTATGTATGTATATATATATAAACGGGCATTAGGTCACGCGATATCCTGTTCATACTCTTCGTAACCCGACGGCTGATTGTTCTCGCGAAACGGGAGGAGCGGCGGACGGGCGTGCTTTCGGCCGGCGGTCGAGGGAGCTCCGGTGGTCGATTTTGTCAATAGAGTAGAGATTCAGAAAGTTCTCGCCGAGAGCTACGCAATTGTGGTAAGTTTTCCTCATTTACCCGATCACTTGGCATTATGGTTAGTGTTTTTGACCCCTTTTTCCCTCCAAAAGTTTCAGGAAACGTTGCTCGAGCCTTTTCACGGCCGATCCTTGTTGTGGTGCTAGCGGACGGTGTTTTTCCGGAGGTTTAAGGCAAGTGGAATTTTTCCACTTGCATGTCCATTTTTAGTTCAATTTCTTCCTCTCTTCCTCCTCCCTTAGAGAATAGGAGTAGAGTAGGTAAAACCAAAAGAACCCCCTAGGTTAGGGAAGGTTTTTGGCCGGAACTAAGGAAGCTAGATTTTAGGACTAAGTAGAATTCGTCGGGTATCAGGTTAAAATTTGTCGAGTGTAGGTCGTAGAATTTAGTAAGTTTCTAGAGACAATTTTGACGAGTATCGATTATAGATTCATCGGGCTTTACTAAGTAGAATTCAGAGGGTATCAGGTGGTAAGTTGTCGAGTATAGGTGTCAAAATTCATCAAGTAAAGTAGACTATCCTAATGGATTTTCATTGAGTATCATCAGCCGTCGAATATTGTAAAGTTGCCAAGTAAAATTCGACGTATATCCCAGGAGTTTGTCCAATATTTTAGGCCAGTTCGTCGAGTATCGACGGTAGTTTTTCCGAGTAAAGTTTGTCGGGTATGGAAGGATTTAGTCTAAGTGTATTCACCGAGTACTTTAGAATTCGCCGAGTATCAATAGTGTTATTCGCCAAGTATAGTAGAAATTCATCGAATATCCTCGTATTTCGTCGGGTATACTTGCCGAATTTGGCCAGTACTTAGAATATTTTCTCCATTTCGAGTAGGATTCGCCTTGTACGGTCCTTAGGATGGTTTTAGGACCTGTTTAAGTTTTCTTTTGGGTTAGACTTGGGATTTGGTTAGGGTATGGTGTTCTTTTCGGCTACTAAGGTTGGTAGTGGATAAAGGACCACAACTGGATGCCGTTGTTTTGGATCTTTTCACTTGGTGGTTGTTTGGTCTCTATTTTGAGGACTATTGGATTGGGTTGGGACAAGTCGTCGCCACCACAGGGCTTTTTTGAGACGTTTGGGTCTGGGAGCCTGGTATTGGACAATTGGTCACCGACTCCGGCCTAGTTAATATTATCAAGCGTTAATGATCCACGTTTTTGAGCTATTTTGTGCTCGGTTTGCCTCTTAGATCAATCTATGCAATTTATGCTAATCCTTGCAGATTTGTTGTCGAAGCATGGCTTCATTCCACACTTGGTGCATATGTTCGTTCAACTTTTTATTTGCAGACTTTTACTTTACCTATTTTATTTGGCTAATCAATTGTGATTTTCATCGTTTCTTATAGTCGGGTTTGGTAAGCCCTTCCTTGCCTTTGTACTTTTAACCTGATTATTTTCCTTTGCTACTTGTATTTTTTTGCTGAGGTGTTCTTCTTTTGAATGGTTCTGGTTTAGGGCTGTAGCCGGTGGAGCGGCTGAGCTGGGTTGTAGCTTGTGGACTGCAGTGTTGTAGTGGTTTTTCCTCACCCTTGTGAGGTAGTTTGTTGTTTTGGTTTTTAGTTCAGACTTGCATACTTTCAGTGGGTTTGTGTCAGGTAGTTGACACCCACTGGTAGTTTCTTTTGGATTATTAAATACTTTGCTAGCTGCTAGTTTACCTCTTTTTGGTTGTTTTTTTACTTGCTCTCTGGGAAAGTTTTATGCCAGGTTGCATGTTAGATATTTTAACTTATAAAATTATTACTACTAGTATCTCGTACACGTCATATTTGAAACCTAAGCCATTATATTTAAACAGTCAAAAAAGCTACTTTCTCTATAATTATAAATCTAGAGTCTTGCATAGCATGAGTTGTCCTCTAGGGATGTTTATACTCATGTAGGATGTCTAACCTTGTAAATGAAGTATTTTCCGCAGCGTAAAACTATCTTTTTCTTGTGGACTAGATGAGCCATTAAGCCAAGGGATACGACTAACCGCTTAACTTAAACTAGATTTTCATTAAATAACTTATAGATCTTTTGTAAATGTGTTTAGTTAGAGTTTTGCTTGTGCGGCTGCAGTTATCCCCTGCTGACGTGGCATCATGACACGCATTTTCCATTACTCTGATACATTGTTAAATACGAATAAAATGCGGGTTATGACAGTTTGTATCAGAGGGATGGGTTGTTTAACAATTGGTCGAACAACTATCTCAGGTTTGTGTTAGTTGTCTATTGTCATTTCATAAACACACCGATGTATCATCAGTACATCTTGGTCGAAGCATGAACACTACACTCATAAGTATGATAAGTAGTATACAGGGCATATTATGTAGTATGGGATGCATAATATGTATTTGTATATGGATCCACCATAGGTGGCAACATGTGACAGTTATGTAGTATGAGATGCATAACCACCATCACATGGGTGCCAATTAACACGTTTTTTCTTTTGTTGCATGCAATGATATGTAGTATGGGATGCATAATTTTTCATGTGTACGCCACTCATAACATGCATTAAGGCCTCTTTAGACTACATAGCACAACATGCATGACATACCATTGTATCGGCACACGTGCCAAGCTAAAGGTTTATACAATGACACATGTGCACATATGGTTTGAAGTCAAAGAGAATAAGAAATTCATGCATTCATGGTTTAGGCACATGAGTCAATATGATGTCGGTATATCATCCTAAGTTTAGGCATGCCATCATAATGGAAAAATCTTAGAGCAAGTTAGCAGCATGAGCAAGTGTTTAATTATATATTGTATGAACTAAGTTGTGTGGTTCTAGCTGTAAGCTAGGTTTTGATTAGTTGTTACATCGTGTTATTAGAATGTCGAGATGTCCTGTGATGAGGTCAACTCCCCTATCAGAGGGAGAATCATCTGGAGCTCAAAGTGAGGCCGTAATAGTAGGATTGCAGTAGAGGAATGAGGATCTATCGAGGCAGATGCTGGAATGAATTCACAAATCCAGGCATTGTTGTCGGTTGTTGCTAGTCATCTGCCTAGAGTGCAGGACCCGGCTGTGGGTCCGACTATTCTTATTCCTGTCCCCCTTGCTCCTCTGGTGCCCCCGGTGTTGTTATCACCAAGGATGACGTTTATTTCATATTTACAGAGACTAGGACCCCCTACCTCTGATGGTAGAGCAAATTTTATGGCTCTGGATGATTGGATAATATCTATCGAGGAGATGTTTGCTTACTCAGGAGTTTCAGTGGACCAGAGAGTGATGGTTGCTGCGTTTCAACTCAAAGGACTTGCTAAGAGTTGGTGGCTGAGAGAGATGGAGAAACTTAAGGATGGGTGTTCCTGGGAATCCTATAAGGAGTTATTGCTAAAGAAGTTTCTGCCTTCGGTCGAGAGAGACCGTCTAATGAACGATTTTCTGCATCTAAAGCAAAAGCAGTTTACTGTTAGTTAAAACGAGGTGGAATGCAACAAATTGAGTCATTTTCCCCCTGACATGGTGTCTTGATTGTCTAACCGAGTTAAACGATTTCTAGGTGGTCTTAGGAATGACATACAACAACTAGCTAGTGCTTATGGATCTCAAAGTTATGCTGAGGTTGTGGAGGCTGCTCTGAAGGTTGAGGCGATTGATAATGCCAAGAACCGAGCTCAACAAATAAGAAAGGATAAGAGGAAGACTGGTGGGGGTAATAATATCCAAGAATCCGACATTGTGTCGAGGAAATGACGTAAAGAGATATGCAGTTTTTATGGCCATCCAGGCCATCCGTTTAAGAAATGCTTCAAGAGGATGGGAGCTCAGAAACAAGAGCAAGTTCATGCGATCCAGATTGCTCCTAAGGAAGATTTGTTTTGTTCTGCATGTAAGCAGAGGGGGCACAGCGATGCCCATTACTGGCATAAGGACAAGACCTGTTTTCAATATGGGCAGAAAGGACATGTCAAGTCGAAGTGCCCGTAGGCTCAACCCCTATTACAACCATTTCCACTTCAGGCCTTTCCGCCACCGCAGCCATTGGACAAGGGGAAGGGGAAGCTGAATGTGGTATCTTTGGAGGAAGCTCAGACGTCTTCTCAAGTGATTTCAGGTTAGATCTTAACATAGTTTCAGCTTTTAGTTTGTAGTTATAGTTTTGACGTTCGTTCCCTTAGTTGCGTATGCAATTTTATAGGAAAGTTTAAGGTCAAGAATCGCTGGGTGTACGTTCTTTTTGATTCCGGTGCTACCAACTCTTTCATGGCTAGAACCTTCGTAGAGCGTCACAGTTTGACCCTTGATCTTTTTGGTGACGCATTTTGTGTCAAGTTTCCCTCTGGCGATTCTGTGGTATCAAACCGAGGCATTCAGAGTTGTCCGATTCTGTTACGAGATTTTCTTGCCATTGACGATCTGAAGGTGATAGACTTGAAAGATTTTGATATGATTTTGGGCATGGATTGGTTGTCCAATTATGATGTTATCATCTAGTTCAAGGTTAAGCACTTGGACTTTAATATGGACAACAGTCAACCCAAGAGTGTTTATGGTTTTTCGCGCCAAGTCTCTCTGATTATTTCTATGATACGTGCTCGGAAGCTTGTAAATTCCGGATGTTTTGCCTTTTTGGTTTCGGTGTTGGCGATCAATAGTAGTTTGCCGCGAGTTGAGGAGATTGTTGTTGTACGATAGTTTCCTGATGTATTTCCTGATAATCTTCCTGGTCTTCCACCTGAGAGAGACATGAAGTTTGTCATAGATTTGGAGCTGGGTACCCGTCCTATTGCTAAGGCGCAGTATCGTACAGCCTAGTGTGAGCTGGAGGAGCTATGTACCCAATTCGATGAGCTGCTGCAGAATGGATTTATTAGACCAAGTTCTTTATCGTGGGGTGCTCCTGTGAGAAAAAAGATGGATCAATGAGACTTTGCATCGATTATAGAGAGCCAAATAAGTTGACCATCAAGAATAGATATCCCATGCCGAGAATTGATGACTTATTTGATCAGTTGCGTGGTAGCTCTTTGTTTTCAAAGATTGATCTTCGTTAAGGCTACCATCAGTTGAGGATTCGTGAGATAGACATTCCACGGATTGCTTTTCATTCACGGCATGGACATTTTGAGTTTTTGGTAATGTCCTTTGGTTTGACCAATGCACCTTCTGCTTTCATGGATATGATGAACATAGTGTTTAAGGATTTCCTGGACTATTTTGTGGTTGTGTTCATTGATGATGTTCTGGTATACTCCCGTAGTGCTGAGGAGCATGCCCAACACTTGCGTTTGGTTTTGTCTGCTTTGAGTGAGCATAAGTTGTATGCTAAGCTGAGCAAGTGCGAGTTTTGGCTTTCTCAGGATTCCTTCTTAGGTCATGTGGTTAATAAGGATGAAATTTTTGTAGACCCTGAGAAGATAGTTGCTGTTATGAATTGGAATAGACCTGCTACTCCCAAAGAGATTTGGAGCTTCCTAGGGCTAGCATGATATTATAGAAGATTTGCGCATGGTTCCTCTTCATTGTTTGTGCCATTGACTAAATTGACGCAGAAGAACACAACTTTTATTTGGAGCGATTAGAGAGAAGAGGATTTTCAGGAATTAAAAATGAGATTGTGCACTGCTCCGATTTTGGCCTTTCCTACTGAAGGAATAGAGTATGTTGTGTGTGTGGACGCATCACACGTTGGACTTGGTTACATGTTTATGCAAGAAGGCAAAATGATTGCGTATGGCTCACGACAGTTAAAGACTCACGAAGGGAAATACCCTATGCATAATCTAGAGTTCGCGACTCTGATCTATGCCTTAAAATTATGGCGACATCTGTTATATGGCGCTCTGTGCAAGATTTATACTGATCACAAGAATTTGAGGTACGTCTTCACTCAAAAGGAATTGAATTTGCACCAGCAAAGATGGTTATAATATGTTGCAGATTATGATGTCGAGATCCAATACCATCTGGGCAAAGCTAATGTGGTAGTCGATGCCCTGAGTAGGAAGTTAACGAAAATTTTTTATCCTTTCTATGGATTCATTGGTGGAAGAATTTCTTTTGATGGATATATCGTTGGGGAGTAGCAACTCGCCCAGCAGTTTGGAAGTATTAGAGCCTTCTGTTAAAATTCAACAACCTGGCACTACTACCACATTGAATTCTCTCTAGGTGGTCAGCAAGATAGCCTAAAGCTAAATTAATATTCTCAGAACTATCTAGTTCACACCTTGATCACGCGGAAATTCCCTGGAACCTGGAGTGAGCAGGGGTTATCTCAACTGAAGTCAATCAACCAGCAACATATGCAGCACAAGAGTCTTATTGATTTACAACAATCTTCTTTACACAGCGAGACATACATGGCGAGACATGCTTCACCAAACAACACCCAAGGGAAAACAGAAACTACAAAAACAAGACAAGAGAAACAAGCCACGCAGACTCAATACAAGCCGTCAGTCTACTGCTGTGGAGTCCGCTCAGTCCTCCAGGTCGCTAGACCGCAACCGAAGCCGCGCGGACTACCCCTTATTCCAATGCTTTCTCTAGCCGTCGATCTGCAAGCCGCCTGACTGCGAGGTCGCCTAGCCGTCAGACCGCACAAGCTGCGAAGCCGAATAGAACAGTTAACCTGAGGCAGGCGACTTCTTGAACTCGAACCAAGTTGCCAAAAAGAAGACCGTCTGGTCGCTATCCGCGACCTGGTGTTTTCTGCCTGTTGCTTAACCGCATAGTCCGTACTGTCCCTGACCGTAATTAGAGCCAAGTCATGGCTTTCCAGCGCTATCCGCACAACCTACACAGCATAACCCGGTCAACTCACTCAAACCGCGCAGGCACAAAGGTCCAGTCCACAGCAACAATTGCGAGCTGAAGGTACTGTTAACTTACGCATGGAGGTTCCTTATTCCTGATGTGACAAGGGTCCTATTTATAGGCACGATGATGAGTGTGGTCACCGCCCTAGCCAAAAGGATTACCGCCACATCTCGCAGCAAGAACATGTGTATCCGCAAGACCACAGACACACTCCAGTCCGCCTCTACCTGTGCAGGATAGCCAATCCTCCATTGCTTCTCCAAGGTCGGACAGTAACACCAATCCGCCTTGTCGTAAGGCCAAGCCAAGACCACCACAACAGGACTCCGCAGTAACAGTCCGCCAATCCGCGGACACAACGCTTCAGTGCACCAATCTTGAGCCCACAGCTTCGCTACCAAGGCAACTGCCGGACTCAGGCGGTCACGCTGTTCCAGTCTGCCCATACTGCGGACATCACTAGTCCGCATACCTTGCAGACTTCTCCAGTCCTCCTATCTCACTAACTGCACTAGTTCGCATACCTCAAGTCCATAGCCTTGTCACCAAGACACTTACCGGACTCCGCGGACTCCAGCACCAGTCCGCACACAGTTGTGGACACAACCTCTAGACCGCTCATCCCCAAACTCGCAACCAAGGCACATGCACTTCTGCCGAGCTTGGCGGATTGAGAAGCAGTCCACACTCTACTGTGCGATCTCCACGGACTGAGCCAAACATGGACTTGGTTCAGAACCAACCAAGTCCACACCACTGGCCACAACAGCCAGTCCACACTTACTAGCGGACACTGGATCCAGTCCGCATGTACCGGCGAACTTCAGTATCAGTCCGCACTGACTGGCGGTCTCCGCGGCTTCTACTTGCCGCTGCACCAGAGCAAGACCAAGGCAACTACCAAATCGGTCTGCCGAGCTCTAGTTCTTCAGTCCGCTTTATGCCAGACTCCGCGACTAGAAATTCAATCCGCCCGGTTACTTCCTGGGATCCAACTGCCTGCTGAGCACAAGTCGGCCTGGCTAACCGCCGCTGCGGTCCGCGTAGTCCGCGCGAACAGACTGCCCAGGCCGCTACAGAACAAACCATCTGTAACATCCCTGCCAACCTAGCAGTCCGCCAACCTTGTCCGCGTAGTCCGCGCGGATAGGTCCAAGTGCTCCATTCACCCACTTTCACTTCACAAATTTCAACACTCCCCCTTGAAGTGAGAAGTGGTGAATAACTCCAGCAGCTCCCGTAACCTTTCACCTGGTCTCTCCGATAGCATCTACGAAGAAATGTCCAAGACATAGTCCTCGCCCCGCATATCATGGACCATGAGGGATCCCTTCAGCATGTCCCAAAAGGAGCCATGCATCCCTCTGCCTTCTTCTTCAGCTTCAACATCCACTCATGCATCAAAGGAGTATCACCAACTACCTTGGGCACAACAGCCCAAGCCACGTTACCTCTAAGAGAATTCACCTCTTCAGCCTTGGTGTCAACCACCTCCTTGATTCTAGTGGGGTCATCACAGCCAGAAGGTACGTGCTCGACCTGAGGGCTAGCAAGGAAACACAAGATCAAGCCCGCCGTGTTCCCTTCACTATATCGAGCTGGTGGCTTACTGATCCTCTTCGATCTCCGAAGAACCTGATCATGGCTATCCAACTCAGCTGCTCCTGTACCAGCTCTGTTCTCGGGCAAACCTGGAACAATGCTCCCCTTGCTTCCTGAATAAGACGCCTCCTTACTGGAACCAGGAGCACCTGGAACAACGCTCCCCCTGCTACCTGAACTAGAAGACTCCCCTCTTGAACAAGAACTACCAGGAACATCGCTCCCCCTACTTCCTAAACCGGAAGCCTCTGCCTTCGAGCCAGAAGTACCTGGAGAATCGCTCCCCCTACTTCCTGACCCTGACACCTTTGCCCAGGAGCTAGAACAGCCTGGAGCTCCTAGTGACTCATGCAGCTCTACATGAGCCTTAGCAGCAGCCTCCTTTAGCCCACCATCTAACTTACTCATCTCTAGCTCCACATAAGAGATACCCCAATAGGACGTCAACTCATCGAAAACAATGTCTCTTGACACGATGAGTCTCTTCGTCACAGGATCCATATACCTCCATCTTCTCCTCTGCTCATCATACCCAACAAAGACTAGCTTCGTCTTGAGAGCACTCGGAGAGTGTATGTAGCAGGTAGATCCAAACACCCGTAGGTGCTTTATAATGGGATTTACTCCGAACATCAGCTCATAAGGAGTCTTCACATGGATCGGACTAAGAGGCATCTGATTGATGACATGAGCAGCACGGGCCATCCCTTCCGCCCAAAGAGCCTTAGGAACGCCTTTACTCTGAAGCCAACATTTGTAGGTCTCTGTCAACCAATGGATCATCCAAGCTACAATACTGCCTTGCTGTGAAGTATGTCCACAAGAAAGCTCCTTCTGGATCCCTTGCTTCGTGCAAAGGTTAGAGAACTCAGTTGAGCCAAACTCACCACCGGTGTTTGTCCTCAACTTCTTGATCCTTAGGCCAAGCTGGCCTTCCACAAGCTTCTTGAACGCCACAAACAAGAGCATTATGTTGGTATTCTTCTTATGAATTATACCCAAGTATACCTTGAATAGTCATCAACCAATATCAGCATGAACCTGATGCCTCCAAGACTGGCGGTGACGGTTGGTCCAACCAGAGCACAGTGGAAAACCGCAAACGGTGCTTTACATCTGGATTGTGCCTTATCAACCATGAAGCGATAAGCTTCACTTTGCTGACATCCCGCACACCCCTGACGATTTTCATAGGATGATAATCTAGGCAAGCCTCTTACGAGTCTTCTTTCCGCCATTGCTTTCAGCTTGTCCATCCCTACATGCCCCAGTCCTTCATACCAGATAGCTGCACTATCACTATCCTTCATCCGATCAGTACCAGAACTTGTTGAAGCCCCAACAAAGTTCTTCTCCTTGCCTCCAACATGAGCCACATTTGCCGAGAGCAAGACAACCTTGCACTCTTTCCTAAGATGCCCATGCTGTTTGCATTTATAGCACCTTGGTCCTTCCTTCCTCTTCCCATCACGCCTAGGAGAAACACTCCTCTCTTGCTGATATGAAGTAGAAGGACCATCCTCTGCAGTAATCTTCACCTCCTTCCTGAATAACCCATCAAGGGAAGTCCAAACCTCCGCAGCTGACCGACATCAACTAATGTGGTCCAAGAGCTCTAATGAGATCACCTGCTTGAGAATAGACTCTGCTTTCGCATTTGTCTCCTTCCAAGCTCTCATCTCTTCAGCATTGCCAGCAGTAGCCTTTTGTCTTTCTGCTCCGCATATTACCTCCCAAAGGTCCTCGCCAAGAAGAAAGCTTTCCATATAAGACTTCCACCTATCACGGTTCGTCGTTGTAAGGAGATCAACTCCAAGACAGCTTACTTCTTCCACTGCCATGGTTCAAATACTGGTTCCCTCTTCACAAGAGCAACGACCACTTCAGTTGACCACTGCTTATCCACTCCAACCAACTCCGAGACCAAGTTCACTGCTCAAGCAACTGAACCTGGCTTTGATAACATTTTAAAATTCAACAACCTGACACTACTACCACATTGAATTATCTCCAGGTGATCAGCATGATAGCCTAGAGCCAAATTAATATTCTCAGAACTATCCAGTTCACACCTTGATCACGTGGAAATTCCCTCGAACCTAGAGTGAGTAGGGGTTATCTCAACTGAAGTCAATCAACCAACAAAACATGCAGCACAAGAGTCTTATTGATTTACAACAATCTTCTTTACACAGCGAGACATACATGGCGAGACATGCTTCACCAAAAAACACCCAAGGGAAATAAAAAAATACAAAAACAAGACAAGAGAAACAGGCCGCACAGACTCAATACAAGCCGTCGGTCTACTGTTGTGGAGTCCGCTCAGTCCGCTAGGTCGCTAGACCGCAACCAAAGACGCACAGACTACCCCTTATTACAATGCTTTCTCTAGCCATCGTTCTACAAGATGCCTGACCGCGAGGTCGCCTAGCCGTCAGACCGCAAAAGCTACGAAGCCGAATAGAACAGTTTGCCTGAGGCAGGCGACTTCTTGAACTCAAACCAAGTTGCCAAAGAGAAGACCGTCTGGTCGCTGTCCGCGACCTGCTATTTTCTGCTTGTTGCTTAACCGCAGAGTCCGCACTATCCCTGATCGCAATCAGAGCCAAGTCCTGGCTTTCCAGCGCTATCTGCACAACCTGCACAACACAACCCAGTTAACTCACTCAAACCGCGCGGACACAAAGGTCCAGTCCGCAGCAACAGTTGCGAGCTCAAGGTACTGTTCACTTATGCATGGAGGTTCCTTATTCCTGATGTGACATGGGTCCTATTTATAGGCACGATGATGAGTGTGGTCACTGCCCTAGCCGATAGGATTACCGACACATCACGCAGCATGAACATGTGTATCCGCAAGACCCGCGGACACACTCCAGTCCGCCACTACCTGTGCAGGATAGCCAATCCGCCATTGCTTCTCCAAGACCGGACAGTAACACCAGTCTGCCTTGTCGCAAAGCCAAGCCAAGACCACCACAGCCGGACTCCGCAGCAACAGTCCGCCAATCCGCGGACACAGCGTTTCATTCTACCAATCTCGAGCCCATGGCTTCTCCACCAAGTCAACTGCCGAACTCAGGCAGACACGCTGTTCCAGTCCTCCCATACTGCGAACAGCACTAGTCTGCATATCCCAGTAGACATTCCAGTCCGCATACCTTGCAGACTTCTCTAGTCCGCCTATCTCGCAGACTGCACTAGTCTGCATACCTCAAGTCCATAGCCTTATCACTAAGACACTTATCGGACTCCACGGACTCTAGCTCCAGTCGGCACACAGTTGCGGACACAACCTCCAGACCGCTCATCCCCAAACTCACAACCAAGGCACATGCACTTCTGCGAAGCTTGACGGACTGAGAAGCTATCCACACTCCACTATGCGATCTCCTCGGACTGAGCCAAACATGGACTTGGTTTAGAACCAACCAAGTCCACACCATTGGCCACAAGGGCGAGTCCGCACTTACTGGCGGACACTTGATCCAGTCCTCCTGTACCGGCGAACTTCAGTATCAGTCTGCAATGACTGGCGGTCTCCGCGGCTTTTACTTGCCGCTGCACTAGAGCAAGACCAAGGAAACTGCCAAATCGGTCTACCGAGCTCCAGTTCTTCAGTCCGCTTCATGCCGGACTCCGCAGCTAGAAATTCTATCTACCCGGTTACTTCCTGGGATCCAACTGCCTGCTGAGCACAAGCCGGCCTGGCTAACCAACGCTATTGTTCATGTAGTATATGCGAACAGAACGCCTAGGCCGCTACAGAACAAACCGTCTGCAACATCCCTGCCGACCTAGCAGTCCGCCAACCCTGTCCGAGTAGTCCGCGCGGATACATCCAAGTGCTCCATTCACCTACTTTCACTTCACAAATTTCAACACCTTCATGGATTTCACTAACATGGCTACATCAAAGAGATGATCCTGTTTTGCTGCACCTTTATAACAGAACTACGAAAGGGGAATTAACAGACTTTTTGATTGATGATGCTGGTACTTTGAAGTACCGCGATAGATTTTGCATTCCCGCAGTTCAGGATATCCGAGTTAAGTTGTACAAAGAGGTATATAGTTCTAGTGTTGCTTACCACCCCAGTTCTACGAAAATTTATAAGGATCTGAAGTAGATCGTTTGGTGGTATGGTATGAAGGACGATATAGCTAAATATGTATCAGAATGTTTTACTTGTAAGCGAGTTAAGGCAGATCATGGTAGGCCTGGAGGCAAGTTGACGCCCTTCAAAATTCTAAGTTGGAAGTGGAAGAGTATTTCAATGGATTTATTACTGGATTATCGAGATCTCCCCGAGGATATGATTCCATTTGGGTCATAGTGGACAGATTGACGAAGTGCGCCCACTTTGTGCCATTCAAGATCAACTACTCCATGAAGAAAATAGCTGAGTTATATTTGGATGAGGTCGTCAGGTTACATGGGGTGCCTGTTAGCATTGTATCAGATCGAGACTCCAGGTTTACGTCTCGCTTTTGGATGAGTTTATAGGAGGGGTTGGGTACCGATTTGAGTTATTCCACCGTCTATCATCCGCAGACAAATGGTCAGACAGAAAGAGTAAATCAGATCGTACAGGATATGATGAGATGTTATATTTTAGACCACGGAGGAGCATGGGATGAACATTTGATATTAATGGAGTTTGCATACAATAATAGTTTCCAAGGGAGTTTGTAGATGGCCCCGTTTGAGGATCTTTATGGGATGTGTTGCAGAACTCCCTTATTTTGGGCCGAGGTTGGTGAGATACCGTTGTTGGGTCCTGAAGCATTAGAAGAGATGGAAATTTCTGTTAAGATAATTTGAGAGAAGCTTCGAATAGCTCAATTGCGCTATGAAAAGAATGTCAACCATCGAAGGATTGAGTTAGAATTTGTTGTTGGGGACATGGTTTTTCTGAAGGTTTCCCCAATGTTTGGTGTTAAGAGGTTTAGTAAGAACCACAAATTGAACCATAGGTATGTGGGACCTTTCAAGGTTGTTGAGCGGATTGGAGTATCAGCTTATAAACCCTATTTGCCAGCAAATTTTCCTGGTGTGCATGATGTTTTTCACGCGAGTCAATTGCGAAAGTGTGTGCAAAACGACAGGAAAATTCTTGATGTTGTGCCCCAGTTGGAGGCTAATCGTTTGTATGTGGATGTGCCTGTTTGTGTTTTGGATACTCAGGACCGGGTGTGACGAAGGATGACAATACCCATGGTTAAAGTGTTGTGGAAGAACCAAGACATGGATAGCGCGACTTGGGAGTTGGAGTCAGCTATGAGGGAGGCTCATCCTCATCTATTCTCCTGATATTTTTGGTGAGTGTTTCTTTGTTAGCTTATTATTACTTTTATTCTATGATGGATTTGATCCTATTTATGTTAAGTTTCGGGACGAAACTTCTTTTTAGGATGGGTGGCGGTAACGCCCCTGATTTTTCGGTATTTATTTTTATTTCCCATGACGACGTATTTGTGACATCATGGCGTTACATTGACGCATGGTTAACGAGTGTCGTTTGTTGGAGCATGGGTTTGCTAAGTGGGTTTTCTTGTGTGGATTGGTTTTTAGTTTGGTTGTGCACCTTCTCTCACGAGTCGGGTCTATTTTGGAGACTCAGTGTAGCTTTTTATAGGGATTTGGTAGTGTTTTTGCCTTTCGGTGGTGTTTTACCCGGGTTTGGTTTGTCGGATTTGAATCTCGACTTCACCATTAGATTCGTAGTATCGGTGTTGAAACCGAAAACTCGGTCTCTTGTAGAGTTCACCCTTGGGGAAGGTATGATCGCGCACCTACTTCTCTCCTCCAAGCCAAATAGCAAAAGAAATGGGGGCTGACCCAAGTGCTCGGCATGGTGCTCCAACCACACACCCGGAAGATCTTAGAGCGCTTCCACTCCTTAGCCAAAAGTTGAGCTAAGGCTACCTCAGAAAGCGCAAGAAGATCGGAAAACTAGTGAGCGTGCCTTCTGAGGTGCCACTTGGGTCTTGTTTATAGTTTTCTGAAGATGACCTGCAAATAGCCAACCTCTGCTGTTTTGAACAGTTATATGCAGCCCAGATCGATCTGCCAACAGCGTAACTCCGCTGTTCTAATAGGATATAGGCAGACCAACGAGGGTAAAATGGTAAAAAACACCTCATAGGTGACTGGGCGAGTGGAGCAAGATCACTCAATGTCATTGCCAGGAGGGCACCGAGAGTGTCGAGTGGAGCAACGTTACTCAACGCGAATGTCGGGAGGGCTCCAGCGGGGGTAAAGTACAAATGAAGCCTCATAAAGCAGTTGGGCGAGTAGCCTGCAGATACCTTAACTCTCCCGGGGCGATCTAAGACTTACTATGGAATGAATTCCAGAAGAATTGAGTTCGCCGAGCTTTGTCCAACAAATATAGGATTTTAACTCATGAGGTTAGCTTAAAGAAGACCGAGCTTCGCTCAACGAACGACGAGATCCCTTCGACGAACGTCGAGCCCCGCTCGACAAACTACGAGCTCCTTTCGATGAACGTCGAGCCCTGCTCATCGAACGGCGAGCTCCGTTCGACGAACGCTGAGCCCTGCTCGTCGAATCAGCGAGCTCCGTTCGATGAATGTCGAGCCCTACTCGATGAATGTCGGTCTCAACCCGGGCTCAGTTTGGCGAAAACCTGAATCGATTTGACCAACCCCGGGCAGATGCGGGCTGGCTGGGCCGGCTCGCGCAGCTCGCCCGCCTAGCTGTGGCGGCAGCAAGCTAGCCATTCTGAGTTCGCTCGTACGCTACTTTGGCCCGAACAGGTCGCCTTGGTCCGCTCGCCTTGCCTGGTGGACCCACTATGCGAACACAGGGTTATACACAATCCTCACTCTTTTTGAGCTTGACCAAGCTCGGAAAGAATCATCCAACCCACGTGTTAGTTGAGTTATTTGCTGAGCTGGAAGGAATCTTTTGGTGGGTCCCACCCTCACACTATAAATATGCCATCGGACCCTCTGGAAAAATCCCTCCTTCTTTTAGCCTTCTCAATGAGTTGCAGCTGCACGATGCTTGCGACCGAGGTGATGCTAGCTCGGCTAGCGGCCGTATGCGAAAAGAATAGGGAGGAGGCTCTCGATGCCGCCAAGTGGTTGGCACGCGGATCGTCCGACCCACTCTTCAGGCTGGTAAAAGGGAAAATCGTCCGACGGTATCCGACAAATGTCCTCCCAGGATCCAGCTTGGCGGCCGGTGCTGAACTTTCCCATTAGCTATGTGCACCTACCGCCCTATTCGTCGCTTTGCTTATGACTTCTCTTTCCGCAAAAGATAAACACGGGGTGCCTCCCAGGAGCGCTTTGTTTATAGTCGTGTAGCTTGACTATTTTGGCAGTTTATATGTCGAGGAGGGTTATGGATTCGATATTACCGCCCACATGATCGCCTGCTATATATAATTTTAAGCGATGACCGTTCACTTTAAACGAGCCTTTTTCCGGGTGAGGGACGAGTACGGTCCCATATGTTCAAACCTCTTCAACTTTGAAGGGGCCGGACCATCGTGATTTTATTTTACCGGGAAAAATCTATGTCGTGAATTATATAGAAGGACAAGATCGCCCGGAGAAAACGTTTTTTGGATCTTGATTTTTCGGTCGTGGTAAAACTTAGAACCCTCCTTATAGAACTTTTTGCTCTCGTAAGCGTTTGCACGCCATTCGTAGAGCTCGTTTAGTTGCAATTTTCTATTTTGAGCGGCTAATTTAACGTCGAGATTTAAGAGTTTTAAAGCCCAAAAAGCGTGATGTTCTAGTTCTACGGGGAGATGACACGCTTTGCCGTAGACTAATCGATACGGCGTACAACCAATTGCGGTTTTGTATGCGGTACGATATTCCCACAACGAATCGTCGAGTTTGATAGTCCAATCTTTCTTATTAAGCGAAGCAGTTTTCTCTAATATACGCTTAATCTCTTGATTTACTACCTCATCTTGGCCACTAGTTTGCGGGTGGTAGGGGGTGGCAAGTTTGTGCGTGAAGCCGTATTTAGCTAACGTATTAGCCATCTAGGTGTTGTGGAAATGCGTTCCCCTATCGCTTAAAATAGCGCGAGGTGTGCCGAAGCGAGAAAATAGTTTTTAAAGAAAAGTATCGACGACTCGCGCATCATTGGTGGGGAGAGCTTGCGCTTCCGCCCAGCTCGATACATAGTCGACCGCCACTAAAAGATATTTTTTAAAAAGGCGGAGGTAGGGGGCCCACAAAATCGATGCCCCATAAATTGAAGACTTCGTATTCTAAAAACAAATTTTGGGGCATCTCGTCGCGACGAGAGATGTTACCCGACTGCTGGCAGCAATCGCAGGAGCGCACAAAATTGTGAGTGTCTTTGAATAGAGTGGGCCAAAAGAAGCCCGCCTCCAGCGCCTTCTGCGCGGTCCAGTTAGCTTGATAATGCCCACCAGCCGGACCCTCGTGGTAGTGCCTAAGTATTTGCGTGCACTCCACACCCGTGACGCATCTTCGGACCGCTTGGTCCACTCAGATACGAAAAAGAAAAGGGTCCTCCAAAAAAAAAACTATTTCAAGTCAGAAAAGAATTTCTTCTTTTGCTGGCTCGAAAAGTCTTTTGGGAGCACCCGCGCAACAAAATAATTCGCAAAATCTGCGAAACAAGGCGGGGAAGATGAATTAATATTTATGGCTAGAAGGCGTTCCTCTGGGAATCTGTCATTTATGTCAGATTCGACGAGCGCTTCTGCACCGGAATTTTCTAAGCGGGAGAGGTGATCGACGGCTAAATTTTCCGTGCCATTTGTATCCCGGATCTCCAAATAAAATTGTTGCGGGAGGAGGATCCATCGAAGAAGGCAGGGTTTGGCGTCTGTTTTTGCTAACAAATATTTTAAGGCGGACTTGTCGGTAAATACGATAACTTTAGATAGCATTATATACGAGCGAAACTTATCAAATGCAAAAACAGCGGCTAAAAGGTCTTTTTCCATTGTCGTGTAATTTCCTTGTGTGGAAGTGAGCGTCTTGCTAGCGTAATAAATAAGATGAAAATATTTGTTTATACGTTGGCCAAGAACAACACCTACGGCAATATCACTAGCGTCGCACATAATCTCGAATGGAAGGGTCCAATCGGGCGCCACTGAAATGGGTGAATTGATAAGTTTTTGTTTTATAAAATTAAATGCAGACTCGGATTCGCTACTAAAGACACAATTTGATTCCTTTTCCAAGAGGCGCGTAAGCGGCTTTGTTATTTTTAAAAAATCTTGAATGAAACGCCTATAAAAGCCCGCATGGCCTAAGAAACTCGTAATAGATTTAACGTTAGAAGGCGGAGAAAGTTTTTCGATAATTTCAAATTTGGCCTTATCAACCTCCATCCCCTTAGACAAAATCTTATGGCCGAGAACCAAACCTTCTCGAACCATAAAGTTACATATTTTCCAATTTAAAATAAGATGCGTGTCCTCGCATCGCTGAAGGACACAATCTAAATTTCGAAGACAAGACGGGAAAGAGCATCCGAAAACAGAAATGTCATCCATAAAGACTTCCATAATGTCTCCTACTAGCACGCCAAAGATCGCCAACATACATCTTTGGAATGTATCTGGCGCATTGCAGAGGCCAAATGATATTCTTTGATATGCGAAGGTACCAAACAGGCAGGTAAAATTTGTTTTCTCTTGCTCATCGGGGTAAATGGGGATTTGGAAAAACCCCGATAAGCCATTAAGAAAACAAAAGTACGGATGACCGGATAAATGCTCGAGAATTTGGTCTAAGAACGGTAATGGGAAATGGTCCTTACGGGTGGCATCATTTAGTTTTCTATAATCGATGCACACCCGCCAACCCGTAATACTACGTGTTGGGACGAGTTCATTATGCTCATTTTCCACTATGGTAAGACCGCCCTTTTTGGGCACGACATGAACGGGACTAACCCATGTACTATCCGATATAGGATAAATAATCTCCGCATCTAATAATTTTATAATTTTGGCTTTAACGACGTCTTTCATGTTTGGGTTAAGACGTCGCTGGGGCTGAATAGTTTTGTGACAATTATCGTGAAGGAAAATCTTATGGGTGCAGAAAGAAGGGTTAATCCCTTTTAGGTCAGAAATTTGCCACGCAATTGTGTGACGATGTTTAAGTAAAGCTTCCAATAAATTGGAAGTCTCCGAATCGCTAAAATGCAAAGAAATGATAACGGGAAGGGTATCACCTTTTCCCAAAAATCCGTATTTGAGTGATTCGGGTAGGGGTTTGAGTTCAAGGCAGGGCGGTTCTTCTAACGATGTTTTAATTTTAATGTCATTCGATCCAAAAGGTTCGAAGGACAAATTTATAAAGTTATCCTCTTCGCAGTTAAAATTTTAGAGCATAAAAGTGTCGTCGTTTAAAAAAGTAGACTCGAAAATAGGGGAAGAACAATCTCCGAGATAAGTATCTAAATTATAACAAAAGTCATTGCTCGATGACTAGTCTCCTATAGAGGGATTAATAGAGAAAGTAACTTCATCATCTCCTACCCGAAGGAGGAGACGTCCGTTACTTACATAAATTAATGTGTGGGAGGTGGCGAGAAAAGGGCGACCAAGTATATTTGGTACATCGGTGTCCCCCTCGATGTCTAAGATGATGAAATTTACTGAAAAGATAAACTTATCAACTCAGACAAGTACGTCCTCCACTACCCCGACGTGAAACTTAGCCGAGCGATCCGGTAGTTGAATTCGCATTTCAGTAGGGGTCGGAGTGCCCAAACCTAATTTTTGAAAGAGCGAGAACGGCATCAAATTAATGCTCGCGCCTAAATCTTCAAGAGCTTATTTTACTAATATATTGCTAAAAAGGCATGAGATGGAGAACTGTCCCGGGTCATTTCTTTTAAGGGGCAATTTGTTAGTAAGAGCCACTGATCAGTCTACGTTCAGAGATATATGCAAAATATTTTCTAATTTTTGTTTATTATAAAGTAGTTGTTTTAAATATTTCGCATACTTAGGCATCTGCGAGATCGCCTCGCAGAAGGGAACATTAATATGAATTTGTTTTAATAATAAAATAAATTTTTCGTGCTGCGCATCCTTATGCTCACTATCTAGCTTATGTGGATACATCAAAGGCGTTTTAATAATTTTTTCGTTTAAAATTTGTAAAGGCGGCGTAATTGAAGAAGGGTGAAGAGGGGTCGGAGGTGAAATATATACCTGCGGATCGATCCATTTTGGATCGATCACCTACTTTCTGCCACGGACAGTTATAGCATTGATATTCTCCTACGGATTGGTCTCCCTGTTTCCCGGCAGTGCCCTGAGCGTGCGCTCGAACATCAATCGCGCCAGCTGTCCAACCTGGAGTTCTAAGTTTTTTAGCAATCCGGTGATGTTCCGGATATTTGATTCGTTGGAAGCTATGTATTTAGAAAAATTTTCCTCCATTGGGGAGGGTTTTGGAAGAGGGGGAGGTGGCAGAAATCCGGGCGCAAAAGAATTGGGCGGGTGCTACGCATTGTTCGCATTGCACCATGAGAAGTTGGGGTGGTTCCTCCAACCCGGATTATAGTTATTACTATAAGGGTTATTGTTGGGGTTGAAGGAAGGTCGCCTAGGATTTCTCACGTAGTCTATGAACTCATTGACTACACTGACATTAGGGGGAATCGCCCAAGGCGGAGTGGAGGAGGCAGCAGACATCTCCGCCACCTTCTTCGTTAGCCTTTCAACTTGAAGGGCAAAGTGGGCAGTGGAATCCACTTCGAAGAGGCCAGCCGCCTGCTTGGGACATCCCCGCAGGACATTCCATTGGTAGGCATTCATATCCATCTCTTTAATAAGAGCTTGGGCATCCTCGAGGTCTTATTATTCAAGGTACCCCCGGCAGCCGCGTCAATCATTTGACACATCTGATAGTTAACCCCATTATAGAAGATTTGGACCTACAACCACATAGACAGCGTGTGGTGCGGACACCTGCGGGGGAATTCTTTAAACCGCTCCCAAGTCTCAAATAGAGACTCGGAATCGTTCTACACAAACAAAGAAATGTCCGCCCGCAACTTTGCAGTTTTGGCGGGCGAAAAACACTTCGTTAAGAATCGTTCCGCAAGCTCGGCCCAGGTGGTGATACATCCTCGTGGGTGGAAATTCAACCACAGCTTAGCTTTCTATCTTAAGGAAAATGGAAAAAGGTGCAAACGAATGGCGTCATCATTGACGCCATTAATCTTAAAAGTGTCGCAGATTTCCAAAAAACTAGATAAATGAACATTCGAGTCCTCATCTGGCAGTCCATCGAACTGCACGACATTTTGGATCATTTGGATAACGCTCGATTTTATTTCAAAAATATTGTTCGCCACTGTCGAGCGAACAATACTGGACCCAGTATCGTCCAAATTCGGCCGGTCGTAATAAGACATTGTACGCTCGACGGATGCGTTCGGATTAGGGTCGGCCATAGCAACGATAGAGGGTTCTCCGATAGATTCTTCGGGATCCAAAGAGGGATTTCAACGTTGAGATCGAATACGCACAAGTGAGCATTCGATCTCAGGATCAAAATCCAAATGTTCAGACTCCGAAGTTTGTCCACGGATCATACACACTAAAATATAAACTAAAAAATTAGCTCGTTTTTTGGATTTTTAAGTAAAGTTTTTAAGTTTTTTTAGTTTTTACAAATATAGGTAAAAATAATAGACTTCTGATTTCGAAGTAACAAGTCGAAGAGTCCCCGACAACAGCGCCAAAACCATGATGCGCGCGAAGCCCGTCTCTTATTGTATCTAGGTAGCACGACGGGTCCGGATTTCGCGCGGCGAATTATAGACAAGTGCACCTATCGCAAGTAATACAAGATATTCAGGGGGAATATCGAGATCGTAAATTTCCCGGGAATGGGTTGATTATCCCTACTGCTCCGAAAGAACTATTATTTTACCGAAATATTTAAGTTGTCGATTTTAACTAAGAAAAAGTTAGAAATAGATTAAGAACAAGGTCGATGAAAAATAACACTCGGTATCGGATTATGTTAGGACTAAAATAAATTTGAATAATTAGAGATCTTAGGTTTCAATTCAATTAAAGCGGAAACTTGGTTGTGGAGGTTCCAAAAGAATGAGCTCACCTATATCTAGGAATATTGCTCACTTGAACATTAAGACTATTCGACCGGGCTCTCGTCTGACGAAGGATTCCTCTTAATACCTGCATTACGCTAAAAACCCTGCTATTGGGGGGGAACCAAATCCGGTAGAATTATGCGCCTCCTCTCTCGAGGGTTAGTGTGAAACTCTCTTTACCCGGGGGTGATCAGTCCATACATACGGCCTCTCGACTAGCTAGTGTATGGATAACGAAAATAGAGCCCACACATCGATATGTGGTTCTATACGTCGTTAACCCGGGGTATACCATAAGTTTTAAATTAAATAGAAAAACAAGGCCTTTAGTTATTTAAAAACATTTTATATCCCAATGTTCTTCGATATCGAGGGCTAAAAGCGATTAGCCACTCATCGGAATGGGGATGGCTTATGAGTTTGGTTAGGCGTGAGTTCTAAACTATGCACTGAAGGGTTACAAAAAAAATAAGAAAAAATTAGATAACCTAATATTAGAAATTAAAAAGCTACTAAAAAAAATTAAGAACACACACACTCAACCAAACGCATAATAAAGAAAAAAAAACTAAGTTACCAAAAAGGAAAATTACATAATTGAAATGATAAGTCCTACTCAAACGGGCCGGCGAGAAATTAAAGCGGAAAATTGCAAGTCCTACTCAAACGAGTAGGAGGGAAATGAAAGCTAAAAATTGCAAGTCCTCCTCAAACGAGTAGGCGGTAAATTAAAGCGAGTCCTACTCAAACGAGTAGGAGAAAATAGATGCATACACGCACATACTCTTCATAAATGAAAACACACACACTCTACAAAAATAAATTCTCACACACTCGACATAAATGAATACTCACACACTCTACACAAATGAAAACACACACATTCTACATAAATGGAAACACACGCACTCTACATAAATAAATACTCACACACTCTACATAAATTAAAATACACTCACTCTATATAAATAAATACTCACATACTCTACATAAATGAAAACACACTCACTCTACATAAATGAAAACACACTCATTGTACATAAATGAAAACACACTCACTCAACATAAATATATACTCACACACTCTACATAAATGAAAACACACACACTCTACATAAATGAAAACACAGTCACACTTTGAAGGAAAGCATAAAAAAGGCTAACTCACACACACACACACACACACACACACACACACACACAGACACATTGAAGGAAAGCATAAAAAGGCTAACTCTCTCTCTCTCACACACACACAAGCATAAATAGTGAAAATCAAGTGATTGAAAAATTAAAACGTTTACATTTTTACCGTTAGAATTTGATGAAAATGCATAAAAAGGAGAAATAAGAATTGTTTGAACAAAATAGTTTTCTAATAAATGCAAAAAAAACAAGTGCTTGAAAAATTAAAATGTTTACATTTTTACCGTTATAATTTGATTGAAATACATAAAAAGTAGAAATAAAAATTATTTGAGCAAAAGTATTTTTAAGTAAATGCGAAAATCAAAGGTGTTGAAAAATTGAAATAACACATAATCCATTCTTATAAATTTGTAGAAGGGTTTAAAAAGTGGAAGAAAGTTAAAAAGAAACAAAAGTTTTACAACCTAAAAAGGAAAATCTAAGTTAAAGAGTAATGAAAACCACTTTTGAAATCATTTTACGAGTTCATAAGAATGAATACAAAAGCATAAAAATCCTAAATCTAAACCATTCTAAGGAGTATGATCTAACTCATACATGCACACACCCATACAAAAATGAAAAATAAGGATGCATAAGATTGATAAAAGGGAGGCATTCAGAGACATTCCAGAACAATGTAAGGATGAAAAACTAACAATTTTATTAAGAAAGAAGTTGATTACAAAAGCTAAAACAAACATAAAAAGGAGGGGGGAGAATATACTTACATAGCACTAAAACAGCCTCCTAGAAGCAGCACCTAAGACCAAAATGGTTCAATATTTTGAACCCACACACCTTACAACAAGGTCCTATTTATGGCCGAAAAAAATCAGTTTACACGCCCTAGGTCACGGGAGTGTAAGGGGGCGTGTCAGCACTGTTGTTGAAGTGAAGCCGATCATTCAATGCATGTTTACTTTGGGACGGTCCACGTGGAAGTCACGAGCATGACCCTGCTGACACGGGCATGTAGCATGGGCGTGTCCAGCAGGTACATCTGGGGGAAGGCGTCGCGTCATTTTATCACCGGCGATGTCTTGTCTGGGATAGGTTGAGAAGTCACGTGCGTGTCACATCTTGGTATGGGCGTGACAGTCAGTTCGACGAAATTCGAGCACCAAACATTGAATGGCGTGACACGGGGCATGGTCACAGGCGTGTCACATTAGATAAGGGCGTGTACTTGGGGGTGTTCAACAATTTCTTTGCGGGTGGCTGATTTCACTTTGAATTGAGGTCACACGCCGAGGTCACGGGCATGTACTATGCAATTTTGACAATTTTTCTGAAAATTTCAGAAACAATTTTAAAGCTAAGTTAGTACAATATTTATAAAAAGGAACATTTTATTGAAGAAAATTAACTAAAAATAAGGAAAGTAAACTAAAACTACATAAATAAACTAAGTAAAAATATGAATATTTACAACTTATCACATTTCTTGAAAGAATTGGTTTCAAGATAACCTAAACACCTAGAGGGGGGGGGTGAATAGGTTCAATTCCATTATATTAAGGCAGGCAGTATATTTTATTTGCAATTAATCTAAATAACAACTATCTCAACACAGCATAAAAACAAACATAGCCAACACAGATTACACACAGATTTATAGTGGTTCCCCAAGAGATGGGTACATCCACTTTCCCCATTCACCTATCTAGCAATATAGTAGATTTGGCCTAACTACTTTTTTCCTTCTCAGATCCTCAGATCTTACAACTCAGAACCCTGAAAGGTTCCTACAGCTCACACTTCACCAAGTTCTACAACTCAGATTCTTCCAGAGAATCCTACCTCAGAGTGAGTCCACACTCCTACAACTCAGGCAATCCAGCCCTACCTCAGCCTCTTTCACCATGCCTACAACTCAGAGAAATTAATCCCCTACCTCAGTCACTCAGCCCTACCTCAGCCTTTATAGATTTAGGCTTACAACTCAGAGAGATAACTCTCCTACACTCAGATCTATACAATATCCTATCGAGAAAATTGAATGTAAAAGAATAATTCCTTCACCCAGGTAGAGAGAGAATGGGTAGAAGGTTTCTTGATCAGTTCTTGATAGATCTGATAACTTTAGATTCAACCTGTCTTAGCTTCTTCAAAGCTTCTTGAATTTGAACAAAGTAAGGTTGATCTTCTTGTGAAGTTGGAGATTATCTTCAATCCAGCTTCCTTCTTCTATTCAGATATGGATCTGAATTCTTCTTGCAGAATTATTCAGGATCTGCCCTTAGAGACTTGTTGATTTCTAGATGAAGACTTCTCTTCTTCTTCTCTTAGTTTTTTGTTTGATGATATAACATGTCTTTATATAGACTCCATCTGATGTTACCGACTGATCCGATTCCTAATGGCCTTCTGACAGCTCTGACAGATGCAACTGCTTTCTTGGTTATGACAGCTGTCAAGTATCTAGTCATGACATCTGATACTTCATTGAATTTCAACTCAGTAGCAAAGTGTCAAGATAATACTTCAAATGTGTCGACACAAATAGATCATGTGTCGACACAATTCTTGGTGATCTCGACACAGCTCACACAATGTCGACACAACTCTTCTTTTTCTTCTTGACACAGCTTCTGTGGAATGTGACGACACAAGTTATGTGTGTCGACACAATAACTCCTATTCTCGACAAAGTTAATGTCGACAAAATTCTAGTGTATGTCGACACAAGTCCTATGTGTCGACACAATTGCTGTCGACAGAATTCTGGAGTGCGTCGATACAAGTCCTGTGGGTCGACACAGTTGTTGTTGACATAATTTTTGTGTGTCGACACAATCTGGCTCCTAGTGTCGACACAGCCTTTCCCAAGTGTCGACACAATTTTTCTCAGGTGTCGACACTTGTACTTAGAAACTTTTTCTGCATTTCCTTAACCTGTACAATGAAACTCAAAACACCATCAAATACACATTGATGAATATCATTGAGTTAGTTGAGGCTTCTCCAAATCTGGTACATATTTTCCAATGCACCCAACAATCTCCCCCTATTTGGAGAAGTCATAACCCTTAGTTAATGATATACATCACTTTATATTAAAACACAGATTATGATGTATAAGAGGGTTATTTAGATAGGGTAACACATAAACAAAACCAGCATATTATTTCATCACAAAATATGATAAAATATAGTGAACATGAATCACTGTTTTGTTGAACTACAATAAGTTTTTTGAACAACAGATTGCATAGATTTTAAAACAAAAGATTACATAGTTCTAAAGTCTAGTCAATATATTCTAGGACTGATTAGGCTCCTTGATGACAATGCCTTTGCCAGACTGAATCCTTGATTGTACATTAGATTCAGTGTCTTCAGCTAGCTTCTTTTCTTTAAGATCCTTTTTCTTGAGCTCTTCAGCATTGAACTTTTGCCTTTCAAAATAATGATAAGGCTTTGAAAAGTATTTGCTAGGCTCCACAGAAGTAGTAGGTATATTCCCATCTTTGAGTTCTCTTCTGAACTAATAAATGGCATCTTGCCATTTCTGATACTTGCTCCATTCTTATTCAGAGTACCATTTGCCTCTATCATGCATGTTATCTTTAACTGCTTACCAGACAGTGAGAATAATGTTTCTGGAGGTGGGACTCCATCTTTCAAAATCAGGCTTTAATTCAGCCTGCTCTGTAAACCTTTTCTTAGAAAGTTGAGCTTCTTGCTCTCTTTTCAAAGCAGCTTCAGACATATCAACCTTCTCAATAATGACATTATGTACCTCCTGTGGAGGATTATACATCTGTTGAACAGCATATTGAATTCCTTTAAAATCAGTAGGGGGATAAATAATTTGAGCTACTTCCTGCTGAACCCTTTCATTTGAAGTCGGTTGAATGCCTAATTCAGTAGTGTTATCATCATCACACAGGGGTGGATAACCAAGAGTGGCTCTAATAGCATTAGTTATCCATTTAGCATGTTCAGAGCATGCATTGACTAACACTCTCTCCCCATTCGATATGGTTTCTTAGATCATCCTTTTGAAACATTACATGATCAGTGAGATAATTTGTGCCTTCTTTGTAGAATGATCTGAACTTCAATAGCTGATCAGCAATGACCTTTTTAGAAGCTTGGATAGCAGTGCTAACATCAGTCAAATTTGCTTTGAGTTGTTTTTCAAACTCAAATTTTTCTTTAACAAAGAGTTCAGTTAAAGCAGTGGCTTTATTCTAAAGTTCTATTACAATAACATTGTGTGACTCTATGAGATTATCATTCATTCTTATTTAGTTTTCCAGAACATAGTCTTGTTTCACTACTATGTCATCTATTTGTGTTTTGACCTCCTGTTGTTGCATGGCCAAATAGACTACAACATGTCCTCCCTTTTGAAAGCATTCAGCCATTTCCATTTTATGCAGATTGACCTCAAATCTGATGGATTTGATGTCTTGGGCCAATGTAGATTGCAGTTCTTTATTACTCTCATCTACATATTTCTCAAGAGCTGTTCTTTATTCATCCAACTTTACTTACAATTGCACTAGAAGTGAACTGAAGTCTACTGCTGGAGCTGGAGTTTGTGGAACAGCCTGCAAGTTTTTCTTATAGCCAGAGCTCCTTTTCCTTAGTTCCACAAGTTTTCTCTTCTTTGCCCTGGAGGCTTTTTCATCTTCCGGGGAACCAGATGAACTTTCTATAACCACAGTGTCTCTTGGACTTGTGGTAATGATGGGCATCTCTTTTTCTGTTCTTGGCAGCTCCCCCTCAGTCCTTACTACTATCAAATCAGGAAATATCTCTCCCCTGGTAATGTCATCCTCAGGGACATTGTCTTGTTTATTTTTATTAATATCAGTCATATGCACATCCTATGCATCATTTTTAGTGTCAATAGCAGCATGATTTATGTCCTGGACTACCTCAAGTATTGATTGAGTTGCTGCTTCACTGTCCAATTCAGCTGTGTGGTCAATTGGCTTTGCACATGAGCTTCCTTTGAAGGTGATGACAGTGGTTGAGCTGGAACTGGAGAAAGCTCATTAGCTCCCCCTTGACGAGGCTCTTCCTGTACCGGATCTAGTTGGATGTTGACTGCTGGAATCTGCTCCCCCTGCATCTGACTATCATGTACAGTTTCTTGAGCAGGAGATTTGCTATTCCTTTATGCTCTTTCTTCATCATTGCTGAAAACCACTTCTTCTTCTGAATCACTGGATGATTCAGTGGTCTTGGGGGATATTTGCTTCTTTTTCTGAATCTGTTTTGTTTGTTTCTGTGGAGTAGAAACATTTTTGGTTAGAACCCTATCCCATCTGGACAGTATCCTTAAGTCCATTCTTCTCATGTGATTAATCTTAGAACTTGCATATTCATTTATCACTTCAGGTATATTCTCAGCCAGATATAGGCTCAGTATTCTGCCCAGATTAGTTTTCTTGATTCCTTCTTTGATCTTGTCAAAAATAACAGCAGAATAATTTGTTTTCACCTTGAATATCACCCTGGTCATTAGATTGAACATATAGGAAGAAATCCTATCATGTCCTCCTGTTTTACACAGAAAAACCTTTCCTATTATTTCTGATAGGAATATGCCTTGGGAATTCATTCCCTTCCTGTTCATGGATGATCCAATCTTGGTAGTCGGATTCAGTCCACACCATTGGAGAGCATATTTTGTCATGGAGGATGCTATGTCATCCTCTTCCTCAAACATGGGAAGTTGAAGTGTTTTTCTTAAGATTTTCTGTGTCAGTTTTACCTTTGTTCCTTGAACTGACGACCTAATTTTCATGCCCGTCGAATCCATGGATGCTGATAAGTAGAATTCAAGAACTTCCTTTTTTCCACATACTTGTAGGTTCAGAGACCAAGTAGTCCAATCCATTTTCTGTGATTAGGGTAATCACGGCTTTGATGTCTGACGTGGTAGTCTCAAAAGCATGACGAACTAGTTCATAGCCCTCATTGATGTTCTATTCCAGCTTGGGCACCATTAGGGATTAGAGATTGAGGAGAAGAGAGATGAAGGTCTGTCGATACAAAGATTTGGTCTCGAGAATACTTAGAGTGTAGTCGACAGGGTTTTACTTCCACCTATTTATATGTTTCTAAACAAAGAGGGTCAAAAGGCGGGTTAAAATAAGCTTATTGTGTCGACACTATTGGGATTGTTTCGACATAGACTATTAAAGTCTCGACAGAGAATGTAAAGGTATTATAATATTATGTGTCGAGACCATCTGCGATGTGTCGCCAAAAACAAACTTATGAGTCTACACTAATGTCTACGTGTCGACACAAACAATTGTATGTGTCGACACCAATATCTATGTGTCAGGAAATCTATGTGTCGACACAATCTTCTTGATGTGTCGACATAATTTTCCTTTTGTGTAGACACCAACTACTAAGTGTCGACACAGATGTTTTTATGTGTCGACACAGATTTACTTAGTCAAATTTGTCATTCTTATTCCAAGTTCAACATGCCTAATTCAATTTTAAAATAATTGAATTTAGTTTCATCCAGTGGTTTGGTGAACATGTCAGCAATTTGAAAATTAGTATTGACAAATTCTAAACTTATGTCTTCCTTTTCTACATGATCTCTAAGGAAATGAAACCTTATTTCTATATGCTTAGTTCTGCTATGAGAAATAGGATTTCTAGCAATAGAAATGGCACTAGTAGAATCACAAAATAATGGAGTTCTACTTACCTGGATGCCATAATCTCCAAGCTGATGTTGTATCCATAATAGCTGAGCACAGCAACTGCCTGCAGTACATATTTAGACTCAACAGTGGATATAGCCACACTTGTATGCTTTTTGCTGCTCCATGACAGCAATTTTCCACCTAGAAATTGACATGTGCCAGTTGTACTTTTCCTATCTTCTTTGCATCCTGCAAAGTCTGCATCTGGATAACCAGTTAGTTGAAAATCTCTATTCTTAGGGTACCAAAGGACAAGATTTGGTGTTCCCTTAAGATATCTCAAAATTCTTTTGACTGCAATATAATGAGATTCTTTAGAGCAGACTTGATACCTAGCACAAACACATGTAGCATACATGATGTCTGGTCTACTAGCAGTTAAGTATAAAAGAGAGCCAATTATCCCTCTATACAAAGACTCATCTACAGGTTTTCCTGCATCATCTTTGCCTATAGGCATACTTGACCCCATTGGAGTTCTCATGGTGAAGGCTGACTCCAAACCATATTTCTTAATCAACTCCTTGGTGAACTTAGACTGAGATATGGACAATCCATCATCAGTCTGTCTAACTTGGAGCCCCAAGAATAATTTTAGCTCACCCATGCTGCTCATCTCAAACTTCCCTTGCATAAGTTTAGCAAATTTTCTACAAAGGTTATTTTCTGTTGATCCAAAGATAATGTCATCAACATATATCTAGACTAGGATGATCTTGCCTTTTGATTCCCTTAGGAATAGAGTTTTGTCTATTTCCCCCCTTCAGAATTTGTTCTCAATGAGAAATGTAGACAATGTTTCATACCAAGCCCTAGGGGCTTGTTTCAAACCATATAGTACTTTCTTAAGCCTATATACATAATTAGGATAGAGAAGATCTACAAAACCTGAGGGTTGTTCAACATAAACTTCCACTTTTAATTTACCATTTAGAAATGCTGACTTTACATCCATCTGAAAAACTTTGAACCCTTGATAAGCTGCAAAGGCAAAGAACAACCTTATTGCTTCCAACCTTGCCACTGGGGCAAATGTCTGGTCAAAATCTCTTCCTTCTTCCTGTGTATAGCCCTTTGCCACCAGTCTTGCTTTGTTCTTAACTATAATGCCATTTTCATCTAGCATGTTCCTGTAGATCCACTTGGTCCCTATGACATTGTGATTCTTTGGTTTAGGAACCAACTTCTAGACTTTGCATCTTTTGAATTGATTCAGCTCTTCCTGCATGACATCAATCCAATTTGGGTCTTGTATGCCTTCTTCAATTTTTTTGCGTTCCATCTGGGACAGGAAACTTGAGCAAAGGACTGTGTTCATGTTCTTGCTCCTTGTCTGAACACCATGACTTGGATCACCAATAATTTGGTGTGTTGGATGATCCTTTAGATGTCTTATTGCTGGAGGCAATCTATCTACACCTTGATTTTCTCTAATAACCTCACCATGCTGTACTTCATTGTCCTCTTCATTAGCCTGTGGGTCTTGTACTCCCCCTGGACATCATCCATCATTTTCTTCATCCATCCTTGCAGGTTGGTCTTCACTAATGGTTAGCTTGTCCATCTTTTCTTTCAAACCTGTAGAGCTACAAGGAGTACTAGACAGCTCACAATTGATTAGTTTAGTTTCATCAAAAACTACATGGACAGATTCTTCTATAACTTGAGTAGTAAAGTTGTAGTCTCTGTATGCCCTACTGCTGTTGTTGTACCCAACAAATATCCCTTCTTGGGATTTGGTAGGAAACTTAGTTAAATAGTGTTTGCCATTATTAGGAACTTAACACTTGCTACCAAATATTCTAAAATAGGCTAAATTTGGTTTTATGCCATTCATAATCTCATAGGGTGTCTTCTTGTGGATTTTGGTGATGGATGCCATATTGAGAACATAACATGCAGTGTTTACTGCCTCAGCCCAGAAATATTCTGGGAGATAAGTGTCACTTAGTAGGGTTATATCAGCCTCAATAAGAGTCCTATTCTTTCTTTCAACAATACCATTTTGCTGGGGAGTTCTAGGTGAGAAGAACTCTTGATGAATCCCTAGTTCTTCACAAAATCTTGTCATGCATTCAGACTGAAATTCAGTCCCATGGTCACTTCTGATTTTGACCACTGAATTGTTAAGTTCATTCTGAATTTGCCTAACAAAATTATGAAAGACAGTAGGGGTTTCAGATTTCTGTCTCAGGAAGAAAACCCATGTAAATCTAGAATAGTCATCTACAACCACAAGTGTATAGACTTTCCTACCTAGACTATGAACTGGCATATGACCAAATAGATCCATATGCAAGAGGTAAAAACATCTTACAAAATCTTTGATATCAAGAGTATGGAAAAAGGTTTTGGTCTGTTTGCCTTTTTAACAAGCTGGACACACACCCTCCTGAATGTACTTGACCTGAGGACCATTCCACACTAACTCCATACTATAGTGTTGGCCTATTAACTTGTAGTTCAGGTGAGCCAGTCTCTTATGCCATTTGACACAATGAGAAGTTTTCTCATCTGCAAGTAGACAAATAAGAGAGTTCTTATTCCCACAATCAAAGTTGAGACAATAAACATTTCCTTTTCTATAACCTGACAAGATGAACTCTTGATCACTTGTCCTTCTAATCTGACAGCCATTCCTAATAAAAGAGGTGTCGTAGCCAAGATCACTAAGTTGGCTTATGCTTATTAAGTTATGTTTCAAACCTTTCACATAAGCCACTTGTGTGATAGTGATGGAACTATTGGAAATGTTACCAAGCCCTTTGATGACCCCATTTTCAGATCCACCAAAGATCACTTTGGGTCTATTCTCTATGGGAGAGTAGTCCTTTAGCATGCTTCTTATTCCAGTGATGTGCCTGGAACATCCACTGTCCAAGTACCATATTGGGGTATGGCCACTTGGACTCACCTGCATTAAATAAAATTACTTAACCTTAGAACCCCAATAATTATTGGGTTCTAGGTTCAGGTTAGACTGAAACTTGCCATACTTGCCTGCAACCTTTCTGACAGATAAGCTGACATTCTTCCTGACATTAGTGTTGTGCCAACAGTCAATGGAATAATGACCTACTTTGTCACAACACCAGCACTCATATCTATTGTATTTTCTTTTAGGTACAGTCATAACAACATTGTTGTCAGCAGACCTTAAAACTGTAGGTACAGTGGTCCTTTTCTTGAGTGCTGGGGCTGATGCATCAAACATTGATGATTCCTGAAGATCATAATGTGTTTGTACATGGGCTGCCCTATTGGCATTTACACCCTTATCATTCAGATTGCCAGGCTTATAGTGAACATGTATAATGTCATGATCATACTTGATAGTAGGCTGCAAAACTTTCCTGAAAGAAATAGGGGGTTTGGAGGCTAGTGACTGAACTGGGGCTTTGCCTTTTCCTTTGGGATTAGCTGCCCTAGTTCTTCCCTTAAATACTAATCCTGTCTTACCCTTTTGGAGAGTGAAGTCATCAATCAAGGGTAAGACTGACTTTGGCTTTGAGAATTTAGCCACAAGTTCCCTCTCTTTCTTAAGTCTGACTTCCAGACTCTTGATTTGATCATTTTTGTATGTAATTGTACCCATCTGAATAAAAGTTATATTTTTCAGTTTGGCAACCTCATTCATCTTCAAATCTAGCATTTTTGCTGAATTTGATGTAGCCAATTTAAGAGATGCAATTTCCTCAGCTTGGTTTTTTACAAGATTTCTGCTTCTCTTAAGTGCTTGTAACAGATCACCATACTCATCAATAAATTGATGAACATCCCCTTCAGATTCAGAACCATCCACATATCTTGATGCAGATGCTTCTGATTCTGATCCAGTATAATAATTAGAAACTGAAAAAAGGTTGTTTACCTTAGTGCGACCAGGCTGATCCTGACACTGATCTTCCTCAGTCAAAGCTATCAGCCCTTTGTAATGATGATCTTCAACTCCATTTATTGAGTCCAGCAGTTACAAGAACTCAGATTCTACTGAATCCTCTTCAGTAGTGAACAATCCTATATAAGCTTTGAAATATATGGTACCTAAACACCTAGAGGGGGGGGGTGAATAGGTGACCTAATCCTTATTTAACTTTAATGACAACAAACAGTTTATTATCACAGATTTCTAACTTTTGCACAGCAATGACAAAGTATTCACAGCATACACAGCACAATCACAGCACAGCACACAGTGGTTTATAGTGGTTCCCCAAGATATGGGTACATCCACTTTCCCCCTTCGCCTATCTAGCAGTGTACTAGATTCGGCCAAACTCCTCCACTGTCTCAGAACCCAAATTGGTTCCTACCTCAGGCCCAAAGCCTTACAACTCAGCTTTATCCCAAAGCCTACACTCAGCCAATCAAGGCCTACACTCAGCCAATCCAAGGCCTACACTCAGCAAACAAGGCCTACACTCAGAGATCTCAATCTCCTACACTCAGGCTCACAAGCCCTACCCTCAGCCTTTATAAATACAGGCTTACAAATCACTCAGATCCAAAGGATCCTATAAGTTAAAATGTATTACAAATAATAACTCTACAACTCAGAAATAAAAGAGGGGAGTTGAGAGTTTCTTGATGAGTTCTTGGAAGAACTCAGCTGGATTCACCCTGACTTAGCTTTCTTCAAAGCTTCTTGAGTAGAACTGAATAAGACTGAATCCTCCTGCAGTAGTTCCTTGACCTCTGATACTTAAGATCCAGAAATGAATCTGAATCCTTCTTCTCAGCCTAGTTCCAGAGGCTGATTTCTTGGATGGAGCCCTCTCTCTCCAACTTCTTAGATCTGCACTTGAACTGCTAGATCTTCTTGTGTTGATACTCTCTGTACCACTTTAATAATTACTTCAACAAGGTGATCAACCTTAACAATAATCTGATGCACAGTTTCTGTGAACTGTAGGTGCCTATTTATAGGCCTTCTTCATGGTAACCGGCTGGTCCGGTTCATAACTGACTTCTGACATCTCTGACAGTTGCTGTAGACCGGCTGGAACGGCAGCTGTCAAGTCATCCAGTCATTTCTTGAAAATCTCTATCTGTCTGATAGTGTCGAGACTTTCTGTCTTTAAGTGTCGACACTTATAGTCCAAGTGTCGACACATGCTTTGTAAGTGTCGACACAAGTCTACAAGGTGTCGACACAACTCCTTGTATGTCTCGACACAGTTTCTTCTGCATGTGTCGACACTGAAATTGAGTGTCGACACAAGTACTTGTTCTTCTAGCTTTTGCTGAATTCTTCTAAGTGTCGACACATCTCCTTTGTGTCGACACAACTTCTTGTGTTGAATCTGTCAAGTGTCGACACTGCTTCTTGGTGTCGACATATAGTCTTCATTGTCGTTACTTGCTGAGTGTCGACACAGCTCCTTGTGTCGACACACCTTCTTCTTGTTGAGACTTCAGCTGAGTGTCGACACATTCCTTTAGTGTCGACACTTGTACTTAGAATATTTTTGTTGATCTTTCTGATCTTTGCTAAGTGTCGACACAACTCCTTGTGTCGACACTTTCTTCAAGTGTGGAGTCTTTAGCTAAGTGTCGACACATTGTGCTGGGTGTCGACACTTACTTCATGTGTTGACTCTTCTGGTTGTGTGTCGACACTTTGTGCTGGGTATCGACACATACTTCAAATTTTGACTCTTCTGTTGAGTGTCGACACATTGTTCTGAGTGTCGACACTTTAACTTAGTCTCTGCAGACTTTTGCTGAGTGTCGACACAGCTTCAAGTGTCGACACTTTCTGGTGTAGACACTGCTTCACTGGGTGTCGACACAGCTCCTTGTGTCGACACATTCTGTCTGCACTTTACTTCACTGAGTGTCGACACAGCTCCAAGTGTCGACACTTTCTGTCTGGTGTCGACTCTGCATCCCAGGTGTCGACACAATGACTCCAAGTGTCGACACTACTTGTCTGGGTGTCGACACAAGCTTTCTTAAGTGTCGACACTTTCCCTCTGGGTGTCGACACATGGACTTAGAAACTTTTTGCTTCAGTCCAGTGATTTCTTAACCTGCACAAGTAACTCAAAGAGACATCAAATACATTATGATGTATATCATTGAGTTGGGTGAGGCTTCTTTAAATCAGGTACATTTGACCAATGTACCCAACAATCTCCCCCTATTTAGAGAACTCATAACCCTTAGTCAATGATATACACCATTCATAATTAAAAATTACAAAATGATGTAAAGCAGATTATTTACAGCAGGGTAAACATAAACATGTAATAATTCACATATGTATACACATTCATCATTTCAGAACAAACAAGAAATAGACACATTCTCTGAACAATCATGAAATATATTTATCATATATTGTTCTAACATTTTTCTAATACATCTTCAATGTTTTACAAAAGTGTTTTACATTCAAAAGATTACAACAATCTTCAAGTCAATTCTTAATCTATTTCTGGTCTGGTTCTTTGATAACTATGCCTTTGCCAGGTTGGACTTGAGCTTTGACAGGAGCTTCAGCAGTTTCTACAACAGCAGGCTTCTTGCCTTTTAGATCTTTCTGTTTGAGTACTTCTGCCTTGATCTTCTGCCTCTCAAAGTAGTGATATGGCTTGGGGAAGTACTTGCTAGACTCCACTGCAGTAGGAGGTAGCTTTCCCATCTTTGCCTTTCTTCTATATTGAACAATGGCCTCCTGTCTTATTTCATGTTTCCTCCATTCTGCTTCAGAGAACCACTTGTTCCTTTCATGAGCATTGTCCTTGGCAGCTTTCCAGGCAGTTAAAATTATATTCCTAGAGGTAGGGCTCCACTATTCAAAATCTGGCTTTTGTTCTGCTTGTTCCCTAAACCTCTTCTTAGACAACCTTGTCTCTTCCTCTTTTTGTAGAGCCTCTTGCATGGCTTCAGTAATAGGTTGAACAACCTTTTCAATGTGGACATTGTCCTTGCCCTCAAGTGGGCTATACATTGTGCTGACATCTGCTTGAATCATGTCAAAGTCTGGAGGTGGATAAATGACCTGAGCTACTTCTGGTTGCTCACCTCCAAAATAAGCAGGGTTAATGCCTGATTCAGCAACTTCTTGGTCATCACACAGAGGAGGGTATCCAAGTGTAGCCCTGATTGAATTTGATATCCATTTGGCATGCTCAGAACTTGCCTTGACTAACACTCTCTCCCCCTTTATGACTTCTCTGGCCATATGGTCTCTGACATCATCCTTTTGAAATCTAATCTGACTATCCAAGTACCTGATGCCATCTTTAAAGTAAGGTTTAAGCTTTTGAAGTTGTTCAGATATGACCTTTTGGGAGGCTTGGATTGCAGTCTTTACAGCAGAAATTTCCTCTTGAAAGACTTTATCAAAGTCAGCTTTAATAGTAGCATCAGCAGATGTAGAAGGTTCAACAACCTTGTTCTTCAATGCAGTGACTATAGCATTGTGAGATTCAGTCAAATTATCATTCATTCTTAATTGATTTTCAAGAACATATCCTTGTTTCAATGCTATATCATCCACCTGTGCCTTGATTTTCTCTTGGTGTGTTGCCAAATACACCACTGCATTTCCACCCTTGTGGAAGCAGTCTGTCATCTCCTTCTTGTTGAGATTCATCTCAAACCTTATAGATTTTATATCTTGGGCAAGATCAAACTGTAATGATCTGTGCCTTGCATCAACATAAGCCTCTATGGCTTTCCTTTGTTCATCCATTTTAATCTGCAGTGCAATCAGTAAAGCACTATAATCAGCAGTTGGAGCTTGCTGAACTATAGGCTGTGGGGCAATGGATTGCAAAGCCTTCTTATAACTCTGGCTTCTCCTCTTGAAGACATAGAGTTTCTTCTTCTTGGCCTTTGCAGCCTCATCTTCTTCAGATTCTGAAGTGCTGGCTATGTCAACCCTATCCTTAGGGCTTTGAGGCTTTTCTGCTTGCACATCAGGTGCCTTATCTGTTTCTTGCCTTAAAGGCTCTTCCAGAACTTGCATTTGCTCCCCCTCAGCAGCAGTAGTATCTTTTCCAGCAGCCTCTTTGTCCATGTCAAAATCAACTTGATCTAGATTGAGAAATAGATCTTCCATGGTGAACTCTTGAGGTGATTGAGCTGGAGATATTCTGTGCTCTTCAACCACTGGAATAGCAGATGTGTCTTTGATAACAACATCTGGTTCTTGGCTAGGCAGCTGAGGTTGCTGAGGAACATCAGACAAATCAGCATCTTCTATAAGATATTCTAAAGTTTTTAGGTCAGTGAGTACCTCTTGGATGATGATGGTGGCTTGCTCACTGTCCAGAGTAGATGGTTCTTCTACAATTGGAGGCTCCCCCTGGCTTTGATCCCTGTGGATTGGGCTAGCCTGTGGTAGCTCCCCCTGGATCTCAGCAATATCTTGAGCAGCAGGGGTCTTCTCTGCAGCCACGTCCTCTTGGTCATCAGGAGTGAAGACAACCTGTTCTTCACTATCAGAATCACTAGTAGACCCTTGTACCACTTGTACAGTCTTTCTCTTCTTCTTTGGAGGAATTTCTTTTTCAGATACTGGCTTCTCAGGGGTTGACAGTTCCTTGGACAACCCCCCTGTCCCATCTTGAAAAGATCCTTAGATCCATCTTCCTCATATGATTTGTCTTGCTGCCTGCAACAGTATTCATTACCTCTGGTATGGTACCAGCTAGGTAGAGACTAATGATCCTGCCCAGATTGGGCTTCTTCAAGCTCTCCTTGATCTTGTCAAAAACCACTATTGACTAGTCTGTTTTCAGAGTGAATATGATTCTAGTCATAATTCCAAACATATAGGCAGACACTCTGTCATGCCCTCCAGGTTTGCTGAGTAAGACTTTTCCTACAATCTCAGACATGAACTTTCCTTGGTTATTCATGCCTTTCCTGTTGAATACAGATCCTATCTTCATCTTAGGATCAAGACCACACCAGGTTAAAGCTTCCCTGGTCTTTGAAGCAGTAACTTCTTCTTCATCTTGAATTTTGGGTAGCTGGAGTACCTTCCTCAGACTCTTAGGTGAAATCTTGATCTTAGTTCCATGAACTCTGGATTTGATTCTGACTCCAGATTCATCGACTGCAGCTCCATTAAGGATTCGAGAACTTCCTTCTTCCAAATCTTTGTAGGTTCAGACAAGAGAAATTCTAGACCAGAATCGGCGACTAGGGTTACTACCGCCTGAATTTCTGCATCTGCATCGTCGAATGCGCCACGCACTAGCTCATAGCCCTCGTTAACGTTCTCCTCAAGCTTAGGAGCCATTAGGGTTTGGAGAATTTGTCTTTAAAAAAGAGAAGTGTCGACACAATAGTTTTGGTCTCGAAACTTTGAAAGCGTGTCGACAAACAAAGACAGAACCCTATTTATACCTGTCTGATTTTGAAGATGAACAGGCGGGATAGCTAACTTAAAATGTGTCGACACTGGCAATAAGTGTCGACACTGACTTATAATGTCTCGACACATATGTGTCGACACAAGTTCAGTCAACAGATTTTATGTGTCGACACTTGGTTATGTGTCGACACAACATATCTCGACACATAGTCGAGACTTTACTTAGAAAATTCTGAGTAAAACATAAGTGTCGACACCACATAGGATGTGTCGACACCTACTGGACATGTGTCGACACTAACATTCTGAAGTGTCGACACCAACATCCTAGATGTGTCGACACCTTTCTCCTGAAGTGTCGACACCACTATTCTGTGTCGACATAGACTTGTCTATGTGTCGACACCTTTTTACTTAGCCAATTTTCTATTCTGTAAACTTAGTCTAAGTTTATCATTCCTAGTTCAATTTTGAATCTATTGAACTTAGCTTCTTCTAGGGGCTTAGTAAACATGTCAGCTATCTGATTATCAGTTTTAACATATTCAAGTGAAATATCTTCTCTTTCTACATGTTCTCTAAGAAAGTGATATTTAATCTCAATATGTTTTGTTCTACTATGAGATACAGGGTTATTAGCTATTGAAATAGCACTTGTAGAATCACAGTAAAGTGGAGTTCTACTTACCTGAAATCCATAGTCCTCTAGCTGATGTTGAATCCACAGAAGTTGAGCACAGCAACTTCTTGTAGCCACATACTCTGACTCAGCTGTGGAGATAGCCACACTGGTTTGCTTCTTGCTACTCCATGAAATTAGTCTCCCACCTAGGAATTGACAGGTTCCAGTAGTGCTCTTTCTATCCTCTTTGCATCCTGCAAAGTCTGCATCTGAATAATCTGTTAGATCAAAATCTCCATTCCTAGGGTACCAGAGGCCTAGATAGGGAGTGCCCTTTAGATATCTCAATATTCTTTTGACTGCAGTCAAATGAGACTCTTTAGGGCAGGCTTGATACCTTGTACAAACACATATAACATACATGATGTCTGGTCTACTAGCAGTCAAGTATAATAGGGAGCCAACTATCCCTCTATACAAGGTTTCATCTACAGGTTTCCCTGCATCATACTTGCTAAGAGACATACTTGACCCCATAGGAGTCTTCATGGTACTGGATGAATCCATACAATACTTCCTTATGAGTTCTAGGGTGAACTTTGACTGACATATGGATAAACCATTTTCAGTCTGTTTAACTTGGAGACCCAAGAAAAAACTTCAGCTCTCCCATACTACTCATTTCAAACTGACCTTGCATAAGTTTTGCAAACTTTTTGCAAACGCTGCTTTCAGTAGACCCAAATATAATGTCATCTACATATATTTGGACTAGTATGACTTTGCCTCTAGATTCCTTAAGGAATAGAGTCTTATCTATTTTCCCCCTTGAGAACTTGTTCTCAATAAGGAAACTAGATAGGGTTTCATACCAAGCCCTAGGGGCTTGCTTTAACCCATATAAAGCTTTCCTAAGTCTATAGACATAATGAGGTAGAGTTGGATCAACAAAACCTGCAGGCTGTTCCACATAAACTTCTTCTTTAAGATTACCATTTAGGAATGCTGACTTGACATCCATTTGGTATACCTTGAATCCTTGATAGGTTTCATAGGCCAAGAACATCCTTATGGCTTCCAGTCTGGCTACTGGAGCAAAGGTTTGATCAAAATCAATACCTTCTTCTTGCCTATATCCTTTAGCAACCAGTCTAGCTTTATTCTTAATGATGACACCTTGTTCATCCATCTTATTCCTGTAGATCCACTTAACTCCTATTACATTGTGATCTTTAGGTTTAGGAACAAGTTCCCAAACCTTGCACCTCTTGAACTGATTAAGCTCTTCTTGCATTGCTTCAGTCCATTGTGGATCTTGTATTGCTTCTTCAAACTTCTTAGGTTCAACTTGTGACAAAAAGCTGGAATAGATTGCAGCATTCTGATTTCTGCTCCTTGTTTGAACTCCTTGTCTTGGATCTCCAATAATCAGCTCTACTGGATGATCTCTAAGATGCATGTGAGCTGGAGGCATCCTAACCTCTGGTTGAACCACTTCAGCATCTGCATCATGCTGTACTCCTTGTAATTCTGCAACAATTGGCACATGTAGTTCTCCCCCTGGATAACTGCTACTGTCTTCTACTTGCTGTCTTGCAGCAGGCACATCTTCTATAGTAAGCTTGTCCATTTTCTTTGTCAAACCTGTGGGGCTGCACACACTACTAGACAACTCATTATTAATAAGTTTAGTCTCATCAAAAACTACATGCACTGATTCTTCTACAACTTGTGTAGTCAAGTTGTAGACTCTATAAGCCTTACTATTATTGCTGTACCCAACAAAAATTCCCTCTTGGGACTTGGCAGCAAACTTAGTTAAGTAAGACTTCCCATTGTTAAGTATGAAGCATTTGCAACCAAAGATCCTGAAGTAGGATAGGTTTGGTTTCCTGCCTTTCACAACTTCATAGGGGGTCTTGTTCTGCCCTTTAGTGATGGTAGCCCTATTTATAACATGGCATGCAGTGTTAACTGCTTCAGCCCAGAAATACTCAGGCAGTGATGTATCACTTAGTAGGGTTCTACCAGCCTCTATCAAGGTCCTATTCTTCCTCTCAGCAATGCCATTTTGCTGAGGTGTTCTAGGTGAAGAGAATTCTTGAAATAACCCAAAGTCTTCACATAGTTTTGTCATGCTTTCAGACTGAAACTCAGTACCATGGTCACTTCTAATTTTGACCACAGTACTATTTAGTTCATTCTGAATTTGCTTGACAAAGCTGTAGAAGACACTAGGTGTTTCAGATTTCTGTCTTAAGAAGAACACCCAGGAAAACCTTGAGTAGTCATCTACAACTACAAGGGTATAGACCTTCCTACCTAAGCTGTGAACTGGCATTGGACCAAAGAGATCCAAATGCAAGAGGTACAAACACCTCACAGTATCTTTGTTTTCTATGCTTTTAAAGGTGGATTTAGTCTGCTTGCCCTTTTGACAAGCTGAGCAAATACCATCTTTGACACACTTAACTTGAGGACCATTCCTCACTAACTCTTTGCTAAAGAGTTTGCTGATAGTCTTGTAGTTAAGATGGGCTAGCCTCTTGTGCCATTTGACACAATGAGAGACTGTCTCATCAGCTACAAGACAAACTGGAGAACCATTGTTCTCAATCATAATGTCTAGGCAGTAGACATTCCTCTTCCTATAACCTGTCAAAATGATCTCTTGATCACTTGACCTCTTGATATGACAACCATTTTTAACAAATGAGATGTCATACCCTACATCACTTAATTGACTTATACTTATTAGGTTGTGTTTCAACCCTTTAACATAAGCCACTTGAGTAATGGTAACTAAGTTTGTAGAAATGTTACCAAATCCTTTGATGATTCCTTTTTCAGAACCACCAAAGGTTACTTTTGGACCATCTTTTACTGAAATGTAGTCCTTTAGTAATCTTCTTGTTCCAGTCATGTGTCTGGAACATCCACTGTCCAAGTACCATGTTGGGGTGTGGCCACTTGGACTTAGCTGCAAAATAGATTAATTTACCTTAGAACCCAAAGAATTCTTGGGTCCTTGGTATTTGTTAGTCTGCAATATGACAAAGCTCCCTGCAGGCTTTCCAACAGGTAGCTTGCTACTCACCTTGGCACTGGCATTGTGCCAACAGTCCACTGCAAAGTGGCCAATTTTGCCACAGCACCAACATTCAAACTTGTTGTACCTTTGCTTAGGTACAGCCTTTGCTATATTATCTACAGCAATCTTGTTGAATGCTGGGGCTTTGCCCTTGGACTTAGACATGGACTGCTCAGTCCTTGCAGGTCTAATAAAGCCCAGCCCAGCCTTGCCTTTATGATAAACAAAATCATCAATTAAAGGTAACACTGACTTAGGTTTAGAAAACCTAGCAACTAAGTCCTTCTCCTTCTGAAGATTGATCTCCAGACTCTTAATTTGATCATTCTTAAATGATATAGTACCCATCTGAATCACTGTTATGTGTTTCAGCCTAGGTATCTCATTCAATTTTTGATCAAACTGCTTCTCAAAATCTGTTGCACCAGCTTTAAGTTCAGCAATTTCCTTTGCCTGACTTTTGGCTAGGGATTTGCTTTTCTTGTAAGCTTGCAACAACACCTTATATTCATCTATAAGTTGATGAATATCATCCTCAGACTCAGATACACTTTCATCACTTGATGATGATGAATCTGATTCTGAACTAGAACAAGAAACTGAATTTAAACTTGAACTTTGTACCTGACTGGGTCCTGGCTGCTCCAGGATTTTGGCACTCTCTGTCAAAGCCATTAGTCCTTGGCATTGACTGTCTTCTTGTTCATAAATAGACTTCATGATCTGCATGAATTCTTCCTCTTCTTCTTCAGCAAACAGCCCTATGTAGGCTTCAGCCTCAGACTCAGTTTCTGAAGAAGAAATGTCTGATAGAGTCTTCTCCTTCTTGGCAACAAAAGACTTCTCTTTCTTGCCTTTGAAGTGAGCCTTTTTCCTGTCACCAGATTCCTTTCTCTTCTCTGGACAATCTGCAATAACATGGCCCTGTCTATTGCAGCAGTAGCATACTATCTTAGATCTAGTTGCCTTGCTTGACTTTGTCCTCTTCCTGTCTTTCTTTGAAGGCTTTTTCTCCTGATAAAAGACTTCCTTTCCCTTTGAAGAAGAAGGTCTTGACCTCCACTGTTTCTTCTTCAAGAATTTCTGAAAGTGTCTAGTGAAGACAGCAAAGTCTTCATCACTTTCACTGCTCTCAGTCTTTGTGCTGATAGACTCATCAGATTCTGATACAACTACCTCCGGAGGTGGAGTTGAAGATTTAATCCTGCACTTTCTGGGAACTTCTGTCTTGAAAGCAATAGTTCTTTCTTTGTGCTCAGTCCTTGTTGATTTCTCCTCCTCTTTTCTCACAGTCAACTGCATCTCATATGACAATAACTTGCCAAACAGTGTAGGAGGAGGAATTTCCCCCAACTTAGCCATTTCTCTTATGGCACAGATCTTTGTGTCCCAATCTTTGGTTAGGGACCTTAAGAACTTATCATTTAGTTCATAGTTACTGAACTCTCTTCCATAAGACATGAGTTCATTAACTATTCTGTAGAACTTCTTGTAGCACTCAGTTATGCTATCACCTTTACCTTGTCTAAAGCTCTCATACTCCTGATTTAGCAAAGATTTTCTATCTTGCCTAACTTCTTCAGATCCTTCCATATACACTATAAGAGTGTCCCACATCTCCTTGGCTGTCTTACAGTGTATAAGATTCTGAAAAGTTGCATCATCTATGGCACTTACAATAATGTTTTGTGCCCTCTTGTCCATTGTAGCTAGGACAATCTCATCCTTAGTCATCTCAGAGAAATCCTTTGGAGTTCTCTGATTTGCATCCAAAACTGAAATCTTCATTGACACATAAGGCCCTTCCTTTACTGTGATGTAGATTCTAGGGTCAGAGGCTTCCATAAATAGCCTTACCCTTTCTTTCTAGATCCCAAAGATCTCTTTCCTGCATATGGGTAATTTCATGGAACCCAATTCCTTGTGATTCTCAGAAGAACCCATGTTTCTTGATTTTCTTGAATTTCTTGGAACTGTGTTTTGTCTTACACTGAATCTGCCAAACAGGATCTCCTCAGACTGTTAGTCCTTGTTTTGAGCAACCTCGCTTTGATACCACTTGAAAGATATGGTACCTAAACACCTAGAGGGGGGGGGGGGTGAATAGGTGACCTAATCCTTATTTAACTTTAATGGCAGCAAACAGTTTATTATCACAGATTTCTAACTTTTGCACAGCAATGACAAAGTATTCACAGCATACACAGCACAATCATAGCACATCACACAGTGGTTTATAGTGGTTCCCCAAGATATGGGTACATCCACTTTCCCCCTTCGCCTATCTAGCAGTGTACTAGATTCGGCCAAACTCCTCCACTGTCTCAGAACCCAAATTGGTTCCTACCTCAGGCCCAAAGCCTTACAACTCAGCTTTATCCCAAAGCCTACACTCAGCCAATCAAGGCCTACACTCAGCCAATCCAAGGCCTACACTCAGCCAACAAGGACTACACTCAGAGATCTCAATCTCCTACACTCAGGCTCACAAGCCCTACCCTCAGCCTTTATAAATACAGGCTTACAAATCACTCATGTCCAAAGGATCCTACAAGTTAAAATGTATTACAAATAATAACTCTACAACTCAGAAATAAAAGAGGGGAGTTGAGAGTTTCTTGATGAGTTCTTGGAAGAACTCAGCTGGATTCACCCTGACTTAGCTTTCTTCAAAGCTTCTTGAGTAGAACTGAATAAGACTGAATCCTCCTGCAGTAGTTCCTTGACCTCTGCTACTTAAGATCCAGAAATGAATTTGAATCCTTCTTCTCAGCCTAGTTCCAAAGGCTGATTTCTTGGATGGAGCCCTCTCTCTCCAACTTCTTAGATCTGCACTTGAACTGCTAGATCTTCTTGTGTTGATACTCTTTGTACCACTTTAATAATTACTTCAACAAGGTGATCAGCCTTAACAATAATCTGATGCACAGTTTCTGTGAACTGTAGGTGCCTATTTATAGGCCTTTTTCATGGTAACCGGCTGGTCCGGTTCATAACTGACTTCTGACATCTCTGACAGTTGCTGTAGACCGGCTGGAACGACAGCTGTCAAGTCATCCAGTCATTTCTTGAAAATCTCTATCTGTCTGATAGTGTCGAGACTTTCTGTCTTTAAGTGTCGACACTTATAGTCCAAGTGTCGACACATGCTTTGTAAGTGTCGACACAAGTCTACAAGGTGTCGACACAACTCCTTGTATGTCTCGACATAGTTTCTTCTGCATGTGTAGACACTGAAATTGAGTGTCGACACAAGTACTTGTTCTTCTTGCTTTTGCTGAATTCTTCTAAGTGTCGACACATCTCCTTTGTGTCGACACAACTTCTTGTGTTGAATCTGTCAAGTGTCGACACTGCTTCTTGGTGTCGACACATAGTCTTCATTGTCGTTACTTGCTGAGTGTCGACACAGCTCCTTGTGTCGACACACCTTCTTCTTGTTGAGACTTCAGCTGAGTGTCGACACATTCCTTTAGTGTCGACACTTGTACTTAGAATATTTTTGTTGATCTTTCTGATCTTTGCTAAGTGTCGACACAGCTCCTTGTGTCGACACTTTCTTCAAGTGTAAAGTCTTTAGCTAAGTGTCGACACATTATGCTGGGTGTCGACACTTACTTCATGTGTTGACTCTTCTGGTTGTGTGTCGACACTTTGTGCTGGGTGTCGACACATACTTCAAATTCTGACTCTTCAGTTGAGTGTCGACACATTGTTCTGAGTGTCGACACTTTAACTTAGTCTCTGCAGACTTTTGCTGAGTGTCGACACAGCTTCAAGTGTCGACACTTTCTGGTGTAGACACCGCTTCACTGGGTGTCGACACATCTCCTTGTGTCGACACATTCTGTCTGCACTTTACTTCACTGAGTGTCGACACAGCTCCAAGTGTCGACACTTTCTGTCTGGTGTCGACTCAGCATCCCAGGTGTCGACACAATGACTCCAAGTGTCGACACTGCTTGTCTGGGTGTCGACACAAGCTTTCTTAAGTGTCGACACTTTCCCTCTAAGTGTCGACACATGGACTTAGAAACTTTTTGCTTCAGTCCAGTGATTTCTTAACCTGCACAAGTAACTCAAAGAGACATCAAATACATTATGATGTATATCATTGAGTTGGGTGAGGCTTCTTCAAATCAGGTACATTTGACCAATGTACCCAACAAGCTTCAGCTTCAGCTTCAGTCTCTTCTCCTGATTCTGATGATGATGAGTCAGTCCAACTCTTCTTCTTCTTTGCAACAAAGGATCTCTCCTTATTGCCTTTATTTTATTGCTTCGTTTTATCTTTAGATTTCTTTCTTTTATCAGGACAATCAGCTATGACATGTCCTGGCCTGTTGCAACAATAGCAAATAATTTTAGAAGAAGTTTGTTTACTAGGATTAGAGACATACCTGTCATCCTTCGATGTTTTCTTCTTCTTGTAATAGTCATCCTTGGAGAAGGATGAAGATGAGTTTGTTCTCCATTTATTCTTCTTCATGAACCTTTGAAATTATATTGTGAAGGTAGCAAAGTCTTCATCAGATTTGTGATTGTCTAAAGTATTGATGTAAGAATTTTCAGATTCAACTTCAACCATTCTCTTGGGAGGAGAAGGTGACTTTCTCCTGCCATTTCTTGTGGCTTCAGCATTAAAAGAAACTGACTTCTCTCTGTATTCAGAGTTATTGATTTTCTCCTCCTCCTTTCTGGCAGTGAGCTGCATCTCATAGGATAATAATTTTCCAAATAAGGTTGGTGGAGGTGTATCTGCAAGCCTGACCACCTCTCTGATGGCACATATTTTAGTATCCCAATCCTTGGTTAAAGATCTGAGAAACTTGTCATTTAATTCATAAGTGCTAAAGACTCTTTCATATGTCATTAGCTCATTAACAATTCTAAATAATTTCTTATAGCATTCAGTTATGCTATCTATCTTAGCTTGTCGAAAGCTTTCATACTCTTGATTTAATATAGACTTCCTATCCTCTGTCACTTCTTATGTTCCGTCAATGTAGACAATCAAGTTGTCCCACATCTCCTTGGAGGTTTTGCAATGGACCAGATTCTGGAATGTAGAGTCATCTATGGTACTCACAATTATGTTTTGTGCCTTCTTGTCAAAGGTTGCTAGAATGATCTCTTCCTTTGTCATTACTGAATAACTTTTTGGAGTCTTGAGGTTAGCATCAAGAACTGATATGTTCATAGGAATAAATGGCCCTTCTAGCAATGTGATGTAAATCCTTGGATCAGATGCTTCCATGAAAAATCTGACCCTTTCTTTCCATATGCCAAAATTTTCTTTCCTACAGATAGGAAGTTTCCTAGATCCAAATTACTTCTGATTCTCACTTGAACCCATTCTGTCTAACTAATGACTGCCTTATAGATCAACTAAGACTGTTAAGTCTAATCTTGAGCAATCTCGCTTTTATACCACTTGAAAGAATTGGTTTTAAGATAACCTAAACACCTAGGGGGGGTGAATAGGTTCAATTCCTTTTTATTAAGGCAGACAGTATATTTTATTTGCAATTAATCTAAGCAACAACATAAAAACAAACATAGCCAACAAAGATTGCACACAAATTTATAGTGGTTCCACAAGAGATGAGTACATCCACTTCCCCCTTTTCCTATCTAGCAGTATACTAGATTCGGCCTAACTTCCTTCTTCCTTCTCAGATCCTCAGATCTTACAACTCAGAAATCTGAAAGGTTCCTACAGCTCACACTTCACCAAGTGCTACAACTCAGATTCTTCCAGAGAATCCTACCTCAGAGTGAGTCTACACTCCTACAACTCAGGCAATCCAGCCCTACCTCAGCCTCTTTCACCAGGCCTACAACTAAGAGAAATTAATCCCCTACCTCAGGCACTCAGCCCTACCTCAGCCTTTATAGATTTAGGCTTACAACGCAGAGAGATAACTCTACTACACTCAGATTTATACAAGATCCGACAGAGAAAATTGATTGTAAAAGAATAATTCCTTCACCCAGGTACAGAGAGAATGGGTAGAAGGTTTCTTGATCAGTTCTTGATAGATCTGATAACTTTAGATTCAACCTGTCTTAGCTTCTTCAAAGCTTCTTAATTTTGAACAAAGTAAGGTTGATCTTCTTATGAAATTGGAGATGATCATCAATTCAGCTTCCTTCTTCTATTCAGATATGGATCTGAATTCTTCTTGCAGACTTGTTCAGGATCTGCCCTTAGAGACTTGTTGATTTCTAGATGAAGACTTCTCCTCTTCTTCTCTTAGTTTTTTGTTTGATGATAGAACATGTCTTTATATAGACTCCATCTGAGGTTACCGGCTGATCCGGTTCCTAACGGCCTTCTGACAGCTCTAACAGATGCAACTGCTTTGTTGGTTGTGATAGCTGTCAAGTCTCTTATCATGACATCTGATACTTCATTGAATTTCAACTCAGCAGCAAAGTGTCGAGATAATACTTCAAATATGTCGACACAAATAGATCATGTGTCGACACAATTCTTGGTGATGTCGACACAACTCACATAATGTCGACACAGCTCTTCTTTTTCTTCTTGACACAGCTTCTGTGGAGTGTGTCGACACAAGTCGTTTGTGTCGACACAATAACTATTAGTCTCGACAAAGTTGATGTCGACAGAATTCTGTTGTGTGTCGACACAAGTCCTGTGTGTTGACACAATTGCTGTCGACAGAATTCTGGAGTGTGTTGACACAAGTCCTGTGTGTCGACCCAATTGTTATCGACATAATTTCTGTGTGTCGACATAATCTGGCTCCTGGTGTCGACACAACTCTTCCCAATTATCGACAAAATTCCTCTCAGGTGTCGACACTTGTACTTAGAAACTTTTTCTGAATTTCCTTAACCTACACAATGAAACTCAAAACACCATCAAATACACATTGATGAATATCATTGAGTTAGGTGAGGCTTCTCCAAATCTGATACACATTTTCCAATGTACCCAACATTCCTATTGGTGGAAGTCACAGTAGGGCAACTCCACCCTGACTTCTCTTCTCCTTTTCCGTGCTGCTCTCCTCCTCTCACCCATGGATATAGCCATAGCCTAATTTTGATCGGGGAGGGGAGGTCTTTGGGCTTGCCTCCAACTTGGGGGATGGAACTAGTCCTAGCCCCCCCGACGGTTGTCCCATCCTTGGTAACCTATCTGAAAGTGCAGCTAGATCTGATATACTCTAGAGGGGGGTGAATAGAGTACATGGTGCTTTGAAACTTTTTACAACAGTTGTTGTAATATATGTGAGCAGGGAAGCAGAATAAAACTAATCACAGCACTAAGTAAAACAAAAGCTAATCACAGAGTAATCAAGGCCAGAAACAAACATAAAAACAAGCAAAACCAGAAGACACAAGGAAATATAGTGGTTCCCCTAAACTTGGGTACATCCACTATTCTACCACCCTAGGTAGGAATCCACTGCAGGATGAGTTGATCAGGTGTCCTGGGCACCAATGAGCTTTTGATAAGGTGCTCAAAAACCAAAGCAGATTTTTTGATCAGGTGTCTTGCCACCAATGAGCTTTTGACAAGGTGCTCAAAAACCAAGCTCAAACTTTTGAAGGGAGTTTGAGAAACCCTTTACAGAGAGGGGGTGAGAGAGTGATGAAAGTCTTCTCTTTCTCAAACAACTGAGAAGACTATGTGGATTGTTGATGTCAAAGCTCCCCCTGAATCCTTGAGATCTTCAGGAAGAAAAGCTTTACTGAGGGTGATAGACCTTCAAAGATTGAACTCCAGCAATAGATGATTTCAGCAATAGCTGAAATGTTGAATGTCTGGAGTCTGGAAATATGTTGGCCTTGAACACTTTGAAACTAAAGAGATCTGAAGATTTCTGAAAAGATTGATCTCCTTGGATGGGTGTTCTTCAGAATTTCTTGAGACAGAATATTTTTGAATGTATCTCTATAATCTGTGTCTCTCTCTCTCTGTATTCACTTAGAGACTCAAAAACATTCTATCTTTTATTCTTTGGTACAGAATAGAATAACATTCTCTGTCAAGTATAGTTGTTAGCCTGCATTAATTGCATCCTTAATTGCAAAATCTCTTTTGGAGGAAAGTCCATAGAAATATTCCTTGAAAACTCACTTGAAACTTGGTCCAGAAATGAATCAAAACGGCTAGGAAATCTCTGAATTAATTGCAGAATAACTCCTTAACTGATTTGAATTTGAATCTAGAAATATCCTTGAAGTTATCTGAAATCGTCGAACTGAGCTCTGCTATCGTCGATCTGAGATCAGTGATCTGGAAATATACAGCAGCAAAATATCGTCGATCTGAGCTCAAAGATCGTCGAACTGAGCTCAGAGATAAAGATCCAAAGTAAAGTCAAAATCGTCGACCTGAGCTCACCGATCGTCGAACGGAGTTCGACGATATAATGAAGTTGAGCTCAGCGATCGTCGAATGGAGTTCGACGATCTGTTGAAGTTGAGCTAGACGATCGTCGATCGGAGTTCGACGAATCGTCGTGCTGAGCTCGACGATATGACTTAGTCTCCAAATAGAAAATCTTGGTCTTCAAGGCAGCTTCGAAACCTAGACTTCTAACCGTTAGACTCAATTCTAATTGACCTATTAAGCTATACAATAGGTCAAGCATTGTTTCCTAAAGACATAGTGATCCTGACCCAAATTAGTAATAGGGTGTTCCAACAATCTCCCCCTATTTGGGTTAGGATTACTATTTACAAGCTTTGGAAAAATTAAAATAACAACAATCAGCAAAACAGAAAAACAACAAGCTAGACACAGCAGAACCACAGAAATATATAGCATCCAGATAATCAGAAATCAGAGAATGTCACCTTACAATATCATTTCTTTTCCTTGCCCTTAACAAGTTTAATCTCTCTGTTGGGATTGAGGGCTTCTTTGTTTGATCTGGTATCATCTGCTGCACCCAAATATGTTTGCTTTTTAGGCCTGGGAACTACAGATTCAGGATGTAATTCCATATACCTGTCAGCATCAAAGAATTTACTTGAAGCATATCTCTCTAGCTCTTTCTGTCTCTGTTCAGACATAGTTGAAATGTTGGAAGAATCTATTCCTTGTTCTCTGGCCTTTTTGATTTGATCCAGTGCAGCTAGTTCCTTTAATCTGGCAGTCCAAGCAGCTGGATTGTTTTCAGGATCCTCAAAAGGTACAGGAGGCTCATATCTGTTAGAGGGATTGTCCTGAGGAGGCCTGGAAGACACATTTTCTTTCAACTTATAAGGGAAAGGACCAGATGTTGTATCAGAAGAAATTTGTCCTCCCCTAGAATATGGGTGCTGCCTGGAGTAACCTTTGGAGTAGACTTGAATATCTCTTTGATTTCCTCTGTATCCTCCTCTCCTTGATTGAGATCCCCTGGATTGGCTTCCCCTATTGTAAGATCTGGCATGAGGCTGATAGGGAGCCTGACTTCTGGCTGGGGGTTGAGCTGCAGAGCTTCCACCTGCACCTGCATCAGGAGGAGGTGGTGGAGGAGGATGAGAGTGCTGGAACTGGGAGGAACCCTTCTCATATTTTCTTTTCTTCTTCATTGCCTTCAGCTGATTCTTGGAGTACTGCATCCAGTGCTCAGAAATAGGGCAGTCATGTAGAATGTAATATGGGATATCATTGTTATCCTTAACTTTGGCAGGAGGTACCCTCTTCATTGCTTTGCTCCTTGCCTTTCTTTTCCTAGCAATGGTAGCAGAAGAGTCATCAGAGTCTGTTCTAAATTCATCACTTTCAGAACTCTGGTCATCATAGAGAGCATCTATTTTCTTCATCAAGTCCTTCTTGAGCTGTACAGAGGCAGATGAGGCAGAGGTTGTAGCAGCAAGTGTTGAAGTAGTAACAGCAGAAATGATAGTAGCAGATGTTGAAGATGTTGCACTAGGAGTAGAAGCAGAAACAACAGCAGCAACAGATACTGGAGAGGTGACAACAGCAGCAACTTCACTAACAACAACAGAAACAGAAGGAATATCATCAGATACTGCAGAAGGCTCAAATTTAGGTGCCTCTGACATCAGAATTTCCTTGGAACTTGGTTCATCAGCAATAACAGAAACTTCAGCAGTAGTAGGGGCAACAATATCAGAAGCAACAAAAATACTTTCTTCAGAAGAAGCAGCAGCATCAACATTTTCAGCAGCAGCAAACACTGAATTGACAAAGGAGGAGATAATGCTTGGGTCACAGCAAGAAAATGGCACAAGTGTCTTGGATAAATCTTCTGGAGGTTGGACAGTATTGGCCTCTGGCAGACAGCTGAAGTAAAACTAATCAAAATCTGATAGCAAAGACCTGAGGTCTATTGCAAGGACTGCAGCAGGAGGACTTTGTGCTTGAGGCACAACAATAGCAGCAAGAGCAGGAGCTGAAGAAGCAGCAAAGACAGCAGCAGCAGCAGCAGACATGCTCACAGAAGCAGTCACAGAAGCAGCAGCAGCAACAGCAGCAGCATGAAGACTCACTTCATATGGCATCTCCCCCTGCCTAGATTCAGACAAGTCTGGATCAAGGTACACTGCTGTAGGAGCTGCCTGAGGGAAGAGGGAAGAGAGCCTGGCAGAGAGAGCTGCAACTGACAGGTGTAGTGGAGCAAATGAGGTCTCCAACAGCTGAGAGAGCCTGGGGGCAAGCAACTCATACAGCCTGTCAGCAAGGGCTGGGAGGTCTACTTGCTCAAGGGCTGGAGCAGAGGTAGAAGATATAGGAGCAGCAGAGGGTTCGGGTAGTGGAGAGCTGGAGTAGGGTGGAAGGGATGGCTGAGGTGTGGGTAAGGTGGATATGGAGGATAGGAGAATGGAGATAGATGGGGTGAATGTTGGTTGGTCAATGATGTGGTGTAGAAGGTCTTGAAATGAAGTGGAGGAGGAGGGTAACTTAGTAGGAGATGATGGGGAATCATCCATAAAGGAATCATCTATTAGGGTAAAGGATGGAATGGAGAGAGATGAGGTGACATCTGGTGGAGGGTAGGAAAATAGTGGGTGGAAATGTTCTTCTGGTGGTGGTAGAATAGGTACAGGAGATGGTGTGGATGTTGGAGAGGGGCTGGATATGATGATGGTGGATGGAGCTGTAATGGTAGATGGTATGGGAAGGGATGGAATTGGAGGATTAGGAGAGGCAACAACAGCAGCCAGGTCATCTGCAGGGGCAGAAACCTGTGGAGGAGTGACTCTTAGAGTCCTTGTGCCTGAAGGAGTGCTGGAGGAGGGCCTGCTGGGCTTGCTGATTTGTCTGTCCCACTTTCCAAAGAGGGCACAAGACAGTCTCTTGGAGGCATTTATATGAATTCCAGAGGAGACTAGCAAGCCAGGGCACCTGTGCTACAGAAACACTACAATGATTCTCCCAAAGTTTACAAAGCTTTTGTTGATTTTCTTCTAGATGAGGTCAAAGAAGATTTCTCCCCAATTCAGATTCTTTCTGTCCACAAGAGCACCCATGAGGCAGAGCTGATACCTTGAAATTGTATCATGGGCAGAGTGCTTAGCTAGTAGCACTTTCTCAACAACATCTGCCATAAATCTGTATTCCACAGATAGGTTCCTTTTGAAGAGCTTGCTACGGTTGCCCTCTAAATGACCCATTCTGGTAAGCAGTTCAGAATACTCTTCTCCAGATAATTTAGCAGTATCTTCACCATTACTTAACTCAAAAACTTCTGTCAAAATTGCTGGGGTCAAGGGTACCTGAGTTCCAGAGATAGACCCAACAATGGTGTTGTTATCTTGATTGTGGGCAGTAAAAACCCATTCCTTTATCTCATCAGAAGCCAGTTTGATCCTAATGGTCATTATTGCTGTCAGATTCTGGTCTTTGAACAATCCCAAAATGTCTTGAAAAACTTGGTCAGTCGTGCTGAATGATTCCATGTCGATGTCAAAACAAGCATCAAACTTCATAGCAGCAAGAACAGCAACTGACACAGCCATTGGTACCTGCAAAAATTCAACAAACAAAACGACCAAGTGTAGAACTGTTTGGAGGGAAAAGAAAATTCTTACAGAGAAATCGAAAGCGCAAGAGAGAACGACGGCGAGAAAAGAGTTTTATATTAGGGTTCGACACAGAATTGGAAAGATCGTTGAACTCAGTTCGACGATTGAGGCTGCTAAGGGAATCTGAAGAGTCTTCAACATCGTCGATCTCCGTTCGACGATATTGGAGAGCGTCGAGCTCCGTTCGACGATCGTCCAGAGAACAAAATCGTCGAGCGCCGTTCGACGATCATTGACCGGAAGAGATAGTTGAACACTATCTGAGAAGCGCTGAACTCAGGTCGACGATTTCAAAAATCGTCGATCTCCGTTCGACGAACTGGGGGAAAATCGTCGAGCGCAGTTCAGAGACCAGAAATACACTCTAGACACTAAGAAAAATCAAGATGTTTGCCTAGTCTTGGTCAATTTTTAGATTTTCAAAATCTTGGAACTTATTAAAGATCTCCTCCATCTAACATTCCTAACTGATTTAGGAAGAAGGTGTGCTTCTTTTCATACAAGGGTTTGGTGAAAATATCTCCCCTTTGCAAATCAGTTGGGATATATTGAAGTTCAATTTTATTCTTCTCAACATTATCCCTTAAAAAGTGATGCCTAATTTCTATGTGTTTTGTCCTACTATGGAGGACTGGATTTTGAGCTATAGAAATAGCACTGGTGTTATCACAAATGATTTTAGACTTCTCTAAGTTGTAGCAATAGTGTAGGAGTTGGTTTTGAATCCACAAAATTTGTGAACAACAACTGCCTGCAGCCATATATTCAGCTTCAGCAGTTGAAGTTGACACAGATGTTTGTTTCTTACAAAACTAAGAGACAAGTCTGTCACCAAGGAACTGACAAGTTCCACTGGTGCTTTTCCTGTCAATTCTACATCCAGCATAATCAGCATCAGAGAATCCAGTTAAATCAAATGCTGAATCTTTTGGATACCAGAGACCTAGATTTGGACAACTTTTAACATACCTGAGAATCCTCTTTACTAGTGTTAGGTGTGACTCTCTAGGGCTTACTTGGAACCTAGCATATATACATGTAGCAAACATTATATCTGGTCTACTAGCTGTAAGATACAGTAAAGAGCCAATCATTGCTCTATAAGTTGTCTGATCAACAGGTTTCCCATGTTCACCAGCATCCAATACAGCATTAGTAGGCATGGGTGTTTTCATACAAGATGCTTCAGACATACGAAATTTCTTAACCAATTCATTTGCATACTTGGTTTGAGAAATGAAGATGCCTTCAGCATGCTGCTTGACTTGCAATCCTAGGAAAAAGGATAGCTCACCCATGCTACTCATCTCAAACTTAGAATGCATCAGGTTGGAAAACCTTCTGCACAATTTGGAGTCAGTAGAACCAAAAATGATATCGTCTACATAAATTTGTACTAGTATGGTATGAGACTTATGGGTTCTAATGAAAAGAGTTTGGCCTACTCTACCCCTTATAAAACCATTTTCCAAGAGAAAGCATGCTAGGGTCTCATACCATGCTCTAGGAGCGTGCTTGAGACCATATAATGCTTTGTTCAGTCTAAAAACATAATCAGGAAAAGTTGGAGAGATAAAACCTGGAGGTTGTCTGACATAAACTTCCTCTTTGATGTCTCCATTTAGGAATGCACTTTTGACATCCATCTGATATACCTTGAAGCCTTTGTGTGCTGCATAAGCTAGAAATATTCTAATGGCTTCTAATCTTGCAACAGGTGCAAAAGTCTGGTCGTAGTCTATTCCTTCTTCTTGAGAGTATCCCTGAGCAACTAGCCTTGTCTTGTTCCTTATAATTACTCCTTGATCATCCAACTTGTTTCTGAATACCCATTTTGTTCCAACAATGGAATGATCCTTAGGCTTTGGTACTAGTGCCCATACTTTGTTTCTCTCAAATTGATGCAACTCCTCTTGCATTGCAATGATCCGGTGTGGATCTTGCTCTGCATCTTGAATGGACTGAGGTTCAATTTGAGATAGGAAGCAGGTGTGCAACAGGTTTTGGTTGACCTGATTTCTGGTTTGCACACCAGCTGAGATTTCTCAAATTATTTGGGAAATTGGATGGTCTCTTGATGTTACTAAATCAACAGGGGGTGTTGATTGTTCACCAACCTGTGTTGTTGTTTCCTCTTGTGGTACAACAACTGGCTCTTCAAGTTGTTCTTCAATATGTTGAGCATTTTCTTCATCTCCACTGCTTTCATCCTCTTGAGTAACCTGTAGCTTGTTCAAGTCTTCAACTAGAGAATGTTCCTGCAAGGGTTCTATGGTAGAAGAAGTCTTCTCCTTGAAAGATATGTTAGTTTCATCAAAAGAAATGTGAACAGATTCCTCAATTTTTAAAGATGATTTATTATAGACCCTATAAGGCTTGCTGATCATGGAGTATCCCAGAAACACTCCTTCATCAGCTTTGGCTTGAAATTTTGCTAAATATTTCTTGTCATTATTATGAATATAGCAAATACAACCAAAGTCTCTAAAATAGTCAACTTTAGGTTTCTTCCCTTTGAGTAATTCATAGGGAGTCTTTCCCTTTAGTTTATGTATCAAACTTCTATTCAGCACATAGTTGGAGGTGTTCACTGCCACTGCCCAAAAGGATAGAGGAAGGTGAGCATCTGACAATAATGTAGTGGCAGATTCAATAAGGGTTCTATTTTTCCTTTCAGCTACCCCATTTTGTTGAGGAGTTCTAGGAGCTGAGAAAGTATGCCTGATCCCTTCACTCTGACAGAACTCTTGCATAAGAAGAGAATCAAACTCTGCCCCATGATCACTTCTGATTAGGGCAATGTGAGTATTGAACTCAATCTGTATACATTTGAGAAACTCTGTCAGACACTTAAAGTTATCAGACTTCTTCCTTAGAAAGAACACCCAAGTGAATCTAGAGAAGTTATCTACAACTACTAAAGTGTAGGATTTCCCTCCTAGGCTTTGTACTGTGATGGGTCCAAAGAGATCCATGTGCAACAGATGCAATATCCTAGGTGAATCACTCTTATTAAGTGACTTAAAGCTGTTTTTAGTTTGCTTGCCTAATTGACAAGCCCTGCAGAGTCCTTCCTTCTTGTAGGGGCCAGAAGGTAGTCCTCTAACAAGTTTGTCATTGTATAGCCTAGCAATAGTTCTAAGGTTTAGGTGTCCTAATCTCTTATGCCATAAAATATTTGGTCTACAGATAGAATTAAACAAGCATATATCTACATCAGTTGAAAGAAAATCTACTAGGTAGATGTTACCTTTTCTTTTACCTGTCAACACTGTTGTGTTGTCCTCTGACTTGATTTTGCATAAGGCTTTACTGAAGGTCACCTGGTAGCCTTCATCACATAGCTGACTGATGCTAATTAGGTTATGCTTCAGTCCTTCCACATAAGCTACCTTCTTGAATGTTACTGATCCAATCTGTACTGCACCATATCCTTTAGTCTGTCTAAAGTTTGAATCACCAAAGATAACTTTGGGTCCAAGCTTGGCTCTGAAGGATATGAGGTTGTCCTTGTTCCCTGTCATGTGCTTAGAGCACCCACTATCCAAGTACCATTGCTGGTTAGATGTTGGATAGGTCTTCACCTGCACATAAGACAATTCATTTGTTTTTGACCCAGTTTACCTTGGGCCTAGGTTGATAACCTTTAAATTCTGAAATGAAAGACATCCCAGGTTGACTCTTATAACCTTCAGGATGATATCTCCTTGGAGGTATAATCCATTCAGTATAAGGGTTAAAGATTTGGGATGAAGGAACCTTAGGATTCAATTTTGATTTGCCTTTGAAAAAATTTCCAGAGCTCTGACCTCTATTCGACGATCTTGGAGCTGCGTTCGACGATCTTGGGTCAGATCGTCGAGCTCCGTTCGACGGTCGACTATGGGTGAGGTCAGGTATTTGAGATCGTCGACCTGTGTTCGACGACTTTGGCTGAGATCATCGATCTGCGTTCGACGTTTTTGCCTGAGATCGTCGAGCTGCGTTCGGCGATTGTCGATCTTCATTCGGCGATCGTCGATCTCTGTTCGACGATTTCTGCTGGGACTTAGTTTTCTGAGGCAGATCAGAATTTTTCCTAGCAACCTCTACAACTCCCTTTCCTTTGTCAGAAATGAATTTGATTGGAGTTGTTAGAACTATAGGTTGGCTGGATGAAGCACCCAAACCCAGTGTACTGTTGAATCTGGAGTTCACTGTGCTTGTGATGTCCATCAGCTTGATGCTTCTCCCATTAAGGGATTCTTCAAGATTCTTGGCCTCAGAGAGCTCACTTTTCAGTGAAGCTATCTGCTCCCTACAACACTCCAACTCCTGAGAGAGTTTGAGGTTTTCTGACTTTAAAGTATTGTGTTCAGATAATTGATTTCTGAGAGAGATAATTTCTTTCTCAGACTTTAGCAGGTCTAAACACAGTGCTTTAAATTCAGGTTTAAAATCCTCTGAACTAAAATCAAAAGAACCAATTACCTGAACTTCTTCAGGTTGAGTCTCTGAGTCTGACTCTGAATCCTCTTCTTCTGAATTATGCTGTGAGGCATTGATTGCCATCATGTAGAATTATTTTTCTTCTGCATCATCCTCATCATCACTGGAACTGGATGAGGCTTCTGACTCCTCTTCAGTCTCACTCCAGGATTCAGCAACAAACCCCTTTCTTGTATGTTTGTTTTTGCTTGATGAGGGTTTGCCATTGCCATTCCTCTTGGAGTCTTTCTCCTTTCTTCTTTCTTTCCTGTCCCTTCTGTCCTTGTTCTTGTTCTCTGGACAGTCAGGAACTATATGCCCTGGTTTCCTGCAACCAAAGCAAATAATATCTTTATTATTGTTAATGGACTTGTCATACCTTGGCTTATCATGCTCCTTGTATGATCTCCTTCTGAAATCCTTTCTGGCCATCTTGTAGAATCTCTTGGCCAACAAACTGAGCAGTTCATCATTGCCTGTGGCTTTGTCTTCAGGCAGATCCTCAGTTGCCTTGAAGGCTATGGTCTTCTCGTTTCTTGTGGCTGGTGAGGCAGCCATCTGTTCTTCTTCTCTATTTTTGATGAGTTGCTCATAAGATTTGAGCATACCCAATAGAGCTTCAGTAGTGATCTCATTCAGACTTCTGGCATCCTTAATTGGCCAGATTCTTGAATCCCAAGTGCTAGGGAAGCACATTAGGATCTTGTCATTAAGTTCAGTTAGTGAGATCTCTTTGTCCAATGTCCTGAGTTCACTGACAATTAGACTTAGCCTGTTGTACATGTCTCCCACTGACTCAGTTTCTCCCTTCTTGAAATTCTCATATTGAGAGATGAGATGGGATCTCCTATCCTTTCTCTCATCAGCTGAGCCTGAGACTATTTCTGAGAGTTTGTCCCAAATTTCCTTTGCTGAATTGCATTCAGCCACCTTCTGAAATATGTCATCAGACATTGTCTGGGCCAAGATGTTCATAGCCTTGGCATTAACTACCTTCCATCTCTTGATATCAGCATCTGTTCCTGATGGAGGTGGAACAACATTTGTGCTTGTGTTCTCTGGGGGTCTTGGACATACTGTCAAAACAGAATTAAAAATATCTTCGTCAATAGAATTCATGTACAGTCTGATCCTTGCTTTCCAAAGTGCAAACTTGGATAGATTGCACACTGGAGGTCTGGTGCTAGCATAATCTTTGTTTTGGGCCATGATTTGTGAAAGCAGAATCTAATAATAAACTACAACAGAAAAACAGATCTAACTAGGGATCTTTGGGTTCAGGTGTTAGCCTGTACAACCAATCAGGTATGGTATGTTTACCCAACCTGCCTCTGATACCAATTGAACGTGCAGTTAGATCTGATATACTCTAGAGGGGGGTGAATAGAGTATATGGTGCTTTGAAACTTTTTACAACACTTGTTGTAATATGTGTGAGCAGGGAAGAATAATAAAACTAATCACTGCACTAAGTAAAACAAAAGCTAATCACAGAGTAATCAAGGCCAGAAACAAACATAAAAACAAGCAAAACCAGAAGACACAAGGAAATATAGTGGTTCCCCTAAACTTGGGTACATCCACTCTTCTACCACCCTAGGTAGGAATCCACTGCAGGATGAGTTGATCAGGTGTCCTGGGCACCAATGAGCTTTTGATAAGGTGCTCAAAAACCAAAGCAGATTTTTGATCAGGTGTCTTGCCACCAATGAGCTTTTCACAAGGTGCTCAAAAACCAAGCTCAAACTTTTGAAGGGAGTTTGAGAAACCCTTTACAGAGAGGGGGTGAGAGAGTGATGAAAGTCTTCTCTTTCTCAAACAACTGAGAAGACTATGTGGATTGTTGATGTCAAAGCTCCCCCTGAATCCTTGAGATCTTCAGGAAGAAAAGCTTTGGTGAGGGTGATAGGCCTTCAAAGATTGAACTCCAACAATAGATGATTTCAGCAATAGCTGAAATGTTGAATGTCTGGAGTCTGGAAATATGTTGGCCTTGAACACTTTGAAACTAAAGAGATCTGAAGATTTCTGAAAAGATTGATATCCTTGGATGGGTGTTCATCAGAATTTCTTGAGACAGAATATTTTTGAATGTATCTCTGTAATCTGTGTGTCTCTCTCTGTATTCACTTAGAGACTCAAAAACATTCTATCTTTTATTCTTTGGTACAGAATAGAATAACATTCTCTGTCAAGTATAGCCGTTAGCCTGCATTAATTGCATCCTTAATTGCAAAATCTCTTCTGGAGGAAAGTCCACAAAAATATTCCTTGAAAAATCCCTTGATACTTGGTCCAGAAATGAATGAAAACGGCTAGGAAATCTCTGAATTAATTGCAGAATAACTCCTTAACTGATTTGAATTTGAATCTAGAAACATCCTTGAAGTTATCTGAAATCGTCGAACTGAGCTCTGCTATCGTCGATCTGAGCTCAGCGATCTGGAAATATACAGCAGCAAAATATCGTCGATCTGAGCTCAAAGATCGTCGAACTGAGCTCAGAGATAAAGATCCAAAGCAGAGTCAAAATCGTCGACCTGAGCTCACCGATCGTCGAACGGAGTTCGACGATATAATGGAGTTGAGCTCAGAGATCGTCGAATGGAGTTCGACGATCTATCGAAGTTGAGCTAGACGATCGTCGATCGGAGTTCGACGAATTGTCGTGCTGAGCTCGATGATATGACTTAGTCTCCAAATAGAAAATCTTGGTCTTCAGGGCAGCTTCCAAACCTAGACTTCTAACCCTTAGACTCAATTCTAATTGACCTATTAAGCTATACAGGAGGTCAAGCATTATTTCCTAGAGACATAGTGATCCTGACCCAAATTAGTAATAGGGTGTTCCAACACTATCCGTGGCCACTAGTTTTACCACTCGGGCCTCCAGCCCAGCCGACGGTCCGGCTCCTAACGCCCCCACCTAGGCAGTTGCTACTACTGTAGATATCGCTGTTCCCTCTTCCAGGGTCCAGCTCTCCTTTCATCCTGATCTCTGCCACCCCTTGGCTCCTTCTCCTCCTCAGTGGCCCACCTGGCCAGCTTCCGAGCAAAATCCAGATTCGATGCCTCCATATCAACTTCCCTTGCCGCCCTCTCCATCATATCTTCGCAGGAGTGGGGCGGCACTCTCTTCAGTTCCATCATAAAGAAACCCTGTTGCAGCAACAGGGTAAAAGCCATCATCAGGCTATGCCCGGGTATCTCCAGGACTTGGGTGACCTCTTCCTGAAACTGGTCAACGTAACTCCCCAAAGTCTCATTCACTCCCTGCTTGTTGTAGAACAAGGACTCCTTCCTCCTTCCTCCTCTTGAAGGTGGTGAACCACAACATGAACCCCTGGAGCAGGTCCTCGAAGCAGTAAATAGAGCTGGCCAGTAGTTGGTTAAACCACAACATGAACCCCTGGAGCAGGTCCTTGAAGGTGATGGGGGAAGAGCCGACACTTGAAGCCATCCAACATCTGCCAGATCGAGACCACATCCTCGAACCACTAGATGTGCTGGACCAGGTCTCCCTTCCCGGTATAATAAGACATCTCGTATTTCCTGAACCCCTCTGGAAATGGGGCTGAGGAAACCAACTAGTTGAAGGGGATGCCTCCCCCGCTGGGCGAGCTGGAGGATCTCGCGCCACCATATCGCCGAACCGGACTTCGCTTCCCGAGCCGGGGAAGAGAATGCGCCCAGGGAGCTCGCATCCCCTTTCTTCCTCGGCGACCTCTTTCCCAGCCCGCCTGTCGGGAGCGTCCTCTCCTAGAGACGGGGCGTCAATGATTGGAATGGCCAGAATCGAGCACTCGGCCCGCGCTCCTAGTGCGAACTTGACGAGATTGATCACCTCCCGCCTGAAGTCTTCGAACATCCCCACCATGTCCAGAGGGGGTGGGGGTGGAGATTCGGACCTGTCCGAGCCTTGTCCTTCTCCTCCTGCCATCTAGCCTGCTGAAGATTTTCTGTGCTGACCACTCTCCATGATCATCGCACCAAAATGTTGAAACTGAAAACTCGGTCTCTTGTGGAGTTCACCTTTGAGGAAAGGGTGAATGCGCACTTGATTCTCTCCTGTAAGCCGAATATCAAAAGAAATGGGGACTGAACCAAGGGCTCGGTGTTAACCCCGAAATCAGCGATCCTTCCCAAGGTAGCCATCTCGCTCGTCGCGGCCTGCCCCGGGTTCATCCTGGAGGCCGTGATGCCCTAGGGAGGGCGGACAGAATGTTCTGTCTGCTAAGGCCGCACGGCTTACGCGGTCTCATCGGTCTGATCGACCAGGCCGCACGCCTTGCCTTGGTCGGCAGAGGCCGCGGACTGCTTCCGCAGTCCGCCTCTACAGGCCGCCCCCTTTTGTAAGCTTAAACCGCAAGGTTGCTTCCGTAGGACTCTCTCTACCGGACTCAACTACCTGTCCTCTCAGGCCGGCAATAGGTCGCATATCCCTTGTCACCCAGCAACACGGACAACCGACTCCTCCAGCCCGCCTACAGAGCACGGACTCCAACTCCGGCTACCCACCAAGACCAGCAGTGTTCCATTCATCGCGAGCTCGACGGACTCAAAGTGTGGTCGAGAAGTCCAGTTCGCCTTCACCGCCGAACCCCAACAGCAACAACCAGGCTCTACCTCCAACGCAAGCGGACTCTCTTTACAGTCCGCCTTTCCCTTGCCAGCGCCAGTTTCTCGGCAGCAGTGCCAGATTACTCCTCAGTCAGCAAGCCTGTCACGAGATCAGCCAGTAGTAGCAGATTTCTCCTTCAGTCCGTAGTCTTGGCGCGGACTCAGTCAATAGTGGTGGACTCCTTCCAGCCCGCCAGGCAGCAGATTCTCCAGAAGAAGTTCCAGGCTGCCCAGTCTCTCTGCGGACTCAGCGGGTGCTCGTCAGCTCACATTCCCTTTGCTCATTCAGTTGCACTGTGGCGGACTACGCAGATTCGCCTCGCAGTCCGCCACATAGCTTCCAGCTCCCACTTTCCAGCAGCGGGCAAATAGTCCCTCAGCTCGACAGGGGGCGGACTCAGCGGTTTCCCCTTGCGGTCCGCCACTTAGCCTCTAGTTTCCGCCACCCCAGCAATAGGCGGACAGTCCCAGCTCAGCAGTGACGGACTCCGTGAACCCGCATTATAGTCCGCCACTAAGTCCCATTCTGCCGTCAGCAGCACCGTCTTCAGTACCAAGCTCCAGTCCGTACGACCTATTGGAGACTCGGCGGACTCCGTATCCATCTCGCTCAAGTTACCGTCTCACCGGGGGTAACGTCACCGCAAGCCGTTACCTCCTCTGGCCTATAAATAGCCCCCCATGCCTCTCATGTATGGGGGGCTCATCATTGCCAAGGTGCTCGTGCCCGAAGTCAGCTAGCCAGCTCAACTCCTGCGGACTCCGTTTCTCAGTCCGAATCCCCCTCTGCGCCTTTAGCCGCGCAGCCTGACGACCTGGATCTCCAGTCTGTGCGGCCTGCTTCCTTTGCCTAGTCGCGCGGCCTGCCGGCTGTGCTCTTCAGTCCGCGCGGCCTCCTCTGGCATTCTTCTTCCTTAGCCGCCATCTTCCCTTTGTACCCCATTATTGCTTTCTTGTAAATGTGTATAGCAAGCTATAACAACTCTCTGTTAATAAAAGAAAAGCCTGTTGCAAGAGTGGCATTTAAGCTGCGGCAGGCGAAGTCTGCTGTTGTTGCTGCTAGCGGCCCCTCTCTCTTCTCTTTAGCTCAGCTCATCTTCCTCGACATCAACCTACAAGCACAACCATCCAAGTAACCGTCTGCTTGGCAGCTCCTGATCAACCTCCTCCTCTCTTGATCGACCTTCTCTATTGATCAAGTTTCTCCTCTGCTCATAAGCCTTCCCGGTTGCTCTCAGCACCCTCTCTTCTATCCCCGCAACCTCCTTGACAAGCGCTTGCTCCACTCTCGAGCACTCAGAAGCTTCCCTCATCCCTCTTCCCTCGCAGCTTTATTTCCTCTTCCCCACTCAGCTTGTGAGACCGAACACACTCCCTCCGTGTTAGCTGCCCGGTGCCATTTTCGCGCATCAACAATTAACACATGGCCTTCAGATCCGAACAGATAGTGAACAGCGACAGTTAACCATGTCAGATCGCCATTCAGCCGAGAGCCTTGCCCAGTCAAGTCCCAGACATGATCCTCTCTGGGAGGCCTTCAAGCAATTGCACCGTAAGAATGCTCAGCAATTCCAAGCAATCAACCAAATGATCGCTATGATGACGCAGCGACTTGACTCCCAACCAACAACAACCCCAGCTGCTCCAGCTGCTCCGATCCATCCAGCACCAACCTTGGAGCATCAGCAAGCTTATCCTCCATCTTTCCCGCCAGTCTATCCTCCTCCTTTTACAACAAGCTTTCCGCAAGGGCCTGTAGCTCCTTTGCGAACTCAAGATTAAGAGTTTGTTGCTCGCCAAAACGTCTTCCGGGAAGCAGCCCGGGGAAGTCCTGCTAAATTTCTCAACTTTCAGGGAAGTCATTCCTACCCTTCAGCTCCTGCCTCTGCTCCTCCTGCAGCAACTTTCCCTTTTTATCCTCCTACTTCTTTTGCAGCTGCAGCTTATGCCCCATTTTTTCCTTATGCTGTAGGAGATCAAGAAGAGCCTTCACCATTCACAGAGAACATTCGCTACGAACCAACTCCATCTAACTTCAGAGAGCCTCGACTGCCAATCTACATTGGAGAGACTAATCCAGTGAAACACCTTCAAGCCTTTGAATCGGTTGTTGCTCTCAAGACTCTGTCAGATGCAACCAAGTGCAAGGTCCTTGTCACTAGTTTTGATGGGCAAGTGAGGGACTGGTTGTTGCTCCACGAGAGGTCAACCTGCCCTGCCAGCTAGTGGGAGCCTGTCAGCGGAACCGTCTCGGAGCAAAGGGTACCTGACCTCTACGAGTGGTCAACCTGCCCTGCCAGCTAGTGGGAGCCTGGCAGCGGAACCATCTCAGAGCAAAAGTACTTGGTAAAGAAAAATACATTACACACAAACTACCCTGACTTAACCTGGCAGGGGTTACTCATTACAAGGAAAATACATATGGAACTCTGGGCGAGTTAGGGTGGGATCTCTCCACTCACTCCCTATTTCTTGGGGCCTCGGTTCCTTCCCCCTGAGCGATTCCTCCTTCATCTTTTTCTCCCTTGGCCGACCTCCAGAACTTGATGTGGTGGAGAGGGGAGTTGCATGGGTGTCTGCCTCCCTGGGGCACTCTCGCCTAACCACCTTGGGGCTGCCTTGCCGAGATCCCTAGAAGCTGTCTCGCCGAGAAGGGGGGGAGCTAGTGTGTTCGGTCCACGCTCACCGCACCAAAATGTTGAAACCAAAAACTTGGTCTCTGTGGAGTTCGGGGTCCCTAGAAAGGGGTGACCTCACACCTATTACACTCAAGAGAACGTCACGGACCAAAGGATCAAGAAGCTAGTAACAGACCCTCGGCTCTAGTGCGGAGGTCCCACCTCACACCCGGAAGGCTACCTGAGCACTTCCCCTCCCTAGCCAATGCTCGAGCTAGGGTGCCTTGGAGGAGCTCTCTCTACTCTACCAAGAAGAAGCTAAGGGAGGAGGAAGCAAGCCAAAAAGATCCTCCCCAAAGGCACCCAAGGGGGTCTATTTATAGTTTTCTGGGAATGATCTGCAAATAACCAACCTCCACTGCTCTGGAAATTACTGAAATGCCCCCAAAATGGCCTGCCAACAGGCAAATCCCGCTGTCCTAAGCGGTTAATTGCAGTCTACCAGGGGTAGTCGTTCAAACCGGGCGGACTAGGCTGGGCGAGCACTAGGCCAGGCGAGCTGGTGGCCTGGGGCAAGCTGGGGCGGCCTGGTGCGAGACGGGGGTCTGGCGATACGGGGCAAGGCGAGCTGCGGCCTGGCGAGCTGGCCTCCTTGGCGAGATGGAGGCCTGGGCGAGGCGGCGGTCTGGCGAGACGGGGCAAGGTGAGCTGCGGCCTGGCGAGCTGGCCTCCTTGGTGAGATGGCGGCCTGGGCGAGGCGGCGGTCTGGCGAGACGGGGCAAGGCGAGCTGCGGCCTGGCGAGCTAGCCTCCTTGGCGAGACGATGACCTGGGCGGCCTGTGGTCTGTCAAGACGGCTTGGGCGGCCTGCGGTTTGGCTGATGCGGCTTAGGCAGATTGGGGATGGGCTGAGGCGGCTTAGGCGTCTTGACCAACTTCTCAAGAGTGCCTTGGGGGGAGAAATATTTTCTCCCCTACTAGTATGTTTCCAAGCCATAGCCAAAATTGGCCTCCGAGAGTGCAAAATCTCCAAAAAACTTAAAAACGTGTTTGCCTTGTTTTGGGCCCACTTTTCGCGAATATGGGGTTGTACACAATCCCCGCTCTTTTCGAGGTTGGCACAAGCTCGGAAAGAAACATACAACCCAATGTATTCGCGGAGTGTAACTTCCACGCGGGGTCAACCTGCCATGCCAGCTATGGGAGCCTGGGTGGCGAGACCTCCTCTAGGTGAAAACACTTAGCCTCCCCGAGGGGTCAACCTGTCAAGCCAGCTAATGGGAGCCTGGGTGACGAGACGTCTCGGGGTCACCATCACTACCAGAGGACTTGGGCTACCACGAGAGATCAACCTGCCTTGCCAGTTAGTGAGAGCCTGGCTGAGGAGATCCTCTCGGGGGGGTGGGGACTTGATCTCCCCGAGGCATATACGACCCAACCAGCTTGTAGGAGCCTGGCTGAGGAGATCCTCTCGGGGGTGGGACTTGATCTCCCTGAGGCACATTCGACCCAACCAGCTAATGGGAGCCTAGCTGAGGAGATCCTCTTGGGGGTGGGAATTGATCTCCCCGAGACATATTCGACCCAACCAGCTAGTGGGAGCCTGGATGAGGAGATCCTCTCGGGGGTGGGGCTTGATCTCCCCGAGGCACATTCGACCAAACTAGCTAGTGGGAGCCTGGCTGAGGAGATCCTCTCGGGGATGGGGCTTGATCTCCCCGAGGCACATTCGACCCAACCAGCTAGTGGGAGCCTGGCTGAGGAGATCCTCTCGGGGGTGGGGCTTGATCTACCCTAGGCACATTCGACCCAACCAGCTAGTGGGAGCCTGGCTGAGGAGATCCTCTCGGGGGTGGGGCTTGATCTCTCCGAGACACATTCGACCCAACCAGCTAGTGGGAGCCTGGCTGAGGAGATCCTCTCGGGGGTGGGGCTTGATCTCCCCGAGGAACATTCGACACAACCAGCTAGTGGGAGCCTGGCTGAGGAGATCCTCTTGGGGGTGGGGCTTGATCTCCCCGAGGCACATTCGACCCAACCAGCTAGTGGGAGCCTGGCTGAGGAGATCCTCTCGGGGGTGGGGCTTGATCTCCCCGAGGCACATTCGACCCAACCAGCTAGTGGGAGCCTGACTGAGGAGATCCTCTCGGGGGTGGGGCTTGATCTCCCCGAGGCACATTCGACCCAACCAGCTAGTGGGAGCCTGGCTGAGGAGATCCTCTCGGGGGTTGGGCTTGATCTCCCCCAGGCACATTCGACCCAACCAGTTAGTGGGAGCCTGACTGAGGAGATCCTCTCGGGGGTGGGGCTTGATCTCCCTGAGGCACATTCGACCCAACCAGCTAGTGGGAGCCTGGCTGAGGAGATCCTCTCGGGGGTGGGGCTTGATCTCTCCGAGGCACATTCAACCCAACCAGCTAGTGGGAGCCTGGCTGAGGAGATCCTCTCGGGGGTGGGACTTGATCTCCCCGAGGCACATTCGACCCAACTAGCTAGCGGGAGCCTGATTGAGGAGATCCTCTCGAGGGTGGGACTTGATCTCCCCGAGGCACATTCGACCCAACCAGCTAGTGGTAGCTTAGCTGAGTAGATCCTCTCGGGGGTGGGGCTTACTCTCCTCGAGGCACATTCGACCCAACCACCTAGTGGAAGCCTGGCTGAGGAGATCCTCTCGGGGGTGAGGCTTGATCTCCCCGAGGCACATTCGACCCAACCAGCTAGTGGGAGCCTGGCTGAGGAGATCCTCTCGGGGGTGGGGCTTACTCTCCCCGAGGCACATTCAACCCAACCAGCGAGTGGGAGCCTGGCTGAGGAGATCCTCTCGGGGGTGGGGCTTACTCTCCCCGAGGCACGTTCGACCCAACCAGTTAGTGGGAGCCTGGTTGAGGAGATCCTCTCGGGGGTGGGGCTTACTCTCCCCGAGGCACATTCGACCCAACCAGCTAGTGGGAGCCTGGATGAGGAGATCCTCTCGGGGGTGGGACTTACTCTCCCCGAGGCACATTCGACCCAACCAGCCAGTGGGAGCCTGGCTGAGGAGATCCTCTCGGAGCAAAGAGTACCTGACCTCCACGAGAGGTCAACCTGCCCTGCCAGCTAGTGGGAGCCTGGCAGTGGAACCGTCTCGGAGCAAAGGATACCTGACCTCCATGAGAGGTCAACCTGCCCTGCCAGCTAGTGGGAGCCTGACAGCGGAACCATCTCGGAGCAAAGGGTACCTGACCTCCACGAGAGGTCAACCTGCCCTGCCAGCTAGTGGGAGCCTGGAAGCGGAACCATCTCTGAGCAAAGGGTACCTGACCTCCACGAGAGGTCAACCTGCCCTGCCAGCTAGTGGGAGCCTGACAGCGGAACCATCTCGGAGCAAAAGTACTTGGTAAAGAAAAAATACATTACACACAAACTACCCTGACTTAACCTGGCAGGGGAAACTCATTACAAGGAAAATACATATGGAACTCTGGGCGAGTTAGGGTGGGATCTCTCCACTCACTCCCTATTTCTTGGGGCCTCGGTTCCTTCCCCCTGAGCGATTCCTCCTTCGTCTTTTTCTCCCTTGGCCGACCGCCAGAACTTGATGTGGTGGAGAGGGGAGTTGTATGGGTGCATGCCTCCCTGGGGCACTCTCGCCTAACCACCTTGGGGATGCCTCGCCGAGATCCCTGGAAGCTGTCTCGCCGAGAAGGGGGGGGGGGAGCTAGTGTGTTCGGTCCACGCTCACCACACCAAAATGTTGAAACCAAAAACTTGGACTCTGTGGAGTTCGGGGTCCCTAGAAAGGGGTGGTCTCACACCTACTACATTCAAGAGAACGTCACGGACCAAAGGATCAAGAAGCTAGGAACAGACCATCAGCTCTAGCGCGTAGGTCCCACCTCACACCCGGAAGGCTACCTGAGCACTTCCCCTCCCTAGCCAATGCTCGAGCTAGGGTGCCTTGGAGGAGCTCTCTCTACTCTACCAAGAAGAAGCTAAGGGAGGAGGAAGCAAGCCAAAAAGATCCTCCCCAAAGGCACCCAAGGGGGTCTATTTATAGTTTTCTGGGAATGGTCTGCAAATAACCAACCTCCACTGCTCTGGAAATTACTGCTTCCACAATGACCTGCCAACAGCCAAATCCCGCTGTCCTAAGCGGTTAATTGCAGTCCACCAGGGGTAGTCCCTCAAACCGGGCGGACTAGGCTGGGCGAGCACTAGGCCAGGAGAGCTGGCAGCCTGGGGCAAGTTGGGGCGGCCTGGGGCGAGACAGGGGTCTGGAGAGACGGGGCAAGGCGAGCTACGGCCTGGCAAGCTAGCCTCCTTGGCGAGACGGCGGCCTGGGCGAGGCGGCAGTCTGGCCAGACGGGGCAAGGCGAGCTGCGGCCTGGCGTGCTGGCCTCCTTGGGGAGACGGCGGGCTGGGCGAGGCGGCGGTCTGGCGAGACGGGGCAAGGCGAGCTGCAGCCTGGAGAGCTGGCCTCCTTGGCGAGACGACGGCCTGGGCGGCCTACGGTCTGTCAAGACGGCTTGGGCGGCCTGCTGTTTGGCTGATGCGGCTTAGGCGGATTGGGGCCGGGCTGAGGCGGCTTAGGCGGCTTGACCGACTTCTCAAGAGTGCCTTGGGGGAGAAATATTTTCTCCCCCTACTAGTATATTTCCAAGCCAGAGCCAAAATTGGCCTCCGAGAATGCAAAATCTCCAAAAAGCTTAAAAACGTGTTTGCCTTGTTTTGGGCCCACTTTTCGCGAATACGGGGTTGTACATTCACAGTCCTTCAAATTCTCTCACAACCATGATGGGTTATCTCAACTCTTACCCTTACTCTTTTCAGGCATTTTCATTTCAAAATACTTCTGAGTGTTCATTACTGTTTTTCAACAAAGCTTTTATCTGGGATCTTATACTGACACAGTTCCCTTCTTGTGATGCTTCTTCCTCCACTTTTCTCTTTGCCAAAGAGATCACTACACCAATGAGATATCGCCAAGTCCGAAATGCTCCCTCCGTAGATTGTTCTCTAGCACGACCGCTTCGACCACATATGGGGGAGCATACCCATATGTGTAGTGGGAGCCGTTCAATCTACGATGTTGGGCTTCAGACTTAGGATCCTAGCTGGCATCTGACACAGAGTGCGTGCTAGGGGAGCCCCATGTGTCAGCTCTGATGTGCTTTGCAGAGGATACATTACAGTTATGGTGATCTTTGCTTGACAAGCAATGACGATCAAGCGTAGCCTTGTCTCTTTGATCATCTCATAGCTGTGATGGCCGAACACTCTCTGGTACTCTCGATCCGTGCCTTCGCGGTTCCCACAACTTCACTGATCAATCCACAGACAAGCAATAGGCCACTTGGCGCAACTAGTCTCATTGATCAGTGATGATTGTACCCGAGGCAAGAGAGCAGTGCATCTAGCGATCCTTCTCAGGATTCTCCTTGATTTTCTCTTTTGTGCCCTCCTAGAGGATGCGCGGCCAGCCCGCTTTGAGTAGGACTATACTCGGGATGACCATTCTCAGTCAAGCAATGTATAAGGCCCACGGGGAACACCTGTGGCAGCATCCAGCCTTCTTTAGTCACTTCCGAGTATAGACCTCTTTTTGTCAAATGTCTTATTTCACTGGTGAACAGGTTAATCCGACCTACCAAAAGGATTTTCAGCATTCATTTTACTCATCTTATATACATTGCTTGCCCAAAGCTCCATCGGATGATGACTTACAAGCTCTCTACTTGTACAAGCTCTATTACTCTCATCTTTTATTCACTGCCTGATTAAGCACTATCAGATGAAGATTCATAGAGCTATTCACTACTCTCACCAATTGCTAATGGTATCAAACATTGATCAAAGAATCTTACTCTCCTCGATCATCAAGCCGTGCTATTGCAATCTAGTTAAGATTAGCAGAATTCGTCAAGTTCCTTCTCCGCTAATCTGATCATGTCCATCCATCCATATCAATAGTTAACGCTCGATTTATTGATCTGGGCTTCATGATAAAGAGTTCATCAGGCATTTTCCTTGCTATTTGGTCATATCGGCCTTATCTCATCAACAGTTAACACTTACAAGCCTTCTCCACAGGTACTTGCAAGCTTCTTTCATTCGTATGTTTGGTTCTAACTCTTCTTCTTGCAGAGATTAGCAAGCACTTGCAAGCCTTCACCACAAGTACTTGAAAGATTCTTTCATTCGTATGTTTGCTTCTAACTCTTCTTCTTGCAGAGATTAGCAAGCACTTGCAAGCCTTCTCCACAGGTACTTGCAATCTTCTTTCATTCGTATGTTTGCTTCTAACTCTTCTTCTTGCAGAGATTATCAAGAACTTGTAAGTCTTCTCCACAGGTACTTGCAAGCTTCTTTCATTCGTATATTTGCTTCTAACTCTTCTTCTTGCATAGATCAGCAGACCCTTGCAAGTTTCTTCATAGGTACTTGCAAGCTACTCACATAAACCATGTTTGTTTGTAACTCTCATTTTGTAGAGATCATTCGATACTTGCAAGTGCCTTCAAAGGTACTTGCAAGTTACTTTCATATACTGTATGAAAGAGCAGCTAGATCTGATATACTCTAGAGGGGGGTGAATAGAGTATATGGTGCTTTGAAACTTTTTACAATAACTGTTGTAATAAGAGTGAGCAGGGAAGCAATAATAAATCTAATCACAACACTAAGTTAAACAAAAGCTAAGCACAGAAAAATCAAGGCCAGAAACAAAAATGAAAACAAGCAAAACCAGAAGACACAAGGAAATATAGTGCTTCCGCTAAACTTGGGTACATCCACTCTTCTACCATCCTAGGTAGGAATCCACTGTAGGATGAGTTGATCAGGTGTCCTGGGCACCAATGAGCTTTTGATAAGGTGCTCAAAAACCAAGGCAGAGTTTTTGATCAGGTGTCTTGCCACCAATGAGCTTTTGATAAGGTGCTCAAAAACCAAGCTCAAACTTTTGAAGGGAGTTTGAGAAACCCTTTACAGAGTGAGGGTGAGAGAGTGATGGAATTCTTCTCTTTCTCAAACAACTGAGAAGACTATGTGGATTGTTGATGTCAAAACTCCTCCTTAATCCTTGAGATCTTCAGGAAGAAAATCTTTGCTGAGGGTGATAGACCTTCAAAGATTGAACTCCAGCAATAGATGATTTCAGCAATAGCTGAAATGTTGAATGTCTGGAGTCTGGAAATATGTTGGCCTTGAACACTTTGAAAACTAAAGAGATCTGAAGATTTGAGACAGCTTGATCTCCTTGGATGTGTGTTCTTGAGAATTCTTTTTGACAGAATATTTTTGAATGTGTCTCTGTAATCTCTGTTCTGTGTGTGATTCAAAAAATTCTGTCCTTTATTCTCTGGTGCAGAATAGAATAACATTCTCTGTCAAGAATAGCTGTTAGCCTGCATTGATTGCATCCTTAATTGCAAAATCACTTCTGGAGGAAAGTCCACAAAAATATTCCTTGAAAAATCCCTTGAAACTTGGTCCAGAATTGAATGAAAACAGCTAGGAAATCTCTGAATTAATTGCAGAATAACTCCTAACTGATTTGAATTTGAATTTAGAAACATCCTGGAAGTTATCTGAAATCGTCGAACTGAGCGCTGCTATCGTCGAGCTCAGCTCAGTGATCTGGAAATATGCAGCAGCAAAATATCGTCGATCTGAGCTCAAAGATCGTCGAACTGAGCTCAGAGATAAAGATCCAAAGCAGAGTCAAAATCGTCGACCTGAGCTCACCGATCGTCGAATGGAGTTCGACGATATAATGAAGTTGAGCTCAGCGATCATCGAATGGAGTTTGACGATCTTGTCGAAGTTGAGCTAGACGATCGTCGATCGGAGTTCGACGAATCGTCGTGCTGAGCTCGACGATATGACTTAGTCTCCAAATACAAAATCTTGGTCTTCAGGGCAGCTTCCAAACCTAGACTTCTAACCCTTAGACTCAATTCTATTTGACCTATTAAGCTATACAGGAGGTCAAGCAAAGGTTCCTAGAGACATAGTGATCCTGACCCAAATAAGTAATAGGGTGTTCCAACAATCTCCCCCTATTTGGGTTAGGATTACTATTTACAGACTTTGGAAAAACTTAAATAACAACATACAAGCATTAAAGCAGAAAAACAACAGCTAGACATTGTAGAATCACAGAGATATATAGCATCCAGATAATAATCAGAAATCACAGAAGTTGTCACCTTACAATATCATTTCTTCTCTTTGCCCTTAACCATTTTAATCTCTCTGTTAGGATTGAGGGATTCCTTCTTTGATCTGGTGTCATCTGCTGCACCTAGAGATGTTTGCTGTTTAAGCCTGGGAACCACAGCTTCAGGGTGTAATTCCATGTACTTGTCAGCATCAAAGAATTTACTTGAAGCATATCTCTCTAGCTCTTTCTGTCTCTGTTCAGACATTGTTGAAATGTTGGAAGAATCTATTCCTTGCTCTCTGGCCTTTTTAATCTGATCCAGTGCAGCTAATTCCTTTAATCTGGAAGTCCAAGCAGCTGGATTGTTTTCAGGATCCTCAAAGGGTACAGGAGGCTCATATCTGTTTGATGGATTGTCCTGAGGAGGCTTGGCAGACACAGTTTCTTTCAGCTTGTAAGGGAAAGAACCAGATGTTGTATCAGTTGAAGTTTGTCTTTCCCTGGAATATGGGTGTTGCCTGGAGTACCCTTTGGAATAGACTTGAATATCTCTTTGATTACCTCTATATCCTCCTCTCCTAGAATGTGAACCCCTGGATTGGCTTTCCCTGTGGTAAGATCTGGCATGAGGTTGTTAGGGAGCCTGACTTCTGGCTGGGGGTTGACTTACAGAGCTTCCACCTGCACCTGCATCAGGAGGAGGTGGTGGAAGAGGATGAGAGTGCTGAAATTGGGATGAACCCTTCTCATATTTTCTCTTTTTCTTCATGGCTTTCAGCTGATTTTTAGAGTATTGCATCGAGTGTTCAGTAATTGGGCAGTTATGTAGAGTGTAATATGAGATATCATTGTTATCTTTAACTTTAGCAGGAAGTACCCTTTTCATTGCTTTGCTCATTTCCTTCCTTTTCCTGGCAATGGTAGCAGAAGAATCATCAGAGTCTGTTTTAAATTCATCACTCTCAGAACTCTGGTCATCATAGAAAGCATCTATTTTCTTCATTAGGTCCTTCTTTAGTTGAACAGAAGCAGATGAGGCAGAAGTTATAGCAGCAGGTGTTGAAACAGTAACACAAGAAGCAGCAGCAGATATTGAGGGTGAAGCAGCAGATGAAGTAGAAGTAGAAACAACAATAGCAGCAGCAGCAGGCTCTAGAGAGGTGACAACAGCATCAACATCACTAACAACAGTAAAAACAGCAGGAACATCATCAAAGACTGCAGAAGGCTCAAATTCAGTGGCCTCTGTCATAAGAATGTCCTTGGAGATTGGTTCATCAGAAGTGGCAGAAACTTCAGCAGTAGTATCAATATTCTCAGAAGCAACATCAATCCTTTCTTCAAAAGAATCAGCAGCAACAATGACTGAATTTACAAGAGAGGTGATAATTCTAGGGTCACAGCAAGACAATGGCCCAAGTGCCTTGTATAAGTCTTCTGGAGGCTGGACAGCATTAACCTCTGGCAGACAGCTGAAGAAAGCAGAATCAAAAGCTGATAGCAAAGACCTGAGGTCTATTGCAAGGACTGCAGTTGAAATCTGACTTTGTGCTTGAGGCACAGCAACAACAATTGGAGGAGCAGCAGAAGAAGCAGAACTAATAGCAGCAGTAGACAGAGAGCTTATAGAAGCAGCAGCAGCAGCATGAAGATTCACTTCATATGGCATCTCCCCCTGCCTAGATGCAGACATGTCTGGATCAAGGCACACTACTGTAGGTGCTGCCTGAGGGATGATGGAAGAGAGCCTGGCAGAAAAGGATACCACTGATAGGTGTAGAGGAGCCAAGGAGATCTCCAACAATAGAGAGAGCCTGGTGGCAAGCAGCTCATACAGCCTGTCAGCAAGGGCTGAGAGGTCTACTTGCTCAAGAGCTAGAGCAGAGGTAGAAGGTATGGAAGCAGCTGAAGGTTCTGGAAGTGGAGAGCTGGAGAAATGTGGAAGGGATGGCTGAGGTGTTGGCAAGGTGGAAATGGAGGATAGGGGAATGGATATGGATGGGGTGAAAGTTGGTTGATCAATGATTTGGTGTAGGAGGTCTTGAAATGAAGTGGAGGAGGAAGGGAACTCAGGAGGATATGATGGGGAATCATCCATAAAGGAATCATCAAGTAGGGTGAAGGATGGAATGGAGGGTGATGAAGTGACATCAGGTGGAGGGTAGGAGAATAGTGGGTGGAATTGTTCTTCTAGTGGAGGTGGAATGGGTTCTGGAGAAGGTGTTGATGTTGGAGATGGGCTGGATATGATGATGGTGGATGGAGCTGGAATGGTGGATGGTAGGGGAAGGGATGGAATTGGAGGAGGAGGAGGAGAGGCAACAGCAGCAGCCAGGTCATCTGCAGGGGCAGAGACCTGTGGAGGAGTGACTCTTTGAGTCCTTGTGCCTGAAGGGGTACTGGAGGAGGGCCTGCTAGGCTTGCTTATTTGTTTGTCCCACTTTCCAAAGAGGGCACAAGACAATCTCTTGGAGGCATTGATATGAACTCCAGAGGAGACCAGCAAGGCAGGGCACCTGTGCTGCAGAAATACTCCAATAATTCTCCCAAAATTAACAAAACTTTTGTTGATTTTCTTTTTGATGAGGTCAAAGAAAACCTCTCCCCAATTCAGATTCTTCTTGTCCACAAGAGCTCCCATGAGTCAGAGCTGATATCTTGATATTGTATCATGGGCAGAGTGCTTTGCCAGTAGCACTTTCCCAACCACATCTGCCATGAACCTATATTCTACAGACAGGTTCCTTTTGAAGAGCATGCTAGGGTTTCCCTCTGGATGACCCATTCTGGCAAGTAGTTCAGAATATTCTTCTCCAGATAACTCAGTAGAATCTTCTTCATTTCTCAATTCAAAAACTTCTGATAGAATGGTTGGGGTCAAGGGTACCTGAGTTCCAGCTATTGACCCAACAATAGTGTTGTTATCTTGATTATGAGCAGTATAAACGCACTCCTTGATTTCATCAGATGCCAGCTTGATACTGGTGGTCATTATTGCTGTCAGATTCTGGTCCTTGAACAAACCCAGTATATCTTGAAAAATCTGGTCAGTCGTGCTGAAGGATTCTATATCAATGTCAAAACCGGCATCAAACTTCATTGCAGCAAGAACAGCAACTGACACAGCCATGTGTACCTGCAAAAATGCAACAAACAAAACGACCAAGTGTAGAACTGTTTGGAGGGAAGGAAAATTCTTGCAGAGAAATTGAAAGCGCAGAAGAGAACGACGGCGAAAAATGAGTTTTATATTAGGGTTCGACGCAGAATTGGAGAGATCGTGGAACTCAGTTCGACGATCGAGGCTACTAAAGGAATCTGAAGAGTCTTCAAAATCGTCGATCTCCGTTCGACGATATTGGAGAGCGTCGAGCTCCGTTCGACGATCGTTCAGAGAACATAATCGTCGAGCGCCGTTCGACGATCGTTGACCGGAAGAGATAGTTCATACTATCTGGTAGACGCTGAACTCAGTTCGACGATTTTTGGAAATCGTCGATCTCCGTTCGACGATCTTGGGGCAAATCGTCGAGCACAGTTCAGAGATCAGAAAAATTCTAGACACTAAGAAAAATCAGAATGTTTGCCTACTCTTGGTCAATTTTTAAGCTTTCAAAATCTTGGGTATTATTTAAGACTTCCTCCATCTAACATTCATAACTGATTTAGGAAGAAGGTGTGTTTCTTTTCATCCAAGGGCTTGGTGAAAATATCTCCCTTTTGTAAATCAGTTGGGATATATTGTAATTCAATTTTATTCTTTTCAACATTATCCCTTAAGAAATGATGCCTAATCTCTATGTGTTTTGTCCTACGATGGAGGACTGGATTTTGAGCTATAGAAATAGCACTAGTATTGTCACAAAAGATTTTAGACTTCTCTAAGTTGTAGCCATAGTGTAGGAGTTGGTTTTGAATCCACAAGATTTGTGAACAACAACTGCCTGCAGCCATATATTCAGCTTCAGCAGTTGAAGTTGACACAGATGTTTGTTTCTTACAAAACCAAGAGACAAGTCTGTCACCAAGGAACTGACAAGTTCAACTGGTGCTTTTCCTGTCAATTCTGCATCCAGCATAATCAGCATCTGTGAATCCAGTTAAATCAAATGCTGAATCTTTTTGATACCAGAGACCTAGATTTGGACAACTTTTAACATACCTGAGAATCCTCTTTACTAAAGTTAGGTGTGACTCTCTAGGGCTTACTTGGAACCTAGCACATATACATGTAGCAAACATTATATCTGGTCTACTAGCTGTAAGATACAGTAAAGAGCCAATCATTGCTCAATATGTTGTCTGATCAACAGGTTTCCCATGTTCATCAGCATCCAATACAGCATTAGTAGGCATGGGTGTTTTCATACAAGATGCCTCAAACATACCAAATTTCTTAACCAGTTCATTTGCATATTTGGTTTGAGAAATAAAGATGCCTTCAGCATGTTGCTTGACTTGCAATCCTAGGAAGAAGGATAGCTCACCCATGCTACTCATCTCAAATTTAGAATGCATTAGGTTGGAAAACCTTCTGCACAATTTGGAGTCAGTAGAACCAAAAATGATATCGTCTACATAAATTTGTACTAGTAGGGTATGAGACTTATGGGTTTTAATGAAAAGAGTTTGGTCTACTCTACCCCTTATAAAACCATTTTCCAAGAGAAAGCATGCTAGGGTCTCATACCATGCTCTAGGAGCTTGCTTGAGATCATATAATGTCTTGTTCAGTCTAAAAACATAATCAGGAAAAGTTGGAGAGATAAAACCTGGAGGTTGTCTGACATAAACTTCCTCTTTGATGTCTCCATTCAAGAAAGCACTTTTGACATCCATCTGATATACTGTGAAGCCTTTGTGAGCTGCATAAGCTAGAAATATTCTGATGGCTTCTAGTCTTGCAACTGGTGCAAAAGTCTGGTCGTAGTCGATTCCTTCTTCTTGAGAGTATCCCTGAGCAACTAGTCTTGCCTTGTTCCTTATAATTACTCCTTGATCATCCAGTTTGTTTCTGAATACCCATTTTGTTCCAACAATGGAGTGATCCTTAGGCTTTGGCACTAGTTCCCATACTTTGTTCCTCTCAAATTGATGCAACTCCTCTTGCATTGCAATGATCCAATGCGGATCTTGCTCTGCATCTTGAATGGACTGAGGTTCAATTTGAGATAGGAAGCAGGTGTGCAACAGGTTTTGGTTGACCTGATTTCTAGTTTGCACACCAGCTGAGATTTCTCCAATTATTTGGGAAATTGGATCATCTCTTGATGTTACTAAATCAACAGGGGGTGTTGATTGTTCACCAACCTGTGTTGTTGTTTCCTCTTGTGGTACAACAACTGGCTCTTCAAGTTGTTCTTCAATGTGTTGAGCATTCCCTTCATCTTCACTGCTTTCATCCTCTTGAGTAACCTGTAACTTGTTCAAGTATTCAACTAGAGAATGTTCCTGCAAAGGTTCTATGGTAGAAGAATTCTTCTCCTTGAAAGACATGTTAGTTTCATCAAAAGAAATGTGAACAGATTCCTCAATTTTCAAAGATGATTTATTATAGACCCTATAGGCCTTGCTGATCATGGAGTATCCCAGAAACACTCCTTCATCAGCTTTGGCTTGAAATTTTGCTAAATATTTCTTGTCATTATTGTGAATGTAGCAAATACAACCAAAGACTCTAAAATAGTCAACTTTAGGTTTCTTCCCTTTGAGTAATTCATAGGGAGTCTTTCCCTTTAGTTTATGTATCAGACTTCTATTCAGCACATAGTTGGAGGTGTTCACTGCCTCTGCCCAAAAGGATAGAGGTAGATGAGCATCTAACAACAATATGGTGGCAGATTCAATAAGGGTTCTATTTTTCCTTTCAGCTACCCCATTTTGTTGAGGAGTTCTAGGAGCTGAGAAAGTATGCCTGATCCCTTCACTCTGACAGAACTCTTGCATAAGAAGAGAATCAAACTCTGTCCCATGATCACTTCTGATCAGGGCAATGTGAGTATTGAACTCAATCTGTATACATTTGAGAAACTCTGTCAGACACTTAAAGTTATCAGACTTCTTCCTTAGAAAGAACACCCAAGTGAATCTAGAGAAGTCATCTACAACTACTAAAGTGTAGGATTTCCCTCCTAGGCTTTGTACTGTAATGGGTCCAAAGAGATCCATGTGTAACAGATACAATATCCAAGGTGAATCACTCTTATTAAGTGACTTAAAGCTGTTTTTAGTTTGCTTGCCTAATTGACAAGCCCTGCAGAGTCCTTCCTTCTTGTAGGGGCCAGAAGGTAGTCCTCTAACAATGTTGTCCTTGGATAGCCTAGCAATAGTTCTAAGGTTTAGGTGTCCTAATCTCTTATGCCATAAAATATTGGGTCTACAGACAGAATTAAACAGGCAGATATCCACATCAGTTGAAAGAAAATCTACTAGATAGATGTTACCTTTCCTTTTACCTACCAACACAGTTGTGTTGTCCTCTGACTTGATTTTGCATAAGGCTTTGCTGAAGGTCACCTGGTAGCCTTCATCACACAGCTGACTGATGCTAATTAGGTTGTACTTCAGTCCTTCCACATAAGCTACCTTCTTGAAAGTTACTGAACCAATATGGACTGCACCATATCCTTTAGTCTGTCCAAAGTTTGAATCACCAAAGATAACTTTGGGTCCAAGTTTGGCTCTGAAGTATGTGAGGTTGTCCTTGTTCCCTGTCATGTGCTTAGAGCACCCACTATCCAAATACCATTGCTGGTTAGATGTTGGATAGGTCTTCACCTGCACATAAGACAATTCATTTGTTTTTGACCCAGTTTACCTTGGGCCTAGGTTGATAACCTTTAAATTCTGAAATGAAAGACATCCCAGGTTGACTCTTATATCCTTCAGAATGATATCTCCTTGGAGGTATAATCCATTCAGTATAAGGGTTAAAGATTTGGGATGAAGGACCCTTAGAATTGAATTTTGATTTACCTTTGAAAAATTTTCCAGAGCTCTGACCTCTGTTCGACGATCTTGGAGCTGTGTTCGACGATCTTGGGTCAGATCGTCGAGCTCCGTTCGACGGTCGACTATGGCTGAGGTCAGGTATTTGAGATCGTCGACCTGCGTTCGACGACTTTGGCTGAGATCGTCGATCTGCGTTTGACGATTTTGCCTGAGATCGTCGAGCTGCGTTCGACGATCGTCGATCTTCATTCGGCGATCATCGATCTCCGTTCGACAATTTCTGCTGCGACTTAGTTTTTTGAGGCAGATCAGAATTTTTCCTAGCAACCTCTACAACTCCCTTTCCTTTGTCAGAAATGAATTTGACTGGAGTTGTTAGAACTATAGGTTGGCTGAATGAAGCACCCAAGCCCAGTGTATTGTTGAATCTGGAGTTCACTGTGCTTGTGATGTCCATCAGCTTGATGCTTCTCCCATTGAAGGATTCTTCAAGCTTCTTGGCCTCAGAGAGCTCACTTTTCAGTGAGGCTATCTGTTCCCTACAGCACTCCAACTCCTGAGAGAGTTTGAGGTTTTTTGACTTTAAAGTATTGTGTTCAGATAATTGATTTCTGAGAGAGATAATCTCTTTCTCAGACTTTAGCAGGTCTAAACACAGTACTTTAAATTCAGATTTAAAATCTTCTGAACAAAAATCAAAAGAACCAATTACCTGATCTTCTTCAGGTTGAGTCTCTGAATCTGACTCTGACTCCTCTTCATCTGAATTGTGCTGTGAGGCATTGATTGCCATCATGCAGAACTCCTTTTCTTCTGCATCATCCTCATCATCACTGGAGCTGGATGAGGCTTCTGACTCTTCTTCTGTCTCACTCCAGGATTCAGCAACAAACCCTTTTCTTGTATGCTTGTTTTTACTTAAAGAAGGTTTGCCATTGCCATTCCTTTTGGAGTCTTTCTCCTTTCTTCTTTCTTTCCTGTCCCTTCTGTCCTTGTTCTTATTCTATGGACAGTCAGGAACTATGTGCCCTGCTTTCCTGCAACCAAAGCAAATAATGTCTTTATTATTACTAATGGACTTGTCATACCTTGGCTTATCCTGCTCCTTGTATGATCTTCTTCTGAAGTCCTTTCTGGCCATCTTGTAGAATCTTTTGGCTAGCAGACTGAGTAGTTCATCAGTGCCTGTGGCTTTATCTTCAGGCAGATCTTCAGTTGCCTTGAATGCTATGGTCTTCTCTTTTCTTGTGGCTGGTGAGGCAGCCTTCTGTTCTTCCTCTCTATTTTTGATGAGTAGCTCATAATATTTGAGCTTACCCAATAGAGCTTCAGTGGTGATCTCATTTAGACTTTTGGCATCCTTAATTGACCAGATTCTTGAATCCCAAGTACTGGGGAAGCACATTAGGATCTTATCATTAAGTTCAGTTATAGAGATCTCTTTGTCTAATGTCCTGAGTTCACTAACAATTAGACTTAGTCTGTTGTACATATCTCCCACTGACTCAGTCTCTCCCTTCTTGAAATTCTCATATTGAGAGATAAGGTGGGATCTTCTATCCTTTCTCTCATCAGCTGAGCCTGAGACTATTTCTGAGAGCTTGTCCCAAATTTCCTAGGCTGAATTACATTCAGCTACCTTTTGAAATATGTCATCAGACATTGTCTGGGCCAAGATGTTCATAGCCTTGGCATCAGCTACCTTCCATCTCTTGATATCAGCATCTGTTCCTGATGGAGGTGGAACATCACTTGTACTTGTGTTCTCTAAGGGTCTTGGACATACTGTCAAAATAGAATTAAAGATATCTTCGTCAATTGAATTCATGTAAAGTCTAATCCTTGCTTTCCAGAGTGCAAACTTGGATAGATTGCACACTGGAGGTCTGGTGCTAGCATAATCTTTGTTTTGGGCCATGATTTGAGAAAACAAAATCTAATAATAAAATACCAAAGAAAAACAGATCTAGTTTCGGATCTTTGGGTTCAGGTGTTAGCCTGTACAACCAATCAGGTATGGTATGTTTAACCAACCTGGCTCTGATACCAATTGAAAGAGCAGCTAGATCTAATATACTTTAGAGGGGGGGGGGGGGTGAATAGAGTATATGGTGCTTTGAAACTTTTTACAACAACTGTTGTAATAAGAGTGAGCAGGGAAGCAATAATAAATCTAATCACAACACTAAGTTAAACAAAAGCTAAGCACAGAAAAATCAAGGCCAGAAACAAAAATGAAAACAAGCAAAACCAGAAGACACAAGGAAATATAGTGGTTCCCCTAAACTTGGGTACATCCACTCTTCTACCACCCTAGGTAGGAATCCACTGCAGGATGAGTTGATCAGGTGTCCTGGGCACCAATGAGCTTTTGATAAGGTGCTCAAAAACCAAGGCAGATTTTTTGATCAGGTGTCTTGCCACCAATGAGCTTTTGACAAGGTGCTCAAAAACCAAGCTCAAACTTTTGAAGGGAGTTTGAGAAACCCTTTACAGAGTGGGGGTGAGAGAGTGATGGAAGTCTTCTCTTTCTCAAACAACTGAGAAGACTATGTGGATTGTTGATGTCAAAGCTCCCCCTTAATCCTTGAGATCTTCAGGAAGAAAAGCTTTGCTGAGGGTGATAGGCCTTCAAAGAGAGAACTCCAGCAATAGATGATTTCAGCAATAGCTGAAATGTTGAATGTCTGGTGTCTGGAAATATGTTGGCCTTGAACACTTTGAAAACTAAAGAGATCTGAAGATTTGAGACAGCTTGATCTCCTTGGATGTGTGTTCTTGAGAATTCTTTTTGACAGAATATTTTTGAATGTGTCTCTGTAATCTCTGTTCTGTGTGTGATTCAAAAACTTATGTCCTTTATTCTCTGGTGCAGAATAGAATAACATTCTCTGTCAAGAATAGCCGTTAGCCTGCATTGATTGCATCCTTAATTGCCAAATCACTTCTGGAGGAAAGTCCACAGAAATATTCCTTGAAAAATCCCTTGAAACTTGGTCTAGAATTGAATGAAAACGGCTAGGAAATCTCTGAATTAATTGCAGAATAACTCCTAACTGATTTGAATTTGAATTTAGAAACATCCTGGAAGTTATCTGAAATCGTCGAACTGAGCTCTGCTATCGTCGAGCTCAGCTCAGCGATCTGGAAATATGCAGCAGCAAAATATCGTCGATCTGAGCTCAAAGATCGTCGAACTGAGCTCAGAGATAAAGATCCAAAGCAGAGTCAAAATCGTCGACCTGAGCTCACCGATCGTCGAATGGAGTTCGACGATATAATGAAGTTGAGCTCAGCGATCGTCAAATGGAGTTCGACGATCTTGTCAAAATTGAGCTAGACGATCGTCGATCGGAGTTCGACGAATCATCGTGCTGAGCTCGACGATATGACTTAGTCTCCAAATACAAAATCTTGGTCTTCACGGCAGCTTCCAAACCTAGACTTCTAACCCTTAGACTCAATTCTATTTGACCTATTAAGCTATACAGGAGGTCAAGCAAAGGTTCCTAGAGACATAGTGATCCTGACCCAAATAAGTAATAGGGTGTTCCAACACTGTGCATACTTTTAACTCTTCTTTTGCAGAAACCAGCCATGACTTGTAAGTCCCTTCCAGGTACTTGCAGCTCATTTTTTCCTTCTTGTATACTCTTCATCCTTTCTTTTTTGCAGAGGATAACAGGTGCTTGCAAGCCTCCATCAGGAACTTGCAAGTCATTATGCTTCTGTGTTTTCCTCTCACCATCATTTTTGCAGAACTTAGTGGAAGACACATCTTCTTCATTTTGCAAAGGCAAAATTAGATACACACAAAATGTACCACCCATACATGCCTACCCTAACTTTCCTCTTGTAGGAAAATAGACAGGCAACACCAAACTCCTAAGGAGAGGCTTCAGGTTCTATCTCTCCTTGCCCCTTCTCTTTCCTTTGGGGTGGATCATGATTTTCGTGGGTCTCCAACTTTTTCGAAGTTCTATTCAGAACTTAAAAAAGTACGGGGATTTTGTTAACCCCAAAATCGGCGATCCTTCCCAAGGCAGCCAGCTCGCTCATCGCGGCCTGCCCCGGGTTCATCTTGGAGGCCGTGATGCCCTAGGGAGGGCGGACAGAATATTCTATCCGCTAAGGCCGCGCGGCTTGTGCGGTCTTATCGGTCTGACCGACCAGGCCGCGTGCCTTCCCTTGGTCGGCAGAGGCCATGGACTGCTTCTGCAGTCCGCCTCTGCAGGTCGCCCCCTTTTGTCAGCTTAAACCGCAAGGTTGCTTCCACAGGACTCTCTCTGCCGGACTCAACTACCTGTCCTCTCAGGCCGGCAACAGGTCGCATATCCCTTGTCACCCAGCAATATGGGCAACCGACTCCTCCAGCCCGCCTATAGAGCGCGGAAACCAACTCCGGCTACCCACCAAGACCAGCAGCGTCCCATTCATCGCGAGCTCGGCGGACTCAAAGTATGGTCGAGACGTCCAGTCCGCCTTCACCGCCGAACCCCAACAGCAACAGCAAGGCTCTACCTCCAACGCAAGCAGACTCTCTTTGTAGTCTGCCTTTCCCTTGCCAGCGCCAGTTTCTCGGCAGCAGTTCCAGATTACTCCTTAGTCCGCAAGCCTGTCACGGGCTCAACCAGTAGTAGCAGATTTCTCCTTCAGAACGCAGTCTTGTCGCAGACTCAGTCAATAGTGGCATACTCCTTCCAGCCCGCCGGGCAGCAGATTCTCCAGAAGCAGTCCCAGACCGCCCAGTCTCTCTGCAGACTCAGCGGGCGCTCGCCAGCTCGCATTCCCTTTGCTCATTCAGTTCCCCTGTGGAGGACTCCGCGGATTCATCTCACAGTCCGCCATATAGCTTCCAGCTCCCGCTTTCCAGCAGCGGGCAGATAGTCCCTCATCTCGATAGGGGGCGGACTCAGCGGTTTCCCCTTGCGGTCCACCACTTAGCCTCCAGTGTCCGCCACCCCAGCAGTAGGCGGACAGTCCCAGCTCAGCAGTGACGGACTCCGCGAACCCTCATCGCAGTCCGCCACTAAGTCCCATTCCGCCATCAATAGCACCGGCTTCAGTACCAAGCTCCAGTCCGCACGGCCTATTGCAGACTCGGCGGACTCCGTCTCCATCTCGCTCAAGTTACCGTCTCACCGGGGGTAACGTCACCGCAAGCCGTTACCTCCTCGGGCCTATAAATAGCCCCCCATGCCTCTCATGTATGGGGGGCTCATCATCTCCAAGGTGCTCGCGCCCGAAGTTAGCCAGCCAGCTCAGCTCCTGCGGACTCCGTTTCTCAGTCCGCATCCCCCTCTGCGCCTTTAGCCGCGCAGCCTGCCGAACTGGATCTCTAGTCCGCGCGGTCTGCTTTCTTTGCCTAGCCGCGCGGCCTGCCGGATGTACTCTTCAGTCCGCGTGGCCTCCTCTGGAATTCTTCTTCCTTAGCCGCCAGCTTCCTTTTGTAACCCTTTATTGCTTTTTTGTAAAGGTGTATAGCAAGCTGTAACAACTCTCTGTTAATAAAAGAAACGTCCGTCGCAAGAGTGTCATTTAAGCCGCGGCGGGCGAAGTCTGCTGTTGCCGCTGCTAGCGGCCCCTCTCTCTTCTCTTTATCTCAGCTCATCTTCCTCAGCATCAACCTACAAGCACAACCGTCCAAGTAACCATCTGCTCGGCAGCTCCTGATCAACCTCCTCCTCTCTTGATCGACCTTCTCCGTTGATCAAGTTTCTCCTCTGCTCATCAGCCTTCCGGGTTGCTCTCAGCACCCTCTCTTCTATCCCCGCAACCTCCTTGACAAGCGCTCGCTCCACTCTCGAGCACTCAGAAGCTTCCCTCATCCCTCTTCCCCTGCAGCCTTATTACCTATTCCCCACTTAGCTTGTGAGACCGAACACGCCCCCTCCGTGTTAGCTGCCCGGTGCCATTTTTGCGCATCAACACTCGGTGTGGAGGTCCCGCCACACACTAGGAAGATCTTAGAGCGCTTCCCCTCCTTAACCAAAAGCCGAGCTAAGGTTACCTCAGAAAGCGCAAGAATATCTGAAAACTAGTGAGCGTGCCTTCTGAGGTGCCCCTTGTGTCTTATTTATAGCTTTATGAAGATGCCCTACAAATAGCTAACCTCTGCTGTTTTGAACAGTTATATGCAACCCAGATGAATCTGCAAACATCGTAAATCCGCTGTTCTAACAGGCTATAGGCAGACCAACGGGGGTAAAATGGTAAAAACACCTCACAGGAGACTGGAGGAGTGGAGCAACATCACTCAACGCCATTTCCAGGAGGGCGCCGAGAGCGTCGAGTGGTGCAACGTCACTCAACGCCAAAGCCAGGAAGGTGCCAAGAGCGTCGAGTGGAGCAACGTCACTCAATGCCAAAGCTAAGAGGGCGCCAAGAGCGTCGACTAGAGCAACGTCACTCAACGCCAAAGCCCGGAGGGCGTCGAGTGGAGCAACATCACTCAACGCTAAATCCGGGAGGGCGCTAGCGGGGGTAAAGTCCAAATGAAGCCTCATAAAGTAGCTGAGCAAGTAGCCCTCTGATACCTCAACTCTCTCGGGGCTGTCTGGGACTTAATACGAAAGGAACTCCATAAGAATTGAGTTCGCCGAGCTTTGTCTGGCGAATCTAGGATCTAACTCACGAGGTTAGCTCAAAGAACACCGAGCAAAGCATGATGAATGGCGAGCTCCCGTCGACGAAGCCCAAGCCCTACTCGTCAAACGACGAGCTCCGTTCGACGAATGCCGAGCCCTGCTCGACGAATGTCGGTCTCAACTCGAGCTCAGTTCGACGAAAACACGACTCGGTTTGACGAACCCCGGGCTGACGCGGGCTGGCTAGGCCGGCTCATGCAACTCGCCCGCCTAGCTTTGGCTGGAGCGAACTGGCCATTCTGAGTTCGCCCGTATGCTGCTCTGGCGCGGACAGGTCGCCTTGGCCCGCTCGTCTTGCCTGGTGGACCCACTCGGCGAACACGAGGTTGTACAATCAGTATTTAGCTACGGTGCGATTTTCGTAAGATTCCGAGTTGTTTTGGATTTCGGATCGTTTTGGGATTATTTAATATTAATTGTAATGTAATATTATATTATAATAATTAATTATGTATATATATATATATATATATATATATATATATATATATATATATATATATATATATATATATATATATATATATATATATATATATATATATAATTGGACATTAGGTCACGCGATAACCTGTTAATTTTCTTCCTAACCCAACGACGGATTGTTCCCGCGAAACGGAAGGAGCGACGGATGGGCGTGCTTTCTTCCGGCAGTCGAGGGAGCTCCAGTGGTCTGTTTCGTCAATAGAGTTGAGATTCAAAAAGCTCTCTCCTAGAGCTGCGTGATCGTGGTAAGTTTTCATCATTTACCTAATTTCTTTGTGTTAGGGTTAGCGTTTTTGACCCCTTTTTCCCTCCAAAAGTTTCAGGAAACGTTGCTAGGGCCTTTTCACTGCCTATCTTTGTTGTGGTGCGATGAACGACATTTTTCCGGAGGTTCAAGGCAAGTGGAATTTCTCCCCTTGCATATCCATTTTTAGTTCATTTTCTTCCTCTCTTCCTCCTCCCTTAGAGAATAGGAGTAGAGTAGGCAAAACTAAAATAACCCCCTGTAGGTTAGGGCAGGTTTTCGGCCGGAACTAAGCAAGCTAGGTTTTAGGACTAAGTAGAATTCGGCGGCTATCAGATTAAAATTCGTCGAGTGTAGGCCGTAGAATTCGGTAAGTTTTTGCAGACAATTTCGACGAGTATCGATTGTAGATTCGTCGGGCTTCACAAAGTAGAATTCGGCGGGTATCGGGTAGTAAGTCATCGAGTATATTTGTCGGAATTCGACAAGTAAAGTAGACTAGCCTAAGGTATTTTCGTCTAGTATCATCAACCGTCGAATATTGTAAAGATACCAAGTAAAATTTGACGTATATCCCAGTAATTTGTCGAATATCTTATGCCAGTTCGTCGAGTATCTATGGTAGTTTTGCCGAGTAAAGTTTGCCGGGTATGGAAGGATTTATTCTATGTGTATTCCCCGAGTATTGTAGAATTCGTCGAGTATCAATAGTCTTATTCGCTGAGTATAGTAGAAATTCATCGAATATCCTCGTATTTTGTCAGGTATACTCGCCAAATTTGTCCAGGACTTAGAATATTTTCGCCATTTCAAGTAGGATTGGTCTTGTAAGGTCCTTAGCATTGTTTTAGGACTTGTTTAAGATTTATTTTGGGTTTTGACTTGGGATTTGGTTAGGGTATGATGTTTTTTCGGCTACGAAGGTTGGTAGTGGATAAAGGACCACCAACTGGATGCTGGTTTGTGGATCTTTACACTTGGTGGTTGTTTGGTCTCTATTTTGAGGATTGTTGGATTGGGTTGGGATAAGGGGTTACCACTGCCGGGCCTTTTTTGAGACGTTTGGGACAGGGAGCCTGGTATGGGACAATTGGTCACCGACTCCAGCCCGATTTATGTTACCAAGTGTCAATGATTCACGTTTTGGAGGTGTTTTGTGCTCGTTTTGCCTCTTAGATCAATCTATGCTATTTATGCTAATCCTTGCAGAATTTTTGTCGAAGCATGACTTCGTCCCACACTTAGTGCACATGTTCATTCAACTTTTTATTTGTAGACCTTTACTTTACCTATTTTATTGGCTAATCAGCTGTGATTTTAAGCATTTCTTATAGTCGGCTTTGGTAAACCATTCCTTGCCTTTGTACTTTTTACCTGATTATTTTCCTTTGCCACTTGTATTTTCTCGCAGAGGTGTTCTTCTTTTGAATGCCTCAGGTTCAGGGCTGTAGCTGGTGGAGCGGCTGAGTTGGGTTGTAGCTTGTGCACTGTAGTGTTGCAGTGGTTTTTCCTCACCGTTGTGAGGTAGTTTGTTGTTTTTGTTTTTAGTTCAGACTTGCATATCTTTAGTGGGTTCGTGTCAGGTTGTTGACGCCCACTGGTAGTTTCTTTTGGATTATCAAATACTTTGCTAGCTGCTAGTTTACCTCTTTGTGGTTGTTTTTTACTTGCTCTTTGGGAAGGTTTTATGATAGGTTGCATGCTAGATATTTTAACTTATAAAGTATTACTACTAGTATTTCATACATGACGTATTTGAAACCTAAGTCATTATATTTAAACGGTCATAAAAGCTACTTTATCTATTATTTCAAATCTAGAGTCTTGCATACCGTGAGTTGTCCTCTAGGGATGTTTATACTCATGTAGTGGGAATAACCTTATAAATGTAGTATTTTCCGCAGCGTATAACTATCTTTTTCTTGTGAACTGGATGAGCCACTGAGCCGAGGGATACGACTAACCGCTTAACTTAAACTGAATTTTCATTAAATAACTTATAGATCTTTTGTAAAGGTGTTTGGTTGGAGTTTTTTCCTGAGCGTCTGCTGTTATCCCCTGCTGATGTGGCATCAAGACGCGTATTTTCCCTTACTCTGATACATTGTTAAATGCGGTGAAAATGCGGGTTGTGTCAGGTTGGCCAATTGGTGCATCGAGCTGAGCGAGTTTGACATCACTTTTGTACCACGGCTCTCAATCAAGGCACAAGAAGTGGCTGATTTCTTGCCCGACCATGCCATCGAGGTAGAGGATGAGAGGTCACCGCAACAGGTTGCTTGGAAGGTGTTGGTCGACGGAGCTTTTGGGAAGAACTCTCTGGTGGTCGGGGTAGTGTTGGTAAGCCCTCAAGTGGTCACAATAGAGCAGGTCGTGGTCATATACTTCCCGATCAATAACAACCAGGCAGAGTATGAGGCCGTGATAGCAGGGCTATGCCTGGCCAAAGAGCTGGGAGTGTAGGACGTGGAGGTGTTCACTGACTCGTTGGTGGTGGCATCACAAATCAAGGGTGAGTAGAAAGCAAGGGAGTCTACCCTCATGAAGTAATTGACCAAGGTGATGGGGATCATCCGAGGGTTTCAAATCCATTCAACACGTTCCCCGAGAGGAGAATGCTGCAGCCGACCGGTTGGCCAAGTTTAGACCTAGGGCCGGAGGAACATTTACATAACTATTTCACTCGGCAATCTATAAGGGTAAGTTGATGGAGGTGGATCAGCGCCCCTCATGGGTAGACCCCTTCATGACTTTCTTAACTATAGGTAAGCTCTTGGAGGAGATTAGGGATGGGAAGCGTTGCAGGAACAAATCGGCTCACTATCTGATGCATGTAGGAGGGTTGCACCCGAAAACACAGTCTGGGCTCCTAGCCCGGCGCGTGATGGAAGAGGAGGTTCCAAAGATCCTAGTGGAAGTGCACTCCGATGAGTGTGGCATCCACTTGTGGGGGGGGGGGGATTGGGGGCAAAACCCTTGAGGAAAGGGTTGTCCGGCAGGGATAGTTTTGGCCATTTTTGAGAAAGGACACGACAGAATTCGCAAGGAAATGTCAAAAGTGTCAGATGTATGCTCCACTCCAACTTTTGCCCACCCAAAGGCTTTGTAGTATCACAACACCTTGGCCCTTCTTCATCTAGGGGGTGGATTTGGTTGGTCCTTTTCCCCAGGAAAGTGGGCAAAGGAGGTTCCTTTTAGTTATGATCAATTACTTCTCAAAGTGATTGGAGGTCAAGGCACTGGAAATAGTAACCTCTCAGGTGATCTGTGATTTCGTATGGGGAGAGATCATATGCCGGAATGGGCTTCCATAGGCCATAGTCACTGACAACGGACCCCAGTTTTCCAGTGAAGAGTTCATCAGCTTCTGCACTCAGCTGGGGATTGACATCTGGTTTGCCTCCATCCACCACCCTCGAAGCAACAGGTAGGTGGAGCAGGCAAACAAGATCATTGTGAATTTGTTGAAGAAGGTGGAGAACCTGATAGGAAGTTGGGTAGAACAATTTCCCTTAGTGTTATGTGCCATGAGGATGTCCCCCAACATTGCCACCATAGAAATCCCTTCCAAGCTCTCTCACGGTTATGAAGCCGTCCTGCCAGTGGAGTTTGAGGTCAGGTCGCTGCGAATAGTAGTTGTCAAGGAAGGAGATGAGGAATGGAGGATAGAGAATGATGAGGGGCTACGTGTAACACCCCCTATCCACCGCACAGCATATAGCAGTGGTCCGGCCGGGGCCCAACGCCATATACCATAGACAGACCGGGTGGTTACTCAATGGAAACCATCCAACCAATCCAACATCCTACACAGAGTCATTCTAGGGGAAGCAATTTTATTAGTTGTAGTAACAAGAACACAACACTAGCATGAATGTCCACTAAACAGAACCAAAAGGAATGAAATGCAAATACACAAGTACTGGCCTTATGTCCTTACAAAATGGTTTACTCAAATTACATGTTTACCAAACCTCGGCACGCAGGCCGGTCATACATGAATACAACAAGTAAACACTCCAATTAGCCCTTCAAGGGCTGGCTCAGTAATTTGGGCTTCAGCCCAGTATTGACCACTCGGTCCTGCAGCACCTGCAAGCAACAATCCACCGCGACGGTGGCAAACAAAGGCAACGGTCAGCTATGTTGACCAAATTATAATGATCCCGCCACCAAACTCGGGGTGGCGATGCTCCTTCCCTGCACTTTATTAGCATAATCAAGCAGTAGAGTAATAACAATACATCATAGGCGCAAGCACGCATGACAACACGCCCCGTGCACTCAGGGCACATTCTCGGTGATCACGGTCTAAGTCCACCGACTCACCGCCGCCCCTTGGATGGTAATATCTCGTGAGCATTTGGTCTTTCTGGCCACTGCCTTAGACACTCTATCTATGCCAACGGTAAGTGCCAAGTAACTTTAGGTCTCTTTAACCGAATGACATAGAGCGGGTACGGTTCCGCCTGACCCGTTGCTCACACCGCAACGTTAAATTAAAACATATGGGCGGGTCAAACTTTCCCGAGTCCCAAATCGTTTACATACATCACATAACCCAGTTATGTTCAAGTTGGCTCCTAGGTCCACAAGATGGCAGAACCACGCGTCCGCCCAGTTTTCCGGGTGCACCTGAGAGTTAATCCCCAAGGCCCCCTATTGCAATCTACCTCGTAGAAAACCCGAGAAACAAACATTCGCACGGAGTCTTCTTCGGCCTTTCATGCAATGCAACATCACCGATCAAGACCAACTTGTCTGGGTAGGCTTCACACATCATGCCTATATCCGTTCTCGATTACAGACTCTACATGTACACAACGGGGACTATTCATGTAACCCCGAAGGAATGCCTCAAACTCACCGCAAACTCGCGAGAGCGGGCTTCCCTATGCAAAAGAAGTAGAGTTTCACATGCTCAAGTAGAGAATCGTTACCCTAGCATTCTTCTTTGGTGCCATGGAAATGTATGCGGATGAAAAGCACCGCAATCTCCTTGCCTCCGTAGATCCGAAGTTGGCTCGCGATTTGGAGCTCCGAAGCTCCGCCGGTGACCGGATCTAGGCTTCTTCTTCCTCCTTTGCTCTCCCCTCTCTAGACTTAGAAATAGAACCACTCAAGTGAAATGAGGGTTTCAAAGGTCCAATCCCGGGTATATCCAAGTAGGAACAACCCCCAGCCGTCAGATCCCAAAATAAGGAAACGAACGACCACGATCCGTAGCTGAAATGTAAAACCTGGTTCGAACACGGCCTGCGACAGGCCCGTGTCCAGGGCCATGTCCCCCATTCGTCGTCAAAATCAATGCATCTCGAAAAACACACGGACACACGACACGCCCGTGTTCGACCTGACACGCCTGTGTCAGCCAGTACACGCCCGTGTTCTCGGGCATGTTCCTCCATCAACATAGGACCAACACCAACCCGAGACTCACACGGGTCTTGGACACGCCCGTGTCCTATTTGGCATGCCCGTGTCAAACCCGAACACTCCTGGGCTCCACGCCGTGTTCACTGTCTCGACACTTCATCGAGCGCAGTTCGTCGACCACCCGACATGGCCTTGGACACACCCGTGTCCTAGGCCGTCCCTATCTCGACACATCATCGAGCGAAAATCGTCGACTTCCCTGGCAGATCGTCGACACGAGCTCGACACGCCAGGAGACACGCCCGTGTCTTAGGCCGTGTTCGCTGATCGATGATCGTCGACTCCAGAATTCGTCGATCTCTCGGCCAAATCGTCTACCCAAACACGACACGCCCTGGGACACGGCCGTGTCCCAGGCCGTGTGCCCCCTGCCAAATTCCAAATTTGGCCCAGAACACCTCCCGTCGCTCTTTTGAGTTTTGGTGCATTACAACTCTCTCCCTCTTAAAAGAATTTCGTCCTGGAAATTAGATAAAGGAAAGAAACATAAAACTTCAACGGTACCTGAGTGAAACAACTCCGGGTACTCCTCAAACATTGTCTTCTCTCGCTCCCAAGAGAGCTCTTCCCGACTGCCATTGTCCCAACGAACCTTGACCATCCTGATCTCTTTGTTGCGTAGCCGCTTGACTTCCAAGTCCTAAATACGTACAGTCTTGACCTTCGTCGTCAACCCACTATCGACCGGTGCTTGATCGACCGCGATCACTTGCGAAGGTTCTTTCACCGCCTTCCGTAGTACCGATATATGGAATACATCATGAAGGCCACTAAGCTCCACTGATAGCTTCAAACGATACGCTGCTTCACCAATCCGCTCCAGAACCTCAAACGGTCCAAGGTACCTCGGGCTTAGCTTCTTTAAGCGCCGCACCCGAGAGACACCCTTGAACGACTTGATCTTCAAGTACACCCACTCGCCAACAGCGAACTCCACGTTACTGTGCTTGACATTATAGTACTTAGCCTGGTAGTCCTGAGTGATTAGCAACCTCTCTCGAATGGTTCGCACCAAAGAAGTAGCATCCTCCACCTCTTATTGCTTGAACAACTTTGACTCGCCCGTTTCCAACCAAGACAATGGCGTGCGACATCTTCTACCATAAAGGGCCTCAAAGGGCGCCATTTGTATGCTCGCCTGGTAGCTATTATTGTACGCGAACTCCACCAAGTATAAGTTGTCCTCCCACTGCTTTCCAAAATACAGGACGCACATGCGAATCATGTCTTCCATTGTCCTATTGACCCTCTCGGTCTGCCCATCCATCTGCGGATGAAAGGCTATGCTGAAACTCAGCTTTGTTCCCAACATCTACTGCACCAGCCTCGAATCATTGGACGCGAACCGCCCATCTCAGTCACTCACGATGTTGCGGGGTACACCGTGAAGCCGTACTATGTTGTCCACATATAACTTTGCCAATTTCTCAACCGGATCATCCTTCCTATGCGGAATGAAATGCGACACCTTCGTTAGACGACCTACGACCACCCAAATGGAATCGTTCCCTTTTTGCGACCTTGGCAGCCCGTGCATAAAGTCCATAATAATGTCGTCAAACTTCCACTCCGGAATAGGCAAGGACTTCAAGAATCCTCCCGGCTTTTGGCATTCAGTCTTCACCAAGGAGAATGTCTGACACTTTGCCACGTACAGTGCCACATCCTTCTTTAGTCCTGGCCACCAGAACAATTTCTTCACATCGCGGTACATCTTCATGCTCCCCGGGTGAATCGTGTATTTGGTATGATGCGCCTCGTACAACAATTCCAGCTGCAAAGTGCCCACATTTGGGACGCACAAACAACCGTCTTTCCAAAGAAAACCATCCACAACCTCATATTAGGAATTTGACCCATCCAGAGCCTATATCATGAGCTGCTTCATGCTACTATCCACATCCAAAGCCTGCTAAATCCGATCAGTTAGGTCATACTGAACTTTCGTCCAGTTCAAAAGTGCTTCAACACTCAACTGCTTGTCTATGCAAGAGATCTCCAAAGCCTCCAACTCCCGAACCAACCGCTCGTCATGGACCGACAGCCAATGGGCTTGAGCTGGGGCTCGGCGACTCAACGTGTCCGCAACCGCATTTCCTTTACCAGGCACGTAGTGGATATTGAATGTATAGTCCCCCAGGAACTCCATCCATCTATGCTGTCGGATGTTCAGATCTTTCTGATCCAACAAATATTTCATGATCTTATGGTCGGTATAGATATCGACCCTTACTCCATACAAGTAGTGCCTCCACAGCTTCAAGGCAAAAATCATGGCTACTAACACCAAATCATGGACCGGATAATTCCTCTCGTGCACTTTCAGCTGTCTCGAGCCATACGCTTTAACGCTCCCATGCTGCAGTAGCACGCAACCCAATCCACTGCTCGAAGCATCGCTGTAGATTTCAAAGCCTTTGGTCCCACTCGGCGAACTCAGCACAGGCGCCGTGGTCAACCGACACTTCAACTCCTCAAAAGCTCGTGCTCACTCCGGCGTCCAAACGAATTTCTGCTCCTTCCTCGTCAAAGTAGTGAGAGGTAACACTACCACGAGAAGTTCTCCACGAAGCGCATGTAATAGCCGGCAAGCCCCAGAAAACTTTGGACCTCCTCTACCATAGAGAGCACTGCCCACTCTCGTATCGCAACAATCTTCATCGGATCCACCGCAATCCCTTCTCCACTCACTATATGACCGAGGAACGCCACTGAGGACAACCAAAACTCGTATTTCGAGAACTTAGCGTACAATTGATTCTTCCTGAGCTTCTCCAATACCAAGTGAAGATGCCTGAAGTGATCTTCCTCACTCTGCGAGTACACCAAAATTTTGTCGATGAAGACGATCACAAAATGGTTCATGTATTCCCTGAAAGTCCTGTTCATCAAATCCATGAACACTAACAGCACATTTGTCATCCCAAACGGCATGACCGTAAACTCGTAATCCCCGTATCTCATGTTGAACGCTGTCTTAGGGATATCACTCTCCCTTATCCTCAGCTGATAGTAACCGGACTTGAGATCCAACTTCGAGTACACCGTCGACCCGACTAACTGATCAAATAGATCATCAATCCCCGAGATCGGGTACTTGTTATTTTCTGTTAGCTTGTTCAACTCCCGATAATCAATACAGAGTCTCAAGCTCATGTCCTTCTTCTTAATAAAGAGGACCGGTGCACTCCAAGGCGAAGAACTTGGACGCACAAACCCTTGCTCCAACAACTCTTGAAGTTGCACCTTCAGCTCCGCCATTTCTTTAGGCGCTAGCCGATACGGGGATCGTGACACATGTTACGCACCTGGCACTAGCTTAATCGTAAAATCTATCTCCTGTTGAGGCGGGGATTTAGGAAGATCACTAGGGAACACCTCAGGGTCCTCCGATACCCCTGAAATAATATCCAATGTAGGCTTAGGCTTTGCAACCTCCACTAGCGTAAAGGCTCATGAATTATTCCCGACTTGACCCCCCCTTACGATTGCGATCGATGTATGCTTGCTGCTCCGAGAGCCAGTCCATACCAAAGATCACGTCGAACTCCATTAGCGAGAGTAACGGCATTTGTAAATCAAACTCTTGACTCCCAATCCATACCTAAGTGCAACAGATTCCACCCGCGCGCATTAAGCACCATTGGACCATAATACATCCAATTTGTCTCTTACTATCGAAGGAGGTACTCTGACGCGCAATATAATTCCTAAATAAAGGAATGTGAAGCTCCCTAAATGAACGGTGCACTTGCTAGATAAACGAAAATCAGAACAAAGCTTAGCAAAAGTAGTTCTAAGCTAACATGCACAAGGGCGACAAGTATTTAACGCTAAACTGCTATAAATTTAAACCATACCTGTCCACATGACGACATGCTTCCTCTCGGACTTTAGGCACCCACTGGCATAATGCCCCGACTCCCCACAGTTGTAACATGCGCCCAGGGTTTGGCCTGTAGTTGCCCCCGAAGTACCGAAAGGAGGGGCTAGACCCAAAGTCCTAGCCTTCTTATACCACCTACGATATCCAGACTTTGAGGTATTCGGCATTTTGAACGCCGTTTCCTTTGCACTAAAGTCCTCAACTACTCCTGATATAGCTTTCTTAGTCTTCTGAGCACCATTCCGACACTCTCGGGCAAAGTGCCCTATCCTTCACAAGTATGACAAGTGTAAGTAGCTTTACCAGTCGATGTTGTAGCCCCCTTCTCCACCATTCTGCTGGATGCAGCTCTTATGGGGTTTGTATAGTTCGATACCATGGTCGCTGGCATCGGGTGAGTCTTCCTCAAGTCTACTTCCAAAGATATAGCTGACTCCACCAAGGCTCGGAATCCTAATAATTTTGGTCCTAGCAGTAGGATTCGCAGCTCGCCACGCAGACCAATATAAAATCAATTGACTATAGCCTGCTCGTTCTCCAACTCAAAGCATGAGTAGTGGCTTATTATAAGAAATGCTTGCAAATATTCATCAACTGAGTGCGCTCCATGCACTAAACACATGTTCAGCTGCTGACCCGATGGTCTACCAACTGTCATCTGCTCCACCACGCCACCCGGAGTTGAAGTCACAACAGGGGCACAAGTTTATACATTTCTTCCATGCTGTGCATTAGTCACAGCGAACAACGCTTCAACGATCCTTCTTACGGTTTCAGACGAAGGAGTTGTCTCAAACACCTCACTGGGTGCACTATACTCCTCAGAAACTGGACTTTCTGGCGGCCCAGCACCGCTTCTGGTCACCTATAGTTGTACAAAATACCGTTAAGCGACCAAACAAAATTGCAAAACACAATTATAGGAACATGCAGGTTCCTCAAACACGTGTATTTTCATTCCTAAGTGGATATTCATGGGTTGTTTTGCTGTTATAACGATGACGCACACATAGGTGCTCACCACCCCTTAAAAAGAATTCGTCCACGAATTCATTTTAAGCCCGACTGAAACCAGTAGTCTGATACCAAATTGTAACACCCCCTATCCTCCGCATAGCATATAGCAGTAGGTCCGGTCGGGGCCCGATGCCATATACCACAGATAGACTGGGTGGTTACTCAATGGAAACCATCCAACCAATCCAACGTCCTACACAGAGTCATTCTAGCAGAAACAGTTTTATTAGTTGCAGTAACAAGAACCCAGCACTAGCATGAATGTCCACTAAACAAAACCGAAAGGAATGAAGTACAAATATACAAGTACTGGCCTTATGGCCTTACAAAATGGTTTACTCAAATTACATATTTTCCAAACCTCGACACGCAGGCCGGTCATACATGAATACAACAAGTAAACACTCCAATTAGCCCTTCAACGGCTGGCTCAGCAATTTGGGCTTCAGCGCGCTATTGACCGCTCGGTCCTGCAGCACCTGCAAGCAACAATCCACCACGACGGTGGCAAATAAAGGCAACGGTTAGCTATGCTGACCAAATTATAACGATCCCGCCCCCAAACTCGGGGCGGCGATGCTACTTCCTTGCACTTTATTAGCATAATCAAGCAGTAGAGTAATAACACTACGTCGCAGGCACAGGCACGCATGGCCACATGCCTCGTGCTCTCAGGGCACATTCTCGGTGGTCCCTGTCTAAGTCCGCCGACTCACCACCGCCCCTTGGACGACAATATCTCGTGAGCATTTGGTCTTTCTGGCCACTACCTAAGACCCTCTATCTATGCCAATGGTAAGTGCCAAGTAACTTTAGGTCTCTTTAACCGAATGACATAGAGCGGGTACGGTTCCGCCTGACCCGTTGCTCACACCGCAACGTTAATTTAAAACATATGCGCGGGTCAAACTTTCCCGAGTCCCAAATCGTTTACATACATCACATAACCCAGTTATGTTCAAGTTGTCCCCAGGCCCACCAGATGGTAGAACCACGCATCCACCCAGATTTCAGGGTGAACCTTGGAGTAAATCCCCAAGGCCCCCTATTGCAATCTACCTCGTAGAAAACCCGAAAAACAAACATTCGCACGGAGTCTTCTCTGGCCTTTCATGCAATGCAACATCATCGATCAAGACCAACTTGTCCGGGTAGGCTTCACACATCATGCCTATATCCGTTCTCGATTACGGACTCTACATGTACGCAATGGGGACTATTCATGTCAACACGAAGGAACGCCTCAAACTCACCGCAAACTCTCGAGAGCGGGCTTCCCTGTGCAAAAGAAGTAGAGCTTCACATGCTCAAGTAGAGAATCGTTACCCTAGCATTCTTCCTTGGCGCCATGGAAATGTACGCAGATGAAAAGCACCGCAATCTTCTTGCCTCCGTAGATCCAAAGTCGGCTCGCAATTTGGAGCTCCGAAGCTCCGCCGATGACCGAATCTAGGCTTCTTCCTCCTTTGCTCTCCCCTCTCTCTAGAATTAGAAAGAGAACCACTTAAGTGAAATGAGGGTTTCAAAGGCCCAATCCCGTGTATATCTAAGTAGGAACAACCCCCAGCCATTGGATCACAAAATAAGGAAACGAACGGCTACGGTCCGTAGCTGAAATGTAAAACCTGGGCCGAACATGGCCTGCAAGATGCCCGTGTCCAGGGCTGTGTCCCCCATTCGCCGTTAAAATCGACGCGTCTTGAACAACACACGGGAACCCGACACACCCATGTTCGACCTGACACGCCCGTGTCAGCCAGTATATGCCCGTGTTCTCGGGCGTGTTCCTCCATCAACACTGGACCAACACCAGCCCGAGACTCACACGGGTCTTGGACACGCCCGTGTCCTATTTGACACGCCCGTGTCAAACCCAAACACTCCTGGGCTCCAGGCCGTGTTCACTGTCTCGACACTTCATCGAGCGCAGTTCATCGACCACCCAACATGGCCTTGTACACGCCCGTGACCTAGGCCGTGTTCCCTGTCTCGACACATCATCGAGCGAAAATCATTGACTTCCCTGGCAAATTGTCGACAAGCCCTAAGACACACCCGTGTCTCAGGCCGTGTTCGCTGCTCGACGATCATCGACTCCAGAATTCGTCGACCTCTCGGCCAAATCGTCGACCCAAACACGACATGCCCTGGGACACGCCCATGTCCCAGGCCGTGTGCCCCCTGCTAAATTCCAAATTTGGCCCAGAATGCCTCCCGTCGCTCTTTTGAGTTTTGGGGCGTTACACAATGACTCTCTTTAGATATGATAGAGGAACTCCATGATGTAGCCGCCGTCAGGCAGGAAGATATCAAGCGACAAATGGCCAAATGTTTTGACAAACATGTCAGGATTAAGCAGTTTACAGATGGGGGCCTGGGCCTGAAAAAGGTGGATGCTGCGGGAAGATAAATAATGGTGGGAAAGCTTCACCAAAATCGGGAGGGTTTGTACATCATGGAGGAAGTGCTGAAGTCAGAGGGATATCACCTCCAGAATGCGGAGGGGGTCACATATGGAGCAGTGATGATTTTAAGTGCTTCTATCTTTGAACCTTGAATGCAACATATTCCTTTTTCAATATCAAGTCTCTTATTGTCCTAGTTTTTTGATGAATGAACTGTGTGAGCAAATGGTGTTTGGAATATTAACCTTGAGAAGATCCCACTATCAGGCTCTCATTAGTTAGCAGGGATGCAAGTCACTGGGTCACTGTTGATGGAAATGATGACTCGGAAAAGATCCTACTGTCAGACTCTCATTAGCTAGCAGGGCTGGAAGTCACTCGGTGGCGCTAGATGGAAATGTTGACACCGAGAAGATCCCTCTGTCAGGCTCCTATTATCTAGCAGGGTGTTGGAACACCCTATTACTAATTTGGGTCAGGATCACTATGTCTCTAGGAAACAAATGTTTGACCTCCTGTATAGATCAATAGGTCAATTAGAATTGAGTCTAAGGGTTAGAAGTCTAGGTTTGGAAGCTGCCCTCAAGACCAGGATTTTCTGTTTGGAGACTAAGTCATATCGTCGAGCTCAGCACGACGATTCGTCGAACTCCGATCGACGATCGTCTAGCTCAACTTCGACAGATCGTCGAACTCCATTCGACGATCGCTGAGCTCAACTTCATCATATCGTCGAACTCCATTCGACGATCGGTGAGCTCAGGTCGACGATCTTGACTCAGCATTGGATTTCTATCTCTGAGCTCAGTTCGACGATCTTTGAGCTTAGATCGACGATATTTTACTGCTGTATATTTCCTAATCGCTGAGCTCAGTTCGATGATAGCAGAGCTCAGTTCGACGTTTTCAGATAACTTCAAGGATATTTCTAGATTCAAATTCAAATCAGTTAAGGAGTTATTCTGCAATTAATTCAGAGATTTCCTAGCCGTTTCCATTCATTTCTGGACCAAGTTTCAAGGAATATTTCTATGGACTTTCCTCCAGAAGAGATTTTGCAATTAAGGATGCAATTAATGCAGACCAACGGCTATTCTTCTCAGAGAATATTTTGTTCAGTACCAGAGAATAAAAGAGAAGAATTTTTGAATCTCTGAGATAGGTTACAGAGAGACATACAGATTACAGACACACACAGACACACATCAATAATCTTCAACAAAATATTTTGTCTGAAAGAATTCTCAAGAACACTCATCCAAGGAGATCAACCTTCTCTGAAATCTTCAGATCTCTTTAGTTTTCAAGTGTTCAAGGCCAACATATTTCAAGACTCCAGACATTCAACATTTCAGTCATTGCTGAAATCATCTATTGTTGGAGTTCAATCTTTGAAGGCCTATCACCCTACAGCAAAGCTTTTCTTCCTGAAGATCTCAAGGACTCAGGGGGAGCTTTGACATCAACAATCCACATAGTCTTCTCAGTTGTTTGAGAAAGAGAAGACTTCCATCACTCTCTCACCCCCTCTCTGTAAAGGGTTTCTCAAACTCCCTTCAAAAGTTTGAGCTTGGTTTTTGAGCACCTTGTCAAAAGCTCATTGGTGGCAAGACACCTGATCAAAAACTCTGATTTGGTTTTTGAGCACCTTATCAAAAGCTCATTGGTGCCCAGGACACCTGATCAACTCATCCTGCAGTGGATTCCTACCTAGGGTGGTAGAAGAGTGGATGTACCCAAGTTTAGGGGAACCACTATATTTCCTTGTGTCTTCTGGTTTTGCTTATCTTTATTTTTGTTTCTGGCCTTGATTCTTCTGTGATTAGCTTTTCATTAACTTAGTTTTGTGATTAGATTTATTACTGCTTCCCTGCTAACTCTTATTACAACAATTGTTGTAAAAAGTTTCAAAACACCATATACTCTATTCACCCCCCTCTAGAGTATATCAGATCTAGCTGCACTTTCAATTGGTATCAAAGCCAGGTTGGTTAAACATACCATACCTGATTGGTTGTACAGGCTAACACCTGAACCCAAAGATCCCAAGTTAGATCTGTTTTTCTGTTGTATTTTATTATTAGATTTTTTTTTCACAAATCATGGCCCAAAACAAATATTATGCTAGCACCAGACCTCCAGTGTGCAATCTATCCAAGTTTGCACTTTGGAAAGCAAGGATCAGACTGTACATGAATTCTATTGATGAAGATATTTTTAACTCTGTTTTGACAGTGTGTCCAAGACCCCCAGAGAACACAAGTACAAATGATGTTCCACCTCCATCAGGAACAGATGCTGATATCAAGAGATGGAAGGTAGCTAATGCCAAGGCTATGAACATCTTGGCCCAGACAATGTCTGATGACATATTTCAAAAGGTGGCTGAATGCAATTCAGCAAAGGAAATTTGGGACAAACTCTCAGAAATAGTCTCAGGCTCAGCTGATGAGAGAAAGGATAGGAGATCCCATCTCATCTCTCAATATGAGAATTTCAAAAAGGGAGAAACTGAGTTACTGGGAGATATGTACAACAGGCTCAGTCTAATTGTCAGTGAGCTCAGGACATTGGACAAAGAGATCTCACTAATCGAACTCAATGACAAGATCCTAATGTGCTTCCCCAGCACTTGGGATTCAAGAATCTGGCCTATTAAGGATGCCAGAAGTCTGAATGAGATCACCACTGAAGCTCTATTGGGTAAGCTCAAATCTTATGAGCTACTCATCAAAAATAGAGAAGAAGAACAGAAGGCTGCCTCACCAGCCACAAGAAAAGAGAAGACCATAGCCTTCAAGGCAACTGAAGATCTACCTGAAGACAAAGCCACAGGCAATGATGAACTACTCAGTTTGTTGGCCAAAAGATTCTACAAGATGGCAAGAAAGGACTTCAGAAGGAGATCATACAAGGAGCAGGATAAGCCAAGGTATGACAAGTCCATTAACAATAATAAAGACATTATTTGCTTTGGTTACAGGAAACCAGGGCACATAGTTCCTGACTGTCCAGAAAACAAAAACAAGGACAAAAGAGACAGGAAAGAAAGAAGAAAGGAGAAAGACTCCAAGAGGAATGGCAATGGCAAACCTTCATCAAGCAAAAACAAACACACAAGAACAGGGTTTGTTGCTGAATCCTGGAGTGAGACTGAAGAAGAGTCAGAAGCATCATCCAGCTCTAGTGATGATGAGGATGATGTAGAAGAGAAAGAGTTCTGCATGATGGCAATCAATGCCTCACAGCATAATACAGAAAAAGAGGAGTCAGAGTCAGATTCAGAGACTCAACCTGAAGAAGATCAGGTAATCAGTTCTTTTGATTTTAATTCAGAGGATTTTAGATCTGAATTTAAAGCATTGTGTTTAGACCTGCTAACGTCTGAGAAAGAAATTATCTCTCTCAGAAATCATTTATCTGAACAAAATGCTTTAAAGTTAGAAAACCTCAAACTCACTCAGGAGTTGGAGTGCTGTAGGGAACAGATAGCTTCACTGAAAAGTGAGCTCTCTGAGGCCAAGAAGCTTGAAGAATCCCTTAATGGGAGAAACATCAAGCTGATGGACATCACAAGCACAGTGAACTCCAGATTTAACAGTACACTGGGCTTGGGTGCTTCATCCAGCCAACCCATAGTTCTAACAACTCCAATCAAATTCATTTCTGACAAAGGAAAGGGAGTTGTAGAGGTTGCTAGGAAAAGTTCTGATCTGCCCCAGAAAACAAAGTCCCAGCAGAAATCGTCGAACGGAGATCGACGATCGCCAAACGGAGATCGCCGAACGCAGCTCGACGATCTCAGCCAAAATCGTCGAACGCAGGTCGTCGATCTCAAGTACCTGATCTCACCCATAGTCGACCGTCGAACGGAGCTCGACGATCTGACCCAAGATCATCGAACGCAGCTCCAAGATCGTCGAACAGAGGTCAGAACTCTAGAAAATTTTTTAAGGGCAAATCAAAATCCAATCCTAAGGGTCCTTCATCCCAAATCTTTAACCCTTATACTGAATGGATTATACCTCCAAGGAGATATCATCCTGAAGGATATAAGAGTCAACCTGGGATGTCTTTCATTTCAGAATTTAAAGGTTATCAACCTAGGCCCAAGGTAAACTGGGTCAAAAACAAATGAATTGTCTTATGTGCAAGTGAAGACCTATCCAACATCTAACCAACAATGATACTTGGATAGTGGGTGCTCTAAGCACAGGACAGGGAACAAGGACAACCTCACTTCCTTTAAAGCCAAGCTTGGACCCAAGGTTATCTTTGGTGATTCAAATTTTGGACAGACTAAAGGATATGGTGCAGTCCAGATTGGATCAGTAACTTTCAAGAAGGTAGCTTATGTGGAAGGACTGAAGCACAACCTAATTAGCATCAGTCAGCTGTGTGATGAAGGCTACCAGGTGACCTTCAGCAAAGCCTTATGCAAAATCAAGTCAGAGGACAACACAACTGTGTTAACAGATAAAAGGAAAGGTAACATCTATCTAGTAGATTTTCTTTCAACTGATGTAGATATTTGCTTGTTTAATTCTGTCTGTAGACCAAATATTTTATGGCATAAGAGACTAGGACACCTAAACATTAGAACTATTGCTAGGCTATCCAAGGACAACCTTGTCAGAGGACTACCTTCTGGCCCCTGCAAGAAGGAAGGACTCTGCAGGGCTTGTCAATTAGGCAAGCAAACTAAAAACAGCTTTAAGTCACTTAATAAAAGTGATTCACGTAGGATACTGTATCTGTTAAACATGGATCTTTTTGGACCCATCACAGTACAAAGTCTAGGAGGGAAATCCTACACTTTAGTAGTTGTAGATGACTTCTCTAGATTCACTTGGGTGTTCTTTCTAAGGAAGAAATCTGATATTTTAAGTGTCTGACAGAGTTTCTCAAATGTATACAGATTGAGTTCAATACTCACATTGCCCTGATCAGAAGTGATCATGGGACAGAGTTTGATTCTCTTCTTATGCAAGAGTTCTGTCAGAGTGAAGGGATCAGACATACTTTCTCCGCTTCTAGAACTCCTCAACAAAATGTGGTAGCTGAAAGGAAAAATAGAACCCTTATTGAATCAGCCACTACATTGTTGTCAGATGCTCACCTTCCTCTATCCTTTTGGGCAGAGGCAGTGAACACCTCCAACTATGTGCTGAATATAAGTTTGATACATAAACTAAAGGGAAAGACTCCCTATGAATTACTCAAAGGGAAGAAACCTAAAGTTGATTATTTTAGAGTCTTTGGTTGTATTTGCTACATTCATAACAATGATAAGAAATATTTAGCAAAATTTCAGGCTAAAACTGATGAAGGAGTGTTTCTGGGATACTGCATGATCAGCAAGGCTTATATGGTCTATAAAAAATCATCTTTAAAAATTGAGGAATCTGTTCATATATCATTTGATGAATCTAACATGTCTTTCAAGGAGAAGATTTCTTCTACCATAGAAACTTTGCAGGAACATTCTCTAGTTGAAGACTTGAACAAGTTACAGGTTACTCAAGGGGATGAAAGCAGTGAAGATGAAGAAAATGGTCAATATATTGAAGAACAACTTGAAGAGCCAGTTGTTGTACCACAAGAGGAAACAACAACACAGGTTGGTGAACAATCAACACCCCCTGTTGATTTAGTAACATCAAGAGACCATCCAATTTTCTAAATAATTGGAGACATCTCAGCTGGTATGCAAACCAGAAATCAGGTCAACCAAAACCTGTTGCACACCTGCTTCCTATCTCAAATTGAACCTCAGTCCATTCAAGATGCAGAGCAAGATCCACACTGGATCATTGCAATGCAAGAGGAGTTGCATCAATTTGAGAGAAACAAAGTATGGGAACTAGTGCCAAAGCCTAAGGATCATTCCATTGTTGGAACAAAATGGGTATTCAGAAACAAACTAGATGATCAAGGAGTAATTATAAGGAACAAGGCAAGACTAGTTGCTCAGGGATACTCTCAAGAAGAAGGAATAGACTACGACCAGACTTTTGCACCAGTTGCAAGATTAGAGGCCATCAGAATATTCTTAGCTTATGCAGCACATAAAGGCTTCAAGGTATATCAGATGGATGTCAAAAGTGCCTTTTTAAATGGAGACATCAAAGAGGAAGTATATGTCAGACAACCTCCAAGTTTTATCTCTCCAACTTATCCTGATCATGTTTTTAGATTGAATAAAGCATTATATGGTCTCAAGCAAGCTCCTAGAGCATGGTATGAGACCCTAGCATGCTTTCTCTTGGAAAATGGTTTTATAAGGGGTAGAGTAGACCAAACTCTTTTCATTAGAACCCATAAGTCCCACACCCTACTAGTACAGATTTATGTAGACGATATTATTTTTGGTTCTACTGACTCCAAATTGTGCAGAAGGTTTTCCAACCTAATGCATTGTAAGTTTGAGATGAGTAGCATGGGTGAGCTATCCTTTTTCCTAGGATTGCAAGTCAAACAGCATGCTGAAGGCATCTTCATTTCTCAAACCAAGTATGCAAATGAATTGGTTAAGAAATTTGGTATGTCTGAAGCATCTTGTATGAAAACACCCATGCCCACTAATGCTGTATTGGATGCTGATGAACATGGGAAACCTGTTGATCAGACAACATATAGAGCAATAATTGGCTCTTTACTGTATCTTACAGCTAGTAGACCAGATATAATGTTTGCTACATGTATATGTGCTAGGTTCCAAGTAAGCCCTAGAGAGTCACACCTAACACTAGTAAAAAAGATTCTCAGGTATGTTAAAAGTTGTCCTAATCTAGGTCTCTGGTATTCAAAAGACTCAGCATTTGAGTTAACTGGATTCTCTGATGCTGACTATGCTGGATGCAGAATTGACAGGAATAACACCAGTGGAACTTGTCAGTTCCTTGGTGACAGACTTGTCTCTTGGTTTTGTAAGAAACAAGCATCTGTGTCAACTTCAACTGCTGAAGCTGAATATATGGCTGCAGGCAGTTGTTGTTCACAAATCTTATGGATTCAAAACCAACTCCTAGACTATGCCTATAACTTAGAGAAGTCTAAAATCTTTTGTGATAACACCAGTGCTATTTCCATAGCTCAAAATCCAGTCCTCCATAGTAGGACAAAACACATAGAGATTAGGCATCATTTCTTAAGGGATAATGTCGAAAAGAATAAAATTGAACTATAGTATATCCCAACTGATTTACAAAGGGGAGATATTTTCACCAAGCCATTGGATGAAAAGAAACACACCTTCTTACTAAATCAGTTAGGAATGTTAGATGGAGGAAGTCTTAAATAATATCCAAGATTTTGAAAGCTTAAAAATTGACCAAGACTAGGCAAACATCCTGATTTTTCTTAGTGTCTAGAATTTTTCTGATCTCTGAACTGCGCTCGACGATTTGCCCTAAGATCGTCGAACGGAGATCGACGATTTCCAAAATCGTCGACCTGAGTTCAGCGTTTCTCAGATAGTCTGAACTATCTCTTCCGGTCAACGATCGTCGAACGGCGCTCGACGATTTTGTTCTCTGAACGATCGTCGAACAGAGCTCGACGCTCTCCAATATCGTCGAACGGCGATCGACGATGTTGAAGACTCTTCAGATTCCTTTAGAAGCCTCGATCGTCGAACTGAGTTCAACGATCTTTCCAATTCTGTGTCGAACCCTAATATAAAATTCATTTTTCGCCGTCGTTCTCCTTTGCGTTTTTGATTTCTCTGCAAGAATTTTCTTTCCCTCCGAACAGTTCTGCACTTGGTAGTTTTGTTTGTTGAATTTTTGCAGGTACCCATGGCTGTGTCTGTTGCTGTTCTAGCCGCCATGAAGTTTGATGCTGGTTTCGATATTGACATGGAATCCTTCAGCACAACCGACCAAATTTTTCAAGATATTTTGGGATTATTCAAAGAGCAGAACCTGACTGCCATTATGACCACAAGGATCAAGCTTGCATCTGATGAGATCAAGGAATGGGTCTACACTGCCCACAATCAAGACAACTCCACCATTGTTGGGTCTATAGCTGGCACACAGGTACCTCTAACCCCAGCAATTCTATCAGGGGTTTTTGAGTTGAGAAATGGTGAAGATACCGCTGACCTGTCTGGAGAAGAGTATTCTGACCTGCTTGCCAGAATGGGTCATTCAGAGGCCAACCCTAGCAAGCTCTTCAAAAAGCACCCATCAGTGGAATACAGATTCATGGCAGATGTTGTTGGGAAAGTGCTACTGGCTAAGCACTCTGCTCATGATACAATTTCAAGGTATCAGCTCTGCCTCATGGTAGCCCTTGTAGACAAGAAAAATCTGAACTGGGGAGAAGTATTCCTTGACCTTATCAATAAGAAAATCAACAAAAGTTTTGTCAACTTTGGAAGGGTTATTGGGGTGTTTCTGCAGTACAGGTGCCCTGTTTTGCCGGTCTCCTCTGGAATCCATATCAATGCTTCCAAGAGACTATCCTGTGCCCTCTTTGGAAAATGGGACAGACAAATCAGCAAGCCCAGCAGGCCCTCCTCCAGCACTCCGTCAGGCACAAGGACTCTCAGAGTCACTTCCCCACAGGTCTCTGCCCCAGATGACCTGCCTGCTGTTGTTGCCTCTCCTCCTGCTCCTCCAATTCCATCCCTTCCCATACCATCTACCATTACAACTCCATCCACCATCATCATCTCCAGCCCCTCTCCAACATCCACACCATCTCAAGTACCTATTCTTCCAACACCAGAAGACCACTTCCATCCATTATTCTCCTACCCTCAACCAGATGCCACTTCATCACCCTCCATTCCATCCTTCACCCTAATTGATGATTCCTTTTTGGATGATTCACCATCCTCTCCTCCTGAGCTACCCTCATCCTCCACTTCCTTTCAAGACCTTCTACAACAAATCATTGACCAACCCACATTCACTCCATCTATCTCCATCCCACTGTCCTCCATCTCCACCTTACCAACACCTCAGCCATCCCTTCCACCATTCAACAACTCTCCACTTCCCTCACCCTCAGCTGCTCCTACATCTTCTACATCTGCTCCAGTCACCCTTGAGCAAGTATGTAAGACCCCCCCCCCCTCCCCGGATCCCAAAACACGGCACGAAGGGGGAGTCTTATGCCCGGAACAGCCGCCTTGCGGTAGCATTAGCACACGGGCTAACCTGTACCACAAGACGCCTATTCCGCCGGCTACAACAATATCAATATATCATGCCAACCCAACCAAATAAATAAACAGAAGAAGTCAAAATCCACAATAAGTTATAATGTCCAAATACATCAATAATGAGAAGCTAAAACATGCTTCTACAATATAACAGAGTACAGCTAAACATTGCCCAAACGGGCTACATCAGAGTAAGCAAAACACTAACATCGGAAACAGACGGTATCGATGGCACCGTCACGTCAGGCCCTGTCGTCCTGGCCTGGCTGTCCTGCGGCGTAGTCTGCGGCTGCTCTACCTGCGGCGTGACCTCCTAAAAAGGAAGATGTAGCAACCGTTAGTCGAAACGACTAAGTGGTTTCACATCAGCTCCCCCGGCGACTCCTCGGCACCGGGCGGAGAAAAGAAACAAGAGTATAGTATATAACAAGTAAGCAAGTAAAGGAGGTACAAGCAAGTGGCAGTAGTGTAAGAGTAACAGCATCATAGTCAGCATATATGAAAGAGCTACACTAAACTAGCAAGTATAAGTAACAGCAGGAAAGTAACTTAACTTATAAGAATGCCCATACAAACTTATACGTTAAGGATCGGGTTACATAAAGTAACTCATCGTATAAGAGTGCCCATACAAACTTATACAATGAGGATCTTGTTGTGCAATGTTATGAAATGCTATGAATGCTATGCAATGACTCACCCATGCACACCCATGCAATTGCTATGTCGACACAGACTATAGTTCCCACTTTTCGAGCAGGTAGCTAACCTCTAAGGCATCAGCCGCCGTGGCCAGGCGCTGACAGTAGAACGGGCACTTCTACTACTAGGCGGGTATCACACTACTTCACCTAGGCCTCCGTACGCCTCAACGCTAAGAACACAACAGCGGAGCCCATGCGTACTATGGCCCAGCGGGGTCTTGGGTAGATGTGCACCAAGAACACAGCCCGAACTGGCCTTGCGTGACCCGGAAGGGGCCTCAGAAGAAAGCACGAGGACACAGCCCAACCGTTCACATGGTCGGAGGGGCCTCGGGACGTGAACACCGAGGACACAGCCCAAACCGACCAAGTCTAACTGCCAACTCCCGTCGGTGTGACGACTGGCGAGCCCGTAGACCTGCCACCCTATCCTTAACCCGGGATTACGACACCGCGTGTCGACTCACACCACATGCAAATACCACATCAACATAACGTGGAAGGGGCCTCGGAAGCAACCACGAGGGCACAGCCCAACCATCCATCCACACCTCATCTCAACACAACCAAAACAAGTGGCGGTCAACACCGCACTTACAAACTCACACAACACTACTCATAGGAAGACGACTCTCTAAGTATTGGACTACCAAATTCAATCCACTATTCAACATTCACATGGCCATGAGTTATCCTTCTATATGTCATATCAGGTGATTTCAACACAATATATCAAGATGCACATGTATAAAAATCTACTAACTTCTAACCAGTCAAATCATTCAAGTATACTATCTTACAATTCTATCACATGAAATCCGATTAATAATCTTCATCATTTTATGCAACTGAATTAATTATTCATAAGAGTTTATCCAAGCCTCAAGGTTACCTGTAATATTAGTTTCACCGAATCCAAATCCAAATATTATAAACCCAGATTTTTAAGTGCAGGAATAGTCTGGACAGCAACTTCGACCGGAGATTCCCGAGGCTACAGGAATCCGGTGAAGTCGTGTAACCCCTCGATGGCAAGGTATTTCCATAGACTACATCTTTCATATTCAGAGCTCAACCCATATTTGACATTATCCTATTTGAAATCGGACTTGAAGTTCGCTGCGTACAGAACACAGTTTCTGCATACGAGGTTTATTGAACACCATTTTCGTTTAGACTTTCCCGTGGCTACAGGCTTAGCCAGAAGTCGTGCAACCATTCGTTGGAAAGATATTTGCAAGGGCTTCAACTTTCGTGTTAAGCCGAAAGCCCAGATCTGGCCATAGCATACATAACAATGGCCACGAAATTCGCTGCGTGCAGAATACAGATTCTGCACGCTTCTTAAAGAAAAATGGACGACATCGGTCCGTCTTCTTCCTCAAGCGATCCTTCCTAAATTTTCCAGAAATGTCCTCCTCCCTTATTCAACCTCAAAGGCCAAAACTCCTCACGAAACCATTCACCCATCGTCGTATTGAAGAAAAGGGGAAGGGTTGAAGAGATCTAAAGTCTAGGATTCAAATCCTAGCATGGCCGAACCTAGAAATCTTCTCCTCTCCATCAAGACTCTCTTGAGCCGATGTCTCTCCTAGGAAAATAACTATAGATCTAGCACCAAGGGAGAGGGTAGGAAACTCACATTGGCTCCAGCGGTACCACCATTTCTAGCCATGGATCTCGTAGTTCTCCTTGGCGGCATCTTCTCTTTCACGGCGATGGCGGATCTCCTTTGGTAAAACTTGCTTCTGCAGTTTTCCCTCTCACAGGAGTTCTCACAGGAATTAGGGGATGAAAAGAGCATGAAAACGGCTAGGGTTTTCTCTCCCCTTTATATATAAAATGTGACACGGGTAGGGACACGGCCGTGTCCTTACCCGTGTCCTTCCTGGCGAAGCGGCAACGACAGTTTCCATGTCGGTTCAATACTTGACACGGGTTGGGACACGCCCGTGTCCCGACCCGTGTCCACATGACACGGCCGTGTGCATAGCCGTGTCCTTGGCCGTGTACTTCTCGGGTTGCGTCTCGACACTTCTCGTCGAGCTCAACTCGACGCACACGGGTAGGGACACGGCCGTGTCACTACCTGTGTCACTTGGTGTCGACACAGCTCGACGATCTCGACACGGGTCGTCGAGCTCAACTCGACGCACATGGGTAGGCACACGGCCGTGTCCCTACCCGTGTCCCTTGGTGTCGACACAGCTCGACGATCTCGACACGGGTCGTCGAGCTCAACTCGACGCACACGGGTAGGCACACGGCCGTGTCCCTACCCGTGTCCGTTGGTGTCGACACAGCTCGACAATCTCGACACGGCTCGTCGAGCTCAACTCGATGCACACGGGTAGGCACACGGCCGTGTCCCTACCCGTGTTACTTCCTTTTTACACTGATTCTCCATTTATCCACAAGTGCAGTCCAATTCCCTGCACTCTCAGGACTCAAGTCAACCCTCCTGACTCAAAACACACACACTAGGGGCCTAGAGCGATTCGGGACGTTACAAATCCTATAAACAAAATAAAATATTTCGTCCCCGAAATCAGGCTTAGGCTGTGGGGAGGAAAGCATGACAGGAAATTTAACACATGCTTTTAAATAGAATTACCTTGAGCAAACAACTCCGGGTAGCGTTGCTGCATTAAATCCAATGGCTCCCATGTGTACTCCTCCTTCCCATGATTCAACCATAGCACCTTTACTAAGGGAACACTTTTGCGGCGCAAAGTCCTTGTCTCGCTGTCAACAATCCGCACCGGCTCTAGTCGCACAGACCTATCTGATGCCACTGCACCATCAGTAGTGGGAATATACTGGTCGGGCCGCAACAGTGCTTTTCGAAGCGACGACACATGGAACACGTCGTGGAGATTTTCTAGTTCTGGTGGTAACTCCAACCGATAGGCCAACGGGCCAATCCTTTCCAATATAGTATAAGGCCCAACATACCTTGGGCTGAGCTTTTTCACTCCACGCACCCGCGACACTCCATGCATCGGCCGAATCTTGAGGAACACTTTTTCTCCCACCTGGAACTCCACCATCCGATGCTTTTTATTATAATATTTCGCCTGTCGACTTTGAGCCTCCAACATGCGATCCCGTATCAATCTGACCGCCGCATCAGTATCATCTATATATTCGTTCCCCAATGCCTTCGGATCTTCATCTTGCACCCAAGACAAGGGAGTCCTGCACCTTCTTCCGTAAAGGGCTTCATGGGGCGCCATGCCGATGCTTGCCTGATGGCTATTATTATAGGAGAATTCCACTAGTGGCAAGAGCCTTTCCCATGGCTCTCCTCTGTCCAACACACATAACCTCAATAAATCCTCCAGTGTTCTGATGGTCCGCTCTGACTGCCCGTCCGTCTGTGGGTGAAATGCGGTACTAAAGGTTAGGCGTGAGCCAAAATATGCCTGTACCGCCTTCCACTCATTGGATGTAAACCGTCCATCCCGATCTGAAACAATTGTCTTGGGCATGCCATGATACCGTACAAATTGCTCCACGAAAAGGCGTACCAAAACATCCACGTGTGCTTCCTTCTTCATTGGAATGAACCGGGCCACCTTTGTCAGTTGATCCACAATAACCCATACTGAATCATTCCCGGAGCGGGAACGAGGTAACCCATGAACAAAGTCCATGGAGATATCCTCGAACTTCCATTCGGGGATGGGCAATGACTGCAACAAACCACCGGGACTCCTGCATTCAGCCTTCACTCTTTGGCAAGCTTCGCAATGTGTAACATAGTAGCGAACATCTTTCTTCATTCCCGGCCAACACATGGTCTTCCGCAATCCGGCGTACATCTTAGCAATACCAGGGTGCACTGAATATTGAGAGGAATGTGCCTCTGTCAAGATATCCTCCCGAATCTTGCCGCCCTTGGGAATATAGAGTCGGCCACGAAAATAAATGAGGCCGTCTTTGAGTGTGTACTCATCGGTGGTCCCATCTTCAATTGCCTTGATTGCCGGGGCCAAGGCCGCATCCATTCCTTGCTCCACCCGAATCCGGTCTCGGATATCACAAACTATGCTCATGTTGGCCAAATTCTCCGCATACTCTGCCGAAGGATCCTTGAATACTAAAGTAATTTCCATCTCCTCGATCATCCGAGCCAACTCCATGCTCATCAGCCGAGACTCTGGGCTAGAGCCTGGCACTTTTCTACTCAAGGCATCGGCTACCGAGTTCGCTTTCCCGGGGTGGTAGTTCATGGTGAACTCGTAGTCGCATAGAAATTCCAACCACCGCCGTTGTCTCAGGTTCAACTCCTTCTGAGTGTGAACATACTTCAAGTTTTTGTGATCGGAAAAGATCTCGCAGTGCACGCCATATAAATAATGCCTCCAGACTTTCAAAGCGAACACCACTGCTCCCAACTCCAAATCATGAACCGGGTAATTGATTTCATGTTTCTTTAACTGCCTTGAAGCATAAGCGATCACATGCCCATGCTGCATCAGCACCGCTCCCATCCCTTGATATGATGCGTCCGTGTAAACTTGGAATCCTTCCTTCCCAGACGGAAGTGCAAGGATGGGGGCGGAGGTAAGCCTATCTTTCAATTCTTGAAATGCCTCTTCACATTGAGGTGTCCACTCAAATGGCACACCCTTCTTCGTCAAGGAGGTAAGAGGAAGGGCAATCTTGGAAAAACCTTTCACGAACTTGCGGTAGTAGCCAGCAAGTCCAAGAAAGCTTCGTACATCAGCCGCCGACTTCAAGGGCGACCACTCCTTCACGGCCCGCACCTTTGCTGGATCCACTGCTAACCCTGCTCCACTGATCACATGCCCCAAGAAGGCAACCTCCTTAAGCCAGAATTCACACTTGCTAAACTTGGCATACAAGGCATGCTCCTTCAATTTCTTCAAAACCAAGGTCAGGTGCTCGACATGCTCCTCCTCCGTCTTTGAGTAGACCAAGATGTCGTCGATGAAAACAATGACGAAGATGTCCAAATACGGTTCAAACACCTTGTTCATCAAACTCATGAAGGCCGAAGGGGCATTTGTGAGCACAAACGGCATTACTGTGAACTCATACAAACCATATCTCGAACTGAATGCTGTTTTCTGAATATCCCCCTCATCTATCCTCAACTGATAGTATCCGGAGCGCAAATCTAATTTAGAAAACCAATGTGCTCCCACTAGTTGATCGAACAACTCATCGATCCGCGGTAGTGGATAAGTGTTCCGCACCGTCAACCGATTGAGTTCCCGATAATCTATGCACAATCGCAGTGTTCCATCCTTCTTCTTCACGAACAGCACAGGGGCTCCCCATGGTGATGAACTGGGGCGAACGAACCCTGAATCCACTAGTTCCTGTAGTTGAACTCTAAATTCTGCTAGTTCTTTCGGGGCCATTCTGTATGGAGCCTTGGATACAGGCTTGGCACCTGGTACTAGATTGATCTGGAAGTCAACCTCTCTATGCAGAGGTAATCCTGGTAGCTTCTCAGGAAATACCTCAGGAAAATCCCGCACTACCCGTACGTCCTTTAATTCCAGCGCTGCTTCCTTCAACTCGAACCAGATCATGAAGACCTCCTCCCCCTTCATATGAGCCTTTACAGCCTGGATAGAAGATAATATCATACGTGGCGCGAAGCCAATACCTTGGAAGATGACGTCAGAGTCTCCATGCCTCAAATAGATCCGCTTCTCCGCGCAGTCGATCCTCGCGAAGTGCCAGTCCAGCCATGCCATGCCCAAAATGATGTCAAACTCCGGCATTCTCAGAACCGTGGCCGGCGTATCAAAGGCCTTCCCATCAATAAATAACTCCAACTCGCACTTGGCGGTCGCGATCATCTCCGAGCCGTCCGGAAGGCGTACACGTCGAGCTATGCCAGTGAAGTACTGTACATCCCCCATGTCTTTTATGAAATCCTCGGACACAAAGGAGTGTGAGGCACCGGTATCGAACAGCGCATAGGCTGTCTTCCCGCCAATAATCACGGTGCCTAAGTACCAACAACCAAAACTTATTGCTAGTGGCTAGTAAGTTCTAATCAATTCAAGCTAGATCATGCAAATATGTAAATTAATTAAATCATACCTGCAATCACATCTTGTGGGTTCCTTTCCTGCGCTATGTCAAGCGCGTACACCTGATCCCGGACCGGTCCGGGGTTTCCTCTTGGCGGTCCTCGTCCTCGACCGCGCATATATCCCCGCCCTCGTGGAGCGGCTGGAGGGAGAGCAGGAGGGAGAGCAGGAGGGAGAGCAGGAGGGGCGTTCCCATATAGCTGCGGGCAAAAACGCCGGATGTGGCCCGGCTGGTTGCATTCGAAGCATACCAGGCCACGACGCCCTTCAGGTTGTTGAAATCGCTGAGGCTGTGGGGGTGGAGGCAACGCAGGCGGCTGCGGAACTGGATGCTCCACCCTATAGTTTCGGTGGACACGCCCTCCACCTCTTTGATAACCTCTTCCTCCTCTGAAGTCCCGTCTCCTTCTATTACTTGGGCCGGCTTCCATCACGTCCTCCGCAGGCCTCTTACTACATCCCAGGTGGTCCGCCTCCAATCTTTTCGCCATATCAATGATCTCCGCCAAGCTACCATCCGCTATAAACAAAAGGGACTGCCTTAGGGGATCTCGCAGCCCTTTATAGAAGCGCTTGGCATAACCTCTGTCATCCAACTCATAAGAGTCCGCAAACCTTGCGAGATGCTGGAATTCCCGCTGGTATTCTGTAACCGACTTTGATCCCTGCTTTAGTAGAAGGAACCTCTGCTCAAGCTCATCTCGGGCCGATGTAGGGATAAAGTGCTCCAAGAAAACACCCGAGAATTCACTCCAACTTATCTCTGTGTAGATCCGGCCTTGGAAGGTAGAGCCCATGAGGGACTTCCACCACCTCTTCGCATGTAAGTCCAAGACAGACACTGCCAATGTCACTGCCATGTTGGTTGGGCAACGGATACCGGCCAACAACTCCTGTATCGTGTCTAGCCATTCCTCTGTACGTACGGCTGACTCCGTCCCAAGGTAGACGGGAGGGGAGAGAGCCCGGAAGGTGCTCAGCCAGTTGGAGCTCGGGGCCTGTTGTTGCACCAGAGTCTGCTGTGCCTTAAAAGCATTAAGAATGGCGGTGAGCGTCTGCCCCAACTCAGATTGTTCGAACTGAGTGGGTATGGGAGGGGTAGGAGTACCCCCCATCGGCTCAACATGCAGTGGAACCTACACATCGACGACAAATTTGTGGTCAGGTTGGCTAAACTTAAGGTCAACGTTGGACAAACTTAATGTGAATTACATATGGGCACACCACTGCTTCCGCTAAGTCAGTTTGTCCCCAAACTGACTAACCAAACGGGGGTGGCACCATTGTTGAATGACTTCTTAGTTGAGGATCGTGGCAAACTGATACCATTTGTAAGACCCCCCCCCCTCCCCGGATCCCAAAACACGGCACGAAGGGGGAGTCTTATGCCCGGAACAGCCGCCTTGCGGTAGCATTAGCACACGGGCTAACCTGTACCACAAGACGCCTATTCCGCCGGCTACAACAATATCAATATATCATGCCAACCCAACCAAATAAATAAACAGAAGAAGTCAAAATCCACAATAAGTTATAATGTCCAAATACATCAATAATGAGAAGCTAAAACATGCTTCTACAATATAACAGAGTACAGCTAAACATTGCCCAAACGGGCTACATCAGAGTAAGCAAAACACTAACATCGGAAACAGACGGTATCGACGGCACCGTCACGTCAGGCCCTGTCGTCCTTGCCTGACTGTCCTGCGGCGTAGTCTGCGGCTGCTCTACCTGCGGCGTGACCTCCTAAAAAGGAAGACGTAGCAACCGTTAGTCGAAACGACTAAGTGGTTTCACATCCGCTCCCCCGGCGACTCCTCGGCACCGGGCGGAGAAAAGAAACAAGAGTATAGTATATAACAAGTAAGCAAGTAAAGGAGGTACAAGCAAGTGGCAGTAGTGTAAGAGTAACAGCATCATAGTCAGCATATATGAAAGAGCTACACTAAACTAGCAAGTATAAGTAACAGCAGGAAAGTAACTTAACTTATAAGAATGCCCATACAAACTTATAAGTTAAGGATCGGGTTACATAAAGTAACTCATCGTATAAGAGTGCCCATACAAACTTATACAATGAGGATCTTGTTGTGCAATGTTATGAAATGCTATGAATGCTATGCAATGACTCACCCATGCACACCCATGCAATTGCTATGTCGACACAGACTATAGTTCCCACTTTTCGAGCAGGTAGCTAACCTCTCAGGCATCAGCCGCCGTGGCCAGGCGCTGACAGTAGAACGGACACTTCTACTACTAGGCGGGTATCACACTACTTCACCTAGGCCTCCATACGCCTCAACGCTAAGAACACAACAGCGGAGCCCATGCGTACTATGGCCCAGCGGGGTCTTGGGTAGATGTGCACCAAGAACACAGCCCGAACTGGCCTTGCGTGACCCGGAAGGGGCCTCGGAAGAAAGCACGAGGACACAGCCCAACCGTTCACATGGTCGGAGGGGCCTCGGGACGTGAACACCGAGGACACTGCCCAAACCGACCAAGTCTAACTGCCAACTCCCGTCGGTGTGACGACTGGCGAGCCCGTAGACCTGCCACCCTATCCTTAACCCGGGATTACGACACCGCGTGTCGACTCACACCACATGCAAATACCACATCAACATAACGTGGAAGGGGCCTCGGAAGCAACCACGAGGGCACAGCCCAACCATCCATCCACACCTCATCTCAACACAACCAAAACAAGTGGCGGTCAACACCGCACTTACAAACTCACACAACACTACTCATAGGAAGACGACTCTCTAAGTATTGGACTACCAAATTCAATCCACTATTCAACATTCACATGGCCATGAGTTATCCTTCTATATGTCATATCAGGTGATTTCAACACAATATATCAAGATGCACATGTATAAAAATCTACTAACTTCTAACCAGTCAAATCATTCAAGTATACTATCTTACAATTCTATCACATGAAATCCGATTAATAATTTTCATCATTTTATGCAACTGAATTAATTATTCATAAGAGTTTATCCAAGCCTCAAGGTTACCTGTAATATTAGTTTCACCGAATCCAAATCCAAATATTATAAACCCAGATTTTTAAGTGCAGGAATAGTCTGGACAGCAACTTCGACCGGAGATTCCCGAGGCTACAGGAATCCGGTGAAGTCGTGTAACCCCTCGATGGAAAGGTATTTCCATAGACTACATCTTTCATATTCAGAGCTCAACCCAGATTTGATATTATCCTATTTGAAATCGGACTTGAAGTCCGCTGCGTACAGAACACAGTTTCTGCATACGAGGTTTATTGAACACCATTTTCGTTTAGACTTTCCCGTGGCTACAGGCTTCGCCAGAAGTCGTGCAACCATTCGTTGGAAAGATATTTTCAAGGGCTTCAACTTTCGTGTTACGCCGAAAGCCCAGATCTGGACATAACATACATAAACATGGCCACGAAATTCGCTGCGCGCAGAATACAGATTCTGCACGCTTCTTAAAGAAAAATGGACGGCATCGGTCCGTCTTCTTCCTCAAGCGATCCTTCCTAAATTTTCCAGAAATGTCCTCCTCCCTTATTCAACCTCAAAGGCCAAAACTCCTCACGAAACCATTCACCCATCGTCGTATTGAAGAAAAGGGGAAGGGTTGAAGAGATCTAAAGTCTAGGATTCAAATCCTAGCATGGCCGAACCTAGAAATCTTCTCCTCTCCATCAAGACTCTCTTGAGCCGATGTCTCTCCTAGGAAAATAACTATAGATCTAGCACCAAGGGAGAGGGTAGGAAACTCACATTGGCTCCAGCGGTACCACCATTTCTAGCCATGGATCTCGTAGTTCTCCTTGGCGGCATCTTCTCTTTCACGGCGATGGCGGATCTCCTTTGGTAAAACTTGCTTCTGCAGTTTTCCCTCTCACAGGAGTTCTCACAGGAATTAGGGGATGAAAAGAGCATGAAAACGGCTAGGGTTTTCTCTCCCCTTTATATATAAAATGTGACACGGGTAGGGACACGGCCGTGTCCTTACCCGTGTCCTTCCTGGCGAAGCGGCAACGACAGTTTCCATGTCGGTTCAATACTTGACACGGGTTGGGACACGCCCGTGTCCCGACCCGTGTCCACATGACACGGCCGTGTGCATAGCCGTGTCCTTGGCCGTGTACTTCTCGGGTTGCGTCTCGACACTTCTCGTCGAGCTCAACTCGACGCACGCGGGTAGGGACACGGCCGTGTCACTTGGTGTCGACACAGCTCGACGATCTCGACACGGGTCGTCGAGCTCAACTCGACGCACACGGGTAGGCACACGGCCGTGTCCCTACCCGTGTCCCTTGGTGTCGACACAGCTCGACGATCTCGACACGGGTCGTCGAGCTCAACTCGACGCACACGGGTAGGCACACGGCCGTGTCCCTACCCGTGTCCGTTGGTGTCGACACAGCTCGACAATCTCGACACGGCTCGTCGAGCTCAACTCGATGCACACGGGTAGGCACACAGTCGTGTCCCTACCCGTGTTACTTCCTTTTTACACTGATTCTCCATTTATCCACAAGTGCAGTCCAATTCCCTGCACTCTCAGGACTCAAGTCAACCCTCCTGACTCAAAACACACACACTAGGGGCCTAGAGCGATTCGGGACGTTACAAAGTAGACATCCCAGCCCTTGCTGACAGGTTGTATGAGTTGCTTGCCCCCAGGCTCTCTCTTCTATTGGAGACCTCCTTGGCTCCACTATACCTGTCAGTGGCAGCTCTCTCTGCCAGGCTCTCATCCTTATTCCCTCAGGCAGCCCCTACAGCAGTGTGCCTTGATCCAGACTTGTCTGAATCTAGGCAGGGGGAGATGCCCTATGAAGTGAGTCTTCCTACTACTGCTGTTGCTGCTGTTTCTTTGAGCCTGTCTGTTGCTGTTGCTGTTGATGTCTCAGTGAGCCTGCCTATTGCTGTGTCTCAAACACAAATTCCTCCTGCTGCAGTCCTTGCAATAGACCTCAGGTATTTGCTATCAAACTTTGATCAGTTTTATTTCAGCTGTCTGCCAGAGCTAGTTGCTGTCCAGCCTCCAGAGGATCTATCCAAGGCACTTGTGCCATTTTCTTGCTGTGACCCAAGCATCATCACCTCTTTTGTCGACTCAGTGTATGCCGCTGCTTCTTCTGATGAAAGCATTATTGTTGCTTCTGATATTGTTGCCTCTACTGCTGCTGAAAATGTTGATACTGCTGCTGAAATTTCTATTATTGCTATTGAGCCAATTTCCAAGGAAATTCTTATGTCAGAGGCACCTGAATTTGAGCCTTCTGCAGTTTCTGATGATATTCCTCATGTTCATGCTGTTGTTAGTGAGATTGTTGCTGCTGCTGTTGTTACTGCTTCTACTCCAATTGCAACACCTTCAATATCTACTGCTGTCACTGCTATTACTACTTCAATACCTGCTGCTACACCCTCTGTTGCCTCATCTGCTTCTGCACAGCTCAAGAAGGACTTAATGAAGAAAATTGATGCCTTGTATGATGACCAGAGTTCTGAAAGTGATGAGTTCAGAACAGACTCTGATGACTCTTCTGCTACCATTGCCAGGAAAAGAAAGGCAAGGAGCAAAGCTATGAAGAGAGTACCTCCTGCTAAGGTCAAAGATAACAATGATATTCCGTACTACATTCTTCATGACTGCCCTATCATTGAGCACTGGATGCAGTACTCCAAGAACCAACTAAAAGCAATGAAAAAGAAGAGAAAATATGAAAAGGGTTCCTCTAAATTCCAACACTCTCATCCTCCTCCACCACCTTCTCCTGATGCAGGTGCAGGTGGAAGCTCTGCAGCTCAACCCCCAGCCAGAAGTCAGGCCCCCTATCAGCCTCATGCTAGATCTTATAATAGGGGAAGCCAATCCAGGGGTTCTCATTCCAGGAGAGGAGGATATAGAGGAAATCAAAGAGATCTCCAAGTTTACTCCAAAGGTTACTCAAGGCAACACCCATATTCCAGAGGAGGACAAATTTCAACTGATACAACATCTGGTCCTTTTCCTTATAAGATGAAAGAAACTGTGTCTTCCAGGCCTCCTCAAGACAATCCCTCTAACAGATATGAGCCACCTGTACCTTTTGAGGATCCTGAGAACAATCCAGCTGCTTGGGCTGCAAGATTAAAAGAACTAGCTGCACTAGATTAGATCAAAAAGGCTAGAGAGTAAGTAAAAGATTCATCTAATATCTCAACAAGGTCTGAACAAAAAAAGAAAGAGCTAGAAAGATATGCATCAAGCAAGTTCTTTGATTCTGACAGGTATATGGAATTGCATCCTGAAGCTGTAGTTCCCAGGCCTAAACAGCTAATATCTTTAGGTGCAACAGATGATACTAGATCAAAGAAGGAAGCCCTCAATCCCAACAGAGAGATCAAACTTGTTAATGGCAAGGAAAAGAAATGACAATATAAGGTGATAATTTCTGTGATTTCTGATTACTATCTGGATGATATATATCTCTGTGGTTCTGCAATTGTCTAGCTTGTTACTTTTCTGTTTTGCTGCTTGAATGTTGTTATTTAATTTTTCCAAAGTCTGTAAATAGTAATCCTAACCCAAATAGGGGGAGATTGTTGGAACACCCTATTACTAATTTGGGTCAGGATCACTATATCTCTAGGAAACAAATGTTTGACCTGCTGTATAGATCAATAGGTCAATTAGAATTGAGTCTAAGGGTTAGAAGTCAAGGTTTGGAAGCTGCCCTCAAGACCAGGATTTTCTGTTTGGAGACTAAGTCATATCGTCGAGCTCAGCACGACGATTCGTCAAACTCCGATCGACGATCATCTAGCTCAACTTCGATAGATCGTCGAACTCCATTCGACGATCGCTGAGCTCAACTTCATCATATTGTCGAACTCCATTCGACGATCGGTGAGCTCAGGTCGACGATCTTGACTCAGCATTGGATTTCTATCTCTGAGCTCAGTTCGACGATCTTTGAGCTCAGATCGACAATATTTTACTGCTGTATATTTCCTGATCGCTGAGCTCAGTTCGACGATAGCAGAGCTCAGTTTGACATTTTCAGATAACTTCAAGGATGTTTCTAGATTCAAATTCAAATCAGTTAAGGAGTTATTCTGCAATTAATTCAGAGATTTCCTAGCTGTTTCCATTCATTTCTGGACCAAGTTTCAAGGAATATTTCTATGGACTTTCCTCCAGAAGCGATTTTGCAATTAAGGATGCAATTAATGTAGACTAACGGCTATTCTTCTCAGAGAATGTTTTGTTCAGTACCAGAGAATAAAAGAGAAGAATTTTTGAATCTCTGAGACAGGTTACAGAGAGACATACAGATTACAGACACACACAGACAGACATCAATAATCTTCAACAAAATATTCTGTCTGAAAGAATTCTCAAGAACACTCATCCAAGGAGATCAACCTTCTCTGAATTCTTCAGATCTCTTTAGTTTTCAAGTGTTCAAGGCCAACATATTTCAAGACTCCAGACATTCAACATTTCAGTCATTGCTGAAATCATCTATTGCTGGAGTTCAATCTTTGAAGGCCTATCACCCTACAACAAAGCTTTTCTTCCTGAAGATCTCAAGGACTCAGGGGGAGCTTTGACATCAACAATCCACATAGTCTTCTCATTTGTTTGAGAAAGAGAAGACTTCCATCACTCTCTCACCCCCTCTCTGTAAAGGGTTTCTCAAACTCCCTTCAAAAGTTTGAGCTTGGTTTTTGAGCACCTTGTCAAAAGCTCATTGGTGGCAAGACACCTGATCAAAAAATCAGATTTGGTTTTTGAGCACCTTATCAAAAGCTCATTGGTGCCCAGGACACCTGATCAACTCATCCTACAGTGGATTCCTACCTAGGGTGGTAGAAGAGTGGATGTACCCAAGTTTAGGGGAACCACTATATTTCCTTGTGTCTTCTGGTTTTGCTTATCTTTATTTTTGTTTCTGGCCTTGATTCTTCTGTGATTAACTTTTCATTAACTTAGTTCTGTAATTAGATTTATTACTGCTTCCCTGTTAACTCTTATTACAACAATTGTTGTAAAAAGTTTCAAAGCACCATATACTCTATTCACCCCTCCTATAGAGTATATCAGATCTAGCTGCACTGTCATAGGGCTAGAAGTCACTCGGTGGAGGTTGATGGAAATGATGACCTCAAGAAGATCCTGCTGTTAAGATACCATTAGTTGGCAGGGCTGAAAGTCACTCGGTGGTGGTTAATGGAAATGTTGACCTCGAGAAGATCCCGCTGTCAGGCTCCCATTAGTTGGCAGGGATGGAAGTCACTCGGTGGCAGTTGATGGAAATGATGACCCCAAGAATATCCCGCTGTCAGGCTCCTATTAGCTGGCAGAGCAGGAAGTCACATGGTGGCGGTTGATGGAAATGATAATCACAAGAATATCTCGCTGTCAGGCTCCCATTAGCTAGCAGGGCTGGAAGTCACTCGATGGCAGTTGATGGAATTGTTGATCACGAGAAGATCTTGCTGTCAAGCTCTCATTAGTTGGCAGTGTTGGAAGTCACTCGATGGTGGTTGTTGGAAATGTCGACCGCGAGAGGATCCCGCTATCAGGCTCCCATTATATGGCAAGGATGGAAATCACTCGGTGGTGGTTGATGAAAATGATGACCCCAAGAAGATCCCGTTGTCAGGCTCCCATTAGTTGGCAGTGCTGGAAGTCACTCGGTGGCGGTTGATGGAAATGTTGACCCCGAGAAGATCACCGTGTCAGGCTCCCATTAGCTGGCAGGGCTGGAAGTCACTCTATGACGGTTGTTGGGAATATTGACCCCGAGACGATCTCGCCGACCGGGATCCCATTAGTTGGCAGGGCTAAAAATCACTCGAAGATAGGTTGAAATGTTAGACCAGGCAGATCCAGCTGACCAGGCTCGCGCCCACTAAGATCTCGCCAACAGGTGAGGTGCAATAACTACGCGACAAATGGTGTAGGGGTAAGCGAGTACTGTCATTTGGTTGTGGATCTCGCCGACTGGGAATACTCGCACGCCTCAATGAACTCACACCAAGCATGACGAAATAGAAAGCCGAGTCAAACCTAGCCTCTCACTCACGCTTAGTCCCCATGGGGGCGAGAACTAGTAGGCGAGTGTGCGGGATGCACGAGACTGCCCTCTACAACTATGAGCTACCTTATCGTATTTTGTCTTAGGAAAATCACACCTCCGGATTACTTATTTGATCGTGAGAAGAGTGATTGCTCAGGTGCAGTGAGTGGGTTGATCCTGACTGCCAAGGGCGCGAGATCTCAAGGCGTTCATAAAGGCGTGTGTTCTGACCTAACTCGTATAGATGCTAGCAACAAGTTTTACCTTAGAGAAGTCACGCCTCAAAAGTGGTGTGCGCGTGTGAGTGCAATGTGGCAACAAGGAATTAAAAGAAGGTATGAATTGTCAAGTAAAATTTCATTAACATATATCTGATTACAAAAAGGAAAATCGCCCCTCGGTGGGTCTACAAAGAAGAGGGAGGGGTATGAAATCATTACAAAAAAAGAGATTACAACAAATCCTCTAGTCGCCTCCCCCAGACAGATTGTCTCGCCAGCGCTCCACTTCGTCAAAGAGTGAGTCGAGCTCGTCCTCCTCCTTACCAGGGTAGAGATGGGGATGAAAAGCTCGGTGACCAAGTCTTTCACAGTGACTTCCTCGTAGTATGACGTCAACACCTTGAGGTCTTGCATGACCTGTAGTGTGTGGTCGGCGGCCTTGATAGAGGTTACCTTCATCATCTCATTGACCTCCGCCTTGTTGTACATCCGTGGATTTTTGGCTTGACCGCTCGGCTCGCCGCGAGATGAGGGAAGGAGGGTGTCAACCAGGCGAGTAACCTTAGCGTAGATTTGTTTATTCTGTCTCTCCAGTATTTGATTTCTTCCCTCGAGGTTGGCAACACGAGCGCGTAGGCGATCGGCGGTCGCGACATCCTACGAGGTGGAAGATAGAAAGGAATGAGCTAAGCAAGCAAAAGAAAATGGGGAGGGGATGACCAACACATACCACCCCACTAGAGCTCTTCTTGAGGAGGTTCTCAGCGATCTCGAGCTTGCTCTCCAGGTCCACCACCTCGTCCGCGGTGAGAGCCTGAGCCTCCTTGGCTTCACACCACTTGCGGTTGAGGGTGAATCCATGATGAACGGACATAAGCGTGAGCTCCATGGAACACATCTGGGCTAGTATACATGATGAGTCCGATATTTATAGGGTTTTTCGGACTCATCTAGGCTGGTTTTCTCACTCGTACACTGCATTTCAACCGGAAATCGGTTATATTTCCATCGTTCGATCATGTACCATTTTGTGAACTGTTTTGGTCCGAGGGTGTGCAATTGCACATTCTGTTGTTGGGGGTAAGCACATGGTGCTCCCCATGGTTCTGTCTGTTTGTTTGTTTTATTGGTGTTGGGAGCTTGTGCTCCAGTTGGTTTTATTGTGCAGGTGGTGTGTTTTCCCCCTAGGCAGGAATTCTGTCTTAAGGAAAAAAGCACGGTCGTGCGTTTCTTTCACGCACAGTTTGCGTGGAATCGTGCATTTTGGTTAGTTGGAAGAACGTCGAGCTGAGCTTGACGAATTTCCTCTCGCACGGTTGACGCACGATTTCTTCGAAACTTTGTGCAAAGGAAACACACGGTTTTTCGGTAGCTTTTTAGTTTGTTCCGTTCTGTGGCTAAGCGTGCGATTTGTTCACACACGGGCGCAAGTAGAACGCATGGTTTTCCTGTGTGTCCCTGCTTTCCAGCACTCTGTCGCTACCCGTACTATGTCCTTCACGCACGGGCGGAACTGCCCGTTCCCGAAGGAAAACGCACGGGTCAACGCTTCTCCTTCCTCATGATTATCCTGAAAGTTAATATCGCACGGTTTGCGCACGGCCGTGCGCCAAACCGTACATGACCATTTTTTTGACTTTTCTATTTAAGTTGCAGATTTCTTCTTTCCAAGGATCCAGCTCCGCTCCCCGCTATTTCTACTCCTCTGAGCGGGAAAACTCGCCTCCATCCATAATTTTCTCTCTCCTCCTTGGAACGTTGATCCGACCACTATTTCTCCTCAAAAAGCTTGCGATAGTTTCGAATCCGGCCACCTTCATCTTCTCCGAACTCCAAGCTACCATCCGAGCTCTTTGTTGCTGCACTTACGGAGTTCTTCGGTCAGAACTAGCCCAGTGATCATTCACGAAGAAGACGGGATATTTGAAGGAAGTGACAACCCTTCTTTATTTCCCGGACGTCATCCGAAGACTGAGCCCGGAGAAAGATTGACAACCCTCGAATCCGGCTGTGAATCTTGGAAAGCCTTTGTACGCTCGGTTGTATTTCTCCACCTCTTCTAGTGATTACTTCATTCTGAACTTGTGATAGTAAGATTGTTGCTTTAGAATAATGTTTTGCTTAAGGTTTCAGTATGTCTTTATGTTGTTATGTCTTAATCATTGCTTGTGTCATCACGTTTCAGTATTTCTTGTGTTTGTTGTGATTGTGCCATTCTAGCGATTTCTAGAAGCGTGCATTATGAAGAGGTGATTGCGACCCGCACTGTTTGTCCATCGTCCATACTACTCTCCGTAGTACTCCACCCCAGCGATGCGGTGACGGCGATCTGCTATAGTTTTCTTTTTGTTGTTAATTTAGGAATCCCATTCAAAAACCTCCTTTGGTTACTTTCCCGCTTGCAATCTCTTTTTCATATAGCGAAATCATACTCCCTACTTGCACTCCTCGAGAGATCGATATCTAGGGATTAAACTCCTCACTTTTATTACTTGACGGCGATCGGTATACTTGCCGAGAGTGCATCAAGTTTTTGGCGCCGTTGCCGGGGAGTGCAACCGTTGTGTGCATTTTCTATTGAAAAACATTTTGCAAGTGTTTGACGCTTCGATAGATTTTTTCTTGTTGTATGACAGATCCTAACCCGGGTAATAGGGGTGAAAATTTGGGAGCTGATCTTGAGACCGCACAAGCAATGAGAGCTCGCGTGCGTGCTGCTACTACTGAAGGTAGAATGGAAGACTTGGGCAAAGTAGGAAATGGACATGGTGATAGAGTTGTTGAGGGTCAGGAGGTGGTCCAACATCACGTTAGGATGATGCGCGATTTCACTACCCCGACTGCGGGAAGTGTTTATCCAGGCTTTGGACCAGCTATTGCAACAACCATTTTGAGATAAAGCCTGCGATTCTGAATATGATCAGAAATAATACGCAGTATTCTGGTTTGTCGAGTGAGAACCCGCAGCTCCATCTGGCGGAGTTCTCAGAAATTTGCGGCACCTTCCGATACATTGGAATTTTTTATGAGGTAGTTAAGCTGAAGCTATTCCCGTTTTTGCTGAGGGACAGTGCTATGACCTGGCTTCACACAATTGCCTCTGGGACCGCTACCACATGGGAGGCTCTGTCCTCTAAGTTTGTGGCGAAGTTCCACCCAGTGGACAAAATTGTGAATGCCCAAAGGGAAATTGATACGTTTCGGCAGCTGGACCAAGAGACATTGTCTAAGGCATGGGAGCATTTCGCAGACCTGCAGCACCGTTGTCCCCAACACGGCTGCGAGCCGTGGAATCTTGTAGAAATATTCTATTTTGGTGTCGAGCCGAACTACCAGGCTATGATCGACGCAGCCGCCGGTGACACAATTATGAACCTTTCTCCTGAAGAGGCTTTGCGGCTTCTTCGAGACATGGCGCCCCATAGCACATACTGGAGTGGGGGAAGAAATGCCCCTAGGGGGCGAAAAATCTATTTGATGTTAATGTGGTGATGCAACAAGACAAGGAAAGCCACCCTATGATGGATGGAAGACGGATGCTAACCAGATCGACTACTCCTCCGGCTCCTATTGGGGGCATATCATGCCAATGATGTGGAAACCTCGGCCAACACGCTTTTGGATGCCTAGCTGAAGAGTCATTTGCAGAACCGACATGTATAACATTTGATGAAAGTGCTAATTTTATAAACAGTCAAAACCGCCCTGCGCCATATAATAATGCTTATAACCCAAACGCGAAAAATCATCCGAATTTCTCGTGGAATCAAAATGCCCCAGGTCAAAGATGGCAGGGAGGCCAGCATCAATTTGATGCTCAAGCCTTCAATAGACAACCGTGACCACCGCAGCCAGGTTATAATCAGAGCGGGCAATGGGCACGTAGGTCTGCTCTTGAATAAATGATGGAAAAGTTTGTTGAGATGGCCCAATCTAACATGACCACTCAAACTGCTTCTATGAGGAACTTAGAGACACAACTGGGGCAACTTGCCAATGTGTTCTCCGAGCGTACTCGCGGCGCGCTCCCAAGCGACACGGAAAAGAATCCCCGTGAGCAAGGGAAGAGTGCTGGAGAGGCAGAGGAGTGCAATATTAATGAAGTGGCTGTCAAGTGTGAGATTAATGAAATTGAGACGGAAACTCTTTGCGATTCAGGTTTGTCATGCAACATTCTTGCTCTGCAAGATGTTGAGAAGCTTAATTTAAATGTTGAAGCAAATATCTAGAAATCGCTTGTGCTAGCTGATGGGTCGGTGGTTAAAACTGATGGGTCGGTGGTTAAAACTGATGTGGTGATTAAAGATGTGGAGGTGAAACTTAACAGGGCTGTGGTTGTTGCCGATTTCAAGGTGCTGGACCCATAGGAAATGAATCAAAGCCTATTCTTTGGGTTCCATTCCTGAAAGCCAGTGAAGTGACTCTGTGCTTTAATGCATGCAAGATCACCTTGGCTTCCAATGTCGATTTGCCTCTATCGTCGTCACTTCCCACTTTAATCCCGAGTGAATCTAAAAAACCGCTGGCATTAAATGTTTTATTATCTGATTAGTTACCTAGAGCTGATGAGACAGATGTTGTGTTGAATAAGCAAGACCGGGCCGTGCAAGAAAAAGATGTGCTGATGATTGCTAACGGAGAAGCGAAGGGGGATTTGTTTGACATGAAACAAGTTGCTGAAGAAAAGGAACTAGGGCTGTGCACCGCTATTGGGAGTGTGCAGGAAACAGAGTTAAAAACTTTGAATAAACTTAATGAATGCTGTAAAATTGTTAAACAGGTGACTTCGGCTGATCTTTCAGCCACCGTGGGTGAGGAAAGGATGGCCCCCGATGCAAAAGATCGGCCTGCTGCTGATTTAGTTGGGGTGGATATACCACCATGGCGATCCCCATCTGTTAATCTGAAAAGAAAAGAACATCTTATACATAAAGCTTCTGATTTTGCCCGCCGACGCGAGAAGGATGAGGCTATGGTTAGTGGAGACTCATCTTCCCTGGGCCTAAAGACTTCACCTCATCCGCATCTCGTGTGGCTTGGGGGATCTATCGCAAGACAGTGCTCAGCTGAAGAGTGATGGAACTTCGGGGCCCCCTTTCTTTTTGTTTCTTTTTTATTTTTCTTCTTGCTGTGTGTAACTTTGGATTTCTTTTTCTTGCATTTTGAACCTTTGCTTTAAAATAATAACTATATAACTGTTAATACAGGTATTTGGTCCACCTTAAGGACATTAAAGGAAAGGGCTTATAGGAGACGACACAATGCAGCCTCTTGTTTTAAATTTGCTGAAATTTAGTTGTTGTGCTATTTTGTATAGCTTTTTGTGGTTGGATATATTCTATTTTGCAGGTCGAATTTGTTTAGGCCGTGGACTGTTTGCTGAAGTTTAACGCCAATCTTCTGGTATGCTCAGTAGCTGAGCATGGGTAACTTCTTCCATCAACTTTCATTGCTTTAATTTTATTGCAAATCATGGATATATTGTTTAGTTTAAGCCTGCTGGGGGAGAGTTTCGCGAGTCACCTTTGAACATGCACTTGCATACCATAAGAGTATTTTCATTTTCAGTTTTATCACGACAGCACTGTATACCTACACCGCATGAGCGCTCACTTAAGCAAGCGCTCGACCCAAATTTAATTTATTTCTTTTGTGTTAACTTTAAGATAGTGGTGCTGGCTTAGAATTTTAGGATAGGGTAGTGTGAAACTCGTGCAGTGCTCCTAATTGAGGACTCATGATGTATAGAAATAGTATAGATTCAATTTTTATTTATGCTCATAGATTTACGCTTTTCTGCATTTGTAAATAATGTTTGTACTACTCAAAACTGTGGAAGCTGGAGCAATCGAACGGTAGTGTAGGAATGTGTGTAGCCGCCACTAGCCTCGTAATGCTCGAGTCAGGAGGAAGGTTTGTCTTTGTCGGTGGCTAAGAACTTGCCCCAAGCTACTGTCGAAGATTTGGTGCATGGTTAGTCAAGCGTGAGTGTGATGTAGGCCATCATTTTGGCCCGGTTGAGCCTTGTACCCGTTCCTAACGTAATCTTCGTTAGCCTAATTGGAATCTACCCCTCCTTTTGAATCAGCCCCACTCCGTGATCACCAAAGCCTAAAAGCCTATCCCAGTAGCACGCCCCTAGCTCGAGCTATTATTATATCTCTTCTTGCATTTGGTGTTGTTGCTGAGGTGCTGTTTTGTGTTTGTGAGGTGCAAATTTCATGATATTATCGCTGAATGTGATATAAAACGTTTTTGGAAAAAAGAAAAGAAAAGAAAAAGAGAAAAAGAAAGTAGATTGAAATGAAAGAAGAAAAAGTTTAAATGAAAATTCCATTTGAGATTTTATGATGGTAGGAGGTGCACGCACCCATTTGTCAAGTCTTAGTCTGGTGGTGTGGAGCACCTGTATGTATTGCTTGGCGAGAGGATTTTTTTTATGAGCTCATTTGGGTTGTGCATAGCCGTGATTTATCCATTGCATCCTTACCTACGTATACGCCTAAGCCCCATTATCTTCTTTAAGTCCTGTGGATTGGCGCTCGAGTCAAACTAGCATTGTGGAGAGAGTGTGAACGGGTAAGCCTATGGTCCCCAACATTGGTGGATTCCTTTGGAGGTGATCCCGAGCCCTGGTCTTTGGAAATGCTCAACTTAGTGGCCTGCCTACTTTCTTCCTACGCATGACTGAACGATTCTCCAAAATTCTATTTTTGAGTAGCTACAATACTTATTTACACTTGTCGAAATTTATAAACTCTGTAGCATAATTAAAAAGTGTATCTATTATATTTTAATGCCCATGAGTATTCGATTTCTCGCTTTACCTTATTATTGAAATTTCTAAGCCTGCTAGCTATTTTTGAGTCCACGGAGAGATGATTTGCTCGGGATGAGCCAATGTTTAAGTCTGGTGGTGTGATGAGTCCGATATTTATTGGGTTTTTCGGACTCATCTGGGCTGGTTTTCTCACTCGTGCATTGCATTTCAACCGAAAATTGGTTATATTTGCATCGTTCGGTCATGGACCATTTTGTGCATTGTTTTGGCCCAGGGTGTGCAATTGCACATTCTATTGTTGGGGGTAAGCACATGGTGATCCCCATGGTTCTGTCTGTTTGTCTGTTTTATTGGTGCTGGGAGCTTGTGCTCTAGTTGGTTTTGTTGTACAGGTGGTGTGTTTTTCCCCTAGGCAGGAAATCTGTCTTAAGGAAAATGCGCGGCCGTGCGTTTCTTTCACGCACGGTTTGCGTGGAATCGTGCGTTTTGGTCAGCTGGAAGAACATCGAGCTGAGCTTGATGAATTTCCTCTCGCACGGTTAACGCACGGTTTCTTCGAAACCGTGTGCGAAGGAAACTGACGGTTTTCCAGTAGCTTTTTAGTTTGTTCTATTCTGTGGCTAAGCGTGCGATTTTTTCATGCATGTGCGCAAGCGCCCGTGCGCGAGTAGAACGAACGGTTTTCCTGTGTGTCCCTGCTTTACAGCACTCTGTCGCTACCCGTGCGATGTCCTTCACGCACAGGCGGAACTGCCCGTATGCGAAGGAAAATGCACGGGTCAATGCTTCTCCTTCCTCGTGATTATCCTAAAAGGTAATATCGCACGGTTTGCGCATGGCCGTGCGCCAAACCGTGCATGACCATTTTTTCTGACTTTTCTATTTAAGTTGCAGATTTCTTCTTTCCAAGGATGCAGCTCCGCTCCCCTGCCATTTCTGCTCTTCTGAGCGGGAAAACTCGCCTCCAGCCACAATTTTCTCTCTCCTCCTTGGAAAGTTGATCCGGCCACCATTTCTCCTCAGAAAGCTTGAGATAGTTTCGTCTCTGGCCACCTTCATCTTCTACGAACTTCAAGCTACCATCCGAGCTCTTTGTTGCTGCACTTGCGGAGTTCTTCGGTCAGAACTAGCCCAGCTATCATTCACGAAGAAGACTGGATATTTGAAGGAAGTGACATCCATTCTTTTTTTCCTGGACGTCATTCAAAGACAAAGCCTGGACAAGGATTGACAACCCTCTAATTCGGTGATGAATCTTGGAAAGCCTTTGTGCACTCGGTTGTATTTCTCCACCTCTTCTTGTGGTTACTTCATTTTGAACTTGTGATAGTGAGATTGTTGCTTGAGAACAATGTTTTGCTTAAGGTTTGGTGGTGGCAACCCCCAACGTGTTAAAGTAGAAGATGATGACGGCGACGGCGACGACGATGGCGGTAACCCCCAAGTTAAAGTTGAAGATGATGACGGCGACGGCGACGGCGATGGCGGCAACCCCCAACGTGTTAAAGTTGAAGATGATGATGACGACGACGACGTCGTTCTCCTACATGTTGAAGATGATGACTACATGATGTGGAGCTACATGAGATGAAGGCTTTTAAATATTATTTAGTTTATTTCTATTTGTATTTTTATTTTCATCATGTAATGTTTAAGTATTTTAGGTGTTGATTTATTTTTATTTAGTGGGCTGCACATAGCCTATGCATTTTGTAAAGCCTATATATAGGCATGGACTTTCATGGTTTTACTTAGAGAATGAAAAAATTAAAACTTAAATTCAAAATTTGAATTTCCCACTCAGCTCTCTTTTCCCCCTTAGGCAAAATTCGGCCCCCCTCTTCCTCCCTTCCTCTTCGCCGCCGGCCGCCCTTCCTCTCCCATCCTCTTACTCGGCCTCCCTCCTCTTCCCTCCTTCCCTTTCCTCCTTTGCTCCCCTCGGTTTCCCCTCAACTCCACCTCCCAAGATTCGACCACCACTCTCAAGCCGACCCTCACTTCCACACCCCAAACCAAACCACCATCTTCTCCCTTATCCAAAACCCGACCTCCATCAAGAGCCCCCAAATCAGCCTGTTTCCATAGTGAAATCGACCAAGATCAAAGGTGTTTTTTCTCCCTTTGTGGTTTTTCCTCCATCCCGGCGTGATGCAAAGGAAGCAGACAAGTTTCTCTCCATCCGGAGACACTCCGACGGAGTCGTGGAAGAACGATCCTTGAAAGTGAACCAAAATCATCTATTCCGATTGGGTAACGAGATCTTCTACCTCTTGTGTGATTCTTATCTCTTTAGATTTTTAATTGGTGGAATACCTTTGTGTTACTTTGAAATCGTTTTTTCGTTCGTGGCTTATCTTTCCGATCGCATGTGTTGTTCTTTCGAATTGTTTAATTTTCCGAGAGGTTTGGCGAGCCTCGCTTTCGTTTTGTTGGGGGAGATCTACCATTTCCGAACCGAACCTTTCAGTAGATCTATTTTGGTAGAACCATCGCTCGGTCGGACCCAAGATTGGTCCTTTTAGCTTGAGAGAACATCGGCCTCTAGTCGTTTGTTTGATCTTTAATCTGCGTGGCTACCGTACGTTAGCGATAGTTGATAACGTTGTTCGTGGGTGTGTTGCGTTTAGTTATTGTGTGAGCGTAATAGAGGAAATAGAGTGGCATACGTGTTACTCCCTTTGTCGTTATAGCATCAAACACCATAGCCTACATCAAGGTTTCAGCATGTCTTTATGTTGTTATGTCTTAATCATTGTTTGTGTCGTTAAGTTTCAGTTTTTCTTGTGTTTGTTGTGATTGTACCGTTCTAGCGATTGCTAGAAGCGTGCGATGTTAAGAGGTGATTGTGACCCTCGTTGTTCATCCATCGTCCATACTACTCTCTGTAGTACTCCACCCAAGCGACGCGGTGACGGCGACCCGCTATATTTTTCTTTTTGTTATTAACTTAGGAATCCCATTCAAAAACCCCCTTTGGTTACTTTCCCGCTTGCAATCTCTTTTTCATATAGTGAAATCACATTACCAACTTGCACTCCTCTAGAGATCGATATCCGGGGATTAAACTCCTCACTTTTATTACTTGACAGCGATCAGTACACTTGCCGAGAGTGCATCAATACACTCATGGGTGAGCCGCTACAAAGTCATATCGTCATAGGCCTTAGCATCCTCACGATCATAGAGCCCGAAGCCGAGTTTGAAAGAATTCCCGCTGGGAGGTTGGCGCTCGGACTAGGTGGAAGGAGAGATGAAATGGAGACTTGGCGGGCCTTCTCGTCCCATAGTACCATGGGCTCGCTGACCCAATCCTTTGCCTTCCTGTCGAGGCCAAAGTTACAGTGAGCACTCGACAATCTCGCCTCGTGAGTTTCGAATATCACCACGTTCGGTGACCCAGGGACGTCATTTCCTTCTTGTTCCTTTTCCAGCGAGTTTCTCTCGACTTGCTTACCCTTAGACATCACCGCCTTTTTAACCTCTTTTACGGTGGCAGAGGGCACGATGAACTGGAATCGGTAGGGCGGGGCGCTTCGGGCCACTGGAGTGTCTGGTGGTCCCCTTCTCTCTCCTGCACGCCGTCACATCAGGCCTCTCTTGGGCGAGTGGGTCAGGGTTCAACCCAAATTTCGCAAAAGGTTGATGCTTTGAGATCAGTCGCTCCCCTACATGGAATAAACTTTGCATCATCTGAAGAAGAGAACATCTTGTTGGTGAGTCCCAAGTAAAGAATGGGGGGGGGGGGGGGGGCGAACCTTCACAAGGAAGAACTGGCAGGAGCGAGTCGAGGACCCTTTGCAGGATGACGACCTCAAAATCCTTGTCAAGGAAACATTGATGGAGGTTGGGGTCGTCGCCCGATACCATCGGCGCACGGTACGTCTCCTCGCTCCATTGAACGGACGAGTAAGGGATGTTGCCGAGATCGCCGTTGATGAAGACAAATTTGGTGAACCAGTGGTCGTTCTTATTAGCGGTCTCGCACACTTTGAATTGTGAGCCAGTAAAGAAGGCGATTCCATCATTGGTGGCGTGGTAGATGAAAAGCTTGCGAAAGACTGTGAGATTGAACTCGATCCATTCCTTCTGGAAGAAGCTCGCGAAAGCCACCAAAATGGAAATTGTGCTGGGGTTGAGCTGTGCGGGGATGGTCCCGAAGTAATTCAGAACCTGTCAAACTTCTATCCAGAGGGGAAGGCGCAGCCCACCTCAAAGTGCGATATGGGATGGTGAGCTCGTAAGGGAGAAAGGCGTTGATCACCTCGCCCCTTCCGTGCCTGCACGCAGTAAACCTAGGGGGCATAGTCTGCCACGAAGGCGAGATATTCCTGCTCTGAAGGATTCCCATTGAAGAAGGGATACTCAGCAAATTGCTTCGCACACTTCGATCTCCCGTCGACATCGATTGTCGTCTTTCCCATTCTAGCAGTGGTCTTTACATGAATACTAGGGGTGAGATGTCCAGAGTCAAAAGGGTTTAACTACAATAAATGTGATGGGGGTATGGGTAGGTGGGGGGGGTCCTATTTATAGAAAAGGTTAGGGCGAGGCGAGCCTCTCTCTTAGGCTAACTCGCTAGCCTCGGTGTCGACCTCTCGCAACCAATTCTACCATCAAGAGAGCCATATTCAAAGCCAAACATTACTTTCACAAGAGATCAAAAAGCACCAAATAATAAACATAATTAAAATTATTGAGTATAGTTGTGCGAGTGTCCTCAAGAAGAAATATAACATGGGGGAGAAGAGTTACTGCAAGACATGAGAAGACCTGTGGGTCAAGGGTCGAGAGCCAGTACGCTCAGCTCGGGAACCATTTCCATCTACCTCGGCCTCGCGCCCCCGTCCTCGATGGTCAGCGTGGATTAATAAACTCGCGGACCATCTCGAGGTCTTGGTTTACAACCTGTATATTCTCTTATATGTGGTCCATGAGTGGTCCAGGGGAAGTTATATCGCTTCTCAATCCTCACCTTACCTCGTCTGCTAGCATCACGTAGTCCTGCCCGAGAGCACGCAACCGCTACTCGCCGACAACACTCTCTTCTTGGATCTCGCGCAGTATGAATCCATACGTCTCGAGGACCCCAATTTTTCCCTTCTTCATCTCGGTAAGCTCGATCAAGGCATCCAAGAAGCCTTCCAACAAGTTGGGATAAAGAGGTTGTGAGTAGAGTACCGGGTTGGAGGACTCTTCAGCTTTAAAGTACCATGGAAGGCCTGTGATAACAACAGTCCAAATGAGACACGACTTGGGGTTCAAGATGTGGCAAATGCTTCAACTAACCATGCGAGGTTGATGTCCACTGGAGGTGTGGCTGGCGGGATGAGCTCGACTATTTTTAGTGAGGCCGAGTGAGAGGAGAGGCGAGTACCTTGCCATGACCCGAACGAAAGGAACACGGGTCAGAGATTAGTTCAAAGGGAGGAATGGGGATGTCTCCAATGCCTCGCCCCACGAGTGAGAGATCGGGGGAAGGATAACACAAGGGCTTGTAGATCGGTGGCTTCAACGACAGCGATCCTAGGCTGGTGGTCCCGAAGTTAGGAGCTGTAAAGCAACAGTATGGATGAGAAAGGTAGCGACGGTGGATGTAAGGGTAAGAGGGATTACCCGGGGTTCTCGCATGATCGTCAGAAGTGATTTGAGGGTGCGAGTCCTTGGGAGAGGAATCGACCCGCAATAGGGGGATACCCGCATCATGTTGCTGGCAAGTATCATGGTCGGCGGGATAGTAACCTCCTTCCCCTTAAATTGGCTGGCCTACAAACATATCCGGAGAGGTTATTCATGTGTGGTCTAATTACGGGTCAATGGGAGCAGGTATAATCTTCAGATACCAGCTTCAAAGAAGAATAAGAGGTGAGTCTACGGCCTGGCATGGAAGGCAGATCGTCGAGGATGGTCTTGAAGACCATTGGGTCAAGCCTAGCCATCTTCGTGGAGTTGCATTTCAGTAATTCACTCGGGGATGGGTTGGAGAGCCAGGTTTGGAGTTCGGCAGCATGCGAGGAATTGAGCTCCCTGGCGTGGTTGAGCCACTCTTGGAACTCCTTGTAAAGAGGCATGGTGTTTCTAAAATCAGGAGGGTAGGGGGACAACAATGTTCTCCCAAGCAGACAGGTATATATAGTCGTTTGTGGAGCCCACCAGAAGATTCCATCTACCCTTGTCGCACTCGCCGGTCTTTTGATTCATTCTGAGCTTGGGGAAATCTCGCAAAGAGCGGGGATTGTTTACAGCTCCGTTCCAGGCGAGTGGGCCTGACAAGGGCAGTCCTAGTCAAGGGAAGTGCAGACTAGGTCCCAGGCAATTCAGAGGGGCGAGTGTCATGGATCCTCCCCGACTCGCCCGGATAGGGTGGTCCAGGGCGTGTGGGTGAGAGGAGTATTTGGGCTCACACTCGCCCTTGGCCCTTGACACTTGGTGGGTGAGTGTCATAGTCGGATGCGCACTCGTCCTGGGCCCCAAGATGGTTGTAAGTGTCAGCCCCATTGAGCACTGACAGCTCTAGGATAGTGGAAGTTTTGTGGACTACCCGCCCGACAGTGACCTTTACTATTTTGCGCCTATTGGCCTGCTAGTAGCCTCTCAGAACAGCATAGTTACGCTGTTGGCAGACAAATTTGGGTTGCGTATAACATTTTTGAACAGCGGAGTTGCTTTGTTTGCAGACCAGGCTTGGAATTCTATAAATAGACACTATGGGCACCATTGGAGGGGATCCAATTCTTTTGGCTTCTCCTTCCTTAGGATAATTTGGTTCGACTTTGGAAGCCCACCAAGGTGACCAGCTCATCTTTTGGCTTTGGAGTGGAAGCGCTCTAAAGATCTTCTGGGTGTGTGGTGGGACCTTTATGCTGTAGCCTAGGTTCTGTTTTCTAATTCCAAGTGGCCGGTCAGGAGCTCAAGTTCAAAAGAAGTAGGTGCTAGCTACACCCTGGGGTGTGAACTCTTGTTGCAGCCATGTTTTTGTTCCAACACCCCCCCCCCCCCGACGTACCCAGTTATTATTCTAGTTTTTTTTAAAAAAATCGATTTTTATAAATTATTTATATATAATATATTTATTATTTATAGTTTTATAATAATAAAATTTTAAAAGCCGCAAGGCTCCCCTCTCCTCATCCCACCCCGTCGACCGCCACACTGAAGCTTCTAGGACGTTGGATCCGTCACTATAGCGAGATTAATCAGGCGGTGTGTGTGTGTTCTTCGCACATTCACACATGGGATGTCATCGTATTTGATCCCGCCTCTATATCTATACAATATTAAAAAGAAATAGAAGGACTATCAATAACCAAGAATTAAAAACTCATTCAATTAATATGGACCGTAGGATAGCATGATCGTGAGCTGCAAATAAATATTTTCCCAAAAACTTCTTTCTTCCAACCCCCGAAAGCCCGAGCTCTGTTTCTGTAAAAAATAATTGACGCTTGCATATGTTGCTGGCGACAGAGCCTCCGGTGGCCTACCAAGTGCCCTCTGGTTGGTTCGCCGAGGTTCGGCAAACCAGCTAGGGATTGTTAGGTGGCGAGTAGGGTGAATCCCAATTTTAGGGATAATGGGAAGGGACACCGCCGGCGATGGCCCTGCCTGCTTGCAGCTGGACATTGTTGCAATAACGCTCGTGGCATGAGGTCCCCCCTCCCCGTGTAACGTCCTGATTCATGCTAGACCCCTCACATGCATTTTTGAGTCAAGAGAGTTGACTCAGGCTCGGGGTGCACTGGTGGGAAGGCATCGAGTGATCATGATGCCTCTCGACGAGATTCGAGTGTGTCGACTGGTGGGTAGGCATCGAGTGGTCATGATGACTTTCGGTAAGTGTTGGGTGTATAAACAGGTGGGAAGGCGTCAAGTGATCACGACGCCCCTCAATGAAAGTCTAGTGCGTCGACTGGTGGGAAGGCGTTGAGTGGTCACGATGCCTTTCGGTAAGCGTCGAGTGGTCACGACGCCTTTCAATGAAGCATCATGTGCATCGGCTTGTAGCAGACATCGACAATATAAGACGAATTTGACTAGAAGATTTTTGGGCAAGGCTGTGTTTGCTGATTAATTCTCATGGGCTAAACAGGGTTCATGATATGTGCTGAGTGACTCCTTATGATCGGTGTTTTCTGCAAGACTTATTTTATGTAATACTGTGCAGTCCAATGAGGAAGTGACATGTGGCGGAGCAACCCTAACTCAAATATTTCCATATAAAAAGGTGTTGGTTACATTGGAATTTGTGTACCTGATTTGGAAAAGCCTCACCTAACTCAATGATATACATCAGGTTCTATTTGATGGATCATTGAGTTAATTTGTGCAGGCAGAAGTATGGAGAAAATATTCTAAGTACAAATGTGTCGAGAATTTTTTTTATGTCGCCACCTTTGAAGGAGCTGGGTCGAGAAAAGAAGCAAGTATGTGTCGACACAGAGGATCTGTGTCGACACACAGAAGCCAAGTCGACATCAACTATGTCGACACTTATAAATTGTGTCGACACACTAAGACTGCTGAGCTAACAAGTGTAAAGAGGAAACTATGTTGACATCCAGGACTTGGGTCGACACTTAGAGAGGCTGTGTCGACACACAGGACTTGTGTCGACACATTCTACAAAGGCTCTGTCGTGAACTTAATAAAGAGGCCGTGTCGACACAGAGGACTTGTGTCGACTCATTCTACAAAAGCTGTGTCGAGGACTTGATAAAGAGTTGTGTCGACATTTTCTGAAGTATGTCGACACATTCTATAAAGGGTGCATGATGAGAACTAGATGAAGAGCATTGTCGACTATTTTTCTGAAGTGTGTCGACACAGTCTACAAAGACTGTGTTGAGATTAAGTGAAGAGTTGTGTTGACTGTTGTTGATGTTTGTCGACAACACCAAATGAAGTGTGTCGACACCCGGGTAATTGTGTCGACACATACTCCATTTGTGTCGACACATATTATCATTATGTCTCGACACATTCTGGTGAGCTAAATAATTCTAAGTGCCAAGACTGAAGACTTGACAGCTGCCAGAATTGTCATGGCCTATTCAGACATGATAGAACTGTCAGATGCCAGTCAACTACTGGATCAGCCGGTTGCCACTGATGTAAACTATAAATAGGGTCGGGCTATCAGAGATAAAAAAAATGGAGAAAATTAAAAGAGGAATTCTCCAAGAAGAATTCACGGATTCTAGTACAACAAAAGATCCTGATTAAAGATCAAAAAAGGAGATTGCTTCACAACATATCTTTTGAAGGTTGCAGAATTAATTCAGAAGGGTGGAAGAAGCTGGATCTACACCAAGAAGATTTAACCTAGGTTCTCTATTTCAAGAAGCTTTGAATAAGCAAAGTCAGGTTGAATCAAATCCTTTACTACAAAAGAAAAGTTGAAAGCAGATCCATCAAGATCTGACAAGATTCCTTCATCTCTTTCTGAGTGAAGGTAGAAACATCTTCTTAATCAAATTCCTATAGGATCTATTCTAGATCTGAGTGTAAGAGATTAAGTTCTCTGAGTTGTAAGCCTGTATCTATAAAGATTGAGGTTGGGCTGTTAGCCTGAGATAGAAGATTGGTTTCTCTGAGTTGTAGGCCTGGTGGAAGAGGCTGAGGTAGGGCTTGATTACCAGAGTGGTAGGAGTGGGGATTCACTCTCAGGTAGGGTTCTTGGATAGAGCCTAAGCTGTAGCACTTGTTTAAGTGTGAGTTGTAAGAACCATTTTGGGTTCTGTGTTGTAAGATCTGAGGATCTGAGAAGGTGAAAGGAAGTTAGGCCGAATCTAGTATACTGCTAGATAGGGGAAGGGGGAAGTGGATATACCCATCATTTGGGGAACCACTATAAAACCTGTGTGTATGCTGTGATTGTTTGTTTGTGTGCTGTGGTAACTATAGATCATAACTGTGCTGTGATAAAATTATTAACTATCAAAGTAGTAAAAACAATTGAACCTATTCACCCCCCTCTAGGTGTTTAGACAATCTTGAAACCAATTCTTTCAAGTGGTATCAAAGACAGGTTGCTCAAAATAAGACTTAACAATCTGAGTGTATCTCTAAGATAGTTATAAGATAGTTAAGATGGGTTTAGGAGAAAATCATAAAGAACTTGGATCCATGAAACTACCCATTTGTAGAAAAGAAACATTTGGCATATGTAAAGAAAGCGTCAGATTATTCATGGAGGATTCTGATCCAAGAATCTACATCACAGTTAAAGAATGGCCTTTCATACCCATGAAGAGATCTGTTTTAGATGCAAATCTGAGGACTCCAAAGAATTATTCTGAGATGACCAAAGATGAGATCATCTTAGCCACTTTGGACAAGAGGCCACAAAAAATAATTGTGAGTACCATAGATGATTCTACATTTCAGAATTTAGTCCACTGCAAAACTTCAAAGGAAATGTGGGACACCTTAATTATCTACATGGAGGGGACTGAAGAAGTAAGAGAGGATATGAAATCCATACTGAATCAAGAATATGAGAGCTTCAGACATGCCAAGATAGATAGCATAGCTATATGCTATGAAAGGTTCTTTAGAATTGTCAATGAGCTGATAACCTATGGAAGAGTCTTCAACACTTATGAACTCATTGACAAGTTTTTCAGATCCTTAACCAAGGATTGAGATACCAAAGTTTGTGCCATCAGAGAAGTGGCCAAACTTGTTGATACTCCTCCAACAACCTTGTTTGATAAATTGCTGTATTATGAGATACAGTTGATAGGCAGAAAGGAAGAGGAGAAATGCACTAGGTCTTTTAGCAAAGATAAGTCTGTGGCCTTCAAAGTTGAAGCCACAAAGAAGGGCAGGAGAAAGACTCCTTCTCCTCCCAGAAAAGTTGCTGACACTGAGTCAGAAAGTTCAGACACCAGCAAAGCAGATGACCATAATTTTGATGAGGAGCTTGCTGCCTTCTCTAGGCAGTTCCAGAAGTTTCTGAAGAAAACGAACTGGAGGCGAAGGCCTTCCTCTTCCACTTATTCGAAGGATGACAGCTACAAGGGAAAGAAGAAAACCTCAAAGGAGGAAAGGTATGACACTAAACATAGTAAACAAACATCTAATAAAATTATCTATTATTGTTGCAGCAAGCCTGGACAAGTTATGTCAGACTGTCCTGCCAAAAGAAAGGAGTCTGGTGCGTAAAAAAAACTCCATCATAAAGGAAAAAAGGAAAAATCTTTTGTGGCCAAGAAGGAGAAAAGCTGGACTGACTCTTCTTCTACAGAATCAGAAAATGAAGAGGATGATGAGGCCTACATTGGGTTGTTCTCTACTGAGAAAGATTCTGTAGAATCTGAATTCTTGCAGATGCTAGATGATCTCAATAAAATTAAAGATAGCCAATGTATAAGGCTGATGTCTATAGCTGAGGATGGACACAGCTAGGAGCTGCCTGGTCCAAGTAAGGTACAGTCTTCACCTTTAGGTTCTGATTATATTACAAGCCCAGAGCTAGAAGCATCTTTTTCAAAATATAAAGATGGCTCTTAGTCTGAAGGAGACATCAATCAATTGATTGATGACTATGGAGAGCTCCTGCTAGCCTTCAAGGACAATGTCAGTCTGAAGTTGGCTGCCTCAGACTCAGCAAAAGTGCTGGATCTAAAGCTAAAAGAAATTAGCAAACTAAAAAACATAACTGTTATTCATATGGATACCATTACTTTCAAGAACAATCATATTAAGAATCTTGAAAGTAGACTCCAAAAGGAGAGGGAGCTAGTGGCCAAGTTTTCTAAACCTAGTTCTGTGTTACCTTTGATAGATTCCTTTTCTTCGCAAAAGGGTTAGAAGGGTTTAGGTTTCAAAGGAAGAACCAATGCTTCCAATTCAAAAAGGAAAGGCAATGCTCCAACTCAGCCACTTGCTTCTAAGCCTCAAATTTCTTTTAAAAAGGTGGTGCAACCTTCTAACAGGTATGACCATGATAGTATCTATGGTCACTGTGAGCAAGGTAGAAGAAATGGCAAGGGGGCAAGTGCCTATTGGGCAGCCCATGAGAAAACCCAAATGGCTCACAATGAACCATTTGTGTTTGGTCTGCCAGCCACAGCACTCAAGAACAAGGTGTCAGCTGATTTATAAGATCTGCCAGCTAAATGGCAAGTTAAGGAAAAGACTGTTAGCAAAACAAACTTGGGTATATCTGAAGCTATCAGGAGTATACTTTCTGAAAAGAAGGCAGCTGTAGATAGGGTTCAAGATATCCCAAGTACTTCTGCTGCCAGAAATGTTCCTAAGCAAGCTTTGGCTGAAAGACCTAAGAAAAGAGTTGATGTAGCAGTAGGGTTGAGAGCTGCAAACAACATTGCAGTGAAGCCAATTCTTAAAAGAAGGTACAATGTGCATGAGTGCTTGTGTTGTGGCAAGGTGGGCCACTATGCCATTGATTTTTGGCATAATAAGAGTGTCCAGAGAAGTATTGGTGACTTACCTGTCAGAAGAACTACATGTAGGCATGTTCAGTTTAATTCTAATATGCATGTAGGACCCAATCTGATTTGGGGTCCTAAGGTTAGATAATATATTTGTTGCAGGTAAGTGCAAGTGGCCATACCCCTACATGGTACTTGGACAGTGGATGTTCCAGGCACATGACTGGAACAAGAAGCATGCTAAAGGATTACACTCCCATTCAGAATGGTCGTAGAGTTACCTTTGGGGGCTCAGAAAAAGGAATAACAAAAGGTTTGCGTAAGATAACAAATGACATAGTAACTATCACACAAGTAACTTATATGAAGGGTTTGAAACATAACCTTATAAGCATAAGTCAACTATGTGATTTGGGCTATGACATATCTTTCCTCAAGGATAAGTGTCAAATTAGAAGGTCAAGTGATCAAGGAGTTATCTTGACTGACACTAGGAGAGGAAATGTTTACTGTCTAGACTTTGAGTGTGAGAGAAAGGACTCTCCTATATGCCTAGTTATAGATGAGAAAGTTTCTCATTATGTCAAATGGCACAAGAGACTAGCTCACCTTAACTACAAGACCATAGGTAGACTCTTTACTGAAGAGTTGGTAAGGAATGGTCTAGAAGTTAAGTGCATTAGGGAGGGAATTTGCTCAGCTTGTCAAAAGGGCAAGCAGACCAGGTCTTCCTTCGAAAGTCTTGATACAAAGGACTTAGTGAGGTATTTATACCTCCTGCATATGGATCTATTTGGTCCTATGCTAATTCGTAGTCTAGGTAGGAAAGTCTATACTCTTGTGGTGGTTGATGATTTTTCCAGGTTTGCTTGGGTTTTCTTCTTAAGGAAAAAATCTAAAACCCCATATATCTTCCAGACTTTTGTCAAGCAAATTCAGAATGAATTTAATAGTTCTGTGGTCAAGATCAGAAGTGATCATGGGACTGAGTTTCAGTCTGAATGCATGACAAAGTTCCGTGAAGTGCTTGGGATTCATCAAGAATTTTCCGCACCTACAACTCCCCAGCAAAATGGAATTACTGAAAGGAAGAACAGAACTTTGATTGAGGCAGGTTGAACTTTGTTAAATGACACTTCTCTCCCAGAATATTTCTGGGTTGAGGTAGTAAATACTACTTGTGATGTTCTTAATAGAGCTTCAATCACTAAAAGACACAAAAAGACTCCCTATGAGATTCTGAAAGGTAGAAAACCAAACTTATCCTACTTTAAGATCTTTGGTAGCAAGTGTTATGTACTAAACAATGGTAAGTCTCATTTGACTAAGTTTGCTACCAAATCCCAAGAAGGGATATTTGTTGGATACAATAACAATAGTAGAGTATATAGAATCTATAACTTGACTATATAAGTTGTAGCGGAATCTGTCCATGTAGTCTTTGATGAGTCTAAGTTAATTAACTATGAGCTGCCAAGCACTTCTTCTAGTCCTGCAGGTTTATAAGATAAGATGAACAATCTGACCATCAGGGAAGATAATTCAATAAGCCAAGTGACTGAAGATGATGGATACTGTCCAGGGGGAGCTCAGTACTTATAAGCTGAAAATGTAGATCAGTTAGTTGAAGACTTGGAAGATCAACACGTTGAAGAAAGATTACCACTATCCTTGAGACATTTAAGAGATCATCTAGCTCATCAAATCATTGCTGATGAAAGTCATGGTGCAATGAATAGAAGCAAGAGCTTGAACCCAGCACTATGTTTAAGTTTTTTGTCTCAAATAGAACCAAAGAAGTTTGAAGAGACAATCCTAGACTCATTTTGGATTTGTGCCATACAGGAAGAGCTAAATCAATTCAAAAGATACAATGTTTGGAAACTGGTTCCCAGACCTAAAGGATATAATGTGATAGGGAACAAATGGATCGACAGAAAAAAGTTAGATGAAAATGGAATTATTGTTAAGAACAAGGCTAGACTGGTTGAAAAGGCTACATGCAGGAAGAAGGAATAGACTTTGACCAAGACCTTTGCCCCTGTAGCAATGCTGGAAGCAATAAGACTATTCCTTGCCGATGCAGCCTATAAAGAATTCAAGGTCTTTCAAATGGATATCAAGTCAGCATTCCTGAATGGAGACCTAAAAGAGGAAGTATATGTGGACCAGCCATCAGGTTTTGTAGATCCTCACTTTCCTGATCATGTCTTTAGACTTAAGAAAGTACTATATGGGTTAAAACAAACACATAGAGCTTAGTATGAGACATTCTCTACTTTCCTCATTGAGAACAAATTCTCAAGGGGGGAAAATAGACAAGACCCTATTCCTGAGGGAATCCAAGGGCAAGATTATCCTAGTCAAGATATATGTTGATGACATAATATTTGGATCTACTGAGAATAACCTTTGCAGGAAGATTGCCAAACATATGCAAGGGAAGTTTGAGATGAGCAGCACGAGTGAGCTAAAGTTCTTTTTGGGACTTCAAGTAAAACAGACTGATGATGGATTGTCCATATCCCAGTCTAAGTTCACCAAGGAGTTGATTAAAAAGTATGGCATGGAGATAGCTTCAACCACGAAAACTCTAATGGGGACAAGTATGCCTTTAGGCAAAGATGAGGTAGGGAAACCTATTGATGAGTCTTTGTATAGAGCGATAACTGGATCCTTGCAATACCTAACTGCAAGTAGGCCTGACATCATGCATGCTACATGTGTCTGTGCTAGATACCAAACATGCCCTAAAGAGTAACATTGTTCTGCTGCCAAAAGAATTTTAAGATATCTTAAGGGCACACAAGATCTTGGTCTATGGTACCCTCGGAATAGAAATTTTCTACTAACAGGCTTTTCAGATGCAGACTTTGCAGGCTGCAAAGAAGACAGGAAAAGTACCACAGGTACATGCCAATTCCTATGAGGAAGACTGGTGTCATGGAACAGCAAAAAACAGACAAGTGTTGCTATATCCACAGCAGAGTCATAATATATTGCAGCTGGAAGTTGTTGTGCTCAGTTGCTAGAAACCCTATTTCACATAGTAGAACTAAACACATGTAAATTAGGTACCATTTTATAAGAGAACATGTTGAGAAAGAGGACATAACTTTAGAGTTTATTTCTACTAATACTCAAGTAGCTGATATATTCACTAAACCTCTAGATGAAACAAAATTCAATTTCTTTAAAATTAAATTAGGCATGTTGAACTTAGAATAGAATGGTAAATTAAGAAAAATCCTACTTAAAATATGACTAAGTAAATTTGTGTGGACACATAAAGAAATCTGTGTCGACACTTAGTAGTTAGTGTCGGCACATAAGGAAGATTGTGTCGACACTCCGAATTCGGTGCCGACACATAGCTTTATTGACACTTAGATATTGGTGTCGACACATACAGTCGTCTGTGTCGACACACAGAATTTTGTGTTAACTCTTAAGGTCGTCTGTGTCAACACATTGCAATTGGTGTCGACACAATATTGTTGTCATGACTCTAAATTCTCTGTCGAAACTTTAGAAGTCTGTGTCAACCCAATCCAAACAGTGTCGACATACTAAACTAATTTTCGTCCGCCTTTTGGCCTTCCTTATTTAGAAAAGTATAAAAAGGTGGAAACGAGACCTTGTCGACTACGCTCTCAGAAATCGCGAGACCAAACCATCTATGTCGACAAGAACTTCATCTTCCTTCTCTTAAATCTCTCTCTCATCCCTAATGGCGCCAAAGATGCACAACAATGTTAACGAAGGCTATGAACTCATCCGGGGGGTGTTCACTGCTGCTGCACATGAAATCAACATGGTTGTCAACCTAATCCACGAGACTGGACTGGAGTATTTGGTTTTTGAATCAACCAAAATCTGGAAGAAAGAAGTTCTTGAGTTCTACTCCAACGCCACATTGAATTCGAAAGGGAACAAGATCAAATCCAATGTTCATGGCAAGAAAGTCAAACTAACACCCAAAAATCTGAGTAAAACCCTCTATCTTTCAAGGGTAAAAGAAGAGATAGATGTTGATTCCGATTTAACTTCTGAAACACTAAAATGGTGTGGGCTGGATGCATCAACTAACATCGGATCGTCCATGACAAGGAAAGGAATGAACTCCTAAGGCAAATTTCTATCTGAAATCATCGACAAGGTAGTCCTCTACAAGACTGGGGGGCATGATAGGGTCTCATCCTACATGTTAAGCCTTATGACAAGAGTCATTTTCCAAGTAAAGACTGACATGAGTTCAGTAATTTTCAACAAGATTAAGGAAAGCATCAAAAAACCAAATCTGGGGAGGATACTAAGTTTCTATCTAGCTGTCAACATACCTGAGGTGATCAATCAAACTACAGGCACAAAAATTAATCACATGAGGAGGATGGACACCAGAATCCTATCAAGGTGAGACAGAGTTCTGTCCAAAGAAGACCCAGCACCTAAGCAGCCATACAAACAGGTCACATCTTCCAAGAAAGATCAAGTACAAGCTGAGAAGTCCACTAGTGACTCTGAAGAGAGAGTCAAATTCAGTTCTGATGAAGAGACACCTAACCAACCCAGGATGTATCCAACCCATACACCTGGAACTAAAGCTCAGATCCAGGGGGAGGCTATCCATCAGATGAATCTTCTAGAGATAACAGTCCCAGAAGATACTGTCATTGCAGCTCATCTTGACAGTGAGAATGTGAACCTCACAAACATGGAAGTGCTTCATGACATCAATATGACAATTGATCCTTCTGCTAAAGAGGCACAGGATGTTCATCTTCCTGATTTGCTAGAAACACTTCAGACTACTGAGATAGAAACAGTTTAAGACTTGGTAAGTGACCTCCTGAAGGAGCAAGAAGATGTCCACCAAGAAGAGATGTCTATAGATCCACCAACTGCCACAAGGATTGAGGAGGAGGCACCAGACCTAGCCCATTGACTGGTTGAAAATGTTCAAGGAACAACAATGGAACTTGAAATATCCTCTGATACTGAAGATGAGGAGGCAGCCATAGCTCTTAAGAAAAGAAAATTAATGGAAATCAAGAAAAAGAGTGCTGGCTATAAGAAAGCTTTCAAGGTCGGCTCCTCCTCTACTGCTTCTCCTATAGACTTCAGTTCTCTATTAGTACAGCTCCAAGTAAAACTTGATGAGCAAAGACATGCTTTACAAAAATATGTAGATGAAAGCAATAAAGAGATGCAGTTTAACTTGGCACAAGATATCAAGTCCATTTGATTTGAAGTCAACATGCTGAAGAAGGACATGACAGATTGCTTTCACAAAGGAGGAAATATTGTGGTGTATCTTGCTAAACAACAGCAAACCACTAATACTGAAATAGATGATCTAGTGGTCAAGCAAGGAATTGTTCTTCAAAATCAAAAGAGACTAAATGAGAACTTGCTGGAACTACTACCCTTCAAGCCAATATGACCACCCAAGTCTCTGTTATAGAAAAACAGATTCAACTAGACTTTGCAATAGTTTCTACTGCAATAAAGAGTTCTGAATCTGCAATTTCTGCTCTTCTTAAGAAATTCAAAGACTACTACACCACTAGAAATTATCATGCCACAGATCAAATCAGATTTCAAAAGAATGATCTCAGAGATTATATCTATAGAGAAGTCATAAAGGGGGAGAGGGTACTAGTTCAAGCTAGCTATGACCATGCAAAATGGATAACAAATAGCATCAGAGCGACCTTGGGATATCCACCCCTATGTGATGATAATAATACTGCATAATCTGGAGTTCAACCTGAGTTTGTGGAGGGGGTGCAACAAGATGTGGCTCAAGTTATATATCCCCCTTCTGGGTTTGAGGAAATTTAACAGACAGCTCAGACTATATACAGCCCTCCACAGGACAAAATGCTAGTAATTTGTGAGGAGGTGGACATGGCTGACCCAGTACTACTGAAAGAACAAGAAGCTCAAATGTCTAAGAAGAGATTTAGAGAACAGGCTGAGGCTAGGCCTGATTTTGAAAAATGGAGTCCAACCTCTAGAAATATCATCTTGACTGCATGGAATGCAGTTGCTGACAATCAGTATGATAGAGGAAAGTGGTACTCTAAACAAGAATGTGATAAATATCTTGCTCAACAAGAGAAGATTCATAAATTCAGGTAGGACTTGAAGGCTCGAAGAATCCCTTCAAACTCCATTGAGCCCTGCAAGTACTTTTCTAAACCTTTTCATTATTTTGAGAGGCAAAAGCTGAAAGCTGCACAACTCAAGGCCAAAGACATTAAAGGAAAAATGCCAGCTACAGATACTGAAGTTGATATCAAAGCAACCATTCAGTCAGGGAAAGGAATAGTCATTAAGGAACGTAGTCAACTTTAACCTTAGATTGACTAGCATTTGAAAAACTGTATATTTTTGATTGTTCTTAAGAAAACTTTAACCTTATAATCTCATCTTGAGTATTTGAGAATGAAATTTTGGGTGAACAATTGTTTATATATCTGTGTATCTGTGTTACATGTTTTTTCCTTATGTTATTTTGTTTCTAAATATTTGTGTGTAACATTATGTTTTTGTTCTTGAATAAATTTGGTTGAAATATCTGGATATATTATGATTATTATTTTTGTTATATGGTGTATATCATTGACTATGGGTTACGACTTCTCCAAATAGGGGGATATTGTTGGGTATATTGGAATTTGTGTACCTGATTTGGAGAAGCCTCACCTAACTCAATGATATACATCAGGTTGTATTTGATGGAGCATTGAGTTAATTTGTGCAGGCAGAAGTATGGAGAAAATATTCTAAGTACAAATGTGTCAAGACAATTGTTTTTGTGTCGACACCTTTGAAGGAGCTGTGTCGAGATAAGAAGCAAGTATGTGTCGACACACAGGATCTGTGTCGACACTCAGAAGCGTCGACACTCAGAAGCTAAATCGACATCAACTATGTCGAAACTTATAAATTATGTCGACACACTTAGACTGTTGAGCTGACAAGTGTAAAGAGGCAACTATGTCGACATCCAGGACTTGGGTAGACACTTAGAGAGGTTGTGTCGACACACAGGGCTTGTGTCGACACATTCTACAAAAACTGCGTCGTGAAATTAATAAAGAGGTTGTGTCGACACACAGGACTTGTGTTGACACATTCTACAAAAGCTGTGTCGAGAACTTGATAAAGAGTTATGTTGACATTTCCTGAAGTATGTAGACACATTCTACAAAGGGTGCGTGACGAGAACTTGATGAAGAGCTGTGTCGACTATTTTTCTGAAGTGTGTCGACACAGTCTACAAAGACTGTGTTGAGACTAAGTGAAGAGATGTGTTGACAGTTGCTGATATTTGTCGACAACATCAAAGGAAGTGTGTCAACACCCGGGTAATTGTGTCGACACATACTACATTTGTGTCGACACATATTATCCTTTTGTCTCGACACATTCTTCTGAGCTAAATAATTATAAGTGCCAAGACTGAAGACTTGACAGCTGCCAGAATTGTCACGGCCTATTCAGACATGACAGAACTGTCAGATGGCAGTCAACTATCGGATCAGCCGGTTGCCACTGATGTAAACTATAAATAGGGTCGGGCTATCAGAGATAAAAAAACAAAAAAAAGACAGAGAGAAATTAAAAGAGGAATTCTCTAAGAAGAATTCACGGATTCCAGTACAGTAGAAGATCCAGATTAAAGATTAGAAAAGGAGATTGCTTCACAATAGATCTTTTGAAGATTGCAAAATTAATTCAGAAGGGTGGAAGAAGCTGGATCTACACCAAGAATATTCAACCTAGGTTTTTTATTTGAAGAAGCTTTGAATAAGCTAAGTCAGGTTGAATCAAATCCTTTACTGTAAAAGAAAAGTTGAAAGAAGATCCATCAAGATCTGATCAAGATTCCTTCATCTCTTTCTGAGTGAAGGTAGAAACATCTTCTTAATCAAATTCCTATAGGATCTATTCTAGATTTGAGTGTAAGAGATTAAGTTCTCTGAGTTGTAAGCTTGTATCTATAAAGGCTGAGGTAGGGTTGTTAGCCTGAGGCAGGATATTGGTTTCTCTGAGCTGTAGGCCTGGTGGAAGAGGCTGAGGTAGGGCTTGATTGCCTGAGTGGTAGGAGTGGGGATTCACTCTGAGGTAGGGTTCTTGGATAGAGTATGAGCTGTAGAACTTATTGAAATGTGAGCTGTAAGAACCGTTTTGGGTTCTGTGTTGTAAGATCTGAGGATCTGAGAAGGTGGAAGGAAGTTAGGCCGAATCTAGTATACTACTAGATAGGCGAAGGGGGAAAGTGGATGTACCCATCATTTGGGGAACTACTATAAAACCTGTGTGTATGCTGTGATTGTTTGTTTGTGTGCTGTGGTAACTATAGATCATAACTGTGCTATGATAAAAATATCAACTGTCTAAGTAGTAAAAAGAATTGAACCTATTCACCCCCCTCTAAGTGTTTAGACAATTTTGAACCAATTCTTTCAAAAGGAATGATCGAAAACCCTAGCCATTATTCTTTCTTCTTCTCCCGGTGCTAAACTTCATCGCGGGAGATAAGGTTGACATCATCATGCCACCAAGGAGGAGGACACGATCCATGGTCAGAAACTAGGTGGGCTTCCCACCCTCTACCTTGGTGCTAGAGCTTTAGATCTACTATAAGAGAGATGTCCGCTCAAAAGATCTTGACTTTGGTTCGTAATGGAGATCTCCTAGGTAGAGGCCACAATAGGACCTTTGTCCTAGGGTTTTGTTGTTTTCAACCTTTCCTCTCTTCATTATGAGGATGGTGGACTTGATTTCGTGAAGAATGGTGGTCTATTGAGGGTGAATAAGATATGAGGAAGAGCTGAATGTATCTTTATACGAATGGCTAGAGGAAGAAGACGAACCGATGTCATTCGTTTGACTTTACGATGCGTGCAGAAATTTGATTTTTGTACGCAACAGGCTTCGTGCTCGATTTAAGCCATGGTTTGAAACCTTATAGGTCTTAGGCTTAACACGAAAGTTGTAGCTATCGAAAAGACCTTTTCAACGGATGGTTGTACGTTTTCTCCTGAGCAATGTGGCTCCCGAAAAGTGCGACAGAAGTTGTTGCGTTAAACTAACATAAGGCCGGAATAGATTTTCTGTCTAAGTGATGTGTTAGCCGTGCATCCAGATTTTGGGACTCAGTAGGGAGATCGTAGACAAATGATATTTTGGATTGGGTAAATCTATTTATTTGTAATTGTGATAAACTAATGCGTTAAGTATGTGTTTTGATGGCTCTTGGTTATACAAATGGTTTATTCATGAAATCTGATAAAATGTACTTGATAACAATACAGTGGATTTTATAAGTATTGGAAGAGTTTGTGATGCATGTTGCATGAATATGCAATCCATAAATATGCAATCTGATGAAAGTGCATACAACAATACTATGATTGTTGATATGTATTAGAAGAAGAATTGGTGTGCTTGTATGCTTTGTGCAATCGATAGCAAATGAGGAATTATAAACATCAGAAGAACTTATGGTGTGTAAGTGTGCACGATTATTGATTATCTAGAAACGTATATGTTATGTTGATCGTTTCCGGAAATAAGATGTAATGAAAGAAAAATAATTTGGTGTGTGTGCGCATGCTAAACTAAGAAAAGGGGCTAGATGAATATTACTCCCATGGTCATGCTATGAGCTTATTGATCTTATGAATTGAAAGTATGATTGTAATTAGTCCACCGCCTAGATGATGCAGGCTCTCACGTCGACACCATAAAATCTATGGACCAAACACGATTGCCTCTCCAAGATCAAATTCTACACTCGCACAAAATTACAACATGGCACACACGTACTACAATTATATCAATTAGATGCTAATGTACGAGTAGCCAAACCGATTAGGATCGATTAAAGGCTATAGGCCAATATTCTATCCGGCTAAAAGGACCTACCCGGTCCGATCGAGTGAAGGTTGTACCAAAAGAGATCTACCAAAAAATTATGATTTGGAAATGGTAGATCTCTCCCAACAAAAAGTAAACGAGGTTCGTCAATCGTCTCGAAAATTAAATCAATCAAGATATACACAAAATCAATCGAAGAAAACCACAATTATTTTAAGTCTATCAAGAATCAACGCTATAATTTACCACCACAAGAATAATCTAGGAAAAGAAAAGCACACGAAGGTAGAAGTTCTCGTTACCCAATCAGAATGGATGCTTAGGATTTCACTATCGTGGATTGTCCTTCAATGGCTCCGCCGGAGTCACGCCGGATGGAGAAAAAACTCGTCTGCCTTCGTCGATTCACGTCGGAGTTAGATTCCACAAGTGGGGGATCTTTGCCTTGGCCGAATTTCACACAAAAGGAGAGAGGTTGGTCGGTTTTGGTAGGGAACAGGGTGGTTGGATTTTGTAGGGGAAGGGGTCGGGTTTCTTTAGAGAGAAAAGGTGAGGGAGGAGAAAGTTGTAATACCTCCCCTGTAATGACCGTATAATATGGGTCCGGCCGGGGACCCACAACATACAGACGCCACAGCTTTAGCATTAAAGGATGATATAACTACCCAATCTCAAAACTCCATATCTAACAACAGCGAAAACATCAACCACGACTAGAAGTTATCCACATACACAAGTGTATCGAATGGCCTTATTGCCTTACAACAATAAAGAGTCCAAACTCCAAAAAGTTAACATCAAAAACAATGAGCATAAACTCTCCTAGACTACCTCGGCATACAAGCCGGAAAACAAAAGCATCAATCATACAGAGCCACCAAAAATATAGCTAGTACAAAACTGGAAACACTTCATGAGGCTTAGGCCCTTTTGGCCGGCGAGCTAGCTCCTGCTTCCAATCCTTGCCCTGTAAAATTTGGTCGTAACATGGGTCAGCAAAGGTTGACCTCAAACTGTGTAACAAACACTTCTCCTCCCAGCCTCCCTAACGGACCCCGGAGTACCCCTCCAACCTACAAGTCAGCATTTTATATACCATATACATAAACAAGTAAAGCACTAAAAGAACAGGCTTGGATGTCTCAAACAATATACATGTTTTCTATGTTGAGCATATAAATTAAAAGGGGCCTACTATGTAGCATGTATGCAAAACCCGGGCTTCACCCAAGGCACCCTATCGCGTATGCATCTAGCACATCATCAAAGATCTAGGTACTTCCAATTTTCCCATTGACATTAAGCCTCAAACAAAAAGGGTACTGCAATTCCCCTAATGGCATACAAGCCGGCACACGGAACTCTTGCCAAGGCCCCACCCGCTCATGGTCTTACACCAGGGCATGCCTGCAAGCTCTGACTTCTCATGTCAGGATTCCGTCTAACACACTGACTGATTCTAAGAACCCTTGCTGGACCCCACCCGCTCATGGCCTCATTGCCCGGGCTTGCCCCATGCTTGGCATTCTCGTCAGTCTCACAGAATGGGACTAGTCTCGCCGGGACACTCTCCCCACATGACTTGCACGTCATGGGATAGCCAGCAGACCACGGAGACAAAGCCGCGCCTTAGCACATCACAATCCAATATCATTCCCACCCTAATCCCTCATTTGTACTGCAACGTCCCCGCGCACCAAGGAAAACATCTACCGCCAATGTGTAGTTAACATTGTCCACCAAGGAAACCATCTACCGCCATTGCGGAGCTAACGTTGTCCGGTTCCGACCACATGTACGCACTCGAGAAAAGGGGGAAAACAAAAACATCACAAACGACATCTTGCCGCAACGGATTTCTATAAAATCCTTAAAGATCGTATGCAACATCACCGAGTCGGACTAACGGTCGTGGCCACAGCTTCACCCATAATGCCTAATCCACTAACAGAGCGGATCTCTAATGCAAAAAGATGTCGGGGACGGACTCAATCGACCCGGAGGTTCCTCTTGAACCATGGCGACCCAAACCCCTCTCATTTGAGAGATTTGGTGCCCAAAAGCTTGAAAGAAAAGATGTTAAACACGCATCCTACAACTAAGAGGAGAAGTGTCGTTACCTTACGACCCCTCTTCCTAGCCATGGAAACTTTGCCGGATGAAAACCACCGCAACGGACTTGTCTCCGCAGATCTGGACTCGGCTCGCGATTTGGGGCTCCGAAGCTTCTCCGGCAGCCAGATCTCTGCTTCACCTTCTTCCTTGATCTCCCTTCTCTCTAGAACTTAGAAAGAGAGTACTTAATGAAGAATGAGGTTTTACTAACCCTATTACCGGACATAAATCAGGAAGGATATCCCTGGAACATCAGATCCCCTTAGAAGGAAACGAACGGCCATGATCCGAACTTAAAACCAAAACACCTGGGCCGAACACGGCTTGCGACACGCCCGTGTCCCAGGCCGTATGCCTCAATCGATGCTGAAACTGTCGTACCAAGAATAGGACACGGGCATTGGACACGCCCATGTCAAACATGACACGCCCGTCTCACTCAGTACACGTCCGTGTTGTTGGGTGTGTTCCTCCATCGACACAGGATCAAAAACCACCCGAGAAGGACATGAGTAATTGACACGCCCGTGTAAAAATTAACATGCCCATGTTTGGCCGAAAATGCCTGGGCTCCAGGCCGTGTTCAATCCCCCTACACGGCCGTGCTCACAACCCGAGCAGGACACGGCCTGGGATACGCCCGTGTCTCAGGCCGTATTCGAAGTCTCGATGATCGTCGACTGCATTTTCGTCGACTTCGCGGAAAATTCATTGAACACGCGCATGACATGGCCTTGGACACGCCCGTGTCCCAAGCAGTGTTCACTATCTCGACACTTCGTCAAGCGCAGTTCGTCGACCACCCGAGTTCTCCATCGAAACCGAGCACGACAAGGCCATGGACACGCCCATGTCCTAGGCCGTGTTCCCTGTCTCGACACTTCGTCGAGCGAAAATCATCGACCTCCCGGGCTCTCGAAGAACCCGAGCACGACATGTCCTTGGACATACCCATGTCCCAGGCAATATGACCCTTACCAAGATTCGAACTTGGCTCTCGACGCTGATCGTCCCTCTTTTGAATTTTGGGGCGTTACAACTCACTCCCCCTTAAAAGAATTTCGTCCCGAAATTACAGAAAGAAAAAAGTGGTACACAAAACTTAAATTATACCTGAACGGAAAAACTCTGGATACTCCTCCAACATGGTCTGTTCTCTCACCCAAGAGAGCTCCTCACGACCGCAATTGTCCCATCGGAATTTTACGAATTTGACCTCTTTGTTCCGCAACTGCCGAATTTCTAAATCCTCTATAGCAACTGGACGAACTCGCGTCCTCAAGTCTTCCTCTATCGGCACCGATGCCGATTCGATGACCACACTAGCCTCTACTAAGGCTTTCCTCAAGACAGAGACATGGAAGACGTCGTGCGATCCACTCAGCTCCGTGGACAACACTAACCGATACGTTGCTTCTCCCACCCATTCTACAACCTCGAAAGGTCCCAAAAACCTCAGACTCAACTTGTTGAGTCGGCAAATCCGTGAAACACCTTTGAAGGGCTTGATCTTTAAATATACCCAATCGCCTACCGCGAACTTCAGCTTCCTGTGGCGAGCATTAAAATATTTTGCTTGCCGATCTTGAGCCACCTTCATGTGCTCTTGAATGGTTCGCACCAACTCACATGCATCAGCTACCACTTCTTTTCCCAAACGTTTGGTGTCTCCCAACTCTATCCAAGACAGCGGTGTTCGACACCGCCTCCCATACAAAGCTTCGTATGGCGCCATCTTGATGGTTGCTTGATAACTGTTGTTATAAGTGAACTCCACCATGAAGAGGTGATCCTCCCATTTCTTGCCGAAATCAAGAATACACATCCTCAGCATATCCTCCATAGTACGATTCGTTCTTTCGGTTTGCGCATCAGTTTGAGGATGGAAAGCCATACTGAACTTTAGTTTTGTGCCCAGAATCTTTTGAACCAACCTCCAGTCCTTGGACATGAAACATCCATCGCGATCACTAACTATACTTTTAGGCATCCCATGTAGTCCCACAATGTTGCGAACATACAACTCTACCAGCTTCTCCACGCTGTCCTTCTTCCGATTTGGGATGAAGTGAGCCACTTTGGTTAAGCGATCCATAATCACCCAAATTGCGTCATTACCCTACTGCGATCTAGGTAACCCATGCACAAAGTCCATGGAGATGTCATTGAATTTCCACTAGGGAATAGGAAGAGGCTTCAGGAACCCGCCCGGTTTCTGACACTCGGCCTTCACCAAGGCACAAGTTTGGCATCGATTCACGTATAAAGCTACGTCCCGCTTCAGTCCAGGCCACCAAAAGGATTTCTTCATATCCAGGTACATCTTTGTACTGCCCGGGTGAATGGAGTACTTTGTGAAGTGAGCCTCAAACATCAACTCCTCGTGGAGCTTGCCGGACTGTGGTACACAAATCCTTCCGTCCTTCCTCAGAATCCCATCAATCAACTCCCAGGCACTTCTCTCTCCCTTTTGAGCTTCCACCACGTATGGTTGAAACTACACATCCAACAGAGTCGCTTCCCGAATCTGATCGGACATTTCGTTTTGCATTTTGATCCAGTTCAACCAAGCCACGCTTGACTCGCCTCTTGCTACACATACCATGCCAAGGGAGTCCCAGTCCCGCACCAACCGCTCATCATGAGCGTCGATCCAATTCCCTTGCCCCGAGTATTTTTGACTCAAGGCATCTGCCACCACATTGGCTTCCTGCTGTCCAAGGTTGTAAGCCCTTGGTTGCACCAGTTAGAACCTTGAAGCGCTAGACTCCGCCATCTTCCCTTTCTCTGCGGCGCTGGGGCCGGAGCTAACCTTGTCCGGTTTCGGCTACACGTACTCACTCGAGAAAAGGGGGAAAACACAAACATCACAAACAGCATATTGCCGCAATGAATTTCTACAAAATCCTTAAAGCTCGTATGCAACATCACCGAGTCGGACTAACGGTCGCGACCACGACTTAACGCACAATGCCTAATCCAATAATGGAGCGGATCTCTAATGCAAAAACATGCCGGGGATGGACTCAATCTACCCGGAGGTTCCTCTTGAACCATGACGACCCAAACCCCTCTCATTTGAGAGATTTGGTTCCCAAAAGCTTGAAATAAAAGATGCTAAACACACATCCTACAACCAAGAGAAGAAGTGTCGTTACCTTACGACCCCTCTTCCTAGCCATGGAAACTTTGCCGGATGAAAACCACCGCAATAGACTTGCCTCTGCGGATCTGAACTCGGCTCGAGATTTGGGGCTCTGAAGCTTCTCCGGCAGCCGGATTTCTCCTTCACCTTCTTCCTTGCTCTCCCTTCTTTATAGAACTTAGAAAGAGAGTACTTGATGAAGAATGATGGTTTCCTAACCCTATTCCTGGACATAACTCAGCAAGGATAGCCCTGGAGCATCAGATCCGCTTAGAAGGAAACGAACGACCACGATCTGAACTTAAAACCAAAACACCTAGGCCGAATACGGATTGCGATATGCTCGTCTCCCAGGCCGTGTGCCTCAATCGACACTGAAACCGTCGCACCCAGAACAGGACACAGGAATTGGACACGCCCGTGTCAAACATGAAATGCCCGTGTCACTCAGTACACGCTCGTGTTACTGGGCGTGTTCGTCCATCGACACAGGATCAAAACCCACCCGAGAAGGACATGGGTAATCAGCATGCCCGTGTAGAAATTGACATGCCCGTGTTTGGCTGAACATGCCTGGGCTCCAGGCCGTGTTCAATCCCCCTACACAGCCCGACTCACAACCCAAGAAGGACACGGCCTGGGACACGCCCTTGTCGCAGGCCGTGTTCGAAGTCTCGATGATCGTAGACTGCCTTTTCATCGACTTCGCGGAAAATTTGCCGAACACGCGCACGACACGGCCTTGGACACGCCCGTGTCCCAAGCCGTGTTTAATGTCTCGACACTTCATCAAGCGCAGTTCGTCGACCACCCGAGTTCTCCATCGAACCCGAGCACGGTACGGCCATGGACACGCCCGTGTCCTAGGCCGTGTTCCCTGTCTCGACACTTCGTCGAGCGAAAATCATCGACTTCGCTGGCTCTCGACGAACTCGAGCATGACACAGCCTTGGACACAGCCGTGTCCCAGGTCGTGTGCCCCTTACCAAGACCCGAACTTGGCTCTCGACGTTGTTCGTCCCTCTTTCGAATTTTGGGGCATTACAAGAGTGGAGATTAGGCCGAATAGAGAGAGAGGAAGGAAAAGGTGGTTGACGGCCAAAGAGAGGGGAGGAGAAAGAGGGGGGGCTGAATTTTGCCTAAGGGGGGAAAAGAGAGGTAACGGGGAAATTCAAATTTTGAATTCAAATTTTCAATTTTTCATTTTCTCTAAATTCTTCATAATATGGCTATATATAGCGTACACCACTCAATCTCCTCCAATTCAAAATTTAAAAAATTCAAAAATTCAAAATGAAACTATGATGGTTATATGCACCCATCTTAATACATGAAATAAAAATACAATAATGAAATGCTTGTAAATAAAACAATGCTTAAATTAAAATTGCATTAAATCGAAATTGCTAAAAATAATAATTGATAAAATATAATAATTTGATAAAATATATAATTATAATTATTTAATTTATAATTATATATTTTATTTAATAGCGATAGCGGCGTTGGCGTCGTGGTAGAGTCCAATCCTTGAGCTTGCGACAACGATCATCACAATCCATGAACTCTCTCAGACGGGGATCAATGGCAGCCACAACAGTAATGTCTAAATCAATCATTCCCCGCTCAAAAGTACTCACCTCTGATGAGTTGATCTGAATGTACCAGTGCGGGAGAGTATTGATGAAGATCTTATAGTTTTAAAAAAGTGTATCCAAACTAAAATCTCAAACCAGGAAAGTGCACCTATCGAAATTCAATATAAGAAATGTCGTATTTAAACTCGGGGACTGTTGAGTACTTGTACTCACAAGGAAGAGCTATTATTTTATTGAACGAAAATTGGTTTTGCGAAAAAGAAACCGTTAAACTAAGAGGAGAAATACGATGATAGGAAAGCTAGCACTTGATCTAGAATCCGCTTGGGTTAGAATAAATTTCCATGAAATAAAAAAAATTAATACAAGCATCTAAATTATAACTTCAACCGCGGAGATTCTATAGCTACGAAGCACCTCTCTCGAGAATACGCATTCAACTAACCTTATGTTGATCGATTAAGACCTCTCAGCCACTCGAAAAACCTAAGCTTGCTTTAGGAGGTGAACCTCACTAATGGAATTGACTCCAATGTAGAAGAATTTTGCCTTCCTCTCTCGAGGGGTGCATGAAACTCTCTATATCCTTGAGTAATCTACTCGTATCCATAACCTCTCGGTAAATCTAGGATACGGATCTAAAATCGAATAAACATAATTTGCAACTTATGAATTCGAATAAGTTACATTCAAAGATAAATCGAAGTTCATAAAAATAGAAAGCTTGAAAATTTGAGATACAAAGGAAGAAATTTATTCCATTCCAAAGTTCATCATGATCAAGTGCTATTTAGAAATTAGCTACTCATCATGATGGGAGAGTTGCATGAAAGGTTGAAGAGAGACATGATTAAAAAAAGACTTGAAATATAGAGTTACACTATGAATTTAAAATGCATGAAATACAGTAAATAAAACAGAACTAAAGCTCCCAAAATCTCCTCCTCGGCTCTGGAATTGCCTGGAATTTATAGGCAAGTTTGCTAGATGGTCACGGCCCTAGGTCACGCCCGTGACCTAGGGCGTGTCGGGTTCAGAACCATCGTGTTCAAGTCTTCGGAACGTTGGCGCAAAACTACCAAAAATCGTTCATTGGCAGGTCACGCCCCTAGGTCACGCCTGTGACCTAGGGCGTGTTTTGTCGGTTACTGAAAACGGCGGGAAGTAGAAACGGCGGGAATAACTCCGGCCGTTGTTGGACGGGTCACGCCCATGGTCACGCCCGTGACAAAGGGCGTGTAATGCGAAAACCGCCAGGCTTTGAAACTGATGCATTAACTTGGCACACCGGGATGTCACGGCTCGCAGTCACGCCCGTGACCAAGATGTCACGCCCGTGCTAGGGCGTGTAATTTTAATCTAACGTGGATTGGAGGACTGGATCATCATCTGCGTGACAAGCCTAGTGGACATGCCCGGGTCAGCATGGTCATGCCCGTGACCAATGGGCGTTTACTTTAAAATGTCGTGGTAGTGAGCTCTGGAGCACGCGCCGGGGTCACGCCTGGATGTCACGCCCGTGACCTGGTGGTCACGCCCGTGACCGGGGCGTGTAATTTTGCACTATTTCCGGCTTTGTCCAGCTTTGTCTCCTGATCAATCCTGTAAACTCCATTTTGAAATTTGCAGCACAGATTGATCCTAAAATATGAAATTAAAGAAATTAGATAATAAAATGATATAATATATTTATAAACTAATTAATTATTGAAACTCCACCTTGTGTCAGCTATGTGCACCTATGGGGGGGGATAGGTGACGTGTAGCGCTTTTGCGGAAATTACGAATGTACCTGCACAATAAAAATAAAAAGCACAGCACACAGAATACACAGGCAATTTATAGTGGTTCCCCGACTTGGGTACATCCACTTTCCCCCCTTCGACCTATCTCCCAACAAGGGACGACTCGGTCTCTTCTCCAACAGGATTGAAATCCAATCCCTGCACTATCGGAAGGAACCCTTCCACACGTGAGAGTCAACACTCCCACAAAACGGGTTGAACCCAACCCTTACAACACGGAACAATCGTTCCTTTACAACAAAAGTAAATATAGAATGTACACGAGATACAAACTTCGTTAGGAGACTACGGTGTTCCTCTTCGTTCGACGACGTGTTCGTGAAGTCAACGAAGAGTCTACAACCTTGGTCTCTCTTGGAGAGGATCTCCCCTGAACCGGCGGCGGCAACACGAGCGGCAGCTAGCTTCGGGATCGGTGGCGACGACGATGAGCGGCTGCTGAACTTGGAGATCCAAACTTCGTAGCGAAGCTAGCTTGGTCTTCCAATGGTCACACGAGGATCGGCCGTCTCGATCGATTCGGACGGGGAAGTTTTTCCCGATCAACAAATCGAGAGACAAGAGATCTCTGGATAGACACGTGAGACTCAAGGCTTTGCTGAGCTTCTGTCGCCGGAGATCGGGAAGAAAAGCGATCAGCTGCGGCGACGGACTAGTGCGAGCGGCGACGGAGCTATTTCGCGATTTTAGGGTTTGCTCTGCTCGGCTTCTTTCTGTCTAGGTATTCCGTTCAAAATACCCGTATATAAATACTGTAGATGCTTTCCAAAATGACCATTGTGGGACCCACAAGCTGAATCCCAAAGTCCCGGTCCAGAATCTTAACAGCGGCAGAATCCGGTTCAGGAAGTTCCAGAAAAACGCCCAAGTCAAAATCGGTGAGAATCGAAAGTGATTCTCGCCGAGTCGCCGAGAATCAAAGGTGATTCTCGACGATTCGGCGAGAATCAAGGATGATTCTCGTCGAATTTGCCTTGGTTGCACGCACTGCTTTAGGCCAGGTCGAGACGGCGAGAATCAACCAGTGATTCTCGACGATTCGACGAGAATCACTAGTGATTCTCGCCGAATCGGCTCGTCGATTCTTACTTAGAAGCAGAGGTGCTTGCTTAGAAGTGGCTGGGTCGAGTTCGGCGAGAATCAACTTCTGATTCTCGTCGAATCGGCGAGAATCACAAGTGATTCTCGTCGAATCGGCGAGAATCACTTGTTGATTCTCATCGATTTAAACTTAGACGAATTTTCGTCTTTCCACCTATGAGGTGCTCCTTGACCCATCCTTGCTCCTTGTCTGCTCCTGCATATTTACAGCCCTGTGCTTGAAAATAAGTGCACTCCAATAGAGAGAATACACGTAGGCCAACACACTGATCTGTTCAACGAGGGATTACGTCGTGCAGACCCGTGTATATTGACCTACTGCACCCTGACATTGGTGTGCACTTAGCGTGGAAAAACTGCAAGCACAACTAGAAAGATTTTATCAAATACATAGTCTATTGACCTTAGCTTGTCCAGGGGCTTCTTCAAATCAGGTACATTGTGGATACAATACCCAACAATCTCCCCCTATTTGAAGAAGCCTAAACCCTACAAGCTAAGGTGAATAGAGCAAATGGGAATGAAAACCATAAACTTAAAATGGAGTTGAGTGAGTTATCCCTTACCAATACCAATTTCTTGGGAGCAAGCTTGGAGCCACCTTAGCCTTAGCCGAGAGGGTAATCTCCCCCTTTTTGGCTTCTGCAAATCGGGGTCTGTAGCGTTTGGCCCTTTGCTCCCCCTCAGTTCTTGCATCTGTACTCACGCTGGAGTTCCTTGCTCCCCCTCAGATCATGCACGAGCCTGGAGCTTCTGTAGTCTTCATTCCTCATAATTGAGCATCCCCAATTCAGTCTTGAAAAGATTGAACTTGGCCTCGTCTAAGGGGTTTGTGAATATATCAGCAATCTGCTTATCTGTGGGGACATAACACAGAGAGATGTCCTTGTTTTCCACGTGCTCCCGAATGAAGTGGTAGCGCACTTCAATATGCTTCGTTCTGCTGTGCGATACAGGATTGTTGGCAATGACAATTGCACTGGAGGAGTCGCAGTACATGGGTACTTCCTTGAACTGAAGGTCGTAGTCGGCTAACTGGTTTCTGATCCATAGAAGTTGTGTACAACAGCTTCCTGCTGAGATGTACTCAGACTCTGCTGTGCAGGTTGCAACACAATTCTGTTTCTTGCTGTTCCATGAGATAAGCCTCCTGCCGAGGAATTGACACGTCCCGGAGGTGCTTTTCCTGTCATCCCTGCTCCCTGCAAAATCAGCATCTGAAAAGCCTATTAGCTCGACATCATTGTTTCTCGGGTACCACAAGCCAAGATTAGGAGTACCTTTAAGGTATCTTAGAATTCGCTTTACAGCGATATAGTGAGATTCCTTAGTGTTCACCTGATATCGGGCACAGACACATGTGGAGAACATAATATCCGGTCTACTGGCAGTAAGGTAGAGCAGGGATCCAATGATGCTTCTGTATTTGGTTTCATCGAAAGGTTTACCTTTCTCATCCTTATCCAGAGACATTGTGGATCCCATTGGAGTCCTCATAGAGGTTGCACTCTCCATACCGAATTTCTTAAGGAGTTCAGTTGTGAACTTCGTCTGAGAGATGAAGATTCCATCCTCAGACTGTTTCACTTGAAGTCCTAAGAAATACTTGAGCTCTCCCATACTGCTCATTTCAAACTTTCCTTGCATAAGTTTAGAAAACTTTTTGCAAAGATTGTTGTCCGTTGAGCCGAATATTATGTCATCGACATAGATTTGCACCAGCAAAATCTTGCCTTTGACTTCCCTGAGAAACAATGTTTTATCTATTTTACCTCTGGAGAACTTGTTCTCAAGAAGAAAACTAGATAAAGTCTCATACCAAGCTCGTGGAGCCTGTTTAAACCTATATAAGGCCTTATTAAAAAAATAAACGTGATTGGGATAAGTAGGATCGACAAAACCTGGGGGTTGAGCGACGTATACTTCCTCTTTCAGGTCTCCGTTCAGGAATGCCGATTTCACATCCATTTGATAGACTGTGAATCCTTTGTGTGAAGCATACGCTAGGAACAGCCTGATTGCCTCGAGCCTTGCTACTGGTGCGAAGGTCTGGTCTAAGTCAATCCCTTCCTCCTGTCTGTAACCTTGAGCCACCAGCCTGGCCTTGTTCTTTATGATGACACCATGTTCATCCAGCTTATTTCTGAAGATCCACTTCGTGCCAATCACATTCTGTTTGTATGGTCTGGGAACCAGCGTCCAAACATTGCAACGTTCGAATTGATGTAGTTCCTCTTGCATGGCCAGAATCCATGCCGCATCCTTGTTCGCCTCGTCGAACTTCTTTGGCTCTACCTGTGACAGGAAGCTAAGATGCAATACTTCGTTAATAGTACCTCTTCGAGTTCTGACACCGACACGAGGATCTCCGATGATCTGATCTCTAGGATGATCCCTCACGTGCCGGAGCTCAAGAAGTCTGGCGTCTGGATCTTCGACTACTTCTTGTGCTTCTCCTTCTTCTAAGATATATGTTCCATTTTGATCTTCAACATTTTCAGATGACGTGGAGGTGGAAACTTTGACGTACTTAGGAGCGTCATCTTTAGCGGTCTCATCCAGATTCAGCTGTTCAAGTCGAGCACCTGCATCTTCAAGAATACAACTGGAAGAATTGCTGTTAAGCAAACTTCCTTCATCAAATACAACATTTATTGATTCTTCTACCACTATAGTTTTCTTATTGAAGACCCTATATGCCCGACTATGGGAACTATAGCCCATGAATATGCCTTCGAAGCATTTTTCACCGAATTTAGTACGCGGGTACTTCCCATTATTCAGTACATAGCATCTGCAACCAAAAATCCTCAAGTAGGACATGGTTGGTTTCCTGCCTTTCAGTAGCTCGTAGGGCGTCTTACGATGATGCTTGTTGATCAATGCTCGGTTTTGTACATGACAAGCTGTATTGACACCCTCTGCCCAGAAGTATTCCGGGAGAGAAGCGTCTTTCAACATTATCGTGCAGGCTTCAATGAGAGTTCTATTTCTCCTCTCCGCAACTCCATTTTAATGAGGAGTGCGCGAGGAGGAAAACTCATGAAAGATACCTTGTTCTTCACAAAATTCTGTCATTGCACCAGATTCGAATTCTGTTCCATGGTCACTTCTAATTTTGACCACGGAGCAGTTAAATTCATTCTGAACCTGCTTGACAAAATTAGTGAAGATGTCAAACGTATCTGACTTTCGTTTCAAAAAGAACACCCATGTAAACCGAGAATGATCATCAACTATCACTAGCGTATAGGACTTGCCTCCCAAGCTATGAACTTGCATTGGACCAAACAAGTCCATATGTAAAAGGTAAAGACATCGGGAAGAGTCTTTGTCTGCGATGCTCTTAAAGGTAACCCGAGTCTATATGCCCATCTGGCATGCAGGACAGGGGCTATCTTTGATGCACTTGATGCTGGGAACATTCCTTACCAAGTTCTTAGAAAACAGCATACTAATTGTCTTGAAATTAATATGTGCCAATCTCTTGTGCCATTATTCACAAAGAGATGCACTGCCTGTTGCCACAAGGCATACGGGGGTAGATGAATCTAAACTGAGAAAATCTAAACATAAGATATTTCTGCTCCTAATGCCTGATAATACCGTTTCAGAAGAGGTACGTGAAATTATCAGACATTTATCCTTGCAGAACTTAACGTCATAACCTTTATCACATAACTGACTTACACTGATCAGGTTATGGTTTAACCCTTCAACATAAGCCACGTCGGTGATAGAGATTATACCGTTGGGAATCATACCATAACCTCTAGTGACTCCTCGATCTGACCCTCCAAAGATGACTTTGGGTCCATTCTCAACTGGAGTGTAATCACGCAGCAGGCTTCTTGTCCCGGTCATATGCCGGGAGCATCCACTGTCCAAATACCAGATCGGCGTTTTGGTGGCCTTTGGACATTCCTGCAAAACAAAATTAATTTGCCTTAGGAACCCAATCGAACTTGGGTCCTAGATTCCTGGTTAGCACACTCCCCCTCGGTTGGTTAACCCTACGAGTGGTCGGTCTCGCATTGCTAACATAGGGAGTCTCGTAATTCCTTGGATTAAACCAACAATCCACGGCAAAGTGACCAACTTTGCCACAGCACCAATAGTCGAATCTGTTGTACCTCTTCCTAGGCTCCTGCCTTACCCTGGGAACGGTGGGTACTGCTGGGGCCTTGGATCTGGAGGTGGAGGCCTCATGGTGACAACAGTCACATGACTTTGTCACCTTCTGTATAACAGGCTTGGCTTTTGGTGCCTGCTTTCCATTATGGCCGCTAGAGAACGGACCATAATTTCCTATGTGGATTTCCTCATAAGGTGCCTTGAAGGCACTCTCACCGAAGTTCCGGGGAAAGTTCCAACCGTCATACCGGCTCTTTGGCTTTGCAACCGAGGGCCGGAAATGATGCCCAAATGTTGACTCAAAGTCATGTTGGTTGCAAGGAAAGCCAGGCTTTCTGAACGCAACAGGACTAAGAGGAGACTTACCCTTTTCATCAGCAGAGGCCTTCTTGGCGGCCTTATTCTTCCTCTGGTTCTTGTTTCTCCTAGATGAAGAACCAGATACCCCTATATGCCCCAAGCCAGCTCCTTTGGCCTGAGCAGAGAAGGTATCAACGACTGGAAGAACTGTTTTTGGCATGGAGAAGCTCTTGACAATCTTCCTTTCTGCCGCAAGTAGTTCTTCCAACTTGTCGACTTCCTCCTGCTTTAGATCAAGGAGCTTCAAAGACTCTGAATGCTTTGAAGTCAGGTCAAGGTGTTCCTGTCGGAGAGAAATCAAGCTAGTGACCTCTTCCCTTAGGGATACACACTCACCCTTAAGGAATTTTACTTCCTTCTTCTCAGCCTTCAGTCTCTTTCGGCACTCATCGAAAGTGTTGAGCAGAAGCTCATACTTGTCGAGGAGCTCAGCTTCACGGGCCGAAGGGCCATCCTCAGGTTCATCATCCTGAGACTCAGGATCAGAGTCGGAGTCGGATAGAGGGGTGTGAGCTTTTACCTTCCCAGTAAATGGGGGACATTCTCCTTCTGAGTCGGAGCGACCCACCAGCCCGAAGTAGGCTTCCTCATCATCACTGGAGTCTGAGGAATCAGACTCACTTAGTGTCTTTGGCCTTCTGGCGATGTAGCTCCGCTCCTTCTTCTTATCTCTGGAGGATTTGAGCTCCTCTCCTTTCCCATTTTCTCTTTTGCTTTGATAGCAGTCGGCCACGACGTGTCCTGGCTTATTGCATCCAAAGCAAATAATATCAGAAGAACGATGTTTGTTAGGTTTAGATGCATACCTGTCAGAAGAATAATTTTTCTTTTGATGCCTGGAGGAGGAGCTGTCTTTCTTTCTTTGATTCCTCATCTTGAGGAACTTCTTGAACTCTCGGGTGATGAGGGAGAAATCCTCCTCCGACAGCTCTGAGCCGGAGGAGCATGGTTCAGAGTCCTCCTCCTCTTCCTTATTCCTCGCACGGTATGACATCGCACCCTTGCCCTTTCTGTAGTAACTGGCTTTTAGGGCCACAGTCTTTTCTTTTGCAGCAGCCTTCTCTGCTTCTTCCTCTGCTTTCCTGGTGTTCAGCTGAAGCTCATAGGACATCAGCTTCCCAAACAGGATTTGTGGATCAGTTTCTGCTAGTCTGCCAAATTCTCTGATGGCGCAGATCTTTGTGTCCCATTCCTTAGTAAGGGACCTAAGGAATTTGTCATTGAGTTCACCATTGGTGAACACTCTTCCGTAGCCCTTGAGGGCATTAACAATCTTTAGGAAGTTCTCGTAGGTGACTCCGATCTCTTCCTTAGGCCCTTGTCTGAAGGCCTCATACTTCTGGTTCAGGAGGGATCTCCGATCATGCCTCACTTCATCTGTGCCCTCCATTAGGATGATCAGGCACTGCCAGATCTCCTGTGCTGTCCTGCAGTTGCTGAAGTTTTGCATCATAGAGTCATCAACTACGCTGACCAGGATGTTTCTTGCCTTCATGTCAAGGCCCACTAGCACCATCTCGTCCTTGTCCATTTCAGAAAGTGTCTTCGGCACTTTCTTGGTGGGATCAATGGTGGAGACCTTAGTGGGGACATAAGGTCCCTCCAGCACGATCATGAACAGTCGAGGATCCACTGCTTCCATGTAGAACCTGATCCTTTCCTTCCAGATAGGAAAGTTGAGCCTGTTGCACACTGGGATCTTGCCGGAGTACTTGAGCCCGTCCATGGTAGATGTATGCCTCCTTGTTGACACTAGTGGCAGGATTCAACTCAAGGTATTAACCTTTTTGATGAGCAACCTCGCTCTGATACCACTTGAAAGTCCACCTAGTGTCAGCTATGTGCACCTATGGGGGGGAGGGGGTGCATAGGTGACGTGTAGCGCTTTTGCGGAAATTACGAATGTACCTGCACAATAAAAATAAAAAGCACAGCACATAGAATACACAGGCAATTTATAGTGGTTCCCCGACTTGGGTACATCCACTTTCCCCCGTTCGACCTATCTCCCAACAAGGGACGACTCGGTCTCTTCTCCAACAGGATTGAAATCCAATCCCTGCACTATCGGAAGGAACCCTTCCACACGTGAGAGTCAACACTCCCACAAAACGGGTTGCACCCAACCCTTACAACACGGAACAATCGTTCCTTTACAACAAAAGTAAATATAGAATGTACACGAGATACAAACTTCGTTAGGAGACTACGGTGTTCCTCTTCGTTCGACGACGTGTTCGTGAAGTCAACGAAGAGTCTACAACCTTGGTCTCTCTTGGAGAGGATCTCCCCGGAACCGGCGGCGGCAACACGAGCGGCGGCTAGCTTCGGGATCGGCGACGACGACGATGAGCGGCTGCTGAACTTGGAGATCCAAACTTCGTAGCGAAGCTAGCTTGGTCTTCCAACGGTCACACGAGGATCGGTCGTCTCGATCAATTCGGATGGGGAAGTTTTTCCCGATCAACAAATCGAGAGACAAGAGATCTCTGGATAGACACGTGAGACTCAAGGCTTTGCTGAGCTTCTGTCGGCGGAGATCGGGAAGAAAAGCGATCAGCTGTGGCGACGGACTAGTGCGAGCGGCGACGGAGCTATTTCGCGATTTTAGGGTTTGCTCTACTCGGCTTCTTTCTGTCTAGGTATTCCGTTCAAAATACCCGTATATAAATACTGTAGATGCTTTCCAAAATGACCGTTGTGGGACCCACAAGCTGAATCCCAAAGTCCCGGTCCAGAATCTTAACAGCGGCAGAATCCGGTTCAGGAAGTTCCAGAAAAACGCCCAAGTCAAAATCGGTGAGAATCGAAAGTGATTCTCGCCGAGTCGCCGAGAATCAAAGGTGATTCTCGACGATTCGGCGAGAATCAAGGATGATTCTCGTCGAATTTGCCTTGGTTGCACGCACTGCTTTAGGCCAGGTCGAGACGGCGAGAATCAACCAGTGATTCTCGACGATTCGACGAGAATCACTAGTGATTCTCGCCGAATCGGCGAGAATCACTTGGTGATTCTCGTCGATTCTTACTTAGAAGCATAGGTGCTTGCTTAGAAGTGGCTGGGTCGAGTTCGGCGAGAATCAACTTCTGATTCTCGTCGAATCGGCGAGAATCACAAGTGATTCTCGCCGATTCTCGTCGATTTAAACTTAGACGAATTTTCGTCTTTCCACCTATGAGGTGCTCCTTGACCCATCCTTGCTCCTTGTCTGGTCCTGCATATTTACAGCCCTGTGCTTGAAAATAAGTGCACTCCAATAGAGAGAATACACGTAGGCCAACACACTGATCTGCTCAACGAGGGATTACGTCGTGCATACCCATGTATATTGACCTACTGCACCCTGACATTGGTGTGCACTTAGCGTGGAAAAACTGCAAGCACAACTAGAAAGATTTTATCAAATACATAGTCTATTGACCTTAGCTTGTCCAGGGGCTTCTTCAAATCAGGTACATTGTGGATACAATACCCAACAATTATTAAATAAAAAATATATAAAAATATGGATAAAATTAGAGTTATCAAATACCCACATACTTACTCATTTGCTCGTCACGAGCAAACAACTTTTCATGGAGAGTAGAAAAATTTTAATGCTAAAAACGAAAATTGAACCTAAGGAGTAGAATGTGAAGTCTTATGCCTATGCGCGTAGTTATTATTGTAGAAAAACCTACTAAGCATACAAATTAGTTTTTACTTTTCTAAAATGTGTTTTCACTAATTATTTTTACTTCGAAAATGAAAAGCCGGTAAATCTTAAAATCACGTTTAGGGAGAAAGTAGCGTGCTTACTAAGATAATATTGCACAAATCGAAGATCGGGATACCCTCCAAAGAAATCCATCAATGTAAATGGCCACAGGTTTGCCCTTTCACACTCTCGCCACAACACTAGTTTAACTTATAAGCACAAATCAGTAGGGCTTAACTAGGTTGAAATGTAGGCTTAGGTTTTTGGTTTGGAAAATCAAAGATAAAAACGATGGTTAGACACATCAAAACCTAATGAGAGCTTGCACAAAAGAAATAAATTGAAGACCTCCGCCAATTCCTAAATTCTTTTGCTTCTTTTTCTTAACATGTTGAATTTTTTTTCAACTTCCTCTATTTATTTTCATTTTTTTATATTTTTTTCTTTTTTTTTCTTTTTTTTACAGGAGGAATGAAAAATAAAACAACTCTTTTTTTTTCAATTAGCCACCAAAATAAAATGGCTCCTAATCACTCATAAACCGATTTTGTATATATAATTTCAAGCTCGGTCTTAGGTGTGTAATTAGGATGCTTTTTAGGCTTTGGTAGTAAAATGTTGGTGGAGCTAAAACAAAAGGAAGGGTATAGGTTCAAATTGGCTTAGCAAAGATAAAACGTTGGGTAAGGGTGCAAAGGCTCAAAGTTGCCAAAAGAAGTGCCTAAATCATTTTTATGCTAATGAGTTTAACCTATGCAAAGTCTTGAGAATACCTAGAGAGCAAGTTCTAGACATCGAGAAAGAATACCTCTTTCTTGATCCGCGAAATATCTCTCTAGTAAATTTCTACACACTATCCTAGACTATTCTTAGATTTTACCGGTTTCAAAGTAAAAGTAAAATAAACTATTTCTACGCATTTAGAAAAATAAAAATCTAATTGTATGCTGAATATTTAATTCTACTTAAATTCTACAAACATGTGCACTTGACTAGAAACACAACATGGTCAACAGTTCTACTTCAAAATTCAAAATTCAATTAAAGCCTCAAAATCTTCTAAACACTATATAAGAATTGAATACTATGGATGTCGCATGTGAATAAATATAGAAATAAAGATTTCTCTAATTTTAAAATTAACCAAAATTTTGTTGTTATTTCTTAGACTTCCCAAGGTATACCCTGTGAAGAGCTCTCACCGGTACTAGGATGTAAGATGGGGTGATATCCCAAACGTCCCTTTCTAAGAAATTTAATTTCGATTTTTTTTTGAAATTATTGATATTTCTGTTTTTTTGTATTTTTGTGAAGTAAAAATAAAATTTGAAAATTGAAAATTTTTTTTATGATTTTTTTGAAAATATTTTATGATTTTTTTGTATGTTTTGCTTGTGAAATATCCCCCCAGACTTAAACAATACATTGTCCCCAATGGAAAAATAAGTACAAAAAAGAAAAAGGAGACTTCCCTGAAGCGGGCAAATCAACAACAAAGTATACCTGTAAGAAATGACTGAAGCAAAACATATTTTTGATATATTTTTTTTAATAAAAATAAAAGATACATGGCAAGTGAAAAGAAAAAATACAAAGAAAAGATACATGATGACCAGCTATACCCCAAAGAAAAGAACTAATCCTCATCGCTAGCACCCCCCGCGGTTGATAATGAGTTCTCAGATCCGCGAACTCACGTGTAATATGCGCCACGGAAGAAGCGTGGCTCTGCTCAAGCGCGGCAAAATGTGCATCAAAAGTAGTAAAACGGTTGTCAAAATTTGTCTGCATCTAATTTAGGCAAGTGTAAATCAACCCAAATTGATGATCTCAATAGTTTTGAGGGTCGACGCTAGGGTAGAGGGAATAGGAGGTGGAGGAATCGGGGGAGAGAGATGAGCACCGCTGGGACTGGCACCGAAATTAAGATCAAGATCCCCGACACCGAACGCTAGGGGGATAGCCTCAAATTCTCCATCTCATCGCCGCGCAAGGCCAAGGGCCTGGAGGGTCTGGAACTGAATGACTTGCGGCGTCTGAATGCAGCTCAGTCACGGAAGAGCATCCTAAAGACCGATCTGCTTGGCAAGAAAAGTTATGAATTTCCCACCGTGCACCGCTCCCAACCTCACATTTTCGGCTTGGTGTCGAAAGAAAATTGCGAGCATATAACCAAGGTTGAGCGGGACCCAGTAAAACATACTATATAAATATAGTAAATCTACCCGAGTCACCACTCCATGGCTGTCGCCGTGACCAGAAAGAGTAAAGATGAGGAGGTTGTGGAGAATGCGGAAGGCGGGGGAAATGAGGTGGTTGCCTTTAGATTTCTTTGGGGTGTAGGGTGCGGTGTCATTACTGAGTTCCGCCCAAAAGGTGAGAAGGTTGACATTGGGAGGGAAATCAGTAAGGAGACCGAGATAGACGGGAGATTGGGAGAAAGCCTTAGAGCAAAATCTCATTGCGACATTGAGTTGGCGGATGGTGAGTTGATGCATCACCCCACCCATGCGAAAAATGATGAAATCATCATTCACCGCCCCACGGAACTCAAATGACGCCAACAACTCGACGGTGAGTTGAAGGAAGTCATGCTCCGAAATGGAGAAGAGGGAACTCCATCCAGGGGTGGATAGAAATTCCCTAACCAAATCCGCCGCTCCAAAGGTTGCAAGGATCGGCCAATTCAAGATGTGGAATACGCCAAGGGGTTTGGCGCGCAGGCGATCGCTCCATTCCTACTGGGTTTGGTTTTCAAAAATGTGCATGGCTTCCGCTACGGTGGGATCGGCGGGGTGCTCAGAGGAGGAAGCGGTGGAGTGAGGGTGGTGGCGAGGCATTGTCGAAGGAGGGAGGAAAATGGGTTTTCGGGTTGGATATGGGAAGAAAGAAGGGCTGGAAGGTGTGGAGAAATGAGAGGGGGAGAAGTCCTATTTATAGGATTTTTGGGTAGGTCACGCCGCCATGTCACGCCCATGACAGGGGGCGTGTCAAGCTCAGGCTAAAATAGGAAGGAATCCGAGGCTTACTGCCTCGGATTTGCGGGTCACGCCCCCACGACACGCCCGTGTCTCTAGGGCATGTTAGTGGGTATCCTAGGGGGCCGCATGGGAATCCAAGGCGCTGGTATCAGATTCCACTGCCACGCCCCAGGTCACGCCCGTGACCTGGGGCGTGTCACATAAAAAATGAAAATGGAAGGGAGTCCGAGGCATTGACTGTGTCATTGCCTTGGATTCACGTGATACGGCCTAGGGTCACGCCCGTGACCCTGAGGAGTGTAACTGAAATGGATAAAATTTTTTTTGGGGGGTTTTGTGGTTTGGGGTTTTCCGGCTAAGTCATAGCCATGACATTCTGTTATCACGGGCGTGATAGGGATTGTCACGGGCGTGATTAGGAAAAAATATTCGTTTGTCCTAATCCATTTTGTCGAACGAAATTCCGCACGGGTCATCCCCGTGACCATTGAAGGTCATGCCCGTGACTAAAACGAAAGACGAACGAGAAACTACGCTCGACGAAAGCACTCTCGAGTTTCGCAAGACGAACTAAACATGGCTCTGTCACTCTCGTGACCCATAGGTCACGACCGTGACAGAGGCATGTATGAACAGAATTATTTTTCCTTTTTTTGTTGTTTTTTGTTTTGTTTTTTTTGTTAGATTCAGATAAAGTAGAAAAAAAAACAAAAGTTACCGACTTGAAGAATCACGTAGGCTTGACGCTCGACCCCGTCCGATCATCATGCAACGATGTCCTTCAAACCTGCAAAAACTTAGATAGAAAATTAAAATAAAACGAAAAGATAACCATGGGATGCCTCCCACGAGCGCTTTGATTATGGTCGTTAAGCTCGACCAAAGTGGGGCACTAATTTATGGGTTCGGGAGATTGATTTCCTCCCGGTGCTCATTAGTAGTATCATCGGCGAAAAATATTTTCAGTCGTTGCCCGTTCTCTTTGATTTCGCCTATTTTCGGTTGCGAGATAAGGACCGTCCTGTAGGGCCAAACCTCCTTTACAACAAAGGGGCCGGACCAACGTGACTTAAGTTTACCCAAAAATAAGCGTAAGCGCGAGTTATATAGAAGGACTTGGTCTCCCGGTTGGAAGTTTTTTGGGTGCTTAATTTTTTTATCATGATAAAATTTGGTGCGCTCCTTATAGAGTTTATTATTCTCATAAGCGAGGGAGTGCCACTCATCGAGCTTGTTAATTTGGAGTTTACAGAGCTCGGATGACAAATTTTCATCAAGATTTAAAAATTTAAGTGCCCAAAAGGCAAGATGCTCAAGTTCAACTGGTAAATGACATGCTTTCCCATACACCAATCGATACGGCATACAACCGATGACGGTCTTATACGCGGTCCGATAAGCCCATAGAGCATCATCAAGCTTGACCGACCAATCCTTCCTACTAGTAGAAACCGTTTTTTCTAAAATACGTTTGATTTCACGGTTAACTACTTCTACCTGGCCACTTATTTGAGGGTGATAGGGGGTGGCTAACCTATGTGTAACGCCATATTTAGATAAAACTTTAGCAAATTGTGCGTTACAAAAGTGGGTGATCCTATCACTAACTATTGCCCGCGGTTCTCCAAATCATGAAAATAATTTTTTAAGAAATTGGGTTACGACTCGGGCGTCATTAATGGAAAGGGCTTGCGCTTCCGCCCACCTTGACATGTAGTCGAATGGTGCCAAAATATATTTATTTCTATAGGACAGTGGTAGTGGTCCAACAAAGTCGATCCCCCATAAATCAAAAACTTCAATTTCTAAAAATGAATTCAATGGCATTTCATCATGGCAGGAAATATTACCTAAGCGTTGGCATCATTCACAACGACTTACATGGGCGTGAGCATCCTTGAAGATGCTTGGCCAATAGAAGTCTGCTTCAAGTATTTTTCGCGCCGTCCGATTAGCATTATAGTGCCCACCGGCGGGTCCCTCGTGGCAATGTTTTAGAATTTGTGCGCCTTCCTCATGAGAAACACACCTCAACACTACTTGGTCCGCGCAAACATAGAAAAGAAAGGGATCCTCCCAATAATAATTTTTCAAATCGGAAAAGAATTTCTTCTTTTCTTGATAAGAAAAAGTATTCGGGAGGAATCTCGCAACAAGATAATTTTCAAAATCGGCAAACCAAGGAGTGGGGAGAGTAATTACCTTATTAATAGCGAGAAGGCGTTCCTCTAGAAAAGTGTCGTCAATATCCTCCTCTATGAGTTCCTCCGAAATGGGATTCTCCAACCGAGAAAGATGATCAGCCGCCAAGTTCTCCGCTACACTTTTGTCGCGAATCTCCAAGTCAAATTCTTGGAGGAGTAAGATCCACCTAATCAATCGCGGCTTTACATCTGTTTTTACTAGCAAATATCTCAAAGCCGGATGATCGGTAAAAACAGTAATCTTTGACAAGGTTAGATATGATCAGAAGTTGTCAAATGCGAAAATTACGGCTAATAATTCATTTTCGGTAGTCGTATAATTTTCCCGTGCGGCAGTGAGTGTTTTGCTCGCATAATATATAGGATGAAAATTTTAATTAATGCGTTGTCCTAAGACCTCAGCTATAACAAAACTACTAGTGTCACACAAGATCTCAAAAGGAAGGTCCCAATTTGGAGCAATCATGATAGGAGCGTTAATCAATTTTTCTTTTATAAGAGAAAAAGCATGCAAACAATTTTCATTAAAAAGAAACGACGCCTCTTTTTCTAATAATTGAGGAAGAGGCTTTGTTATTTTAGAAAAATCTTTAATAAACCCACGATAGAAACCGGCATGCCCCAAAAAACTATGAACGACCTTGACATTTAAAGGGGGAGGTAGCTTTTCTATAGTTTCAATTTGAGCTTTATCTACCTATATGCCCTTGCTTGAAATTTTATGGCCTAAAACCAAACCTTCTTGTACCATAAAATGACACTTCTCCCAGTTTAAAACTAAATTCATGTCCTCACATCTTTGGATTACACGGGAAAGGTTTGTCAAACATGAATCGAACGAATCTCCAAAGACGGAGAAGTCGTCCATGAAGACTTCCTTTATATCCTCCACTAGCTCGTCAAAAATCGCTAGCATACACATTTGAAAGGTTGTTGGCGCATTGCATAACCCAAAAGGCATCCTCTGATAGGCGAAGGTGTCGAACGGACAAGTGAAGGTTGTTTTCTCTTGATCCTCGGGCGCAATTGGGATTTGGAAATATCCCGAAAGACCGTCAAGAAAATAATAAAATGAGTGCCCGGATTTGGTCAATGAACATTAAAGGAAAATGATCCTTGTGGGTTGTATCATTTAATTTCCGGTAGTCGATGCACACCCGCCATCCGATAACGGTTCGAGTAGGGATTAATTCATTCTTATCGTTAGGCACTACCGTTAACCCTCCTTTCTTGGGCACCACTTGGACTGGGCTTACCCAAGTGCTATCCGAAATCGGATAGATTATGCCCGCATCTAATAATTTTATTACCTCCGCCTTAACTACCTCCTACATGTTAGGATTTAGCCGGCGTTGAGGTTGAATGGTTTTATGTGCGTGTTCTTCTAACAAAATTTTGTGGGTGCATAAGGAGGGATTAATCCCTCTCAAATACGCGATCTTCCACGCAATTGCGTGACGATGAAGTTTTAAAATATTTGATAGTTTAATTTTTTTCTTCATCGGTCAAGTAGGTCGACACAATAACGGGAAGTCTTGAATCCTCCGCTAAAAATAAAACTATAAATGATCGGGTAATTGTTTTAATTCTAGCTTGGGAGGTTCATCATAAGAAGTTCTCAAATGATCACTATCAACTTCCAAAATTTCGTAAATAGGCGTGCGAGTGATCGAAACAATATCATTATTTTCATGAGCAACTAAATCTAAATTTCCAAAATCTTCATCATGATCAATAGATGATAGAGAATGTTCAGAAAAAGGAATGAAGTCTTCTTCGGCAGAACTCTCCAAATAGTAACATGAGTCGTCATTTTAGAGTGAATTTTTCATATACGAGTCAATAGTAAAGGTAACTTCTTCATCTCTGACACTAAGGAGAAGTTTACCGTTACTAACGTCTATAATTGCGCGCGAGGTGGCAAGAAAAGGGCGATCGAGAATAAGTGGTACGTCGGTGTCCTTTCGATGTCAAAGATGACAAAATCTACCGGAAAGATAAATTTGTCAACTTTGACAAGCACATCCTCAATAATCCCCATAGGGAGCTTGACAGACCGATCCGCCAATTGAATGCACATTCTTGTGTGTTTAGGCTCTCCTAATCCCAACTTCTTCACTAAAGAATAAGGCATTAAATTAATTGAGGCGCCTAGATTGGCTAATATACGTTTTACTAATAAATCGCCAAAAAAACAAGGAATAGAGAAACTACCCGGAGCGGGTAATTTATTAGGCAATTTATTAAGTAAAACTTTCGAGCACTCCACTTTCAATTAAACTGTGGAGATATCCTCAAGTTTCTTTTTATTGGACAAAAGTTCCTTGAGGTACTTGGCATACTTTGTCATTTGTGCTATCACTTCGCAAAATGGTAAATTTATTTGAATATGTTTAAACATATCTAAAAATTTATCGTGATGCTCATCCACCCGATCGTTATGCATTCGAGACGGATAGGGAAGAGGTGGTTGATAAGCCTTTGGTTTATTATAATTAGAAGGCTTAGGAGTAGGAGAAGGTGATGTTGAAATTATTACCTCTTGTTCAACCAGATTTGAAGAAGTGTGTACCTCTTTCCCGCTCCATAGAGTGATAGCCTTCGCTTGCTCCTCTGGGTTGGGCTCCGTATTGCTCGGTAGTACTCCTTGTTGGCGATCGGTGAGTATTTTAGCGATTTGCCCAATTTGGTTCTCCAAACTACGAAGAGATCCAGTAAGATTCCAGATATTGGCATCATTTGTAGTCGCATATTTGGTGACCAACTCCTCGAGATTAGGAGCTTTTGGAGCCTGTGGCGGAAAATAACCGGGTGAAATTGTGTTTGGGGGGAGAGCCGCATTCCCTGGATTAATCCAAGAAAAGTTGGGGTGGTTCCTTAAACCCGGGTAATAAGTGTTACCAAAATTATTACCCGAATTATAAGGTGGCTGATTCGGATTACCCATGTAATCCACATGTTCGGCAATGGTGGAATGTTACCAATATTGGGGTTGACAGGTAGGTGTAGACGAGGAAGTGGACATCTCGGCTATTTGTTTTTGTAGTTTCTCAACCTGGAGAGATAAACTAGAAACCATATCTATTTCATACATCCCGGACGGTTTGGGTGGACGAGACCAAGGTGTACTCCACTGATACGTGTTCATGGTCATTCCTTCTATAAGTTCTTGGGCGGCCACCGGTGTTTTGTTATTTAACGTTCCACCGGCGGTGGCATCAATATGTTGCCTCGTTTGTTGATTGAGGCCATTATAGAAGGTTTGGATTTGCAACCAATCGGAGATTGCATGATGCGGACAACGGCGAAGCAATTCTTAAATCGCTCCCAAGTATCATATAACGTTTCCGTATCAACTTGGGAGAAATATGTAATATCATTGCGCAACTTGGCCATTTTTGCGGGTGGAAAATACTTTGTGAGAAATTTTTCCGTCATCTCGGCCCAAGTAGTGATGGATCCTCTTAGTAAAGACGCTAACTGATGCGCCCGCGAACAGACTCTTACTGTGGTTGGTTCGGTGAGTCGATCGCCGCGGGCGTGCTAATAGAGGCAAGTGCACCTATCGCAAGTAGTACTCGATATTCGGGGGAATACCGAGGTCGTATTGTTCTCGGGGTCGTGTTGACTATTCTTACTCCTCCGGGAGGACTATTATTTTACTGAAAGGAAGGTGGATTTTTTTTTACTTAATAAAAGACGGAAAGCAAAGGAGCGAAAAAAAACGATTTAGAAAATTTTCGATGAAGGGTTAACGCTCGACATCGAATCGGATTAAGACTAAAACAATTTTTAATAATAAAAAGACTTAGATTTCAAATTAATAATAAGACAACTTGGCCGTGGAGGTTCCACAAATGTGAGCTCACCTAGCTATAGGGATATCGCTCACCTAAACGTTAAGACTATTCGACCGAACGTTAGTACGATGAAGGATTCCTCTTAACGCCCGCTTTACGCTAAGAACCCCGCTATTGGGTGGGGAACCCAATCCGGTAGAATTACGCTTGTCCTCTTTCGAGGGTATGCACGCAACTCTATTTACCCAGGGGTGATCGGTCCATATACACGGCCTCTCGGCTAGCTAGCATATGGACTACGGAAATAGGGCCCACACATCGATATGTGGTCCTACGCGTCATAAACCCGTGGTAAACCTTAAGTGCTTAAATTAAAATGAAAATAAAGAGCTTCAATTATTATAAATCATTTTAAATGTCCCAATGCTCTTCGATGCCGAGGCTAATAGCGATTAGCCACACATCGGTATGGGGACGGCTTATAATTTAGTGAGGCGCGAGTTCGAAATTAAATGCTGAACGATTATAAGAAAGGGACATAAAAACAAATAACAACATTTAGAAAACTGAAAAGTTAGCTAAAAACAAGAACTCACGCACACGCCAAATTATAAATTAAACAGAAACTAAGTTACACATGAAACAAATTTGCATATTTTAAACTTTGCGAGTCCCACTCAAACGAGTGGGGGCGGTAAATAAAAGCTGAAAATTGCAAGTCCTACTCAAACGAGTAGGACTGAAATGAAAGCGAGTCCTACTCAAATGAGTAGGAGAAAATAAATGCGATTACAGGGCTATAAAGTCCGGCCATTTAACTCAAGTGAGTAGGCGGAAAAATGAAGAAAGAAAAATTACAAATCCTACTCAAACGAGTAGGCGGGAAATAAAGTCCGGCCATTTAAACTCAAGTGAGTAGGCGGAAAAATAAAGAAAGAAAAATTACAAGTCCTACTCAAATAAGTAGGACTGAAAATGAAAACGGTGCGCCATTTAACTCTTAACGAGTAGGCGGAAATAAATACACACAGACACACACACTCCATAAGAAATTCAAGAAAGTAATAAAGCTAACACCTACACTCACACACTCTACATAATTTGAACAAAGCATTAAAAGAAAGCAATTAAAAGAAAGCATAAAAGATTTAACACCTACACTCACACACTCTACACAATTTGAATCAAAGCATAAAAGTTATACACCTACACTCATACACACTTCATGAAGATTAAAGAAGAACAAAAGAAAGTTTATTCTCATACACTCACACACACTAATAACAAAGAAAAATCAAAATTACCTAAAAATTAAAACTTTTACTTTTTCAAGCATAGGTTTTGCCAAAAACAAATAAAAAGAAGAAATTACAAATTTAGAAGATAAAAGTTTTTCAAAACAAATTAAAAACCAAAGTTTTTGGAAAATTAAAATTTCAACATTTTCATTCCTAGGATTTCATAAAAGAGCAAAAAAAAGTTGAAATAAAAGAGAAAGAAAAAAAAGATTTTCATCCTAAAATAAAGATAAATAAAAAAAAATCAAAAGAAACTTTAGTAACTCTTTTACACACTCATAAGAGTGAAGATGTTGAAGAAATTAAAAGAAGACATGAAAAAAAAAGGAAAAACCTAATTCATCATTTCATGAATTTCTAACAAAACCTAACTTGAGAAAAATTAAAGGCATGTAAAGTAAATAAATAACACTCATACACACACACACACATTTCATAAAAGAAGAACTAAATGAAGAACAAAGATAAAACCAAGGATAAAAATGAGAAGGAAAGTGGGCACAAGTGTTCATTCCAAAGCTAAATATGAAGAGAAAAACTAACATTTTATTGATTTTTAGGAATTATTACAAGCTATTACAAAGGCTAAAGCTAAGACAAAACAAGAAATGAAATAAAGAAGGGAGAAATCTCCTTACATAGCTTTGAAAATCACGGATGCAGCCCACAAAAAGACACTAAATTGGCCCAAAAATCTGAACCCTTGGACCTTACAGAACTGGGCTATTTATAGGAAAAAATTTCTAAGTACACGCCCTCGGTCACGGGCGTGTAGGGGGGGCGTGACAGTACTATTCATGAAGGCGGCTGGCGATTGGACGGGAAAGTTGACTTCGGGCTGAGTTCGCAGCAGTCACGCCCCAGGTCACGGGCGTGACTCTGGGCATGTCGGGGAGGTAGAACCGGGCGCGGGTTGCGTCGAAAGTCTTTGTCAGCATCTTGTCGGGCCAGCTGGAAAGGTCACGCCCCCGGTCACGGGCGTGACGCTGGGCGTGTCAGTTGGTGTCGACACTCGACGAATGTCGAGCAGAAAGTGTCGAGTTGAAATCGTCGAGCGGAAATTGAGTCACGCCCCAGGTCACGGGCGTGACATTGGGCGTGACTGTTGGTGTCGACACTCGACGATCGTCGAGATGAATTCGTCGAGAGGAGAGGACACGGGCTTGGGTCACGCCCCGTGTCGGGTGACACGGGCGTGTCGCCAGGCGTGTCGAGCTTTTACTTCACAAATTTTCCGATTTCACGGGAAATGCGCAGTCACGGCCCGGTCACGGGCGTGACCAATGTGTCACGGGCGTGTACTTCCCAAATTTTGGCAGATTTTGGAATTTTTCTGCAAAATAAAATAAAATAAGTTATAAGCAAATTTACAAGAATAAGAACATTTTATTGAACAAAAATAAGTAAAAACGACGAAAATAAATGAAAATGACTAAATTAATGTGCATAAAAATACGTAAATTTACAGTTCATCAAATACCCCCATACTTAGGCTTTTGCTATTCCAGAGCAAAAGTTTGAGGTGAATCTATATGGAATAAAAAAAACTCTAAGTTTTAGCTATCGCTTAATTAATTATAAGAGAGATCGAAATAAATATACGGGGTGTAAGAGTTAAGTCCTAAAATTATGTAGATGATTTAAATAGCGCAAAAGTTTTGGCCAAAAGACTTCTTGATGTAATCAAATAGAAGGCAACATTTGTAATGGTTAGATTAACGAAAATAGTTTGGAATTATAAGAACTCTAGCTTATACGAGTGCTACCGAAAATAATACAATTTACTAATTATGCTCTCAAAAAGATTTTTGAATTAATTCTAGAATCGTGTAATTGGTTAAGGGGGTAGTGGGTTTATGAAGAGGGTTTTGATATTTGAGGTGAGGTAATTTTTTCTCGAACCTCCATTTTTTTTTTCTTTTGGATTATTAGGAAAACGAAATCTTATTTTCCTAATATGATTTTTGTTTTTCAACTTCATAATAATAAAATTAACTCAATGTATATTTGTAGGAGTAATGAATTTTATCCTCTTACTCCACATATAATCTTTTTAAATTATTGGGTGCCTATGTTTACGGAACGAAATCTTATTCCCATTGACATAGGATCTTTTAAGGATAGAAAATTTTATCATGCCGAGTAGGTCATGAAAAGTTAGGGGAGAAAGGAAAACTAGATTGTAATCCTAAAAATTTTTTGAGAGCAACCTTAATAATTTGTACGTTCCAATTTTTTTCAGAAAGCTAAAAGTAAGTATAATTGAATTCTATAGTCGTTATTTCCTAACATAATATACGTGCTCCTATTAATGAAAAATTAGAAGTAGTGCATAAAACGAGTTCGCTAGTTTTAACAAAGCATAAAATATTCTTTAAAACTTAACCCCGGCTATTTAATTTTTTCAATCAATAATTAATAAACGGGTAGTGAACAAAGAATTAATCAAATTCGCATATAAATAAACTCAAAACTGAATTTTTGGATAGCAGAAAAGTTAAGTATGGAATATTTAATTTATTTATTTCAAAACATTTTTTTTTTGATTTTTATAGTTTTTGTTATCATTATTTTTTTTTGTTTTCCATGTATTATCTTTTTTTTTGTATTTTTGTTTTTCTCAATTTTTTTGAAATTTCTTTTGAACTATTATCTTTTTTTTTATTATTATTTTTAAAGGAATTTTCATAATATGTACAAAAGTAAGGGAGAAAAAGAAAAAGGTTTGTACAAGAATGAGGAAGGGTGAGAGAGAAAAAACAAAAAATATATACAAAGTGAAACTAAATAAAAATTTTTTTGTTTTGTTTTTTTTTTCAGTTTTTGGAAAAAAGAAAGAGAGTTCAGCGAAAACAAAAAGAAAAATTTTTTTTGGATTTTTCATTTAAAATTTTTTTTCATTTTAAGATGTTTTTTAAATAAATTTTTTTTTGTTTTGTTGTTATATGTATTTTTTTGTATTTTTGAAATGCAGAAAAAATGAAGTGCAGAAAGTAAAGCACGAAAATACCCCCATACTTAAGTTAAACATTGTCCCCAATGTTGTATCGTAAGTATGCGGAACAGAAAGGAAAGACAATATATACAAAGAAAAGAATGGGAAGGGGGTAGAAGCTTCCCTGAAACGCGTAGGGGGAGGCCGATCAGAAACCCTGCGTTTATTAGGAAAAAAAACAGTAAAGGTAATAAGGAAAGAGCGGAAAAGATAAGCGAGGGGTGCCTCCCAGGAGCGCTTTGTTTATAGTCGTGTAGCTTGACTATTTGGGCGGGTTTATTAGGTGGAGGAAAGTTATGGTTTCGCTAAAACTGATCACTGGGTCGCCTGCTATATAAGACTTTAACCGATGACCGTTTACTTTAAAAGAGCCTTTGTCCGGGTGGGAGACGAGTACTGTTCCATAAGGAAAAACTTCTTCAACTAGGAAGGGACCGGACCATCTAGATTTTAATTTACCTGGAAAAAGCCTAAGACGTGAATTGTAAAGAAGGACAAGATCGCCCGGAGAAAATAATTTTTGGGACTTGATTTTTCGATCGTGATATAACTTAGAGCGCTCCTTATAGAATTTATTGCTCTCGTAAGCGTTCGCACGCCATTCATCGAGCTCGTTTAGTTGCAGTTTTCTATTCTGAGCGGCTAAGTTGGAGTCGAGGTTTAAGAGTTTTAAAGCCCAAAGTGCGCGATGTTCTAATTCTACGGGTAAATGGCATGCTTTGTCGTAGACTAACCGGAACGGCGTACATCCAATAGCGGTTTTGTATGCCGTCCGATACACCCACAACGCGTCGTCGAGTTTAACGGACCAATCTTTCCTATTTAGTGAAACGGTTTTTTCTAAAATTTGCTTAATCTCTCGATTTACTACCTCGACTTGGCCACTTGTTTGCGGGTGGTAGGGGGTGGCAAGCTTGTGCGTGACTCCGTATTTAGCTAACATCTTAGCCATAAGAGCGTTACAGAAATGCGTTCCCCTATCACTAATAATTGTGCGAGGCATGCCGAAGCGAGAAAATAATTTTTTAAGAAATGTAACGACGACTCGCGCATCGTTGGTGGGGAGAGCTTGCGCTTCCGCCCACCTCGATACGTAGTCGACCGCCACTAAAATATAAATATTTTTGAAAGACGAAGGTAGGGGGCCAACAAAATCTATGCCCCACAAATCGAAGACTTCGCACTCTAAAAACATGTTTTGGGGCATCTCGTCGCGACGAGAGATGTTACCCGACCGCTGACAGCTATCGCATGCGCGCACAAAATTATGCGCGTCTTTGAAGAGAGTGGGCCAAAAGTAGCCCGCCTCTAGCGCCTTCCGAGCGGTCCAGTTGGCTTGATAATGCCCACCGGCTGGACCCTCGTGGCAGTGCTTAAGAATTTGTAAGCACTCCACACCCACAACGCATCTTCGGACCGCTTGGTCCGCGCAGATACGAAAAAGAAATGGGTCCTCCCAAAAGAAATTTTTCAAGTCAGAAAAGAATTTTTTCTTTTGATGACTGGAAAACTCTTTTGGAAGGACCCGCGCTACTAAAAAATTTGCAAAATCTGCGAACCAAGGTGAAGATGACGAAGAATTATTAATGGCAAGAAGGCGTTCCTCGGGGAATCTGTCATTTATTTCAGATTCGACGAGCGCTTCCGCACCCGGATTTTCTAAACGGGAGAGGTGGTCCGCCGCTAGATTTTCCGCTCCTCGCTTATCTCGGATCTCCAAATCAAACTCTTGTAGGAGGAGAATCCATCGAAGAAGGCGGGGCTTCGCATCATTTTTAGCTAATAAATATTTAAGTGCGGAGTGATCGGTAAAAATGATAACTTTAGATAGCGTTATATACGAGCGAAACTTATCGAAAGCGAAAACGACGGCTAAGAGTTCCTTTTCCGTTGTCGTGTAATTTACTTGTGCGGAAGTGAGCGTCTTGCTAGCGTAATAAATAGGGTGAAAATGTTTTTCGATGCGTTGGCCAAGAACGGCACCTAAGGCAATAACACTCGCGTCGCACATTATTTCGAACGGAAGGGACCAATTAGGGGCCACTAAAATTGGTGAAGAGATAAGTTTTTGTTTTATCAAATTAAAGGCGGACTCACATTCGCTACTAAAGATGAAACGTGATTCCTTTTCCAAGAGGTGAGTTAGCGACTTTGTTATTTTTGAAAAGTCTTGAATGAAGCATCGATAAAAGCCCGCATGGCCTAAGAAACCCCTAATAGATTTTACGTTTGTTGGATGCGGAAGTTTTTCTATAATTTCTATCTTGGCCTTATCCATCTCTATCCCCTTAGACGAAATCATATGACCGAGGACCAAACCTCCTCGAACCATAAAGTTGCATTTTTTCCCAATTTAAAACAAGGCTTGTGTCCTCGCACCGTTGAAGGACACGATCTAAATTTTGAAGGCAATCGGGAAAAGAGCGTCCGAAAACAGAAAAGTCATCCATAAAGACTTCCATAATGTCTTCTACTAGCTCGCCAAAGATCGCTAGCATACATCTTTGGAATGTAGCTGGCGCGTTGCAGAGTCCAAATGGCATTCTTCGATATGCGAAGGTGCCAAACGGGCAAGTAAAAGTTGTTTTCTCTTGATCATCGGGGGAAATGGGGATTTGGAAAAACCCCGATAAACCATCAAGAAAACAATAATACGGATGACCGGATAAACGCTCTAAAATCTGGTCTAGAAATGGCAGAGGGAAATGGTCCTTGCGGGTGGCGTCATTAAGTTTTCTATAATCGATGCACACTCGCCAACCCGTAACAGTACGAGTTGGGACAAGCTCGTTATGCTCATTCGCCACTATGGTAAGACCGCCCTTCTTGGGTACGACATGCACGGGACTAACCCATGCACTGTCCGAAATAGGGTAGATAATTCCCGCATCTAATAACTTAATGATTTCGGCTTTAACGACGTCTTTCATGTTTGGGTTAAGACGACGCTGCGGCTGAATCGTTTTGCGGCAATTATCGTTAAGGAAAATCTTATGGGTGCAAAAGGAGGGGCTAATCCCCTTTAAGTCAGAGATTTGCCACGCAATTGCGTGGCGATGTTTAAATAAAACTTACAATAAATCGGAAGTCTCCGAATCACTCAAGTCCGAAGAAATGATAATGGGAAGCGTATCGCCTTTTCAAAAAAAAGCGTATTTGAGCGATGCGGGTAAGGGTTTGAGGTCTAGGATGGGCGGTTCTTCTAGGGAGGTTTTAATTCCTATGTCTTTCTTACCAATTGGTTCGAAAGGCAAGTCGATAGACGTATCCTCATCGCAGTTGAAATTTTCGAGCGCATAAATGTCGTCGTTTAAAAATACGGACTCGAAAATGGGAGAAGAACGATCTCCGAAAAAGGTATCTAAAGAATAGCAGAAATCGTCGCTCGATGACAAATTGTCCATCGAGGGATTAATAGAGAAAGTAACTTGGTCATCGCCTACTCGGAGGAGAAGGCTACCATTACTAACATCTATTAGTGCGCGGGAGGTGGCGAGAAAAGGGCGACCGAGTATTATTGGTACCTCGGCGTCCTCCTCGATATCTAAGATGACGAAGTCTACCGGAAAGGTAAACTTGTCGACTCGGACAAGGACGTCCTCCACTACCCCGATAGGGAACTTAACCGAGCGATCCGCTAATTGGATGCGCATATTCGTAGGACTAGGAGTACCCAAACCTAAACGCGAAAAGAGCGAGAATGGCATCAGATTAATGCTAGCCCCTAAATCAGCTAAGACGTACTTTACTAATATATCGCCAAAAAGGCACGGGATGGAAAACCGTCCCCGGTCGTTTTGTTTTGTGAGCAATTTATTAGTAAGGGCCGCCGAGCAGACAGCGTTAAGAGATACATGCGAAATATCCTCTAATTTGCGTTTATTAGAAAGTAGTTCTTTTAAAAATTTCGCATATTTGGGCATTTGCGAGATAGCCTCGCAAAAAGGAACATTAATGTGAATTTGTTTTAATAATAAAATAAATTTTTAATATTGCGCGTCCTTACGCTCGTTATCTAATTTATGCGGATACGAAAGAGCCTTGTTTAAAATAAATATTTCTTTTATAATTGGTAAAGGCGGCGTAAGCGAAGAAAGGGGAAGAGGGGTCGGAGGTGAAATATGTACCGGAGGGTCGGTCCGTTTTGGATCGACCACCTCCTTTCCGCTACGGAGGGTTATAGCGTTGGCGTTCTCCCGCGGATTGGGCTCTTTGTTTCCCGGCAGTGCCCCGAGCGCGCGCTCGGACATCATCCTCGCCAGCTGTCCAACCTGTTGTTCGAGTGTTTTTAGCGATCCGGTGATGTTCCGGATATTTGACTCGTTGGACGCAATATACTTCGAAAAATTTTCCTCCATCGGGGAGGGTTTCGGAAGAGGAGGAGGAAGAAATCCGGGCGCAAAAGAAATAGGGGGACGCTGAGCATTATTCGGGTTGCTCCACGAGAAGTTGGGGTGATTCCTCCAACCCGGGTTATAGTTATTACTATAAGGGTTGTTGTTGGGGTTGAAGGGAGGACGACCCGAATTTCCCATGAAGTCCACGAACTCTTCAGCCACGCAGACGTTAGGGGGAATAAAACAAGGCAGAGTGGAGGAGGCAGCAGACATCTCCGCCACCTGCTTTGTTAACCTTTCAACTTGAAGGGTCAAGAGAGCAGTGGCATCCACTTCTAAAAGACCATCCGCCGGCTTTGGCCGTCCCTGCGGGACATTCCATTGATAGGCGTTCATAGCCATCTCTTCGAATAAAGCCTGGGCGGCCTCGGGGGTTTTGTTGTTAAGCGTACCCCCGGCAGCCGCGTCAATCATTTGACGCGTCTGAAAATTCAGCCCATTATAAAAAATTTGAACTTGCAACCACGTTGGCAGCGCGTGGTGCGGGCAACGGCGGAGGAATTCCTTAAACCGTTCCCAAGTCTCGTATAGAGACTCAGGATCGTTCTGCACAAACGAAGAAATGTCCGCCCGCAACTTTGCAGTTTTTGCGGGCGGAAAGTACTTCGTTAGGAACCGTTCCGTCAACTCAGCCCACATGGTGATACATCCTCGCGGGAGGGCATTCAACCACGCCTAGGCTTTGGACTTAAGGGAAAAAGGAAATAAGCGCAAACGAATGGCGTCATCAGTGACGCCATTAATCTTGAACGTGTCGCATATCTCCAAGAAATTGGACAAGTGGACATTCGGGTCCTCATCCGGCAATCCATCGAACTGCACGGCGTTTTGGACCATTTGAATGACACTTGACTTTATTTCAAAATTATTATTGGCCACCGCATGACGAACAATACTCGACCCAGAATCATCCAGGTTAGGCCGGGCGTAATAAGACATAGTACGCTCGGCCGCCGGGGGAAGGTTAGGCGCGGCCATAACTACAATAGTGGGTTCTCCGATAGATTCCTCGGGATCTAAAGAAGGATTTCGGCGTTGAGATCGAATACGCGCAAGAGAGCGTTCGATCTCAGGGTCGAAGTCAAAATCTTCAGACTCTGAGGGTTGTCCACGGGTCATACACCCAAACAAAAATAAAACAAAATAAACTTCTTTTTTTTGTTTTAAAATAGAGTTTTTAGTTAGTTTTTTTTATATATAGAAAATAAGTAAAAGTAATAGACTCCGGAATTCGAAATAGCAACTCGAAAAGAGAGTCCCCGGCAACGGCGCCAAAAACTTGATGCGCCCGCGAACAGACTCTTACTGTGGTTGGTTCAGTGAGTCGATCGCCGCGGGCGTGCTAATAGAGGCAAGTGCACCTATCGCAAGTAGTACTCGATATTTGGGGGAATACCGAGGTCGTATTGTTCTCGGGGTCGTGTTGACTATTCTTACTCCTCCGGGAGGACTATTATTTTACTGAAAGGAAGGTGGATTTTTTTTTACTTAATAAAAGACGGAAAGCAAAGGAGCGAAAAAAACGATTTAGAAAATATTCGATGAAGGGTTAACGCTCAGCATCGAATCGGATTAAGACTAAAACAATTTTTAATAATAAAAAGACTTAGATTTCAAATTAATAATAAGACAACTTGCTCGTGGAGGTTCCACAAATGTGAGCTCACCTAGCTATAGGGATATCGCTCACCTAAACGTTAAGACTATTCGACCGAACGTTAGTCTGACGAAGGATTCCTCTTAACGCCCGCTTTACGCTAAAAACCCCGCTATTGGGTGGGGAACCCAATCCGGTAGAATTACGCTTGTCCTCTTTCGAGGGTATGCACACAACTCTATTTACCCAGGGGTGATCGGTCCATATGCACGGCCTCTCGGCTAGCTAGCATATGGACTACGGAAATAGGGCCCACACATCGATATGTGGTCCTACGCGTCGTAAACCTGGGGTAAACCTTAAGTGCTTAAATTAAAATGAAAATAAAGAGCTTCAATTATTATAAATCATTTTAAATATCCCAATGCTCTTCGATGCCGAGGCTAATAGTGATTAGCCACACATCGGTATGGGGACGGCTTATAATTTAGTGAGGCGCGAGTTCGAAATTAAATGCTGAACGATTATAAGAAAGGGACATAAAAACAAATAACAACATTTAGAAAACTGAAAAGTTAGCTAAAAACAAGAACTCACGCACACGCCAAATTATAAATTAAACAGAAACTAAGTTACACATGAAACAAATTTGCATATTTTAAACTTTGCGAGTCCCACTCAAACGAGTGGGGGCGGTAAATAAAAGCTGAAAATTGCAAGTCCTACTCAAACGAGTAGGACTGAAATGAATGCGAGTCCTACTCAAATGAGTAGGAGAAAATAAATGCGATTACAGGGCTATAAAGTCCGGTCATTTAACTCAAGTGAGTAGGCGGAAAAATGAAGAAGGAAAAATTACAAGTCCTACTCAAATGAGTAGGACTGAAAATGAAAACGGTGCGCCATTTAACTCTTAACGAGTAGGCGGAAATAAATACACACAGACACACGTACTCCATAAGAAATTCAAGAAAGTAATAAAGCTAACACCTACACTCACACACTCTACATAATTTGAACAAAGCATTAAAAGAAAGCAATTAAAAGAAAGCATAAAAGATTTAACACCTACACTCACACACTCTACACAATTTGAATCAAAGCATAAAAGTTATACACCTACACTCACACACACTTCATGAAGATTAAAGAAGAACAAAAGAAAGTTTATTCTCATACACTCACACACACTAATAACAAAGAAAAATCAAAATTACCTAAAAATTAAAACTTTTACTTTTTCAAGCATAGGTTTTGCCAAAAACAAATAAAAAGAAGAAATTACAAATTTAGAAGACAAAAGTTTTTCAAAACAAATTAAAAACCAAAGTTTTTGGAAAATTAAAATTTCAACATTTTCATTCCTAGGATTTCATAAAAGAGCAAAAAAAGTTGAAATAAAAGAGAAAGAAAAAAAAGGTTTTCATCCTAAAATAAAGATAAATAAAAAAAAATCAAAAGAAACTTTAGTAACTCTTTTACACACTCATAAGAGTGAAGATGTTGAAGAAATTAAAAGAAGACATGAAAAAAAAAGGAAAAACCTAATTCATCATTTCATGAATTTCTAACAAAACCTAACTTGAGAAAAATTAAAGGCATGTAAAGTAAATAAATAACACTCATACACACACACACACATTTCATAAAAGAAGAACTAAATGAAGAACAAAGATAAAACCAAGGATAAAAATGAGAATGAAAGTGGGCACAAGTGTTCATTCCAAAGCTAAATATGAAGAGAAAAACTAACATTTTATTGATTTTTAGGAACTATTACAAGCTATTACAAGGGCTAAAGCTAAGACAAAACAAGAAATGAAATAAAGAAGGGAGAAATCTCCTTACATAGCTTTGAAAATCACGGATGCAGCCCACAAAAAGACACTAAATTGGCCCAAAAATCTGAACCCTTGGACCTTACAGAACTGGGCTATTTATAGAAAAAAATTTCTAAGTACACGCCCTCGGTCACGGGCGTGTAGGGGGGGCGTGACAGTACTATTCATGAAGGCGGCTGGCGATTGGACGGGAAAGTTGACTTCGGGCTGAGTTCGCAGCAGTCACGCCCCAGGTCACGAGCGTGACTCTGGGCGTGTCGGGGAGGTAGAACCGGGCGCGGGTTGCGTCGAAAGTCTTTGTCAACATCTTGTCGGGCCAGCTGGAAAGGTCACGCCCCCGGTCACGGGCGTGACGCTGGGCGTGTCAGTTGGTGTCGACACTCGACGAATGTCGAGTCAAAATCGTCGAGCGGAAATTAAGTCACGCCCCAGGTCACGGGCGTGACACTGGGCGTGACTGTTGGTGTCGACACTCGACGATCGTCGAGATGAATTCGTCGAGAGGAGAGGACACGGGCTTGGGTCACGCCCCGTGTCGGGTGACACGGGCGTGTCGAGCTTTTACTTCACAAATTTTCCGATTTCACGGGAAATGCGCAGTCACGGCCCGGTCACGGGCGTGACCAATATGTCACGGGCGTGTACTTCCCAAATTTTGGCAGATTTTAGAATTTTTCTGCAAAATAAAATAAAACAAGTTAGAAGCAAATTTACAAGAATAAGAACATTTTATTGAACAAAAATAAGTAAAAACGACGAAAATAAATGAAAATGATTAAATTAATGTGCATAAAAATACGTAAATTTACAGTTCATCACTAACCATTGTTTAGCTTTGGTGAGCAATGTGAAAGATAAAGCCTTAACCGGATGGTATCATCCGAAACCCTGTTAATTTTAAAAGTGTCACATATTTCTAAAAAGTTTGAAATATGTGCGTTGGGATCCTCATCTTGAAGCCCATCAAATTGTACATATTGTTATACCATTTGGATGATGCTTGCCTTCAATTCAAAGTTATTGTTCGCAATAGCGGGACAAACAATACTTGATTGAGCATTATCCAAATTTAGTCAAGCATAATAAGACATAGTCTGTTGATCGCCCATATTTGGATTTGGATTACCCGAATTAGAAGAAAATTGAAAAGATGAAGAAGAAGAAGAAGTAGAATAAAAAGAAGCACAAGAAGGAATGTCACCTATGGATTCCTCAACCAAATCTGGAGAATTGAGATTACAGAGTCTTAGACTTTGCCGTAAGCTTTGCTCGATCTCCAAATCCAAATCAAGTAGATTTGACGGATTCCTTCGGGTCATACACCAAAATTTAAAAAAATTGATTTTGATTTTTTAAAACAAGAAGAAAATGATAAAATTAATAGAACCTTGTTATCAAAATATTAACAAAGAAAAAGTCCCCGACAACGGCGCCAAAAACTTGATGAAGATCTATAGTTTTAAAAAAGTGTATCCATACTAAAATCTCAAACTAGGTAAGTGCACCTTTCAAAATTTAGTATAGGAAATGTCATATTTAAACTCGGGGACTGTTGAGTACTTGTACTCACAAGGAAGAGCTATTATTTTATCGAATGGAAATTGGTTTTGCGAAAAAGAAAATGATAAACTAAGAGGAGAAATACAATGATAGGAAAGCCAGCACTTGATCTAGAATCCCCTTGGGTTAGAATAAATTTCCATGAAATAAAAATAAATAAATGCAAGCATCTAAATTATAACTCCGACCGCGGAGGTTCCATAGCTGCGAAGCGCCTCTCTCGAAAATACGCATTCTACTAAGCTTAGGTTGATCGATTAAGACCTCTCGGTCAGTCGAAAAACCTAAGCTTCCTTTAGGCGGTGAACCTCACTAATGGAATTGACTCCAATGCAAAAGAATTTTGCCTTCCTCTCTCGAGGGGTGCATGAAACTCTCTTTATCCTTGAGTGATCTACTCGTATCCACAACCTCTCGGTAAATCTAGGATACAGATTTAAAATCGAATAAACATAATTTGCAACTTATGAATTCGAATAAGTTAAATTCAAAGATAAATCGAAGTTCATAAAAATAGAAAGCTTGAAAATTTGAGATAAAAAGGAAGAAATTTATTCCATTCCAAAGTTCATCATGATCAAGTGCTATTTGAAAATTAGCTACTCATCATGATGGGAGAGTTACATGAAAGGTTATAGAGAGACATGATTAAAAAAAGACTTGAAATAAAGAGTTACTCTATGAATTTAAAATGCAAGAAATACAGTAAATAAAACAGAACTAAAGCTCCCAAAATCTCCTCCTCAGCTTTGGAATTGCCTGAAATTTATAGGCAAGTTTGCTGGATGGTCACGCCCCTAGGTCACGCCCGTGACCTAGGGCGTGTCGGGTTCAAAACCGTCGTCTTCAAGTCTTCGGAACGTTGGTGCGAAACCACCAAAAATCGTTAATTGGCGGGTCACGCCCCTAGGTCATGCCCGTGACCTAGGGCATCTCTTGTCGGTTGCTGAAAATGGTGGGAAGCAGAAACGGTGGGAATAACTCCGGCTGTTGTTGGACGGGTCACGCCAATGGTCACGCCCGTGACCAAGGGCGTGTAATGCGAAAACCGCCAGGCTTTGAAACTTATGCATTAACTTGGCACACCGGGATGTCACGGCTCGCAGTCACGCCCGTGACCAAGATGTCACACCCGTGCCAGGGCGTGTAATTTTAATCTTACGTGGATTGGAGGACTGGATCGTCATACGCGTGTCACACCTAGTGGACACGCCCGGGTCAGCATGGTCACACCTGTGACCAATGGGCGTGTACTTTAAAATGTCATGGTAGTGAGCTCTGGACCACGCGCCGGGGTCATGCCTGGATGTCACGCCCGTGACCTGGTGGTCACGCCCGTGACCGGGGTATGTAATTTTGCACTTTTTCCGGCTTTGTCCAGCTTTGTCTCCTGATCAATCCTGTAAATTCCATTTTGAAATTTACAACACAGATTGATCCTAAAATATGGAATTAAAGAAATTAGATAATAAAATGATAACATATATTTATAAACTAATTAATTATTAAATAAAAAATATATAAAAATATGGATAAAATTAGAGTTATCAAGCATCATCCATAAGAGCCACCTCTTAATCAAGAAACCAAGAGTCTTTAGAGGCCGGACGATCACGCCATTGAATCAAGTAGCAGGAAACATCACCACGTGGGGAGGAGATCACTTTATCTTGGAGTATCCTGTCATGCAAAAAGGTGGTCCTGGGGAACCTTGAAAAGCATTACGCAATAAAGGAGGAAAAGTTTCTACATCAATAACCAACATACCCCCAGTGAAGACCGATGAAGAGAGCGATCCAAAAACAAACTCACCCCCCAACACATTAAAAAATGCAGTAGAACTAAACAGACAGACAGATAATTCAAGTGGTGGAGAAACATATGGCGCTAAATCAGAAACATTAAAAACAGGGGAAATACCCCAATCAGTGGGTAACTTCAAAAGATATATGTTGTCTCCTAATTTATTTAATTACCGAAATGTTCTAGATCACCGATTCACCATCTTTTTTAAAGTGCCTGAAGGCATCCGTTCTGGGAGGAGATGCACCAAAACTAAATCGTCAATCTTAAAGTGAGACATTCTTTTATGTAAGTTAACATGAAATTGATAAGATGTATATTGTGTGGTTAACGCTTCACTAATGTGCTTATATAAATTTTGAACATGAGAGGCAAAAAACTCTGCGAATTGACTTGACCTATAATATGGCGGTAACGAAATCAAGTCAAAATGCACTGGTGTTTTATATCCGTGCACGATCTCATTCGGTGATAAGCTTGCATGTAAGAAATAGGACGCAAATTGAGTGATTAATTTTTTAAATGTACGACTAAGTATCTTACTACCGTGAGGAGTGAACCCATGTGATACATGACTCAACCCAAATATGCAGGATAAAGGGGTTAGGTCAGGGGGAACGAGAGCCTTATAATCAACGATGATTTTCATAGGCTCCAAATTCGCAATTCTAATTTTATATTTAATATTTTCACGCTTGGCATGAAGATATGCCAAGGAGAACTGCCCATCATAAATAATAGAGTTGGATGCTCCCGTATGTGAAAAGATGTGCGAGCGATACAACTCAAGGGGCCTGACTGTGGTCACTAACGTGTGGAAATGTGGGTCATCATAAGGCGGTGGATAAATACGTGCAACCAGGTGTGTTATATAAGTATATCTAGGGGACACCACATCCAGAGGCACAATTGCCAAAGATTCAGAATAAGTTATAGTCGAGGACATAACCGTCGACGTACATGCATAATAATGAATAGTCAAATGCGACACGTAGGCAGATCTACGTGGTGCGGTGTACAGTCCAAATACCACTGCGCTCAACTTAGGAATATCTATACGATGAGAAAAAGCCAATGTAGGAACTAATAAAGTGGGCGTGACACAAAAAATTATACTAGGACTACCGGTTCCATGTCCTAGTATGTCAACTAAGGTGGGCAAATAGTCAGGTGGAAGGGTCGGAAAAATCAAACCCGGGATAAAATCCGAATCAGTAAAAATTTCACCCCAACGGTGACGACATCAAAGAACTCTCATCTGGGTGTACATCAATATTATCATCCAAAATTATAACTTCCTTGCTTGGAATTTCTTCCAACACACTAGAAACAACATCCAAATCAGAGTCAGTAAAAGTCTCAGAAATTGGCAAAATCGAACCTGACAAAACTTCTAATTCAATTTGAGCTTTAGGAACTTGTGATAACGTCAAAGAAATAGTTTTCGGGTTCTCAACACTAAAATCATCCAAAAATATCTATCCCTCATAAGCTAATTCATCCACAATAACACTTGGGACATCCTCACTTTCAGGCTCCTCAGATAACTCTGATATAATCTCAGTAGGTGTAATCGTAGGCTCCAACACGATGGGGATTGTAGCCTGGAGAGGGCACTCAATACTAGGGTGATCAGACATAATTCTAGCAGGGCATGTAATAGGAAATGTAATACTCTCACAGATCGGAACGTAATCATCCCATACATCGTCTTCTAAATCTCTAGGTATTCTTTCAATTTCAGACTCATCAGAATCGTCGGGCACTAACATAATGTCGGAATACTCTCACTTACGGGGTCATCCTCATAATCAAGATATACTACATCTACATCAGAATCCTCATTGGTTTCAATCACAATCTTAGGAGGCTCAGTCGTCGAGGCTAACAGAGGCAACACCTTAGCAGTAACATTTTTGGAGTCCAAGACACAAGACCTATTAGGAATGGGTTTCCTAAAAGTGAGTGGTGGTCCTAAGACAGACTCTCCCTTCTAAAACGGGCGAGTCTTATTCTTATAAACATTATGCTTCTCAATATCCAATGCAGCATTAAAGGTGGTGTTTAGGTCGGTGTGACCATAATGTAGTAATTTACCCTGGATGTAGGGGTTTAACCCCTTACGAAACCTAAAGAGGGTGAGCTCTGGCACCTCCTTCACACCACACCTAACTATCATATCCTTAAGAAGACTCATATACTCAGATACCGACTTATTCCCTTGTTTAAGGGTAGCCAAATCATCTAACATCTGCATTCGATGGTAGGTAGGGATGTACTATTCTGTCAGTATGGCCTTCATGTCTACCCAAGTAATAAGTAATCTACCATTCTCGGCTCTCAGACATCGTTCCTCATTTAACCAAAATATTTTAGCTCTACCGAACAAATTTATTCTTAGCACTCGCACCTTATCTGCGTCAGTCGATTTGTACCACTCAAATTAGCACTCTATTTCCTTAACCCATTCTAGAAAAGCTTGGGGACACCCTAACACATCATAAGTAGGAGTCTCAATTATAGTGGGAGGATAAGTGTGGGAGCGGTTGGAATTCCTATGGTATGAAGGCAAGGCTGGGGTGTGCTTAGCCATGTCTTTATCATACCAATAATCTAAAAGGGAAACATGAACGTCATAGGCCATAATAGTGAGAACCGGAGAGAAAACTCGATCTGATTCTTGTGCACATGCAATGAAAAAAAAAGAACATGACCCACTAAACTCTAGGAATGACGGAATTATTCCGGCTTAACAACTAGGGTAATAAATAAATGGTTTTAATTTTCTTGCTGAAAATATTATGAAGATTATTAAATAAATTGTTTTTTATTTTTTTCATAAAAATAAAAATATAGGCCGCTTTTTGCAGACCAAAAATAAAAATACATAATGACTTAATAAAAATAATGACTTAATAAAAATAAAATGATGGAGAATTTCTAGAATTTAATTTTTTGAATATTGAGAAAAACTGAGAATTTTAAGTTGTTATTGACAGACCAAAACTAAAAATTTTGTTTTATTATTTTGACATAGAAACATGCAAGTACGTGTCGGCGAAATAATAAAAGGGGGAGGGTTCCAATTAAGAAATTGACGTGAACCTCCCATGATACCAAATTGATGCAGGCTCTCACGTCGACACCGTAAAATATACAGACTAAACACGATTGCCTCTACACGATCAAATTTTACACTCACACAAAACTACAACGCGGCACACACGTACTACAATTATATCAATTAGATGCTAGCGTACTGGTTGCCAAACTGATTAGGATCGAATAAAGGCTATATGTCAATATTCTTTCCTGCTAAAAGGACACACCCGATCCGATCGAGCGAAGGTTGTACCAAAAGAGATCTACCAAAAAATTACGATTCAGAAACGGTAGATCACTCCCAACAAAAAGTAAACGAGGTTCGCCAATTCTCTCGAAAATTAAATCAATCATGATATACACAAAATCGATCGAAGAAAATCGCGATTATTTTAAGGCTATCACGAATCAACGCTATAATTTACCACCACAAGAATAATCTAGGAAATAGCAAAACACACGAAGGTAGAAGTTCTCGTTACCCAATCAGAATGGATGATTCCGATTTCACTATCTTGGATCGTCCTTCAATGGTTCCGCCGGAATCACGCCGGATGGAGAGCCGAATAGAGAGAGAGGAAGGAAAAGGTGGCCGACGGCCAAAGAGAGGGGAGGAGAAAGAGGGGGGCCGAATTTTGCCTAAGGGGGGAAAAGAGAGGTAAGGGGGAAATTCAAATTTTGAATTCAAAGTTTCAATTTTTCATTCTCTCTAAATTATTCATAGCATGACTATATATTGTAAAATCCCACTTGCAATTAGTACCCTAAACTTAGATTGGGTTAGGCATGTGGTGGGTGATAAGATTTTAGCTAGGTTTGACCCTAGATCGTGGGGTGTAGCCATGTGTGGCCCACTATAGGGCCCAAGTTAAACTAGGTCAAAATAGCCTAAATAGGAACCTTAGCCACAGCATGACTCCCCACCACATTCCCCTAACCATAAGAACAATCTAAGTGGACCCTAAAGTATGCTATTAGGTCACTCATTGACCCAATTTGACCTAGTCAACCCTAAACCTTAATTTGGTCAAACCCACACCTAAAGGCCCAAATAGTTTAGGTGGGGCACCACCGTGGCCGAATCCAAGTTGGGTGGTGTCATAGGGTCCATGACCTTCAAGTGGGGTCAGCCTACTTATTAAGTTGACCAAGTCAACCCTAAAAGTCAACAAAGTCAAACTTGAGGCCTAAAGGAAGAAAGAGTGAACCAAGCCCACTCCCAATGGGCAAAGCCCACTAACCATGGCCCATGACCAGTCCAAGTGGTCAAAGACAGCCCCAAACCCCCAAAATCAGGAGAGAGGTTACATGCAAAGGGGTAGAAAAGGAATTTTGGAGAAAAGAGGGGAGAGAAGTGGAATGAAGAGGGAGGATGGCCACATGGCCACTATTTCAGCTGCCAAAGCTTGCTGGCCGGCCTCCTTGATGAGTACAATTTATATAGGGTTTTTCGAACTCATCTGGGCTAGTTTTCACACGTTTGCACTTCACTTTTAGTTCTATATCGTTCATATTTCATCTTGTCTATATTTCCATAGGAAGTGCACACTTTGGCCCGTGGTTGTGTATTTTTGTACTTTTATTGTTTGTACTCTTTTTTGCGCTCGTCTGGAATGTCTGCACATATCTGTGCTGGGTTTAGGGGTCATGTGCGTGTTCCAGGGACATTTTGAAGCAGGAATACTGTGCACGATCATCGGATATAGTGCGCACGGCCACTGGTTGTGTGCCGATGATCGTGCGCAAAGTACCTTGATTTCCAGAATCAGCCTAGGGCAATCGCACGACCACTGGACATAGTGAGCACGACCACCGGTCGTGCGCCACTGATCGTGTGCATTGATTCTTTTTTTCCTGGAGTCCTGTCTGGGGTAATCGCACGACCATTGGACATAGTGCACAAGACCACCGGTCATGCGCCACTACTCGTGCGTGCTATCCCAGTTCATCTTTGTAATCTGCAATGCCAATGCGCAAGATCACTGGACATAGTGTGCACGACCACTGGTCATGCGCCCGTGATCGTGCGCATTGTTCAATTCTGCTTTCTATAAATATACAGGTGCCGCCCTAATTCCAGAGCTCATTTTCCTCTACCGTTTTCGTCTCCGAGGAGGGATTCCGCCGTCCTACTTCAATATCCACCCTAGGGAGGTGCTCCGGGCAAGCTTTCACCGCCAAATCCAAGCCGGAGCTTCCTCTTGGCCTCCTCCTTCATCTTTAAGCTTCAAGAAGAGCTTGACCTAGCTTTCTCCATCAAGCTAGGAGAAGTTGTGCCATCCTCCGCCGGATCGTGACACGAAGAAGACAGGCCATTGGAAGGTGGTGACAACCCTTCTCTACCCCGGACGTAGTTGAGGACCGAGCTTGGATGTGGATTGACAACCCGACAATTCCAACCGTGAATCCTCAGCAAGACTTCAGATTCGGTCGATTTCACACACTTTTCTTCTCTTGTTGTTGATGGTTTAGTTGAACTCTTTGTATTTGATGAAGTTATGCTTAGTGTAATATATGTTTATGTGTAATCATGTCTGTGTGATTGTATGTTTTCATTATTTACTTGAGGTGTGCCTATTTGTCCATCCACCATCCATCCGCCCTTGCCGCATTATCAATTTCTAGTGGCGTGCGTAGCAAAAAAGTGCTCACGACCCTCATTCCGCCATTCTCATCTCCACATCCGCAAGCCTACTCGCCCATCCGCCTAGTGATTCGGTGCATAGCAGCCCGAATAGTCTTCCATCCCTCCTAGCGAAGCATTGCATAGCGGCATTGCATAGGAGTAGATGTTATATTTTTACTTTCTTTTTCTGCAAATATCAAAACCCCCCTTAGTTAACTCCGACCTAAGGACTTCAATCTCAAGTCCGCCTCAAAATTAACTACACCTTAGTGTGTTTCTTGAGAGATCGATACTTGGAAAAACTCGCCCATTTTAAATTACTTGTGCCACCGGTTCACTGTCGTGATCTTTAGCATCAAGTTTTTGGCGCCGTTGCTGGGGAACACAGTCGTGTGAGTTTCTGGAGAGGGAGACGTGAGATTGCTTTCCTTTTCCTTTGTAAATCGCTTTTGTTTTGTTCTATTTCTATTTTGCCAGCCTTTTTCTTGTTTGTTTAGGCAATTGTAGTAATATATTGTTGGATTTAGTAATTTGCACAATTTATTTTGAAACTGCTGTTTCGACACCATGTGGGGATATTCGTATGCCCAATGTCGTTGGTGAGGAAAGCCTTCCTACGCTAGTCATGAATGCCCTATGAGAGATATTGAGCATAAGCCTCAGCGCACAATGGATGAGATGTTGTATTCGTACAGCCCTTCAAACACTGTGCCCAGAGCTTATGGTCAATCGTCCTCGCCACATACACCATTCTCTTATTCCTCTCTGTCCCCACAAGGACAGCAGAGAAATGGGAGAAAGTGTTTGTATTGTCATAGAACAGATCATGCCCTGAAGGATTGTGTCGAGTACCTCTGTGTTATGGAAGAGGATGATGAGCCGAACATCGGATCATCTCGACTCCTACCATTGGTGGCAAACCTTCATCATATAGTTATGTATCCCTGTCACCTTCATTTGTTGAAGGGAATGATGTGGACACAACTGCCAGATGTGTGGCTAATCTAGGCATCGACGTGGCTGAGCCCATCTCTCCTGTGCATACATCTCCAAGCGTGGAGTCGATTCTTTGTGAGGAACTTGCGCTTGACTTTTATCCAAGCAAAGTTCTTCCGCCTTTTGTGCATTCTACTTCAGTCGTCTCTGACGACATTTTCGACAATGCAACACAAGTTGAGGCTTGTGATACATGGATTGTTTCCACTCCCATGGGGGGAGGTCAACCTTCCTGGTGTCAAGGTTTCTCCCTCGATACTAAAGGAGGAAGTCCAAGTCTTGGTGGAGGCCTTTATGGATCCGGCCGAGCCTTATAGCATTGTCGACATTGAAGACGATATTTTTCTACCTCAGCCTTTGGGGAGTGAAACCGGGATCACTCCCCCGATTATTTCTTTATGTTCTTCGTCTCTTTTATTTCTTGACCCCCCTTTCCTTATCTGAGCCTGGGCGGGTTGAGTCTCCGCAGGAGCTTCAGGAGGACTTGGAGCTTTCAGCTCGAATCATCGATGGTAGCATCCTCTCTCGCGAGGAGGTTGATTCCTCCTCTGTTGAGAAAGCTCCATTGATTGCTTTCTCCTCCTGCCTTCTCCCTGTAGTATACGATACCTTGCTGGGCAAGGATTCATTTTGTGGTTAGAAGAGTGAGGACCAGTGCAACACCCCCTAACCGTCGCATAGCATATAGCAGTAGGTCCGGCCGGGGCCCGACGCCATATACCACAGACAGACCGGGTGGTTACGTATGGAAACCATCCAACCAATCTCAACGTCCTACACAGAGCATTCTAGCGGAAGCAATTTATAAAAGTTGTAAACAAGAACCCAGCATTTAAGCACGAATGTCCACTAGTACAAATTAGGAATGTTATACAAAAATACCCAAAACCGGCCTTAAGGCCTTACAAAATGTTTCACTTGAATATTACATGTTTTACAAACAACGACACGCAGGCCGGTCATACATGAATAAAGCAGTAAACACTTCTACTTGGGCCTTCGAGGGCCAGCTTCGCAAAAAGGGCTTTAGCCCGCTATTGACCGCTTGGTCCAGCTGCACCTGCAAGCAACAAACCACCGCATGGTGGCAAAACAAGGCAACGGTCAGCAATGCTGACCAAATTATAACAATCCCGCCCCCAACTCGGGGCGGCGATGCTCCTTCCCTGCATTTCATTAGCATAAGCAAGTAAAGTATATATCCATGGCCATTTCATCACAGACGTTGGCTCGCACGGCCACACGCCCCGTGCACTCAGGGCACATTCTCGGTGAACCGGTCTATGTCACGTCAATTCAAGCCATCAACATTCCGGACTCACCACCGCCAACTGACGGCCAAACCTATGAGCAATTTGTCTTCCTGGCCTGGGTCACGACAATTTAAGTCATTGACCGCCGAAGACCCTAATCTATGCCAACGGTAAGTGCCACGTGCCTTTAGGTCTCTTTAACCGAACGACATAGTACGGGTACGGTTCCATCTAACCCGTGCTCACATCGCAACGGCAATTTAAGCCATTTTCGCGGGTCAAACTTCCACCGAGTCCCATTTCCATCACAAGTCACATAACCCCGTTATGTTCAAGTTGGCTCTCAAGCCACCAAGTTGGCAAGATCTCGTATCCGCCCAGTTTTCCGGGTGCACCTTTGGGTTAGTCCCCAAGGCTCCCTGCTGCAATCTACCGCGTAGAAAACCCGAAAAACAACCAATAGCACGGAGTCTTCTCCGGCATTATGCAATGCAACATCACCGATCCAGACCAACATGTCCGGGTAGGCTTCACACATCATGCCTATGTCTGTTCTCGCATACGGACTCTAAACAACAGGGACTTCACATATCTACCCGAAGGAATGCCTCCAACTCTCCGCAAACTCGCGAGAACGGGCTTCCTATGCAAAGAAAGAGAGTTATTCATGCTCAAGATGAGGATCGTTACCCTTGAGTTCCTCTTTGGCGCCATTGAAAAGTAATCGGAGGAAAACCACCGCACTAGCATTGCCTCCGTGGATCCGGAGTCGGCTCACGATTCGGAGCTCCGAAGCTCCTCCAATGGCGGGATCTAGCTCTTCTTCCTCCCTTGGTTTTCCTCTTTCTCTAAGGATTTGGAAAGAGATAAGGTATGAAAAGTGATGGATTTCTAAGTCAATCCACGGGTATATCCCTTCAGGAACATCCCCCAGCCGTTGGATCTCAAAACAAGGAAACGAACGGCTTTGATTCGGGGCTGAAATGCCCAATCTGGACCGAACACGGCCTGGCACACGCCCATGTCCAGGGCCGTGTGCCTCATTCGCCGTCAAAATAGAATCACCTGGAACCTCACACGGGTATCGAACACGCCGTGTTCGAGCTGACACGCCCGTGTTCCACATGACACGACCGTGAGGCCGGCCGTGTACCCCATGATTTTTCCCCTTTTTCAACCCGAGCACTGCACGGGTTCTAGGACACGCCCGTGTCCTTGCCCGTGTCACCTTGACACGGCTGGACCCCAGGCCGTGTACACAGTCTCGACATTTCGTCACGTGAAGATCGACGACTTGATGACACGGCCTCGGACACGCCCGTGTCCTAGGCCGTGTGCCTTGTCTCGACGATCGTCGAGCGAATCTCGACAACTCCCCGGGACGATCGTCGACACGGGTCGACACGCCCTGCGACACGCCCGTGTCGCAGGCCGTGTGCCCTTTCTCGACGAATCGTCGAGTATATCTCGACGACTCCGCGCCTAAGTGTCGACACGAGTCGACACGCCCTGCGACACGCCCGTGTCGCAGGCCGTGTGCCCGCAGCCAGAACCCAAACTGGCCCAAAACGTCCCCCTTTGCTCCTTTGAGTTTCGGGGCATTACAACTCTCCCCCTCTTAAAAGAATTTCGCCCACGAAATTACATAAAGGAAAGACATACAAAACAAAATTTGTACCTGAGCGGAACAACTCCGGATACTCGTCAAGCATAGTCTACTCTCGCTCCCAAGAGAGCTCCTCACGACCGCAATTGTCCCACCGGACCTTGACCATCCTGATCTCTTTATTGCGTAGCCGCTTGACCTCCGAGTCTTCAATCCGCACGGGCTTGACCTTTGTCGTTAGCCCACTATCCACCGGCACTTGATCAACTGCGATCACTTGCGTATGCTCTTGTACCGCCTTCCGAAGTACCGAAATATGGAATACATCATGTAAACCACTTAGCTCCACTGAAAGCTTCAACCTATAGGCTGCTTCAACAACTCGCTCCAGAACCTCAAACGGTCCAAGGTACCTCGAACTTAGCTATTTCAATCGTCGCACCCGCGAGACACCCTTGAACGGCTTGATCTTTAAGTATACATAATCGCCCACAGCGAACTCCACGTTCCTGTGCTTGGCATTATGGTACTTTGCTTGCCGGTCCTGAGCGATAAGCAACCTCTCCCGAATGGTTCTCACCAAAGAAGTAGCATCATCCACTTCCGATCGCTTATACAACTTTGACTCAGCCGTTTCTAACCAAGACAACGGCGTGCGACATCTTCTACCATATAGGGCCTCGAAGGGCGCCATTTGAATACTCGCTTGGTAGCTGTTGTTGTATGCGAACTCCACCAAATAAAGGTGGTCTTCCCACTGCTTTCCAAAATCTAAGACACACATGCGGAGCATGTCTTCCATGGTTCTATTAACCCTCTCGGTCTGCCCATCCGTTTGTGGATGGAAGGCTGTGCTGAATTTCAGCTTTGTTCCAAACATTTGCTGCACCAGCCTCCAATCATTGGACATGAACAGCCCATCTCGGTCACTCACGATGCTGCGGGGCACACCATGAAGCCGTACTATGTTATCCACATAAAGCTTTGCCAACTTCTCCACCGGATCATCCTTCCTATGCGGAATAAAATGCGACACCTTCGTTAATCGATCAACAACCACCCAAATGGCGTCGTTTCCCTTTTGCGACCTTGGAAAACCGTGCACAAAGTCCATAGAGATGTCGTCATATTTCCACTCCGGAATAGGCAAGGATTTAAGAAATCCTCCCGGCTTTTGGCACTCCGCCTTTACCAAGGCGCAGGTTTGGCATTTCACTACGTATAGCGCCACATCCTTCTTTAAACCCGGCCACCAAAATAGTTTCTTCACATCACGGTACATCTTTGTGCTCCCCGGGTGAATCGAGTACTTGGTATGGTGCGCCTCGTACAACAACTCCACCCGTAAATTGCCCACACTTGGGACGCACAAACGACCGTCTCTCCACAGTAATCCGTCCTCCACGACGAATTGGGAATTTGACCCATCCAGAGCCTCTATCATGAACTGCTTCATATGAGCATCCATATCCAAAGCCTGCCGAATCCGATCAGCCAGGTCATATTGGACTTCAGTCCAATTCAGAAATGCTTCAGCACTTGATTGCCTGTCCACACAAACAATCTCCAACGCCTCCAACTCCCGCACCAACCGCTCATCGTGTACCGATAGCCAATTGGCTTGAGCTGGGGCTCGGCGACTCAACGCGTCCGCAACCGCATTCCCTTTGCCAGGCACGTAGTGGATCTTGAATGTATAGTCCCCCAGGAACTCCATCCATCTACGCTGCCGCATATTCAGATCCTTCTGATCTATCAAATATTTTAGGCTCTTGTGATCGGTGTAGATATCAATCTTCACACCGTACAAATAGTGTCTCCACAGCTTCAAGGCAAAAATCACGGCCGCCAACTCCAAGTCATGGACCGGATAATTCCTCTCGTGCACTTTTAGCTGTCTCGAGCCATAAGCTATCACGCTTCCGTGCTGCAGTAGCACGCAACCCAAACCGCTGCCCGAAGCTTCGCTATATATCTCATAGCCTTCGGTTCCACATGGCGAACTCAGCACAGGCGCCGTGGTCAACCGACACTTCAATTCCTCAAAAGCTCGCGCGCACTCCGGCGTCCAAACGAACTTCTGCTCCTTCCTCATCAAAGTAGTGAGAGGTAACGCTAACCGCGAGAAGTTCTCTACGAAGCGCCTATAATAGCCGGCAAGCCCCAAAAAGCTCCGTACTTCTGCTACCGTAGCAAGCTCAGGCCACTGCCGTATCGCAACAATCTTCGCCGGATACACATCAATACCCTCTCCACTCACTATATGCCCGAGGAACGCCACTGAGGATAGCCAAAACTCGCACTTCGAGAACTTGGCGTACACCTGATTTCTCCTTAGCGTCTCCAACACCAAATGAAGATGCTTGAAGTGATCTTCCTCACTTTGCGAGTACACCAAAATATCGTCGATGAAGACGATCACGAAATGGTCCAAGTACTCCCTGAACATCCTGTTCATCAAATCCATGAACACTGACGGAGCATTAGTCAGCCCAAACGGCATGACCGTAAACTCATAATGCCCGTATCTCGTACTAAACGCTGTCTTCGGGATATCACTCTCCCTTATTCGCAGCTGATAGTACCCAGCCTTGAGATCCAACTTCGAGTACACCGTCGACCCGACTAACTGATCAAAGAGATCATCAATCCGGAGGATCGGGTACTTGTTCTTCTCCGTCAGCTTGTTTAGCTCCCGATAATCAATACGTAGCCTCAAGCTTCCGTCCTTCTTCTTAACAAAGAGGACCGGTGCGCTCCAAGGCGAAGAACTCGGGCGCACATACCCTTGCTCCAACAACTCTTGCAGTTGAACTTTCAGCTCCGCCATTTCTTTAGGCGCTAGCCGATACGGAGATCGTGACACAGGCTTTGCACCTGGCACTAGCTCGATCGTAAAATCTATCTCCCGTTGAGGCGGGGCTCCAGGAAGATCTGCGGGGAACACATCAGGGTATTCCGATACCACTGAAATACAATCCAAAGCGGGCTTCGGCTTTGCAACCTCCACTAGTGTAAAGAACAGTTCTGCTCCAGCACGAACCGCCTTCACCACCTGAAGAGCAGACATCAACGTCTTGCTCGACCCCTTTAAGCCCGTAAAAGTCGTTTCACGACTTGCTCCCAGCTTGACTTCCTTGCTACCGCAATCTATATGGGCATGCTGCTCCGAGAGCCAGTCCATGCCAAATATGACGTTGAACTCCACTAACGGAAGTAAAGACGCCCGCAGGTCAAACTCCTGCTCCCCAATACGAATCTTAACATCGCAGATCCTATCCTCTCGCATCGAACACCCATTGGGCAACAACACATCCAACTTATCCTTCGCCATCGAAGAAGGGACTCCGATGCGTAATATAAATCCTTCGAACAAGAAGGAGTGTGAAGCTCCCGTATCGAAGAGTGCTCGTACCGGATTTTCACAAATCAATACAAATCCTAAACAAGTAGTGGTAAGATAACATGTGCATAACAAGTATTTAAAGAAATTGACTTGCTATAAATTAAATCGTACTTGTCACCACATCAGCTTGTTTAATGGCCTCCTGTTGGCCAAGATTGTAGACCCTTGGTTGGGCCGGAGCATAATGGGATACGGTCGACTCCACCGCCTTTCCCTTCTCTTCATAAGTAGCTCCCGGCCTTCTCTCGGACTTAGGACGTCCGCTCCAACAATCATGTGCGAAATGCCCCGTCTTTCCACAAGTAAAACACGCGCCCGGGGTCCGACTCATAGTCGCCCCAGAAGCGCCAGAAGGAGCTGGACCCGAAGTCCTATGCTTCTTGAAAGCCCTCCGATAGCCGGACTTTGAAGTAGTCGGCACTTTAAATTCAGATTTTCTATCAACCAAGCCTTTCTTCGCTTGCACATTCTTCATGTCCTTCTCCAAGGACCGGGCAGTATTGGCCAAGGTTAAGAAACCCTGCGTCATCGGCCCCGACAGTAGTAGTCTCAACTCATCCCTCACGACTTCGTAGAATCGATTAGTCTTGCGCTACTCATCCATGATGGTGGAGCTAGCATATCGACTCAGACGAGTGAACTCATGGAAATATTCATCCACGCTCTTCTCACCCTGAACCAACTTCAGAAATTCGTTCTCCATCGAAATCCTCTGAGTAGAAGGGAGGTATCTTGCTAAGAACAATCCTGAGAATTCTTCCATCGGAACGTCTATCAGTTGTCTACCTCTCAAATGATGCAACTCCAATCCTTCCCACCACATCCTCGCTTTTCCGTCCAAAAGGAACGTAGCGATGGTGGTCATTTGCCACTCCTCCTTCTCCGTCGCTGTCATGACTCTCTTCACCCTGGAGAGCCAGTCTTCAGCCTGAGATGGGGTTCCCAACCCCGAGAATAACGGAGGGTTAAAGCTCATTACATGCTTCAGCTGCCTCTCAGTTGCCCTCCTTGGCACCACCGGTTCCACAACCACTTGCTCTACCCTCCTCGGCTCAGCCTCTTGAAGAGGTACTTGCTCCATCACAGGAGAGGGCTGCTGCGCTTGCCTTCCAGGCTGCGCATTTATCACAGCCAACACCGCTTCAGCCACCAATCGAATATTTTCAGCCGACAGAGGTGTTGCAGGAGCAACATCCGGTGCACTACTAGCCTCAGAAACTCGGCGTTCTGACGGCCCAACACCACTTCTGGTCACCTATAGTGGTACAAAACACCGTTAAGCGACCAAATAAATTGCAAACAGCAATTATAGGAACACGCAGGTTCCTCAATCACGAGTATTTTCATTCCTAAGTGGACATTCATGGGTTCTTTTACCATTATAACGATGACGCACACAATGTGCTCACCACCCCTTAAAAAGAATTCGCCCACAAATTCACTTTAAGCCCGACCAAAACCAGTAGTCTGATACCAAATTGTAACACCCCCTATCCATCGCATAGCATATAGCAGTAGGTCCGGCCGGGGCCCGACGCCATATACCACAGACAGACCGGGTGGTTACGTATGGAAACCATCCAACCAATCTCAACGTCCTACACAGAGCATTCTAACAGAAGCAATTTATAAAAGTTGTAAACAAGAACCCATCATTTAAGCACGAATGTCCACTAGTACAAATTAGGAATGTTATACAAAAATACACAAAACCGGCCTTAAGGCCTTACAAAATGTTTCACTTGAATATTACATGTTTTACAAATCACGGCACGCGGGCCGGTCATACATGAATAAAGCAGTAAACACTTCTACTTGGGCCTTCGAGGGCCAGCTTCGCAAAAAGGGCTGTAGCCCGCTATTGACCGCGTGGTCCAGCTGCACCTGCAAGCAACAAACCACCGCACGGTTGCAAAACAAGGCAACGGTCAGCAATGCTCACCAAATTATAACGATCCCGCCCCCAACTCGGGGCGACGATGCTCCTTCCCTGCATTTCATTATCATAAGCGAGCAAAGTATATATCCATAGCCATTTCATCACAGACGTTGGCTCGCACGGCCACACGCCCCGTGCACTCAGGGCACATTATCGGTGAACCGGTCTATGTCACATCAATTCAAGCCATCAACATTCCGGACTCACCACCGCCAACTGACGGCCAAACCTATGAGCAATTTGTCTTCCTGGCATGGGTCACGACAATTTAAGCCATTGACCGCCGAAGACCCTAATCTATGCCAACGGTAAGTGCCACATGCCTTTAGGTCTCTTTAACCGAACGACATAGAACGGGTACGGTTCCATCTAACCCGTACTCACATCGCAACAGCAATTTAAGCCATTTGCGCGGGTCAAACTTCCACCGAGTCCCATTTCCATCACAAGTCACATAACCCTGTTATGTTCAAGTTGGCTCTCAAGCCACCAAGTTGGCAAGATCTCGTATCCGCCCAATTTTCCGGGTGCACCTTTGGGTTAGTCCCCAAGGCTCCCTGCTACAATCTACCGCGTAGAAAACCCGAAAAACAACCAATAGCACGGAGTCTTCTCCGGCATTATGCAATGCAACATCACCGATCCAGACCAACATGTCCGGGTAGGCTTCACACATCATGCCTATGTCCATTCTCGCATACGGACTCTAAACAACGGGGACTTCACATATCTACCCGAAGGAACGCCTCCAACTCTCTGCAAACTCGCGGGAGCGGGCTTCCTATGCAAAGAAAGAGAGATATTCATGCTCAAGATGAGGATCGTTACCCTTGAGTTCCTCTTTGGCGCCATTGAAAAGTAATCGGATGAAAACCACCGCACTAGCGTTGCCTCCGTGGATCCGGAGTCGGCTCGCGATTCGGAGCTCCGAAGCTCCTCCAATGGCGGGATCTAGCTCTTCTTCCTCCCTTGGTTTTCCTCTTTCTCTAAGGATTTGGAAAGAGATAAGGTATGAAAAGTGATGGATTTCTAAGTCAATCCACGGGTATATCCCTTCAGGAACATCCCCCAGCCGTTGGATCTCAAAACAAGGAAATGAACGGCTTTGATTCGGGGCTGAAATGCCCAATCTGGACAGAACACGGCCTGGCACACGCCCGTGTCCAGGGCCGTGTGCCTCATTCGCCATCAAAATCGAATCACCTGGAACCTCACACTGGTATCGAACACGCCTGTGTTCGAGCTGACATGCCTGTGTTCAACCTGACACGGCCGTGAGGCCGGCCGTGTACCCCATGATTTTTCCCCTTTTTCAACCCGAGCACTGCACGGGTTCTAGGACACGCCCGTGTCCTTGACCGTATCACCTTGACACGCCTAGACCCCAGGCCGTGTACATGGTCTCGACATTTCATCGCGTGAAGATCGACGACTTGATGACACGGCCTCGAACACGCCCATGTCCTAGGCCGTGTGCCTTGTCTCGACGATCGTCGAGCGAATCTCGACAACTCCCCGGGACGATCGTCGACACGGGTCGACACGCCCTGCGACACGCCCATGTCGCGGGCCGTGTGCCCTTTATCGACGAATCGTCGAGTATATCTCGACGAATCCGCAGCTAAGTGTCGACACGGGTCGACATGCCCTGCGACACGCCCGTGTCGCAGGCCGTGTGCCCGCAGCCAGAACCCAAACTGGCCCAAAACATCCCCCTTTGCTCCTTTGAGTTTCGGGGCGTTACAACCAGTGCTCCTTCTCTTCTTACTTCCTATTTCCTCTACTTGTGTTGGGCAGGTATTTCTATTTAGGTAGAGGGGTAACTGTTTTATCACCGTATCGGTACCCGTTACCGCAATGGATAATGGAACAGTTACCCGTGCATTTTTCTTTTCATAGGCCCATTAGCTAGATCCTTTTCGTAGCCGAATAAGTCGTGCTGGGATGACAATAACCCCAGTAATTATCTTTCATTTTCTGTATTTTTTTCATGTCTATTTAGTTGTAGTATTTCTTTGTAGTTTGTATATTTTTGTTTTATTTTTGCGGAGCTCACCCCTGCAGGTATTCTTAACAACTTCGTGTTGACGGGGTTGTGATTCTTCGTATGGCGGGCCTTCTTCAGGTTTCCACACGTCTTCTGGTATGCTCACTGGTTGAGCATTGGATAACCTCTTCCCTTAGCCCTTTTTGATTTTAATTTCTCTATCATATGATGTGTAGTTTAGTTTAAGTCTGGGGGAGAGCCAGTTTTGTTTCCTTCTGCACGTGCACATCTCATGTGCATACTAGAAGCTTTTATAGTTTTATTTTGATTAGTTCATTGCACTGCACACCACTGCACCCACTTGAGCGCGTGCTTAGTTGTTCGTGTGCCGCGAGTTAAACTCATTTCTTCGTTATATTTTGGAAAATTATGGTGCTGGCTTAGGATTGTGAGACAGAGTAAAATGTTGACCTTGTTGTGTTTCTAGTCAACTGCTCTCGTCTCGTGTAGAAATTCGAGTAGATTTAATTTTTCTGTATGCTTATAGTTTTATCCTTTTCTATTTGCGTAAAGATCTTTTTATTTTACTCAAAAATTGGTAAATCCGGTGTGAATCAAACGGTAGTATATGAATATGTGTAGCCGTCACTAGACTCGTTTTGCTCGAGTTGGGAGGAAGGATCATCTTTCTCGGTGGCTAAGAACTTGCCCCAAGCTACTCTCAAAGCATGGGTACTTGGTTAGTTTAGCATAACCGTGATGTAGGCTATTATTTTGGCCCGGTTGAGCTTTGTACCGTTCCTAACGTCATATCCTCGCTAGCCCCATTATGCCTACCCTTCTTTTGATTCAGCTCCACCTTCATTCACCAAAGCCCCATAGCCTATCCTAGTCGCACACCCAAGTCGAGTTTAGTGTTTTACATTTTCATATTGGGATGTGATGTGGTGTTATTATTTGTGAAAATGTGGAAGTGCTCCTAAGTTTATATCTGCTGAATTGTAAAAATAAAATGAAGAAAAAGAAAAATATTTAAAGAAAAAGTTTAAATTGAAAATCTTTTTTGGAAATGTGATTATATTTGGAGTAGGCGGTGCACACACCCATTTGTTAAAAGTTAAGTCTGGAGGTGTGGTGTACCTGCATATATTGTGGTTAGTGGTTGGATTCTTTTTAGGCTAGCTCATTTGGGTTAGGTGCATAGCCTTTCTTTTGATCATTGTTTACCTCACCGTAACCCAAGCCTCATGATTATCCTAAAGCCCTACAGATTTGTGCTTGAGTCTAACTAGTGCCGTGGAGAGAGTGTGACGGGCAAGCGTATGGTCCCCGATATTGGTGGATTCCTTTTGAGGTGATCCTGAGCCCCGATCTTTGGCAAAGCTCACCTTAGTGGCCTACCTACTTTCTTCCTATGCGTGACCGGTTGATTCACTGTGATTTTGTTTTTGAGTAGAAATAAAATTTTGATTCGCATTGTGAAAAATATAAACTATTCTGCATGCTTAGAAATTTTCTCTATTGTACTTTTACGCACGCGAGCATGCGACTTAGCAAGGTACTTTTTTTTCAATTTCTTTGTTAGCTAGTAATTTTCCCTATCTGCTTAGATTTTTTTAGCTCGGGACGCGCAAATAATTAAGTCTGGGGGTGTGATGAGTCCGATTTATATAGGGTTTTTCGGACTCATCTGGGCTAGGTATCACATATTTGCACTTCAAATTTAGTTCTATATTGTTGATATTTCCTCTTGTCTATAGTTCCATAGGAAGTGCACACTTTGGCCCATGGTTGTGTATTTTTGTACTTTTATTGTTTGTACTCCTTTTTGTGCTCGTCTGGAATGACTGCACATATCAGTGCTAGGTTTAGGGGTCATGTGCGTGTTCCGGGGACGTTTTGAAGCAAGAATACTGCACAAGATCATCAGATATAGTGCGCACGACCACTGGTTGTGCGCCGATGATCATGCACAATGTACCCTGATTTCTAGAATCAGCCTGGGGCAATCGCACGACCACTGGACATAGTGCGCACGACCACCAGTCGTGCGCCACTGATCGTGTGCATTGATTCTTTTTTTCCTGGAGTCCTGTCTGGCGAAATCGCACGACCATTGGACATAGTGCAAATGACCACCGGTCGTGCGCCACTACTCGTGCGTGCTATCCCAGTTCATCTTTGTAATCTGCCATGCCATTGCGCACGATCAGTGGATATAGTGCGCACAACCACTGGTCGTACGCCCGTGATCGTGTGCATTGTTCAATTCTGCTTTCTATAAATATGCAGGTGCCGCCCTAATTCCAGAGCTCATTTTACTCCGCCGTTTTCATCTCCGAGGAGGGATTCCGCCATCCTCCTTCAATCTCCACCCTAGGGAGGTACTCCGGGCAAGCTTTCACCGCCAAATCCAAGCCGGAGCTTCCTCTCGGCCTCCTCCTTCATCTTTGAGCTTCAAGAAGATCTTGACTTAGCTTTCTCCATCAAGTTAGGATAAGTTGTGTCATCCTCCACCAGATTGTGACACGAAAAAGACGGGCCATTGGAAGGTGGTGACAACCCTTCTCTACCCCGTACGCAGTTGAGGACCGAGCTTGGACGCGGATTGACAACCCGATAATTCCAACCATGAATCCTCAGGAAGACTTCGAATTCGGTCGATTTCGCACACTTTTCTTCTCTTGTTGTTGATGGTTTAGTTGAACTCTTTGTATTTGATGAAGTTATGCTTAGTGTAATATACATTTATGTGTAATCATGTCTATGTGATTGTATGTTTTCGTTATTTACTTGAGGTGCGCCTATTTGTCCATCCACTATCCATCTACCCTTGCCGCACTAGCAATTGCTAGTGACGTGTGTAGCGAAGAGGTGCTCACGACCCTCATTCTGCAATTCTCATCACCTCATCTGCAAGCCTACTCACCCATCCACCTAGTGATTCGGTGCATAATGGCTCGACTAGTCTTCCATCCTGCCTGGCGAAGCATCGCATAGCGGCGTTGCATAGGAATAGTTGTTAGATTTTTACTTTCTTTTTCCACAAATATCAAAACACCCCTTAGTTAACTCCGACCTAAGGACTTCAATCTAAAGTCCTCGAAATTAACTCCACCTTACTGTGTTCCTTGAGAGATCGATACTTGGGAAAACTCGCCCATTTTATATTACTTGTGTGATTGGTTCACTGTCGTGATCTTTAGCATCACTCCTCAGGCAATTCCAGAGGAATTTGGAGAATGGTGGCCACTTTTCACCATGGGTAAAGCATCCAAGGTTGAGCTCGAGCTCACCTTGGAGTTAACTCCACTTACAGCCCACCTCAGCCCAAATCACCCCCACCATTAGCTTAGAGAGAGGAGAGGAGTGGAAATCGACTACTGGATCGAAGCAAACGGGGGATAAATGAGGATTTGAGCAAACTGTCACCGGAGTAGCTCGGCCATGGCCAACCACTGCCGCACTCGCCGCCAAGGCCTGAATCGGGCCTGTTTCACCTCCCCTATTCCTGTACTAGCATCCTAGATCAATTAGGGGAGATATCGGGCTCAATTGAGCCTGATACCATGTGATAAAAAGCTGGATTTTTAGAATTTTTCATGATGCTCGGGATCGCCGGAGAAGCTGATTCCGGCGGCCTCACCACCGGGAAATCCTAGCCACCACCTTAGTGAAGGTGGTGGAGACAATCGCCGATGGTGGCGTAGCCCCAGGTGGCCGGAAATAGCCAGCAAAGGTGGCCCAAGAAGGATGAATTCCAGCCGTCGGCTGGAGGTTGAAGACAACCCGATTCCGTCCAAACTTCTTTAAGATTTGTGCAAATCCCGATTTAAATTAAATTAAATAAAATCATATTGTATAAATATATAACTGTCACACCTATTCAGTCATTTTACAAGCCATATTTAGGCCTCTTAGAGGCACTTCCAAAACCAGAACCCTAAATGAAAATTGTAGCCTATTGTCTTAAATTTAATATGACACCTTAAACATCAAATTTGGTAAAGTAGATTTGGCTGTATGCCTGTTTTCCTAGAACTGGTCCTTGACTAGGGCAGAACTTCAAATGCATGCCCATGCCAAACCAGAAGTTCACATGACCCCAAATTTTGGAGATGTTCTTTAATAGGGTAGACTTTAACTCTGTCCAAAAATTGGAATTTTTGAGAAAACGTTTTCTATAGTATTTGTGAAAATACACAGAAGTAAATTAATGAAATATTTAGAGTAATATGACTACAAATGGCCCCAAATTTTGGTGGAATGTCCTTGGGTTCATTATAGGCCCATGATAAACATTTCAGTCATTTTTTACCTATGCATGATGGGTATTCCCTCTTGCATGTGAAGGGTGAATAAAGACTTGGGGTGCCTTTAGCAAAAATCTAAATAATGGGGATTTAGCCCATTTGGAACATTAAAAGCCTTTGAAAGCTTGGTCAGAGGATTATTAGGGTGAAACATATGTTCAACAGAAGTAATGGGATTTTTGTGATCAAAAATCCCATTATTTGGAATTTTTGAATATTCGGCCATTTATTGATAAAAAATTTGAAAATAGTGTTAATATGAGTTAAAATTCTAAAATTTTGTTAAGAACCCAAGAGAGTCATATTTACCCCCTTGAAAATTGTATGGGCCTATTAGAGGTATATATCTTGGAATTATGTAGAATTTACAATTTTGCCCTTTTATGAACATTATTTACAAATGATGAAAATTACAGTAGAAATATTATGGAAAAATTCTTGGTGATTTATTCATGTGTTTATGACCTTGTGTAATTTTCTTGGTATTTTTAGATGCTTCTATAGATTTAAAATCCAAATAATGGCATTTTTGTAATATTTGTCATTTGATGTTTGATGAAACAAATTACTGTCTAGAGCCATAAAATCTTGTATTTGGTATTATGTTTGCAATTTACATCTGCAATAATTTTCCTAGAATTGTTAGAGACATATTTAATGTACTTCATTTGTAAAGTGGTCAATCCATGGATATTAACTTTAAATACAACTAAATGGAAATATAAATGGGAAAATTACAATACTTGGAAACCAGTCATAATTAGCCTAGATGATCATCAGGAAAAATTTATTAGACCAGGGGGATCATTTGATATAGTACTTCTTGTTTAAAGTAACATAGGCCACTTAATTAAAGGATTTAATCTAGGGTTTTTATGATTTAGAAAAATAGTGAAAACTTCACATAATCAATTTCATATATCATACCATCCATGAAAAATGATTAGGGTCACTTTGGCCAAGAAATTGGAAGTCGTATCATATTAGTGGTAGTAGGTCATAGGTAGTGACTAGCATAGTTAGCCTAAACTACTAAGACCACCGGTGGATATGATTAACCATTGAGGTGAGAATTGCATTAGAGGAATAATCCCTGGTTGGTCTCCTATAGGTCACTACTGGATCACGAGGGGTGGAGTGCAAACCATAAGGACAGTGGTTAAAACGGAGATCGACGGAAGACCACCTATTTCCCCGGTAATATCTTAAGTCATTAGGATTGTTCCAGAGCAACAACGAGAGCTGGGGGTGAATTATGGGTAGTCGTCAACTAAAGTAAATATCCTTGAGAAAGGGAGCTTTGAGCATAATCCCATCGTAGTTCCTAGTGCCCCCAAGAGCCCTTCATCGGGTATACCCTGGGCAGTCCTGAGATTAACCTTAAATCACTAAGTATAATAACCCGTAGACAAGAGTAGTCTAATAAGTTAAGATATTGAGGTTCATTCTCGCCCGTGATGGGTTTGAGGGATTCTGAATAAAGGCACTATTATGCGTTCTCACCGGTGATGGGTTTGAGGGATTTTTGAATAAAAGCACTATGTGCAATCTCACCCGCGATGGGTTGGAGGGATTCATGACGCGTTGGTCCTGCGAGCTGGAGGCTCGGGTTGGAATATCTTGCATGTGCATAAACTGTGGAGGGTCATGCGGTACTGGGCCAATCATCACACCGATGGCAGTACGGTGGCTCTGGCGAGGTGTGATGGTTTGATGGACCAGTGGGTTGTTTTTACACTGCGGTCTGGAGGACGATCCTTGAAAACACACACTCGACCAAAACAACTGGTGGGTAGCCAGCAATTAGTACGCAGAGACTATAGAGTGCACCTAGGACGTGTACAGAGGCATATGGTAGGTCTAGGCCTGGTAGTGTGATACCTGCCTAGGAGTGGAGACGCCTGCTCCACTGCTGTCGTAGCCACAACGGTGGTACCAGAGAGTGATGCTAGCTCCAAAAAGCGGGAACTAAAGGTCTGTGATCACAGAGTCGTTGTGTGTGAGTTACACTTGCATGACTCATAAATAACTGCATGCATTCATTCATATTAGGACATACGCTTCATGTATCCTTATCATGTAAATTAGTATGAGCTCTTTTATATGATAAGTTAAATTTTGGAAACTCTAACTTATATGTTTGTATGGGCATTCATATAAGTTAGGGTACTTCTGTGATATAAAATAGTAGTAGAATTGTTATACTTTATTTACTGCACTTTACTTGCTTCCAATTTTACTTACTTTTGTACTGTACTTGCTCCTATATTTGGACAATATACATAAAACTGCTAGTGTAGATTTACTGTTTATATTCATACTTGGTAGCATAGATTCCTTGTCACCTGCTTCCCTTTTGATTACCCCTTGTTGTGCTCCGCTTCGTCCTCCCGTACGGTGCCTAGGAGTTGCGGGGCGAGGTACGGAGGAAACAACTTATTCTTTTTGACTAATGGTCGGTGACCAAACTATTTTTAGGAGCTCGAGGAGATGGAGCACCAGTACGACCGGCATGACAAGATGACAGGACGTGAGGAGTTGATACCACCACCACCTATTACGACTACTACAAAGTTTCCTCAGGTGGGACGAGTACGAGGATAGTTTTGCTTCGACATTTTATTTTGTGAGGAGAGTTGATATTCATGTACAGACCATAAACCCTTTTTACTCTTCTTATTATTTCTACTTATTGTGGAATGGATGTACTTCCATTTTATTATATGATATGTACTGTGACTGTGGACTGGTTTGTAGTTCTTTCTACAATACTGCTATACTTCTCACTCTCCTTGGTAAACCGTTTATGTGATCGTTCTAACCGGCAGAATCGACGTGTTGTGGTGTCGACTAACCCGTGTGTTATTTCTACCGTAAGATGGCGGTTCTGGGTATAACGGTCCAGGCCCATCCCATGGGAACCCGCTGGCACCGCCGGCCTACCAGGGTCCAGACCCGGGCCCACCACTGGTAGTCAGCCTTTCACATTCAAGCCTGCAGGCCATGCACCCCAACCCCTCTCCGCGCCTGTTTATCAGCAGCGGTAGGTTGTTGCCACTGGGTCTCGAACCCAGGACCTTGATAAGAGAGCTTTCCTCCACTCCCTCATCAGCAGCGGTAGGTTGTTGCAGCTCAGTTGGTGATGAGGGAGTGGAGGAAAGCTCTCTTATCAAGGTCCTGGGTTCGAGACCCAGTGGCAACAACCTACCGCGCTGATAAACAGGCGCGGAGAGGGGTTGGGGTGTACGGCCTGCAGGCTTGAATGTGAAAGGCTGACTACCAGTGGTGGGCCCGGGTCTGGACCCTGGTAGGCCGGCGGTTCCAGCGGGTTCCCATGGGATGGGCCTGGACCGTTATAAAAAGTGCACTTTTTATAACGGTCCAGGCCCATCCCATGGGAACCCACTGGCACCGCCGGCCTACCAGGGTCCAGACCCGGGCCCACCACTGGTAGTCAGCCTTTCACATTCAAGCCTGCAGGCCATGCACCCCAACCCCTCTCCGCGCCTGTTTATCAGCAGCGGTAGGTTGTTGCCACTGGGTCTCGAACCCAGGACCTTGATAAGAGAGCTTTCCTCCACTCCCTCATCACCAACTGAGCTGCAGCTCAGTTGGTGATGAGGGAGTGGTGGAAAGCTCTCTTATCAAGGTCCTGGGTTCGAGACCTAGTGGCAACAACCTACCGCGCTGATAAACAGGCGCGGAGAGGGGTTGGGGTGTACGGCCTGCAGGCTTGAATGTGAAAGGCTGACTACCAGTGGTGGGCCCGGGTCTGGACCTTGGTAGGCCGGCGGTGCCAGCGGGTTCCCATGGGATGGGCCTGGACCGTTATAAAAAGTGCACTTTTTATAACGGTCCAGGCCCATCCCATGGGAACCCGCTGGCACCGCCGGCCTACCAGGGTCCAGACCCGGGCCCACCACTGGTAGTCAGCCTTTCACATTCAAGCCTGCAGGCCATGCACCCCAACCCCTCTCCGCGCCTGTTTATCAGCAGCGGTAGGTTGTTGCCACTGGGTCTCGAACCCAGGACCTTGATAAGAGAGCTTTCCTCCACTCCCTCATCACCAATTGAGCTGCAGCTCAGTTGGTGATGAGGGAGTGGAGGAAAGCTCTCTTATCAAGGTCCTGGGTTCGAGACCTAGTGGCAACAACCTACCGCGCTGATAAACAGGCGCGGAGAGGGGTTGGGGTGTACGGCCTGCAGGCTTGAATGTGAAAGGCTGACTACCAGTGGTGGGCCCGGGTCTGGACCCTGGTAGGCCGGCGGTGCCAGCGGGTTCCCATGGGATGGGCCTGGACCGTTATAAAAAGTGCACTTTTTATAACGGTCCAGGCCCATCCCATGGGAACCCGCTGGCACCGCCGGCCTACCAGGGTCCAGACCCGGGCCCACCACTGGTAGTCAGCCTTTCACATTCAAGCCTGCAGGCCATGCACCCCAACCCCTCTCCGCGCCTGTTTATCAGCAGCGGTAGGTTGTTGCCACTGGGTCTCGAACCCAGGACCTTGATAAGAGAGCTTTCCTCCACTCCCTCATCACCAATTGAGCTGCAGCTCAATTGGTGATGAGGGAGTGGAGGAAAGCTCTCTTATCAAGGTCCTGGGTTCGAGACCCAGTGGCAACAACCTACCGCTGCTGATAAACAGGCGCGGAGAGGGGTTGGGGTGCATGGCCTGCAGGCTTGAATGTGAAAGGCTGACTACCAGTGGTGGGCCCGGGTCTGGACCCTGGTAGGCCGGCGGTGCCAGCGGGTTCCCATGGGATGGGCCTGGACCGTTATACTGGGCATAAGATCGGGAGCCTCCTTAGTAAGGGGATGGGTATTACAAACTGGTAAAACTTTAACGAATGCTCATATGAGAAAGAAGTCCACAACAATGGACCACCCCGCTCGAGCAGTAGTTTGCTGACAAACTATGCATCAGAAGCAGTGGTGTGCCCATATGTAAAAATTCACATAAAACAGTCCATTAAATACAATGAGTTAGTCCAATTCTGTTTAAACCTTACCTTTATGCAACCTCCACAGGTCGCTGCGCCACAAAATTTGGCTCCTCCCCCTTCGGCTACCACTCCCTTTCTATAGACAGAGATGGGGTAAAGTTTCACGGCTATCTTGGAAGCCTTCAAATCCCAGCAGGTCCCAGCTCCGCAGCCAAATCTGGGGTCAAGCTAGCTAAGTGCCTTCAAGAGCCTATCCCCGCCAATGTACCGGGGGACAGAGGATGTTGTGAAGACTGAGGAATGGCTGGAGGACATACATGAGATATTGGCAGGCATCAGCTTCCTGGTCAGCCAGGCAGTTCCTTTAGCCACTTCTGCATTAGATACTCATGCAAAAATATGGTGGATGTCCGTGCGAGAGACCACTTATACTGATTTGGAGCTATCAGACATCTCATGAGATGAGTTTAGTGAGAAATTCTTGGAGCATTTTGTGTCCACCACATACAGAGATGCACTGGAAGAGAGGTTTTTAAACCTCAAGCAGGGGACTAGATCTGTGATCGAGTATCAAAGAGAGTTCTCCCTTCTGGCTAGATTTTTGGGGATCCTTGGCATGGATGTCAAGAATTATGCCAAAAGATTCTATCATGGGCTCAGATATTCCTTGAGGCAGCCCCTACTATTCATATCCCAGGGCACCTCATCACAGATCATAGAGATAGCTAAGAAGCTGCAGGCAGACCAGCTGATGGTGCAGAATAGAGGAAAGAGGCCGCTAGACGGGTCATCACCCGTGGAGAGTAGCAGGGGATCCCAGCGAGGCTGATTGATTGGATATAAGAGGTTTGGGGGACATCGTCATCCCAACTTTAGGCAAGAGCAGGTGCATCCTACAGTGTTATCCCCCCACCTTTACAGGTGCATGACCCGAGGAGGCAAGATGACCGTGGCCACCGGCCGGTAGTTTGCTTTGGATGCCATCAGCCTTGGCATATTAGATCAGAGTGTCCGCATCAGTTTTGTCCACCTCCTCCTCCTCCACCTCCAGTGGCCCCTCCAGTACATCAGGGCCAAGGCCGAGGCTGATGACTAGGTCGAGGCCGAGGCCGGGGATACCACGACCGAGGGTGAGAACAGGAGAAAATATACGCACTCGACCTCGTCGAACCGAGGAACCCAGAGGAGGTCATCACAGGTACTTAGATTATTATAAATTTAAGTTTTATTTATCTAATTTTATTTAAAATAACAGTTTATTTGAACCCAAACAACTCAGGCATAGTCATGATCAGTGGCATGCCCGCTCGTACTTTGTTTGACACACGTGGCTCCCACTCGTTTGTTTCTGAGGCCTTTATAGAAGGTCTGGAGGGTGTGGAAAGATTTCCAGGTGCGGCAATGAAGGTGCGTCTGCCCGATGGGTCAGAGCTACGGACCTCTGCCCATTGTAACATGGAGGCCGAGATTGGTGGCAGGACATTTGAGGTGCCAGCTGTAACACCCCATATCCATCACATAACATATAGCAGTAGATCCGGCCGGGGCCCGACGCCATATGCCACAGACAGACCGGGTAGTTACTTATTGAAACCATCCAACCAATCTCAACGTCCTACACAGAGCATTCTAGCGGAAGCAGTTTATAAAAGTTGCATTAAAGAACCCAGCACTAAATCATGAATGTCCACTAAACCAAAAATAGGAATGTATTACAAATACAACCGTTAGCCTTAAGGCCTTACAAAATGTTTCACTTGATAATACATGATTTACGAACCACGGCACGCAGGCCGGTCATACATGAATAAAAGCAGTAAACACTTCCAAATAGGCCTTCGAGGGCCGGCTTCGCACTTGGGCTTTAGCCCGCTATTGACCGCACTGTCTAGCAGCACCTGCAAGCAACATAACCACCGCACGGTGGCAAACAAAAAGGCAACGGTCAGCAATGCTGACCAAATTATAACGATCCCGCCCCAACTCGGGGCGGCAATGCTCCATGCCTGCAGTTTTATTAGCACAAGCGAGCAATATAATAATAATCATTTCATCACAGGCGTAGGCTCACACGGCCACACACCCCGTGCACTCAGGGCACATTCTCGGTGAATCAGTCGATGTCACGTCAGTTAAAGCCATGGACATTCCGGACGCACCACCGCCACTTTGACGGCCAAACATATGAGCAATTTGTCTTCCCGGCATGGGTCACGTGAATTTAAGCCATGGACCACCGAAGACTCTCATCTATGCCAACGGCAAGTGCCACGTAACCTTAGGTCTCTTTAACCCGAACGACATAGATATGGGTACGGTTCCATCTAACCCGTGCTCACGTCGCAATGACAATTTAAGCCATTTGCGCAGGTCAAACTTCTCCCGAGTCCCATTTTCGTCACACAATTTCACATAACTCGGTTATGTTCAAGTTGGCTCTCAGGCCTCCATGTTGGCAAGATCACGCATCAGCCCAGTTTTCCGGGTGCACCTTAGGGTTAATCCCCAAGGCTCCCTGTCGCAATCTACCATGTAGAAAACCCGAAAAACAAACAGTAGCACGGAGTCTTCTCCGGCATTTATGCAATGCAACATCACCGATCCAGACCAACATGTCCGGCTAGGCTTCACACATCATGCCTATGTCCGTTCTCGCTTACGGACTCTAAACAACGGGGACTTCACATTGAAAGTGCAACTAGATATGATATACTCTAGAGGGGGGTGAATAGAGTATATGGTGTTTTAGTACTTTTAAAAACTTTTACAACAATTGTTGTAATAAGTGTGAGCAGGGAAGCAAATATAAATCTAATCACAGAACTAGGCTATGCAAAAACTAAGCACAGAAAAATCAAGGCCAGAAACAAAAAGTAAACAAGCAGAACCAGAGGACACAAGGAAATATAGTGGTTCCCCAAACTTGGGTACATCCACTCTTCTACCACCCTAGGTAGGAATCCACTGCAGGATGAGTTGATCAGGTGTCCTGGGCACCAATGAGCTTTTGATAAGGTGCTCAAAAACCAAAGCAGATTTTTTGATCAGGTGTCTTGCCACCAATGAGCTTTTGACAAGGTGCTCAAAAACCAGATTCAAACTTTTGAAGGGAGTTTGAGAAACCCTTTACAAACTGGGGGTGAGAGAGTGATGGCAGTCTTCTCTTTCTCAGACAACTGAGAAGACTATGTGGATTGATGTCAAAGCTCCCCCTGAATCCTTGAAATCTTCAGGAAGAAAAGCTTTGCTTGAGGGTGATAGGCCTTCAAAGATAGATCTCCAGCAATAGATGATTTCAGTAAGCTGAAATGTTGAGTGTCTGGAGTCTTGAAATGATGTTAGCCTTGAACACTATGAGAGCTGAAGAGATCTGAAGTTGATCTCTTTGATGAGTGTTCTTCAGAATTCTTTTAGACAGAATATATTTGAGAGAGTCTCTGTATTCTGTATTGTGTGTTCTCTTCTTGTTAATGTCTGTATTTCATCTATCTTGATTCAAAGACATTCTGTCTTTTATTCTCTGTTCCAGAATAGAATATCATTCTCTGTCAAAGATAGTCGTTGGTCTGTATTGATTGCATCCTTAATTGCAAAAACTCTTTTAGAGGAAAGTCCACAGAATTATTCCTTGAAAGATCCCTTGAAACTTGGTCCAGAAATAAATGAAAACGGCTAGCAAATCTTTGAATTAATTGCATAATAACTCCTGTCTGATTTGAATTTGAATTCTGGAAGTTATCTGAAATCGTCGAACTGAGCTCTGCTATCGTCGAGCTGAGCTCAACGAACTGGAAAACTCAAGCAGCAAAATAATCGTCGATCTGAGCTCAAAGATCGTCGAACTGAGCTCAGAGATAAAGATCCAAGGCAGAGTCAAAATCGTCGAACTGAGCTCACCGATCGTCGAATGGAGTTCGACGATATTATGAAGTTGAGCCCAGCGATCGTCGACTGGAGCTCGACGATCTGTCGAAGTTGAGCTCGACGATCGTCGATCTGAGTTCGACGAATCGTCGTGCTGAGCTCGACGATCAGACTTGGTCTCCAGACAGAAAAACTTGGTCTTCAGGGCAGCTTCCAATCCTAGACTTCTAACCCTTAGACTCAATTCTAATTGACCTATTAAGCTATACAGAAGGTCAAACAAAGGTTCCTAGAGACATAGTGATCCTGACCCAAATTAGTAATAGGGTGTTCCAACAATCTCCCCCTATTTGGGTTAGGATTACTATTTACAGACTTTGGAAAATCAAATAACAACATATAATCAGAAAAGCATAAAAACAACAGCAGCTAGACATCCAGAAACATCACAGAGATATATATATGTAGGCATATGTATATGGCATCCAGAAAGCAGTCAGAAAATCCAAAGATTGTCACCTTACATAGTCATTTCTTCTCTTTGCCTTTAACCATTTTGATTTCTCTATTTGGATTCAGGGCTTCTTTGTTGGATCTGGTGTCATCTGCTGCACCCAAGTATGTTTGCTTTGAAGTCCTGGGAACCACAGCAGCAGGATGCAATTCCATATATCTGTCTGCATCAAAGAATTTGCTGGAAGCATATTTCTCTAGTTCCTTCTGTCTCTGCTCTGACATTGTAGAAATATTGGAAGTGTCTAGCCCTTGTTCTTTGGCTTTCTTTATCTGGTCTAATGTAGCCAACTCCTTCATCCCAGCAGTCCAAGCAGCTGGATTCTTCTCAGGGTCCTCAAATGGTACAGGTGGCTCACACCTGTTGGAAGAATTGTCTTGAGGAGGCCTAGCAGACACTATCTCTCTTAGCTTGTAGGGGAATGGACCAGAAGTAGTATCAGATGAAACATGTCCTCCCCTGGAGTATGGGTGCTGCCTGGAGTGCCCTTTAGAATAAACCTGAATATCTCTTTGACTTCCCTTGTATCCTCCTCTCCTAGAATAAGAACCCCTAGATTGGCTTTCCCTTTGATAGGATCTGGCATGGGGTTGATAGGGATCCTGGCTTCTAGCTGGGGCTTGACTTGCAGAGCTGCCACCTGCACCTGCATCAGGAGGAGGTGGTGGAGGAGGATGAGGGTGTTGGAACTGGGAGGAGCCCTTCTCATACTTTCTCTTCTTCTTCATTGCTTTCAGCTGATTTTTAGAGTACTGCATCCAATGTTCAGTAATTTGGCAGTTATGCAGAATATAATAAGGAATATCATTATTATCCTTGACTTTTGCAGGAGGCACCCTTTTCATTGCCTTGCTCCTAGCTTTCCTTTTCCTTGCAATAGTGGCAGATGAATCATCAGAGTCTGTTTTGTATTCATCAGACTCAGAACTCTGGTCATCATATATAGCATCTATTTTCTTCATCAATTCTTTCTTCAACTGAACAGCAGCAGATGAGGCAGAGGCAGAAGTAGCAGCAGCAGGGACAACAGCAGATGGGGCAGCAGATGGAGCAACAGAAGCTGGAGTAGTGACAGTAGCAGTAATATCATCAGAATCTGCAGCAGGCTCAACATCAATGGCCTCTGTCATCAGAAGATCCTTGGATGTTTGCTCATCAGAAGCAATTGGGATTTCAGCAGCAGTGAGAACATCTTCAGCAGCGGCATCAACAATTTCAGAAGCAAAGGTAGTATTTTCTTCAACAGCAGCAGCAGCAATCACTGAGTGTACAAAGGAAGAGATGAAGCTGGGGTCATAGCCAGAGAAAGGCACCAGTGCCTTAGATAGGTCTTCTGAGGGCTGGACAACATTAACTTCTGGGAGATGGCTGAAGAAGGCAGGATCAAAGGCAGAAAGCAAAGACTGTAGGTCTATTGCCAGAACTGCAGTGGGAGCCTGACATTCTGGAGGCACAGCAATAGTAGCAGAAGAGGCAGCAGACACAGAAATCTCAGCAGCAGCAGCAGCAGTATCATCAGCAGCAGGAGCAGAAGCAGCAGCAGCAACAGCATGAAGGCTTGCTTCATATGGCATCTCCCCCTGCCTAGATGCAGATGCATCTGTATCAAGGCACACTGCTAGAGGTACTGCCTGAGGAAGGAGGGAGGAAAGCCTGGCAGAGAGAGCTGCCACTGACAGTTGTAGAGGAGCCAAAGAGGTCTCTAAGAGCAGAGAGAGCCTGGGGGCAATTAGCTGATACAGCTTGTCAGCTAGGGCTGAGAAGTCTACATGCTCACCAGCAGGAGCAGAGGTAGATGGAATAGGGATGGCTGAGGATGCTGGAAGTGAAGTGCTGGATAGTGGAATCGATGGCTCAGGAGTGGGGATAGTGGATATGGAGGATAAGGAGATGGAGATGGATGGGGTGAAATTTGGTTGGTCAATGATATGGTGGAGGAGATCTTGGAATGATGTTGAGGAGGAGGGTAATTCTGGAGGAGATGAGGGGGAATCATCCAAGTAGGAGTCATCCAGAAGGGTGAAGGATGGTATGGATGGAGAAGAAGTGATATCTGGTGGAGGGTATGAGAGCAATGGGTGGAAATGGTCTGCTAGAGGAGGTAGAATTGGGTCTGGAGATGGGATTGATGTTGGAGATGGGCTGGAGATGGTAATGGGAGATGAAGCTGGAATGGTGGATGGAAGAGGTAGGGTTGGACTGGGAGGAGGAGAAGAGGCAGCAACAGCAGCAGCCAGGTCTTCTGCAGGAGCAGAGACCTGTGGGGGAGTGACTCTGTGAGTCCTGGTGCCTGAAGGAGCACTAGAGGAGGGCCTGCTGGGCTTGCTGATTTGCCTGTCCCACTTGCCAAAGAGGGCACAGGTGAGTCTCTTGGAGGCATTGATGTGCACTCCAGAGGAGACCAGCAAGGCAGGGCACTTGTTCTGCAGGAAGACTCCAAGAATTCTTCCAAAATTAACAAAGCTTTTGTTTATTTTCTTCTTTATTAGGTCAAAGAAGACCTCTCCCCAGTTCAAACTTTTCTTATCCACCAGAGCTCCCATGAGGCAGAGCTGGTATCTGGATATGGTATCATGTGCAGAGTGCTTTGCTAGCAGCACTTTCCCTACAACATCTTCTAGGAACCTGTATTCAACAGACAGGTTCCTCTTGAATAACTTGCTAGGGTTTCCCTCTGGATGACCCATCCTGGCAAGTATATCAGAAAACTCCTCCCCAGATAATTCAGCAGTATCATCTCCATTTCTCAATCCAAAAACCTCTATCAAAACTGTGGGGGTCAGAGGTACCTGAGTTCCAGCAATAGATCCAACTATAGTGTTGTTGTCTAGATTATGAGCAGTGTAAACTCATTCCTTGATTTCATCTGAGGCCAGCTTTATCCTGGTGGTCATGAGGGCAGACAAGTTCTGATCCTTGAATAAACTCAGAATGTCTTGGAATATTTGATCAGTAGTGTTGAAAGATTCCATATCAATGTCGAAGCCTGCATCAAACTTCATTGCGGCTAGGACAGCAACTGATACAGCCATTGTACCTGCAAAAATTCAACAAACAAAACGACCAAGCGTAGAACGGTTTGGAGGGAAGAAAATTCTTGCAGAGAAATTGAAAGCGCAAGAGAGAACGACGGCGAAAATGAGTTTTATATTAGGGTTCGACGCAGAATTGGAAAGGTCGTTGAACTCAGTTCGACGATCGAGGCTTCTAAAGGAATCTGAAGAGACTCCAACATCGTCGATCTCCGTTCGACGATCTTGGAAGGCGTCGAGCTCCATTCGACGATCGTTCAGTGAACATAATCGTCGAGCGCCGTTCGATGATCGTTGACCAGAAGAGATAGTTCATACTATCTGAGAGGCGCTGAACTCAGTTCGACGATTCTGGAAATCGTCGATCTCCGTTCGACGATCTTATGGGAAATCGTCGAGCGCAGTTCAGAGATCAAAAAATTCTAGACACTAAGAAAAATCAGAATTTTTGCCTAGTCTTGGTCAATTTTTAGCTTTCAAAATCTTGGAGATTATTTAAGACTTCCTCCATCTAACATTCCTAACTGATTTAGGAAGAAGCTGTGTTTCTTTTCATCCAAAGGCTTGGTGAAAATATCTCCCCTTTGTAAATCAGTTGGGATATATTGTAATTCAATTTTATTCTTTTCAACATTATCCCTTAAGAAGTGATGTCTTATCTCTATGTGTTTTGTCCTACTATGGAGGACTGGATTTTGAGCTATAGAAATAGCACTTGTATTGTCACAAAAGATTTTTGACTTCTCTAAGTTGTAACCATAGTCTAGGAGTTGGTTTTGAATCCACAATATTTGTGAACAACAACTGCCTGCAGCCATATATTCAACTTCAGCAGTTGAGGTTGACACAGATGTTTGTTTCTTACAGAACCAAGAGACAAGTCTATCACCAAGGAACTGACAAGTTCCACTGGTGCTTTTCCTGTCAATTCTACATCCAGCATAATCAGCATCAGAGAATCCAGTTAAATCAAATTCTGAATCTTTTGGATACCAGAGACCTAGATTTGGACAACTTTTAACATACCTGAGAATCCTCTTTACTAATGTTAGGTGTGACTCTCTAGGGCTTACTTGGAACCTAGCACATATACATGTAGCAAACATTATATCTGATCTACTAGCTGTAAGATACAGTAAAGAGCCAATCATTGCTCTATATGTTGTCTGATCAACAGGTTTCCCATGTTCATCAGCATCCAGTACAACATTGGTAGGCATGAGTGTTTTCATACAAGATGCCTCAGACATACCAAATTTCTTAACCAGCTCATTTGCATATTTGGTTTGAGAAATGAAGATGCCTTCAGCATGTTGCTTGACTTGCAATCCTAGGAAGAAGGATAGCTCACCCATGCTACTCATCTCAAATTTAGAATGCATCAGGTTAGAAAACTTTCTTCACAATTTTGAGTCAGTAGAACCAAAAATGATATCGTCTACATAAATTTGTACTAGTAGGGTATGGGACTTATGGGTTCTAATAAAAAGAGTTTGGTCTACTCTACCCCTTATAAAACCATTTTCCAAGAGAAAGCATGCTAGGGTCTCATACCATGCTCTAGGAGCTTGCTTGAGACCATATAATGCTTTGTTCAGTCTAAAAACATAATCAGGATAAGTTGGAGAGATAAAACCTGGAGGTTGTCTGACATAGACTTCCTCTTTGATGTCTCCATTTAAGAAAGCACTCTTGACATCCATCTGATAAACCTTGAAGCCTTTGTGAGCTGCATAAGCTAGAAATATCCTGATGGCTTCCAATCTTGCAACAGGTGCAAAAGTCTGGTCGTAGTCAATTCCTTCTTCTTGAGAATATCCCTGAGGAACTAGCCTTGCCTTGTTCCTTATTATTATTCCTTGATCATCCAGTTTATTTCTGAATACCCATTTTGTTCCAACAATAGAATGATCCTTAGGCTTTGGCACTAGTTCCCATACTTTGTTCCTCTCAAATTGATGCAACTCCTCGTGCATTGCAATGATCCAGTGTGGATCTTGCTCTGCATCTTGAATGGACTGAGGTTCAATTTGAGAAAGGAAGCAGGTGTGCAACAGGTTTTGGTTGACCTGATTTTTGGTTTGCACACCAGCTGAGATTTCTCCAATTATTTGGGTAATTGGATGGTCTATTGATGTTACTAAATCAACAGGGGGTGTTGATTGTTCACCAACCTGTGTTGTTGTTTCCTCTTGTGGTATAACAACTGGCTCTTCAAGTGGTGGTTCAATATGTTGAGTATTGCTTTCATCTTCACTGCTTTCTTCTTCTTGAGCAACCTGTAGCTTGTTCATATCTTCAACTAGAGAGTGTTCCTACAAATGTTCTATGGTAGAAGAAATCTTCTCCTTGAAAGACATGTTAGTTTCATCAAAAGAAATATGAACAGATTCCTCAATTTTCAAAGATGATTTATTATAGACCCTATAGGCCTTGCTGATCATGGAGTATCCCAGAAACACTCCTTCATCAGCTTTGGCTTGAAATTTTGCTAAGTATTTCTTGTCATTATTGTGAATATAGCAAATGCAACCAAAAATTCTAAAATAGTCAACTTTAGGTTTCTTCCCTTTGAGTAATTCATAGGGATTCTTTCCCTTCAGTTTATGTATCAGACTTCTGTTCAGCACATAGTTGGAGGTGTTCACTGCCTCTGCCCAAAAGGATAGAGGTAGATGAGCATCTGACAACAATATATTGGCAGATTCAATAAGGGTTCTATTTTTCCTTTCAGCTACCCCATTTTGTTGAGGAGTTCTAGGAGCTGAGAAAGTATGCCTGATCCCTTCACTCTGACAGAACTCTTGTATAAGAAGAGAATCAAACTCTGTCCCATGATCACTTCTGATCAGGGCAATGTGAGTATTGAACTCAATCTGTATACATTTGAGAAACTCTGTCAGACACTTAAAGTTATCAGACTTCTTCCTTAGAAAGAACACCCAAGTGAATCTAGAGAAGTCATCTACAACTACTAAAGTGTAGGATTTCCCTCCTAGGCTTTGTACTGTGATGGTTCCAAATAGATCCATGTGTAACAGATACAATATCCTAGGTGAATCACTCTTATTAAGTGACTTAAAACTGTTTTTAGTTTGCTTGTCTAATTGACAAGCCTTGCAGAGTCCTTCCTTCTTGTAGGGGCCAGAAGGTAGTCCTCTAACAAGGTTGTCCTTGGATAGCCTAGCAATAGTTCTAAGGTTTAGGTGTCCTAGTCTCTTATGTCATAAAACATTTGGTCTACAGACTGAATTAAACAAGCAGATATCTATATCAGTTTAAAGAAAATCTACTAAGTAGATGTTACCTTTCCTTATACCTGTCAACACAGTTGTGTTGTCCTCTGACTTGATTTTGCATAAGGTTTTGCTGAAGGTCACCTGGTAGCCTTCATCACATAGCTGACTGATGCTGATCAGGTTGTGCTTCAGTCCTTCCACATATGCTACCTTCTTGAAGGTTACTGATCCAATCTGTACTGCACCATATCCCTTAGTTTGTCCAAAGTTGGAATCACCAAAGATAACTTTGGGTCCAAGCTTGGCTCTGAAGGATGTGAGGTTGTCATTATTCCCTGTCATGTGCTTAGAGCACCCACTATCCAAATACCATTGCTGGTTAGATGTTGGATAGGTCTTCACCTGCACATGAAACAATTCACTTGTTTTTGACCCAGTTTACCTTGGGCCTAGGTTGATAACCTCTAAATTCAGAAATGAAAGACATCCCTGGCTGACTCTTATATCTTTCAGGATGATATCTCCTTGGAGGTAAAATCCATTCAGTATAAGGGTTGAAGGTTTGGGATGAAGAACCCTTAGGATTCAATTTTGATTTGCCTTTGAAAAAATTTCCAGAGTTCTGACCTCTGTTCGACGATCTTGGAGCTGCGTTCGACGATCTTGGGTCAGATCGTCGAGCTCCGTTCGACGGTCGACTATGGCTGAGGTCAGGTATATGAGATCGTCGAGTTGCGTTCGACGACTTTGGCTGAGATCGTCGACCTGCGTTCGACGATTTTTCCTGAGATCGTCGAGCTGCGTTCGGCGATCGTCGATCTTCATTCGGCGATCGTCGATCTCTGTTCAACGATTTTTGCTGGGACTTGGTTTTCTGAGGCAGATCAGAATTTTTCCTAGCAACCTCTACAACTCCCTTTCCCTTGCTAGAAATAAACTTGATGGGAGTTGTTAGGACTATAGGTTGGCTGGATGAAGCACCCAAGCCCAGCGTACTGTTGAATCTAGAGTTCACTGTGCTTGTGATGTCCATCAGCTTGATACTTCTCCCATTAAGGGATTCTTCAAGCTTCTTGGCCTCAGAGAGCTCACTTTTCAGTATAGCTATATGTTCCCTATAGTTCTCCAACTCCTGAGAGAGTTTGAGGTTTTCTGACTTTAAATCATTGTGTTCAGATAATTGATTTCTGAGAGAGATAATCTCTTTCTCAGACTTTAGCAGGTCTAAACACAGTGCTTTAAATTCAGATTTAAAATCTTCTGAAGTAAAATCAAAAGAACTAATTACCTGATCCTCTTCAGGTTGGGTTTCTGAGTCTGACTCTGACTTTTCATCCTCTGAATTGTGCTGTGAGGCATTAATTGCCATCATGCAGAATTCCTTTTCTTCTGCATCATCCTCATTATCACTGGAGCTGGATGAGGCTTCTGATTCCTCTTCTGTCTCACTCCAGGATTCAGCAACAAACCCTTTTCTTGTATGCTTATTCCTGCTTGAAGAAGGTTTGCCATTTCCATTCCTTTTAGGGTCCTTCTCCTTTCTTCTTTCTTTTCTGTCCCTTCTGTCCTTGGCCTTGTTCTCAGGACAGTCAGGAACTATGTGCCCTAGTTTCCTGCAACCAAAGCAGATAATGTCTTTATTGTTGCTAATGGACTTGTCATACCTTGGCTTGTCCTGCTTCTTGTATGATCTTCTTCTGAAATCCTTTCTGGCCATCTTGTAGAATCTTTTGGCCAACAAGCTGAGAAGTTCATCATTGCCTGTAGCTTTTTCTTCAGGCAGATCTTCAGTTGCCTTGAAGGCTATGGTTTTCTCTTTCCTTGTGGCTGGTGAAGCAGCCTTCTGTTCTTCATCTCTATTCTTGATGAGTAGCTCATAAGATTTGAGCTTACCCAACAAGGCTTCAGTGGTGATCTCATTTAGACTTCTGGCATCCTTAATTGGCCAGATTCTTGAATCCCAAGTGCTGGGGAAGCACATTAGGATCTTGTCATTAAGTTCTGTCAGAGAAATCTCTTTGTCCAATGTCCTTAGCTCACTGACAATTAGACTCAATCTGTTGTACATGTCTCCCACTGACTCAGTCTCTCCCTTCTTGAAGTTCTCATATTGGGAGATGAGATGGGATCTTCTGTCCTTTCTCTCATCAGCTGAGCCTGAGACAATTTCTGAGAGCTTGTCCCAAATCTCCTTGGCTGAGTTGCATTCAGCTACTTTTTGGAATATGTCATCTGACATTGTCTGGGCTAGGATGTTCATAGCCTTGGCATCAGCTACTTTCCACTTTTTGATGTCAGCATCTGTTCCTGATGAAGGTGGAACAGCATTTGTACTTGTGCTTTCTCGGGGTCTTGGACACACTGCCAAAACAGAATTGAAAATATCTTCGTCAATGGAATTCATGTAAAGTCTAATCCTTGTCTTCCAAAGTGCAAACTTGGAAAGATTGCACACTGGAGGTCTGGTGCTAGCATAATCTTTGTTTTGGGCCATGATTTGTGCAAACAAAATCTAATAATAAAATACAAAAGAAAAGCAGATGTAGTTTGGGATCTTTGGGTTCAGGTGTTAGCCTGTACAACCAATCAGATATGGTATGTTTAACCAACCTCGCTTTGATACCAATTGAAAGTGCAACTAGATCTGATATACTCTAGAGGGGGGTGAATAGAGTATATGGTGTTTTAGTACTTTTAAAAACTTTTACAATAATTATTGTAATAAGTGTGAGCAGGGAAGCAAATATAAATCTAATCACAGAACTAGGCTATGCAAAAACTAAGCACAGAAAAATCAAGGCCAAAAACAAAAAGTAAACAAGCAGAACCAGAGGACACAAGGAAATATAGTGGTTCCCCAAACTTGGGTACATCCACTCTTCTACCACCCTAGGTAGGAATCCACTACAGGATGAGTTGATCAGGTGTCCTGGGCACCAATGAGCTTTTGATAAGGTGCTCAAAAACCAAAGCAGATTTTTTGATCAGGTGTCTTGCCACCAATGAGCTTTTGACAAGGTGCTCAAAAACCAGATTCAAACTTTTGAAGGGAGTTTGAGAAACCCTTTACAAACAGGGGGTGAGAGAGTGATGGCAGTCTTCTCTTTCTCAGACAACTGAGAAAAGTATGTGGATTGATGTCAAAGCTCCCCCTGAATCCTTGAAATCTTCAGGAAGAAAAGCTTTGCTTGAGGGTGATAGGCCTTCAAAGATAGATCTCCAGCAATAGATGATTTCAGCAAGCTGAAATGTTGAGTGTCTGGAGTCTTGAAATGATGTTAGCCTTGAACACTTTGAGAGCTGAAGAGATCTGAAGATGATCTCTTTGATGAGTGTTCTTCAGAATTCTTTTAGACAGAATATATTTGAGAGAGTCTCTGTATTCTGTATTGTGTGTTCTCTTCTTGTTAATGTCTGTATTTCATCTATCTTGATTCAAAGACATTCTGTCTTTTATTCTCTGTTCCAGAATAGAATATCATTCTCTGTCAAAGATAGCCGTTGGTCTGCATTGATTGCATCCTTAATTGCAAAAACTCTTCTGGAGGAAAGTCCACAGAATTATTCCTTGAAAGATCCCTTGAAACTTGGTCCAGAAATAAATGAAAACGGCTAGTAAATCTCTGAATTAATTGCATAATAACTCCTGTCTGATTTGAATTTGAATTCTGGAAGTTATCTGAAATCGTCGAACTGAGCTCTGCTATCGTCGAGCTGAGCTCAGCGAACTGGAAAACTCAAGCAGCAAAATAATCGTCGATCTGAGCTCAAAGATCGTCAAACTGAGCTCAGAGATAAAGATCCAAGGCAGAGTCAAAATCGTCGAACTGAGCTCACCGATCGTCGAATGGAGTTCGACGATATTATGAAGTTGAGCTCAGCGATCGTCGAGTGGAGCTCGACGATCTGTCGAAGTTGAGCTCGACGATCGTCGATCTGAGTTCGACGAATCGTCGTGCTGAGCTCGACGATCAGACTTGGTCTCCAGACAGAAAAACTTGGTCTTCAGGGCAGCTTCCAATCCTAGACTTCTAACCCTTAGACTCAATTCTAATTGACCTATTAAGCTATACAGAAGGTCAAACAAAGGTTCCTAGAGACATAGTGATCCTGACCCAAATTAGTAATAGGGTGTTCCAACACACATATCTACCCGAAGGAACGCCTCCAACTCTCCGCAAACTCGCGAGAGCGGGCTTCCTATGCAAAGAAAGAGAGCTACTCATGCTCAAGAAGAGAATCGTTACCCTTGCGTTATTCTTCGGCGCCATGGAAAAATAAGCGGATGAAAGGCACCGCACTAGCTTTGCCTCCGTGGATCCGGAGTTGGCTCGCGATTCGGAGCTTCGAAGCTCCTCCAATGGCCGGATATAGCTCCTTCTTTCTTCCTTGGCTCTCCTCTCTCTCTAAGGATTTAGAAAGATGATAACTTAAGAAAAGTGAGGGTTTCTAAGTCCAATCCCGGGTATATCCCTTCAGGAACAACCCCCAGCCGTTGGATCTCAAAATAAGGAAACGAACGGCTTTGATTCGGGACTGAAATGCCCAATCTGGACTGAATACGGCCTGGCACACGCCCGTATCCAGGGCCGTGTGCCTCATTCGCCGTCAAAATCGGCTCGCCTGGAACCTCACACGGGTATCGAACACGCCCGTGTTCGAGCTGACACGCCCGTGTTCCACCTAACACGGCCGTGTGGCTGGCCGTGTACCCCCATCATTTTTCCCCGAAAACAACCCGAGAACTGCACGGGTTCTAGGACACGCCCGTGTCCTTACCCGTGTCACCTTGACACGCCTCGGCTCCAGGCTATGTACACGGTCTCGACACTCGACACATCGTCGAGCGAAGATCGTCAACCTGCTGACACGGCCTTGGACACGCCCGTGTCCTAGGCCGTGTGCCTTGTCTCGACACAATGTCGAGACCAAAGTGTCGACTTCCCGGGACGAGTGTCGACACGGGTTGACACGCCCTGCGAAACGCCCGTGTCGCAGGCCGTGTGCCATGTCTCGACACTTCGTCAAACGCAGAGTGTCGACTGCGCGCTTAAGTGTCGACACGGGTCGACACGCCCTGCGACACGCCCGTGTCGCAGGCCGTGTGCCCAGTCTCGACACAATATCGAGACCAAAGTGTCGACTTCCCGGCTTAGTGTCGACACAGGCTTGACACGCCCTGGGACACGCCCGTGTCCCAGGCCGTATGTCTGCAGCCAGAACCCAAAACTGGCCCAAAACGTCCCCCGTCGCTCTTTTGAGTTTCGGGGCGTTACAACTCTCCCCCTCTTAAAAGAATTTCGTTTACGAAATTAGATAAAGGAACGACATGTACAAAACCAAAATTTGTACCTGAGCGGGACATCTCCGGATACTCGTCAAGCATAATCTGCTCTCGCTCCCAAGAGAGCTCCTCACGACCGCAATTGTCCCACCGGACCTTGACCATCCCGATCTCTTTATTGCGTGGCCGCTTGACCTCCGAGTCCTCAATCCGCATGGGCTTTACTTTCGTCGTTAACCCACTATCAACCGGTGCTTGATCGACCGCGATCACTCGCATAGGCTCTTGCACCGCCTTCTGTAGCATTAAAATATGGGATACATCATGTAGACCACTCAGATCCACTAAAAGCTTCAATTGATAGGCCGCTTCACCAACTCGCTCCAGAACCTCAAACGACCCAAGGTACCTCGGGTTTAGCTTTTTCAACCACCGCACCTGCGAGACACCCTTGAATGACTTGATCTTTAAAAAGTACACCCAGTCGCCCACAGCGAACTCCACGTTCTTGTGCTTGGCCTTATTGTACTTCGCCTGCCGGCCCTGAGCGATAAGCAACCTCTCCCGAATGCTTCGCACCAACAAAGTAACATCCTCCACTTCGACTTGCTTATACAACTTGACTCACCCGTTTTCAGCCAGGACAACGGCGTGCTACATCTTCTCCCATATAAAGATTGTCTTCCCATTGCTTTCCAACGTACAAGAAACACATGCGGAGCATGCTTTCCATAGTTCTATTGACACTTTCGGTCTGCCCATCAGTTTGCTGATGAAAGGCTGTGCTGAATTTTAACTTTGTCCCCAACATTTGATGCACAAGCCCCCTACCATTGGACGTGAACTGCCCTTCTCGGTCACTCATGATGCTGCGGGGCACACCGTGAAGCCGTACTATATTATCCACAAATAGTTTTGCTAACGTCTCCACCAGATCATCCTTCCTCTGCGGAATGAAATGCGACACCTTCGTTAACTGATCTACGACCACCCGAATGGCGTCGTGTCCCCTTTTTTGACCTTGGCAAACCGTGCACAAAGTTCATAGAGATGTCGTCGAATTTCCACTCCGGAATAGGCAAGGACTTAAGAAAACCTTCCGGCTTTTGACACTCCGCCTTCGCCAAGGCGCATGTTTGGCACTTCGCTACGTAGAGCACCACATCTTTCTTCAAACCCGGCCACCAAAACAATTTTTTTTTCACATCACGGTACATCTTCGTGCTCCCCGGGTGAATCGAGTACTTGGTATGGTGTACCTCGTACAACAATTCCACCCGCAAATTGCCCACACTTGGGACGCACAGAAGACCGTCTTTCCAAAACAATCCGTCATCCACAATGAATTGTGAATTTGACTTATCCAGAGCTTCTACCATGAACTGCTTCATATGGACATCCAAATCCAATGCCTGCCGAATCCGATCAGCCAGGTCATATTGGACTTCAGTCCAATTCCGTACTGCTTCAGCACTTGATTGCCTATCCACACAAACAATCTCCAACGCCTCCAACTCTCGCACCAACCGCTCATCATGCATCGATAGCCAATTGGCTTGAGCTGGGGCTTGGCGACTCAATGCGTCCGCAACCGTATTGCCTTTACCAGGCACGTAGTGGATCTTGAATGTATAGTCTCCCAAGAACTCCATCAATCTATGCTACCGCATTTTCAGATCCTTCTGATCAATCAGATACTTCACGCTCTTGTGACCGGCGTAGAGATCCATTTTCACACCGTATAAAATTATGCCTCCACAGCTTCAAGGCAAAACTCACGGCCATTAACAACAAGTCATGGACCGGATTGTTCCTCTGGTGCACTTTTGGCTGTCTCGCGTCATAAGCTATTACACTTTCATGTTGCAGTAGCACGCAACCCAAACCGCTGCCCTAAGCATCACTATAAATCGCATAGCCTTCGGTTCCACTCGGCGAAGTCAGCACAGGTGCCGTGGTCAAACGACATTACAACTCCTCAAGAGCTCGTGCGCACTCCGGCGCCCAGAAGAACTTCTGCACCTTCCTCGTCAAAGTAGTGAGGGGTAATGCTATCCGCGAGAAGTTCTCTACTAAGCGTCTGCATTAGCCGGCAAGCCCCAGAAAACTCCGGACTTCCGCTACCGTATAAAGCTCAGGCCGCTCCCGCTTCGCAACAATCTTCGACGGATCCACTGCAATACCTTCCTCACTCACTACAAGACCGAGGACGCCACTGAGGATGACCAAAACTCGCACTTCGAGAACTTGGCATCTAGTTGATTCCTCCTTAGCGTCTCCAAAACCAAAAGAAGATGCTTAAAGTGATCTTCCTTACTCTGCGAGTACACCAGGATATCGTCGACGAAGGCGAACCCAAAATGGTCCAAGTACTCCAGGAAGGTCCGGTTCATCTGATCCACGAACACTGACGGCGCATTAGTCAGCCCGAACGGCATGACCGTAAACTCGTAGCGCCCGTATCCCGTACTGAACGTTATCCTAGGGATATCACTCTCCCTTATCTAATTTAGAGTACGTCGTTGGCCCGACCAACTGATCACAAAGATCATCGATCCTTGGGATTGGGTACTTGTTATTTTCCGTCAACTTGTTGGGCTCCCGATAATTAATACATAGCCTCAAGTTTATGTCCTTCTTTTTATTTAAGAGGGTCGGTGCGCTCCAAGGCGAAGGACTCGGACGCACATACCCTTGCTCCAACAACTTTTAGAAGTTGCACCTTCAGCTCCGCCATTTCCTTATGCGCTAGCCGATATGGAGAGCATGACACAGGCTTTGCACCCGGTACTAGCTCAAACATGAAATCTATCTCCCGTCGAGGCGGGGCTCCAGGAAGATCTCTAGGGAACACATCAGGGTACTCTGATACCACTGAAATATTAACCAATGCGGGCTTCAGCTTTGTAACCTCCACTAGTGTACAGAACAGCCCTACACCAGCACAAACTGCCTTCACCTCCTGAAGAGCAGACACCAACGTCTTGCTCGACCTCTTCGAGCTTGTAAGGGTCGTCTCACGACTTGCTCCCAGCTTGACTTCCTTGCTACCGCAATCTATATAGGCTTACTGCTCCGATAGTCAGTCCATGCCAACTATAACGTCCACCAACGGAAGTAACGATGCTTGCAGATCGTACTACTGATTCCCAATCCAAAACTAAGCGCAATAAATTCTACCCGCGCTCAATGAGCACCTTTGGACTATAACGCATCCAATTTGTCTCTTACCATCGAAGGAGGTACTCCGACGCACAATATAATTCTTAATAAAGGAACGCGAAGCTCCCTAAACGAACGGTGCTCTCGCAGATAAAGTAAAGTCGCAGCAAAGCTTAGCACAAATAGTTCTAAGCTAACATGCACAAGGGCGACAAGTATTCAAGGCAAAACTATCTTTAAACCATACCTGTCATCACGACGACGTGCTTTCTCCAGGGCTTTAGGCACTCACGAGCATAATGCCCCGGCTCCCCACATTTGAAACATGTGCCCGGGGTCTGACCCGTAGTCGCCCCAGAAGCACCAGAAGGAGCTGGACCCGAAGTCCTATGCTTCTTATACCATTTTCGATATACAGACTTTGAGGTGCTCGGCACTTTGAATGCCGTCTCCTTTGCATTTGAGTCCTTGACTGCTCCTGACATAACTTTCTTGGCCTTCTTAGCACCTTTCCAACAGTCTCGGGCAAAGTGCCCTTTCTTTCCACAAGTAAAACATGTGTAAGTAGCTTTGCTAGTTGATGTCATAGCCCCTTTCTCCAGCATTCTGCCGGATGCAGCTCTTATGGGGTTTGTATAGTTCGATACCATGGTCGCTGGCATCGGGAGGGTCTTCCTCAAATCTGCCTCCAAAGATCTAGCTGATTCCACCAAGGCTCGGAATCCCAATAACTTTGGTCCTAGCAGTAGAACTCGTAATTCGGCACGCAGGCCACTATAAAACCTATCGACTTTAGTTTGCTCATTATCCAACTCGAAGCATGGGTAGCGACTTATAAGAAATTCTTGCAAATATTCCTCAACTGTGTGCGCTCCCTGCACTAAATGCATATTCAGCTGCTACTCCGATGGTCTACCAAAGGTCATATGCTGCATCACGCCCACCGGCGTTGAAGCCGTAACAGGGGCGCAGGTTTGTACATTTCCTCCAAGCTGTGCACCCGTCACAGCGAACACCGCTTCTACGATCCTTCTAACGGTTTCATACGAAGGAGGAGTCTCAAACACCTCACCGGGTGCACTATGCTCCTCAGAAACCGGACATTCTGGCGGTCCAGCACCGCTTCTGGTCACCTATAGTGGTACAAAACACCGTTAAGCGACCAAATAAAATTGCAAACAGAAATTATAGGAACACGTAGGTTCCTCAAACACGTGTATTTTAATTCCTAAGTGGACATTCATGGGTTCTGTTACCGTTATAACGATGACGCACACAATGTGCTCACCACCGCTTAAAAAGAATTCGCCCACGAATTCAGGTTAAGTCCGACCAAAACCAGTAGTCTGATACCAAATTGTAACACCCCCTATCCGTCACAAAATATATAGCAGTAGGTCCGGCCGGGGCCCGACGTCGTATGCCACAGACAGACCGGGTGGTTACTTATTGAAACCATCCAACCAATCTCAACGTCCTACACAGAGCATTCTAGCGGAAGCAGTTTATAAAAGTTGCATTAAAGAACCCAGCACTAAAGCATAAATGTCCACTAAACCAAAATAGGAATGTATTACAAATACAACTGTTAGCCTTAAGTCCTTACAAAATGTTTCACTTGATAATACATGATTTACGAACCACGGCACGCAGGCCGGTCATACATGAATAAAAGCAGTAAACACTTCCAAATAGGCCTTCGAGGGCCGGCTTTGCACTTGGGCTTTAGCCCGCTATTGACCGCACTGTCCAGCAGCACCTGCAAGCAACATAACCACCGCACGGTGGCAAACAAAAAGGCAACGGTCAGCAATGCTGACCAAATTATAACGATCCCGCCCCCAACTCGGGGCGGCAATGCTCCATCCCTGCAGTTTTATTAGCACAAGCGAGCAATATAATAGTAATCATTTCATCACAGGCGTAGGCTCACACGGCCACACACCCCGTGCACTCAGGGCACATTCTCGGTGAACCGGTCGATGTCACGTCAGTTAAAGCCATGGACATTCCGGACGCACCACCGCCACTTTGACGACCAAACATATGAGCAATTTGTCTTCCCGGCATGGGTCACGTCAATTTAAGCCATGGACCGCCGAAGACTCTCATCTATGCCAACGGCAAGTGTCACGTAACCTTAGGTCTCTTTAACCCGAACGATATAGATATGGGTACGGTTCCATCTAACCCGTGCTCACGTCGCAACGACAATTTAAGCTATTTGCGCAGGTCAAACTTCTCCCGAGTCCCATTTTCATCACACAATTTCACATAACTCGGTTATGTTCAAGTTGGCTCTCAGGCCTCCATGTTGGCAAGATCACGTATCAGCCCATTTTTCCGGGTGCACCTTAGGGTTAATCCCTAAGGCTCCCTGTCGCAATCTACCGTGTAGAAAACCCAAAAAACAAACAGTAGCACGGAGTCTTCTCTGGCATTTATGCAATGCAACATCACCGATCCAGACCAACATGTCCGGGTAGGCTTCACACATCATGCCTATGTCTGTTCTCGCTTACGGACTCTAAACAACGGGGACTTCACATATCTACCCGAAGGAACGCCTCCAACTCTCCGCAAACTCGCGAGAGCGGGCTTCCTATGCAAAGAAAGAGAGCTACTCATGCTCAAGAAGAGAATCGTTACCCTTGCGTTATTCTTCGGCGCCATGGAAAAATAAGCGGATGAAAGGCACCGCACTAGCTTTGCCTCCGTGGATCCGGAGTTGGCTCGCGATTCGGAGCTTCGAAGCTCCTCCAATGGCCGGATCTAGCTACTTCTTCCTTCCTTGGCTCTCCTCTCTCTCTAAGGATTTAGAAAGATGATAACTTAAGAAAAGTGAGGGTTTCTAAGTCCAATCCCGGGTATATCCCTTCAGGAACAACCCCCAGCCGTTGGATCTCAAAATAAGGAAACGAATGGCTTTGATTCGGGACTGAAATGCCCAATCTGGACCGAACACAGCCTGGCACATGCCCGTGTCCAGGGCCGTGTGCCTCATTCGCCGTCAAAATCGGCTCTCCTGGAACCTCACACGGGTATCGAACACGCCCGTGTTCGAGCTGACACGCTCGTGTTCCACCTAACACGACCGTGTGGCCGGCCGTGTACCCCCATCATTTTTCCCCGAAAACAACCCGAGCACTGCACGGGTTCTAGGACACGCCCGTGTCCTTACCTGTGTCACCTTGACACGCCTGGGCTCCAGGCTGTGTACATGGTCTCGACACTCGACACTTCGTCGAGCGAAGATCGTCGACCTACTGACACGGCCTTGGACACGCCCGTGTCCCAGGCCGTGTGCCTTGTATCGACACAATGTCGAGACCAAAGTGTCGACTTCCCGGGATGAGTGTCGACATGGGTTGACACGCCCTGTGACACGCCCGTGTCACAGGCCGTGTGCCATGTCTCGACACTTTGTCAAACGCAGAATGTCGACTGCGCGCCTAAGTGTCGACACGGGTCGACACGCCCTGCGACACGCCCGTGTCGCAGGCCGTGTGCCCAGTCTCGACACAATGTCGAGACCAAAGTGTCGACTTCCCGGCTTAGTGTCGACACAGGCTTGACACGCCCTGGGACACGCCCGTGTCCCAGGCCATGTGCCTGCAGCCAGAACCCAAAACTGGCCCAAAACGTCCCCCATCGCTCTTTTGAGTTTCGGGGCGTTACACCAGCAATGATCCTACGACTGCCTGATTTCGACTTGATCTTGGGCATGACGTGGTTACACTGGAACTATGCACAATTGTATTGCCCATCGAGAAGGATCACTCTGAGGCACCGCGACTCCTACTTCGTCGTCGAAGGTATTGTACCTATATCCCATATATTATTATCATCTGTATAGGCTGTCAAGGCCCAACATCAGGGATAGGTATACATTATATGCTTCGAGATGGCGAGAGTAGAAGCTTCCCTTGCTGGCATCCCAGTGGCTCAGGATTTCCCCGACGTATTACCGGAGAAATTGCCCGGATTACCGCCATCTAGGGATGTGGACTTCCGAATACAGCTAGTGCCAGGAGCGAGGCCCGTGTCTCGAGCACCATATAGGATGGCTCCAAAGGAGCTAGCAGAGTTCAGGACCCAGCTGCAGGAGTTAGTAGAGTCGGGCTTTGTTCAACCCAGCTCATTACCCTAGGGAGCACCAGTATTGTTTGTCAAGAAGAAGGATGGGTCATTGCGGCTTTGCATCGACTATCAAGAGCTGAATCGACTGACGGTCCGGAACACTTACCCATTGCCCCAGATTGATGAGCTATTTGATCAGCTTCAGGGAGCCTTCTGGTTCTCCACACTGGACTTACGATCAGGGTATTATCAGTTGCAGATTCAGGAGGAAGACATTCCGAAGATAACATTCAGTTCCCGCTATGGATTGTACGAGTTAACGGTGATGCCTTTTGGGCTCACGAATGCACCTTCTGCATTCATGAGTATGATGAACCGTGTTTTTGAACCTTCCCTGGATAGATGAGTCATAGTATTTATTGATAATATCTTGATCTATTCTCGGACGAAGGAGGAGCACATGTAGCATTTGGCACAGGTACTGGGGAGATTGAGGGAGAACCAGTTGTATGCGAAGTTTTCCAAGTGTCAGTTCTGGCAGCAAGAGGTGGCATTTCTGGGACATGTTGTCAGTGGAGCAGGGTTGGCCGTAGATCCGGCCAAAGTACAGGCAGTGTGTGATTGGCCGCGGCCAAAATCAGCTTTGGATATACGCAACTTCTTGGGACTCGCCGAGTATTACCGCAAGTTCGTGGAGGGGTTTTCGAGGATAGCACTTCCCCTCACGACATTGACGAAGAAGGAAGCAGCATTTGCGTGGACCGAAAGGTGCGAGTCATAGTTTCAGGAGTTAAAGAGCCAGCTTACCTCTTCCCCTATCCTTGCACTTCCATCTGGGAAGGAAGGATTCCAGATTTACACCGACGCTTCTTACCAGGGGATGGGTGCCGTATTGATGCAGCACGACCACGTGATTGCCTATGCTTCCAGGAAATTGAAGAAACATTAACAGAATTACCCAGTGCATGACTTGGAGCTCGGGGCGGTCCTGTTCGTGCTGAAGATATGGAGACACTACTTGTATGGGGTTCATTGTGATATCTACTTGGATCACAAGAATCTCAAATACGTCGACATGCAGAAAGATCTAAACCTTCGACAGAGGAGATGGCTGGAATTTCTCTGCGATTATGATTTTAAATTGCATTATCATCCGGGGAAAGCGAACACTGTGGCAGATGCGTTGAGCAGGAGAGCCGACACTATTGGACCGGAGCCCCGAGTGATGTATATGGGATTGATGCAGATGATGGATGATATGCATATCACCATGGTCTCAGAGGACAAGCCAGCAGTCTACCGGGAATATCTGAACTCCTTGATCGGGGAGAATGATCATTGGGAACGCATCTTGACACATCAGAGGCTAGATGAAGCTTTAGAGCCGATATTTAGAGCCATGGAAGTGGGCAAATTCATGGATTATACACTGCAGGATGGTCTCATTCATTTCCGTGGGTGCATTTATATACCTGCAGGCGGTGCCATTCGGGAGGATATACTTAGAGAGGCGCACCACTCTCAGTATTCAGTGAATCCCGGGATCACCAGGATGACAGCTTATTTGCGGCGACACATGTATTGGCCAGGGATGAAGAGAGAGATCATTCATTATGTGACCCACTGCGTGACATGTCAGTAGGTAAAAGCGGAATGCAAGAGCCCTTGGGGATTTTTACAGCCATTACCTATACTCGAGTGGAAATTCGAAGATATATCTATGGATTTTGTGCACGGATTGCCACACTCCCACTCTGGGCATGATTCCATATGGGTCATCGTCGACAAGCTGACCAAAGTGGCTCGATTTATCCCGATCAGGAAGGACTGCCAAGTTGCTGTTTTGGTGAGATTGTTTGTGGGGCAGTTCGTCAGGTACCATGGCATCCCCAGATCGATCGTCTCGGACCGTGATGGTCGGTTCACATCGAGGGAATGGAGGGCTGTGCATGCTTACTTGGGTTCTCGGTTCACTTTTAGCACCGCTTTCCATCCACAGACCGACGGCCAGACCGAGCGGACCATCCGGACCATGGAGGATCTGCTTCGTCTATGTATATTGGATACAAGGAAGCCATGGGAGAGACTGTTGCCCCTGATCGAGTTCTCTTACAATAACAGTCACTAAGCAAGCATCGGGATGGCGCCTTACGAGGCTTTGTATGGAAGGAAGTGTCAGACACCTCTGTCTTTGGTTCAGGATGTGGACACAAGGACTCTTGGTTAATAGTACATTGAGGATACAGAAGCTCAGATTCGACTGATCAGAGAACGAATGCTGGAGGCCCAGAGTAGACAGGCCAAGTACTATGATGCACGCCATCAGAAGGTAGAGTTTTAGGTGGGAGACATGGTATTCTTTAAGATACATCCTGTGCATGGTGTCTCTCGGACACGGAGACACAAGAAGCTCAGTCTACGATACATGAGGCCGTACTTGATTCTGGAGCGGGTTGGTCCTTTGGCTTATAGACTGCAACTGCCACCAGATTTGGGGACCATGCACGATGTCTTTCATGTCTCCTCATTGCGAAGAGCTCTCCTTCGGTCGGAACAACACATCCCTAGTACAGTCGGCCCGATAGCACCCGATAGATCAGTTCGGTTGGAGCCAATCCGGATCGACAATACAGCTGTCCGAGTGTTGCGAAAGAAGAAGGTTCCTCTTGTAAAGGTGTTGTGGTCTAACCATGGACTGGAGGAGCACACCTGGGAGCCGAGGGATCTGATGCTAGAGTAGCACCCGGAGCTTTTTGCACCAGATAACACTTTAATTATTATCTAAAGTACTTAAAATTCTTACACTTGAAAACCCCGTAGACTCTAACTTAAATTTCGGGGACGAAATTATTTCATTATTTATTGGAATTTGTAACATCCCACTTGCAATTAAGTCCCTCAACTTAGATTGGGTTAGGCATGTGGTGAGTGATAAGATTTTAGTTAGGTTTGACCCTAAAAGGTGGGGTGTAGCCATGTGGGGCCCACTATAGGGCCCAAGTCAAATTAGGTCAAACTAGCCTAAATAGGAACCTTAGACACACCATGACCCCCCACCACATTGCCCTAACCCTAAGAACAATCTAAGTGGACCCTAAAGTATGCCATTTGGTCACTCATTTACCCAATTTGACCTAGTCAACCTGAAACCTTAATTTGGTCAAACCCACACCTAAAGGCCCAAATAGTCCAGGTGGGGCATCACCATGGCCTAATACAAGTTGGGTGGTGTCATAAGGTCCATGACCTTCAAGTGGGGTCAGCCCACTCATCAAGTTGACCAAGTCAACCCTAAAGTCAACAAAGTCAAACTTGAGGCCTAATGGAAGAAAGAGTGAACCAAGCCCACTCGCAATGGGCAAAGCCCACTAACCATGGCCCATGACCAGCCCAAGTGGTCAAAGATAGCCCCTAACCCCCAAAATCAGGAGAGAGGTTACATACAAAGGGGTAGAAAATGAATTTTGGAGAAAAGAGGAGAGAGAAGTGGAATGAAGAGGGAGGATGCCCACATAGCCACTATTTCAGCTGCCAAATCTTGCTGGACGGCCTCCTCAGGCAATTCCAGAGGAATTTGGAGCATGGTGGCCACTTGGCACCATGTGTGAAGCATCCACGGTTGAGCCCGAGCTCACCTTGGAGTTAACTCCACTTACAGCCCACCTCAGCCCAAATCAACCCCACCATTAGATTCAGAGAGACTAGAGGAGTGGAAATCGACAACTGGATCGAAGAAAATGGGGGAGAAATGAGGATTTGAGCAAATTGTCGCCGAAGCAGCTCGGCCATGGCCAACCGCCACCGCACTCACCGCCAAGGCCTGAATCAGGTCCGTTTCACCTCCCCTCTTCTCGTACTAGCATCCTAGATCAATTAGGGGAGATGTTGGGCTCAATTGAGCCCATTTCCATGTGATAAAAAGATGGATTTTCCCTGTTTTTTGTGATGCTCGGGATCGCCGGAGAAGCTGATTTCGGCGCCTCACCGCCGGGAAATGCTAGTCACCACCTTAGTGAAGGTGGTGGAGACAATCGCCGATGGTGGCGTAGCCCCAGGTGGCCGAAAATAGCCAGCAAAGATGGCCCAGGAAGGATGAATTCCAGCCGTCGGCTGGAGGTTGAAGACAACCCGATTCCGTCCAAACTTCTTTAAGATTCGTGCAAATCCCGATTTAAATTAAATTAAATAAAATCATATTGTATAAATATATAACTGTCACACCTATTCAGTCATTTTACAAGCCATATTTAGGCATCTTAGAGGCATTTCTAGAACAAGAACCCTAAATATAAATTGCATCCTATTGTCTTAACTTTAATATGGCACCTTAGACATCAAATTTGGTAAAGTAGATTTGGCTGTAGGCTTGTTTTCCTAGGACTGGTCCTTGACTAGGGCAGAACTTCAAATGCATTCCCATGACAAACCAAAAGTCCACATGACCCAATAATTTGGACATGTGATTGAATAGGGTAGACTTAAACTCTGTCGAAAAATTGGAATTTTTCAGAAAACGTTTTTTATAGTATTTGTGAAAATACACAAAAGTAAATTAATGAAATATTTGGACTAATATGACTCCAAATGGACCAAAATTTTGGTGGCATGTCCTCTTGTTTATTATAGGCCCATGATAACAATTTCAGTCATTTTTGACCTATGCATGATGGGTATTTCCTCTTGCATGTGAAGGGTGAATAAAGGCTTGGGGTGCCTTTAGCAAAAATCTAAATAATGGGTATTTAGCCTATTTGGAACATTAAAATCCTTTGAAAGCTTGGTCAGAGTATTATTAGGGTGAAACATACCTTTAATAGAAGTAATGAGATTTTTGGGATCAAAAATCCCATTATTTGTAATTTTGAATATTAGGCCATTTATTGATAGAAAATTTGAAAATAGGGTTAATGATGAGTTAAAATTCTCAAATTTTGTTAAGAACTCAAAAGAGTCATATTTAACCCCTGGAAAATTTTATGGGCCTGTTAGAGGAATATATATTGGAATTATGTAGATTTTACAATTTTGCCCCTTTATGGAAATTATTTAAAAATGATGGAAATTACAGTATAAATATTATGGAAAAATTCCTGGTGATTTATGTGGTTATGACCTTGTTTAAGTTTCTTGTTATTTTTGGATGCCTTTATATATTTAAAATCCATATAATGGCATTTTTGTAATATTTGTCATTTGATGTTTGATGAAACAAATTATTGTCTAGTGCCATGAAATCTTATATTTGGTATTATTTTAGCAATTTACATCTGCCGTAATGTTTCTAGAATTTTTAGAGACATATTTAATGTACTTCATTTGTAAAGTGGCCAATCCATGGATATTAACTTTAAATACAATTAAATGGAAATATTGATGGGCCCGCGAACAGACTCTTACTGTGGTTGGTTCGGTGAGTCGATCGCCGCGGGCTTGCTCGGGTAGGCAAGTGCACCTATCGCAAGTAGTACTCGATATTCGGGGGAATACCGAGGTCGTATTGTTCTCGGGGTCGCGTTGACTATTCTTACTCCTCCGGGAGGACTATTATTTTACTGAAAGTAAGGTGGATTTTTTTACTTAATAAAAGGAGGAAAAGCAAAGGAGCGAAAAAAAACGATTTAGAAAATATTCGATGAAGGGTTAACGCTCGGCATCGAATCGGATTAAGACTAAAACAATTTTTAATAATAAAAAGACTTAGTTTTCAAATTAATAATAAGGCAACTTGGCCGTGGAGGTTCCATAAATGTGAGCTCACCTAGCTATAGGGATATCGCTAACCTAAACGTTAAGACTATTCGACCGAACGTTAGTCCGACGAAGGATTCCTCTTAACGCCCGCTTTACGCTAAGAACCCCGCTATTGGGTGGGGAACCCAATCCGGTAGAATTACGCTTGTCCTCTCTCGAGGGTATGCACGCAACTCTATTTACCCAGGGGTGATCGGTCCATATGCACGGCCTCTCGGCTAGCTAGCATATGGACTACGGAAATAGGGACCACACATCGATATGTGGTGCTACGCGTCGTAAACCCGGGGTAAACCCTAAGTGCTTAAATTAAAATGAAAATAAAGAGCTTCAATTATTATAAATCATTTTGAATGTCCCAAAGCTCTTCGATGTCGAGGCTAATAGTGATTAGCCACACATTGGTATGGGGACGGCTTATAATTTAGTGAGGCGCGAGTTCGAAATTAAACACTAAACGTTTATAAGAAAGGGACAAAAGAAAAATAACAACATTTAGAAAGCTAAAAAGTTAACTAAAACGAGAACTCACGCACACTCCAAATTATAAATTAAAAAGGAACTAAGTTACACATGAAAGAAATTTGCATAATTCAAATTTGCGAGTCCCACTCAAACGAGTGGGGGCGGTAAATAAAGGCTGAAAATTGCAAGTCCTACTCAAACGAGTAGGACTGAAATGAAAGCGAGTCCTACTCAAATGAGTAGGAGAAAATAAATGCGATTACAGGGCTAAAAAGTCCGGCCATTAAACTCAAGTGAGTAGGCGGGAAAAAATAAAGAAAGAAAAATTACAAATCCTACTCAAACGAGTAGGCGGGAAATAAAGTCCGGCCATTTAAACTCAAGTGAGTAGGCGGAAAAATAAAGAAAGAAAAATTACAAGTCCTACTCGAACGAGTAGGACTGAAAATGAAAACGATGCGCCATTTAAATCTTAACGAGTAGACAGAAATAAATGCACACAAACACACACACTCCATATGAAATTCAAGAAAGCAATAAAATTATACACCTACACTCACACACTCTACATAATTTGAATAAAGCATTAAAAGAAAGCAATTAAAAAGAAAGCATTAAAATTTAACACCTACACTCACACACTCTACACAATTTAAATCAAAGCATAAAAGTTATACACCTACACTCACACACACAAATAACAAAGAAAAATCAAAGTTACCTAAAAATTAAAACTTTAACTTTTTCATGCTTAGGTTTTGCCAAAAACAAATAAAAAGAGAAAATTTCAATTTTTAGAAGACAAAAGTTTTTCAAAACGAATTAAAAACCAAAGTTTTTGGAAAATTAAAATACCAACATTTTCATTCTTATGATGTTATGAAAGTGATAAAAAAGGTGAAAAAGAAGATGAAAAGAACAAAAGAGGTTTTACAATCCTAAAAGAAAACTAAGTAAAAAAGAATAAATTCACTTTTTAAAATCTCTTTTATAAAATCATAAGGATGAAATCAAAATCCTAAGCATGAAGACAAGTTAAGGGAAAATGGACATGGAAAGTAAATACATTACACTCATACACACACACACACACCTTTCATAAATGAAGAACTAAATGAAGAACAAGGATGAAACCAAGGATAAAAAGGGAAAGAGGTGAGCCATCCAAATGAATTTTTCATGCTAAGTAGAGAGAGAAAATCTAACATTTTTATTAAAATTTTCAAGCTATTACAAAGCTAAAAGATAAAGCAAAACAAAACATGAAATAAGAAGGGAGAAATCTCCTTACATAGCACTAGTATCCACGGATTAAGCCCACAAAAAGACACTAACTTGGCTCAAAAATCTGAACCCTTGGACCTTACAGAACTGGGCTATTTATAGGAAAAAATTTCTAAGTACACGCCCTCGATCACGGGCGTGTAGGGGGGCGTGACATTACTATTCATGAAGGCGGCCGGCGATTGGACAGCAAAGTTGACTTCGGGCTGAGTTCGCAGCAGTCACGCCCTAGGTCACGGGCGTGACTCTGGGCGTGTCGGGGAGGTAGAACCGGGCGCGGGTTGCGTCAAATGTCCTCGGCAACATCTTGTCGGTCCAGCTGGAAAGGTCACGCCCCATGTCACGGGCGTGACTATGGGCATGACAGTTGGGGTCGACACTCGACGAATGTCGAGCGGAAAGTGTCGAGTCGAAATCGTTGAGCTGAAATTGGGTCACGCCCTCGGTCACGGGCGTGACACTGGGCGTGACTGTTGGTGTCGACACTCGACGATCGTCGAGCGGAATTCGTCGAGAGGAGATGACACGGGCTTGGGTCACGCCCCGTGTCGGGTGACACGGGCGTGTTGCCAGTCGTGTCAAGCTTTAACTTCAGAAATTTTGTAATTTCACGGGAAATGCAATGTCACGGCCCGGTCACGGGCGTGACCAAAGTGTCACGGGCGTGTAATGCCCAATTTTGGCAGATTTAGGAATTTTTCTGCAAAATAAAATAAAACAAGTTAGGAGAAAATTTACAAGAATAAGAGTATTTTATTGAACAAATATAAGTAAAAACGACGAAAATAAATGAAAATGACTAAATTAATGTGCATAAAAAAATGCATATTTACAATTCATCAAATACCCCCATACTTAGGCTTTTGCTATTCCAGAGCAAAAGTTTGAGGTGAATCTATAAGGAAATAAAAAAAACTCTAAGTTTTGGCTATCGCTTAATCAATTATAAGAGAGATCGAAATAAATATACGGGGTGTAAGAGTTAAGTCCTAAAATTATGTAGATGATTTAAATAGCGCAGAAGTTTTGGCCAAAAGACTTCTTGATGTAATCAAATAGAAGGCAACATTTGAAATGGTTAGATTAACGAAAATAGTTTGGAATTATAAGAACTCTAGCTTATACAAGTGCTACCGGAAATAATACAATTTACTAATTATGCTCTCAAAAAGATTTTTGAATTAATTCTAGAATCGTGGAATTGGCTAAGGGGGTAGTGGGTTTATGAAGAGGGTTTTGATATTTGAGGTGAGGTAATTTTTTCTCGAACCTCCATGTTTTTTTTCTTTTGGATTATTAGGAAAACGAAATCTTATTTTCCTAATATGATTTTTGTTTTTCAACTTCATAAGAAAAATTAACCCAATGTATATTTGTAGGAGTGATGAATTTTATCCTCTTACTCCCTATATAATCTTTTAAAATTATTGGGTGCCTATGTTTACGGAACGAAATCTTGTTTCCATTAACATAAGATCTTTTAAGGATAAAATTTTCCATGCCAAGTAGGTCATGAAAAAGTAAGGGGAGAAAGGAAAACTAGATTGTAATCCTAAAAATTTTTGAGAGCAAACTTAATAATTTGTACGTTCCAATGTTTCAGAAAGCTAAAAGTAAGTATAATTGAATTCTATAGTCGTTATTTCTAACATAATATACATGCTCCTATCAATGAAAAATTAGAAGTAGTGTCTAAAACGAGTTCGCTATTTTTAACAAAGTATAATGAATTCTTTAAAACTTAACCCCGGCTATTTAAATTTTTCAATCAATAATTAATAAACGGGTAGCAAACAGAGAATTAATAGTATTCACATATAAATAAACTCAGAACAGAATTTTTGGATAGCAGAAAAGTTAAGTATGGAATATTTAATTTATTTATTTCAAAACAATTTTTTTTTGATATTTATAGTTTTTGTTATCATTTTTTTTTGTTTGTTTTTCATTTATTATCCCTTTTTTTGTATTTTTGTTTTTCTCAATTTTTTTTTTTTTTTTGAAAATGTTTTGAACTATTATCTTTTTTTTTTTGTATTTTTTAAGAGAATTTTCATAATATGTACAAAAATAAGGGAGAAAAAGAAAAAGGTTTGTACAAGAATGAGGAAGGGGGAGAGAGAAAAAACAAAAAATATATACAAAGTGAAACTAAACAAAATAATTTTTTGTTTTGTTTTTTTGAGTTTTTGGAAAAGAGAAAGAGAACAAAAAAAATTTTTTGGATTTTTGTTTTTTCATTAAAATTTTTCTTTATTTTTTTCATTTAAAATTTGTTTGTTTTTTTTCATTTAAAATTTTTTTGTTTTTTCATTAAATTTTTTTTTATTTTTTTCATTTAAAATTTGTTTGTTTTTTTTCATTTAAAATTTTTTTGTTTCATTTTAAGATGTTCTTTTAAAAATTTTTTGTTTTTGTTTTGTTGTTATATGTATTTTTTTGTATTTTTCTTTTTTGAGATGCAGAAAAATTGAAGTGCAGAAAGTAAAGCACGAAAATACCCCCATACTTAAGTCCAACATTGTCCCCAATGTTGTATCGTAAGTATGCGGAACAGAAAGAAAAGACAATATGTACAAAGAAAAGAAAGGGAAGGGGGTAGAAGCTTCCCTGAAACGCGTAGGGGGAGGCCGATCAGAAACCCTGCGTTTATTAGAAAAAGCAGCAAAGGTAATGAGGAAAGGGCGAAAAAGATAAGCGAGGGGTGCCTCCCAGGAGCGCTTTGTTTTTAGTCGTATAGCTTGACTATTTTGGCGGGTTTATAATGTGGAGGAAAGTTATGGTTTCGCTAAAACCGATCACTGGGTCGCCCGCGATGTAAGACTTTAACCGATGACCGTTTACTTTAAAAGAGCCTTTGTCCGGGTGGGAGACGAGTACGGTTCCATAAGGAAAAACTTCTTCAACTAGGAAGGGACCGGACCATCTAGATTTTAATTTACCTGGAAAAAGCCTAAGACGTGAATTGTAAAGGACAAGATCGCCCGGAGAAAATAATTTTTGGGACTTGATTTTTCGATCGTGATATAACTTAGAGCGCTCCTTATAGAATTTATTGCTCTCGTAAGCGTTCGCACGCCATTCATCGAGCTCGTTTAGTTGCAGTTTTCTATTCTGAGCGGCTAAGTTGGAGTCGAGGTTTAAGAGTTTTAAAGCCCAAAGTGCGCGATGTTCTAATTCTACGGGTAAATGGCACGCTTTGTCATAGACTAACCGGAACGGCGTACATCCAATAGCAGTTTTGTAAGCCGTCCGATACGCCCACAACGCATCGTCGAGTTTAACGGACCAATCTTTCCTATTTAGCGAAACAGTTTTTTCTAAAATTCGCTTAATCTCTCGATTTACTACCTCGACTTGGCCACTTGTTTGCAGGTGGTAGGGGGTGGCAAGCTTGTGCGTGACTCCGTATTTAGCTAACGTCTTAGCCATAAGAGCGTTACAGAAATGCGTTCCCCTATCACTAACAATTGCACGAGGCGTGCCGAAGCGTGAAAATAATTTTTTAAGAAATGTAACGACGACTCGCGCATCGTTGGTGGGGAGAGCTTGCGCTTCCGCCCACCTCGATACGTAGTCGACCGCCACTAAAATATACATATTTTTGAAAGACGGAGGTAGGGGGCCAACAAAATCTATGCCCCACAAATCGAAGACTTCGCACTCTAAAAACATGTTTTGGGGCATCTCGTCGCGACGAGAGATGTTACCCGACCACTGACAGCTATCGCATGCGCGCACAAAATTATGTGCGTCTTTGAAGAGAGTGGGCCAAAAGTAGCCCGCCTCTAGCGCCTTCCGAGCGGTCCGGTTGGCTTGATAATGCCCCCCGGCTGGACCCTTGTGGCAGTGCTTAAGAATTTGTAAGCACTCCACACCCGCAACGCATCGTCGAACCGCTTGGTCCGCGCAGATACGAAAAAGAAATGGGTCCTCCCAAAAGAAATTTTTCAAGTCAGAAAAGAATTTCTTCTTTTGATGACTGGAAAACTCTTTTGGAAGGACCCGCGCTACTAAGAAATTTGCAAAATCTGCGAACCAAGGCGAAGATGACGAAGATTTATTAATGGCAAGAAGGCGTTCCTCGGGGAATCTGTCATTTATTTCAAATTCGACGAGCGCTTCCGCACCCGGATTTTCTAAACGGGAGAGGTGGTCCGCCGCTAGATTTTCCGCTCCCCGCTTATCTCGGATCTCCAAATCAAACTCTTGTAGGAGGAGAATCCATCGAAGAAGGCGGGGCTTCGCATCATTTTTAGCTAATAAATACTTAAGCGCGGAGTGATCGGTAAAAACGATAACTTTAGATAGCGTTATATACGAGCGAAACTTATCGAAAGCGAAAACGACGGCTAAGAGTTCCTTTTCCGTTGTCGTGTAATTTATTTGTGCGGAAGTGAGCGTCTTGCTAGCGTAATAAATAGGATGAAAATGTTTTTCTACGCGTTGGCCAAGAACGGCACCTAAGGCAATATCACTAGCGTCGCACATTATTTCGAACGGAAGGGACCAATTAGGGGCCACTAAAATTGGTGAAGAGATAAGTTTTTGTTTTATCAAATTAAAGGCGGACTCGCATTCGCTACTAAAGATGAAACGTGATTCTTTTTCCAAGAGGTGAGTTAGCGGCTTTGTTATTTTTGAAAAGTCTTGAATAAAGCGTCGATAAAAGCCCGCATGGCCTAAGAAACTCCTAATAGATTTTACGTTTGTTGGATGCGGAAGTTTTTCTATAATTTCTATCTTGGCCTTATCGACCTCTATCCCCTTAGACGAAATCATATGGCCGAGGACCAAACCTCCTCGAACCATAAAGTTGTATTTTTCCCAATTTAAAACAAGGCTTGTGTCCAAGCACCGTTGAAGGACACAATCTAAATTGTTAAGGCAATCGGGAAAAGAGCGTCCGAAAACAGAAAAGTCATCCATAAAGACTTCCATAATGTCTTCTACTAGCTCGCCAAAGATCGCTAGCATACATCTTTGGAATGTAGCTGGCACGTTGCAGAGTCCAAATGGCATTCTTCGATAGGCGAAGGTGCCAAACGGGCAAGTAAAAGTTGTTTTCTCTTCATCATCGGGGGAAATGGGGATTTGGAAAAACCCCGATAAACCATCAAGAAAACAATAATACGGATGACCGGATAAACGCTCTAAAATCTGGTCTAGAAATGGCAGAGGGAAATGGTCCTTGCGGGTGGCGTCATTAAGTTTCCTATAGTCGATGCACACTCGCCAATCCGTAACAGTACGAGTTGGGACAAGCTCGTTATGCTCATTCGCCACTACGGTAAGACCGCCTTTCTTGGGCACGACATGCACGGGACTAACCCATGCACTGTCCGAAATAGGGTAGATAATCCCCGCATCTAATAACTTAATGATTTTGGCTTTAACGACGTCTTTCATGTTTGGGTTAAGACGACGCTGCGGCTGAATCGTTTTGCGGCAATTATCATTTAGGAAAATCTTATGGGTGCAAAAGGAGGGGCTAATCCCCTTTAGGTTAGAGATTTGCCACGCAATTGCGTGGCGATGTTTAAATAAAACTTCCAATAGATCGGAAGTCTCCGAATCACTCAAGTCCGAAGAAATGATAACGGGGAGCGTATCACCTTTTCCCAAAAAAGCATACTTGAGCGAGGCGGGTAAGGGTTTGAGGTCTAGGATGGGCGGTTCTTCTAGGGAGGTTTTAATGCCTATGTCTTTCTTACCAATTGGTTCGAAAGGCAAGTCAATAGACGTATCCTCATCGCAGTTGAAATTTTCGAGCGCATAAATATCGTCGTTTAAAAATACGGACTCAAAAATGGGAGAAGAACGATCTCCGAAAAAGGTATCTAAAGAATAGCAGAAATCGTCGCTCGATGACAAATTGTCCATCGAGGGATTAATAGAGAAAGTAACTTGGTCATCGCCTACTCGGAGGAGAAGGCTACCATTACTAACATCTATTAGTGCGCGGGAGGTGGCGAGAAAAGGGCGACCGAGTATTATTGGTACCTCGGCGTCCTCCTCGATATCTAAGATGACGAAGTCTACCGGGAAGGTAAACTTATCGACTCGGACAAGGACGTCCTCCACTACCCCGATAGGGAACTTAACCGAGCGATCCGCTAATTGGATGCGCATATTCGTAGGACTAGGAGTACCCAAACCTAAACGCGAAAAGAGCGAGAACGGCATCAGATTAATGCTAGCCCCTAAATCAGCTAAGACGTACTTTACTAATATATCGCCGAAAAGGCACGTGATGGAAAACCTTCCCGGGTCGTTTTGTTTTGCGGGCAATTTATTAGTAAGGGCCGCCGAGCAGACATCGTTGAGAGATACATGCGAAATATCCTCTAATTTGCGTTTATTAGAAAGTAGTTCTTTTAAAAATTTCGCATATTTGGGCATTTGCGAGATAGCCTCGCAAAAAGGAACATTAATGTGAATTTGTTTTAATAATAAAATAAATTTTTCATATTGCGCGTCCTTACGCTCGTTTTCTAACTTATGCGGATATGGAAGAGCCTTGTTTAAAATAATTTTTTCTTTTATAATAGGTAAAGGCGGCGTAAGCGAAGAAAGGGGAAGAGGGGTCGGAGGTGAAATATGTACCTGAGGGTCGGTCCGTTTTGGATCGACCACCTCCTTTCCGCTACGGAGGGTTATAGCGTTGGCGTTTTCCCGCGGATTGGGCTCCGTGTTTCCCGGCAGTGCCCCGAGCGCGCGCTCGGACATCATCCTCGCCAGCTGTCCAACCTGTTGTTCGAGTGTTTTTAGCGATCCGGTGATGTTCCGGATATTTGACTCGTTGGACGCAATGTACTTCGAAAAATTTTCCTCCATCGGGGAGGGTTTCGGAAGAGGAGGGGGAGGAAGAAATCCGGGCGCAAAAGAAATAGGGGGACGCTGAGCATTATTCGGGTTGCTCCACGAGAAGTTGGGGTGATTCCTCCAACCCGGATTATAGTTATTACTATAAGGGTTGTTGTTGGGGTTGAAGGGAGGACGACCCGAATTTCCCATGAAGTCCACGAACTCTTCAGCTACGCAGACGATAGGGGGAATAAAACAAGGCGGAGTGGAGGAGGAAGCAGACATCTCCGCCACCTGCTTTATTAACCTTTCAACTTGAAGGGTCAAGAGAGCAGTGGCATCCACTTAAAAAAGACCAGCCGCCGGCTTTGGCCGTCCCCGCGGGACGTTCGATTGATAGGCGTTCATAGCCATCTCTTCGAATAAAGCCTGGGCGGCCTCGGGGGTTTTGTTGTTAAGCGTACCCCCGGCAGCCGCGTCAATCATTTGACGCGTCTGAAAATTCAGCCCATTATAAAAAATTTGAACTTGCAACCACGTTGGCAGCGCGTGGTGCGGGCAACGGTGGAGGAATTCCTTAAACCGTTCCCAAGTCTCGTATAGAGACTCAGGATCGTTCTGCACAAATGAAGAAATGTCCGCCCGCAACTTTGCAGTTTTTGCGGGCGGAAAGTACTTCGTTAGGAACCGTTCCGTCAACTCAGCCCACGTGGTGATACATCCTCGCGGGAGGGCATTCAAACACGCCTTGGCTTTGGACTTAAGGGAAAAAGGAAATAAGCGCAAACGAATGGCGTCATCAGTGACGCCATTGATCTTGAAGGTGTCGCATATCTCCAAGAAATTGGACAAGTGGACATTCGGGTCCTCATCCGGCTGTCCATCGAACTGCACGGCGTTTTGGACCATTTGAATGACACTTGACTTAATTTCAAAATTATTATTGGCCACCGCAGGGCGAACAATACTCGACCCAGAATCATCCAGGTTAGGCCGGGCGTAATAAGACATAGTACGCTCGGCCGCCGGGGGAAGGTTAGGCGCGGCCATAACTAAAAATTTGAAAAAAAAAAACTATAAAATTGAAGTGCAGAAAGTAAAGCACGAAAATACCCCCATACTTAAGTCCAACATTGTCCCCAATGTTGTATCGTAAGTATGCGGAACAGAAAGGAAAGACAATATGTACAAAGAAAAGAAAGGGAAGGGGGTAGAAGCTTCCCTGAAACGCGTAGGGGGAGGCCGATCAGAAACCCTGCGTTTATTAGAAAAAGCAGCAAAGGTAATGAGGAAAGGGCGAAAAAGATAAGCGAGGGGTGCCTCCCAGGAGCGCTTTGTTTATAGTCGTATAGCTTGACTATTTTGGCGGGTTTATAATGTGGAGGAAAGTTATGGTTTCGCTAAAACCGATCACTGGGTCGCCCGCGATGTAAGACTTTAACCGATGACCGTTTACTTTAAAAGAGCCTTTGTCCGGGTGGGAGACGAGTACGGTTCCATAAGGAAAAACTTCTTCAACTAGGAACGGACCAGACCATCTAGATTTTAATTTACCTGGAAAAAGCCTAAGACGTGAATTGTAAAGAAGGACAAGATCTCCCGGAGAAAATAATTTTTGGGACTTGATTTTTCGATCGTGATATAACTTAGAGTGCTCCTTATAGAATTTATTGCTCTCGTAAGCGTTCGCACGCCATTCATCGAGCTCGTTTAGTTGCAGTTTTCTATTCTGAGCGGCTAAGTTGGAGTCGAGGTTTAAGAGTTTTAAAGCCCAAAGTGCGCGATGTTCTAATTCTACGGGTAAATGGCACGCTTTGTCGTAGACTAACCGGAACTGCGTACATCCAATAGCGGTTTTGTAAGCCGTCCGATACGCCCACAACGCATCGTCGAGTTTAACGGACCAATCTTTCCTATTTAGCGAAACGGTTTTTTCTAAAATTCGCTTAATCTCTCGATTTACTACCTCGACTTGGCCACTTGTTTGCGGGTGGTAGGGGGTGGCAAGCTTGTGCGTGACTCCGTATTTAGCTAACGTCTTAGCCATAAGAGCATTACAGAAATGCGTTCCCCTATCACTAACAATTGCACGAGGCGTGCCGAAGCGAGAAAATAATTTTTTAAGAAATGTAACGACGACTCGCGCATCGTTGGTGGGGAGAGCTTGCGCTTCCGCCCACCTCGATACGTAGTCGACCGCCACTAAAATATACATATTTTTGAAAGACGGAGGTAGGGGGCCAACAAAATCTATGCCCCACAAATCGAAGACTTCGCACTCTAAAAACATGTTTTGGGGCATCTCGTCGCGACGAGAGATGTTACCCGACCACTGACAGCTATCGCATGCGTGCACAAAATTATGCGCGTCTTTGAAGAGAGTGGGCCAAAAGTAGCCCGCCTCTAGCGCCTTCCGAGCGGTCCGGTTGGCTTGATAATGCCCCCCGGCTGGACCCTTGTGGCAGTGCTTAAGAATTTGTAAGCACTCCACACCCGCAACGCATCGTCGAACCGCTTGGTCCGCGCAGATACGAAAAAGAAATGGGTCCTCCTAAAAGAAATTTTTCAAGTCAGAAAAGAATTTCTTCTTTTGATGACTGGAAAACTCTTTTGGAAGGACCCGCGCTACTAAGAAATTTGCAAAATCTGCGAACCAAGGCGAAGATGACGAAGATTTATTAATGGCAAGAAGGCGTTCCTCGGGGAATCTGTCATTTATTTCAAATTCGACGAACGCTTCCGCACCCGGATTTTCTAAACGGGAGAGGTGGTCCGCCGCTAGATTTTCCGCTCCCCGCTTATCTCGGATCTCCAAATCAAACTCTTGTAGGAGGAGAATCCATCGAAGAAGGCGGGGCTTCGCATCATTTTTAGCTAATAAATACTTAAGCGCGGAGTGATCGGTAAAAACGATAACTTTAGATAGTGTTATATACGAGCGAAACTTATCGAAAGCGAAAACGACGGCTAAGAGTTCCTTTTCCGTTGTCGTGTAATTTATTTGTGCGGAAGTGAGCGTCATGCTAGCGTAATAAATAGGATGAAAATGTTTTTCTACGCGTTGGCCAAGAACGGCACCTAAGGCAATATCACTAGCGTCGCACATTATTTCGAACGGAAGGGACCAATTAGGGGCCACTAAAATTGGTGAAGAGATAAGTTTTTGTTTTATCAAATTAAAGGCGGACTTGCATTCGCTACTAAAGATGAAACGTGATTCCTTTTCCAAGAGGTGAGTTAGCGGCTTTGTTATTTTTGAAAAGTCTTGAATAAAGCGTCGATAAAAGCCCGCATGGCCTAAGAAACTCCTAATAGATTTTACGTTTGTTGGATGCGGAAGTTTTTCTATAATTTCTATCTTGGCCTTATCGACCTCTATCCCCTTAGACGAAATCATATGGCCGAGGACCAAACCTCCTCGAACCATAAAGTTGTATTTTTCCCAATTTAAAACAAGGCTTGTGTCCTCGCACCGTTGAAGGACACGATCTAAATTGTTAAGGCAATCGGGAAAAGAGCGTCCGAAAACAGAAAAGTCATCCATAAAGACTTCCATAATGTCTTCTACTAGCTCGCCAAAGATCGCTAGCATACATCTTTGGAATGTAGCTGGCGCGTTGCAGAGTCCAAATGGCATTCTTCGATAGGCGAAGGTGCCAAACGGGCAAGTAAAAGTTGTTTTCTCTTGATCATCGGGGGAATTGGGGATTTGGAAAAACCCCGATAAACCATCAAGAAAACAATAATACGGATGACCGGATAAACGCTCTAAAATCTGGTCTAGAAATGGCAGAGGGAAATGGTCCTTGCGGGTGGCGTCATTAAGTTTCCTATAGTCGATGCACACTCGCCAATCCGTAACAGTACGAGTTGGGACAAGCTCGTTATGCTCATTCGCCACTACGGTAAGACCGCCTTTCTTGGGCACGACATGCACGGGACTAACCCATGAACTATCCGAAATAGGGTAGATAATCCCCGCATCTAATAACTTAATGATTTTGGCTTTAACGACGTCTTTCATGTTTGGGTTAAGACGACGCTGCGGCTGAATCGTTTTGCGGCAATTATCGTTTAGGAAAATCTTATGGGTGCAAAAGGAGGGGCTAATCCCCTTTAGGTCAGAGATTTGCCACGCAATTGCGTGGCGATGTTTAAATAAAACTTCCAATAGATCGGAAGTCTCCGAATCACTCAAGTCCGAAGAAATGATAACGGGGAGCGTATCACCTTTTCCCAAAAAAGCGTACTTGAGCGAGGCGGGTAAGGGTTTGAGGTCTAGGATGGGCGGTTCTTCTAGGGAGGTTTTAATGCCTATGTCTTTCTTACCAATTGGTTCGAAAGGCAAGTCAATAGACGTATCCTCATCACAGTTGAAATTTTCGAGCGCATAGATATCGTCGTTTAAAAATACGGACTCAAAAATGGGAGAAGAACGATCTCCGAAAAAGGTATCTAAAGAATAGCAGAAATCGTCGCTCGATGACAAATTGTCCATCGAGGGATTAATAGAGAAAGTAACTTGGTCATCGCCTACTCGGAGGAGAAGGCTACCATTACTAACATCTATTAGTGCGCGGGAGGTGGCGAGAAAAGGGCGACCGAGTATTATTGGTACCTCGGCATCCTCCTCGATATCTAAGATGACGAAGTCTACCGGGAAGGTAAACTTGTCGACTCGGACAAGGACGTCCTCCACTACCCCGATAGGGAACTTAACCGAGCGATCCGCTAATTGGATGCGCATATTCGTAGGACTAGGAGTACCCAAACCTAAACGCGAAAAGAGCGAGAACGGCATCAGATTAATGCTAGCCCCTAAATCAGCTAAGACGTACTTTACTAATATATCGCCGAAAAGGCACGGGATGGAAAACCTTCCCGGGTCGTTTTGTTTTGCGGGCAATTTATTAGTAAGGGCCGCCGAGCAGACATCGTTGAGAGATACATGCGAAATATCCTCTAATTTGCGTTTATTAGAAAGTAGTTCTTTTAAAAATTTCGCATATTTGGGCATTTGCGAGATAGCCTCGCAAAAAGGAACATTAATGTGAATTTGTTTTAATAATAAAATAAATTTTTCATATTGCGCGTCCTTACGCTCGTTTTCTAACTTATGCGGATACGGAAGAGCCTTGTTTAAAATAATTTTTTCTTTTATAATAGGTAAAGGCGGCGTAAGCGAAGAAAGGGGAGAGGGGTCGGAGGTGAAATATGTACCTGAGGGTCGGTCCGTTTTGGATCGACCACCTCCTTTCCGCTACGGAGGGTTATAACATTGGCGTTTTCCCGCGGATTGGGCTCCGTGTTTCCCGGCAGTGCCCCGAGCGCGCGCTCGGACATCATCCTCGCCAGCTGTCCAACCTGTTGTTCGAGTGTTTTTAGCGATCCGGTGATGTTCCGGATATTTGACTCGTTGGACGCAATGTACTTCGAAAAATTTTCCTCCATCGGGGAGGGTTTCAGAAGAGGAGGGGGAGGAAGAAATCCGGGCGCAAAAGAAATAGGGGGACGCTGAGCATTATTCGGGTTGCTCCACGAGAAGTTGGGGTGATTCCTCCAACCCGGATTATAGTTATTACTATAAGGGTTGTTGTTGGGGTTGAAGGGAGGACGACCCGAATTTCCCATGAAGTCCACGAACTCTTCAGCTACGCAGACGATAGGGGGAATAAAACAAGGCGGAGTGGAGGAGGCAGTAGACATCTCCGCCACCTGCTTTGTTAACCTTTCAACTTGAAGGGTCAAGAGAGCAGTGGCATCCACTTCAAAAAGACCAACCGCCGGCTTTGGCCGTCCCCGCGGGACGTTCGATTGATAGGCGTTCATAGCCATCTCTTCGAATAAAGCCTGGGCGACCTTGGGGGTTTTGTTGTTAAGCGTACCCCCGGCAGCCGCGTCAATCATTTGACGCGTCTGAAAATTCAGCCCATTATAAAAAATTTGAACTTGCAACCACGTTGGCAGCGCGTGGTGCGGGCAACGGTGGAGGAATTCCTTAAACCGTTCCCAAGTCTCGTATAGAGACTCAGGATCGTTCTGCACAAATGAAGAATTGTCCGCCCGCAACTTTGCAGTTTTTGCGGGCGGAAAGTACTTCGTTAGGAACCGTTCCGTCAACTCAGCCCACGTGGTGATACATCCTCGCGGGAGGGCATTCAACCACGCCTTGGCTTTGGACTTAAGGGAAAAAGGAAATAAGCGCAAATGAATGGCGTCATCAGTGACGCCATTGATCTTGAAGGTGTCGCATATCTCCAAGAAATTGGACAAGTGGACATTCGGGTCCTCATCCGGCTGTCCATCGAACTGCACGGCGTTTTGGACCATTTGAATGACACTTGACTTAATTTCAAAATTATTATTGGCCACCGCAGGGCGAACAATACTCGACCCAGAATCATCCAGGTTAGGCCGGGCGTAATAAGACATAGTACGCTCGGCCGCCGGGGGAAGGTTAGGCGCGGCCATAACTACAACAGTGGGTTCTCCGATAGATTCCTCGGGATCTAAAGAAGGATTTCGGCGATGAGATCGGATACGCGCAAGAGAGCCTTCGATCTCAGGGTCGAAGTCTAAATCTTCAGACTCTGAGGGTTGTCCTCGGGTCATACACCCAAACAAAAATAAAACAAAAATAAACTTTTTTTTTGTTTTGTTTTGTTTTTAAAATAAAGTTTTTAGTTTTTTTTTATAGAAAATAAGTAAAATTAATAGACTCCGGAATTCGAAATAGCAACTCGAAAAGAGACTCTCCGGCAACGGCGCCAAAAACTTGATGGGCCCGCGAACAGACTCTTACTGTGGTTGGTTCGGTGAGTTGATCGCCGCGGGCTTGCTCGGGTAGGCAAGTGCACCTATCACAAGTAGTACTCGATATTCGGGGGAATACCGAGGTCGTATTGTTCTCGGGGTCGCGTTGACTATTCTTACTCCTCCGGGAGGACTATTATTTTTACTGAAAGTAAGGTGGATTTTTTTACTTAATAAAAGGAGGAAAAGCAAAGGAGCGAAAAAAAACGATTTAGAAAATATTCGATGAAGGGTTAACGCTCGGCATCGAATCGGATTAAGACTAAAACAATTTTTAATAATAAAAAGACTTAGTTTTCAAATTAATAATAAGGCAACTTGGCCGTGGAGGTTCCACAAATGTGAGCTCACCTAGCTATAGGGATATCGCTCACCTAAACGTTAAGACTATTCGACCGAACGTTAGTCCGACGAAGGATTCCTCTTAACGCCCGCTTTACGCTAAGAACCCCGCTATTGGGTGGGGAACCCAATCCGGTAGAATTACGCTTATCCTCTATCGAGGGTATGCACGCAACTCTATTTACCCAGGGGTGATCGGTCCATATGCACGGCCTCTCGGCTAGCTAGCATATGGACTACGGAAATAGGGCCCACACATCGATATGTGGTCCTACGCGTCGTAAACCCGGGGTAAACCCTAAGTGCTTAAATTAAAATGAAAATAAAGAGCTTCAATTATTATAAATCATTTTGAATGTACCAAAGCTCTTCGATGCCGAGGCTAATAGCGATTAGCCACACATCGGTATGGGGACGGCTTATAATTTAGTGAGGCGCGAGTTCGAAATTAAACACTAAACGTTTATAAGAAAGGGACAAAAGAAAAATAACAACATTTAGAAAGCTAAAAAGTTAACTAAAACGAGAACTCACGCACACTCCAAATTATAAATTAAAAAGGAACTAAGTTACACATGAAAGAAATTTGCATAATTCAAATTTGCGAGTCCCACTCAAACGAGTGGGGGCGGTAAATAAAGGCTGAAAATTGCAAGTCCTACTCAAACGAGTAGGACTGAAATGAAAGCGAGTCCTACTCAAATGAGTAGGAGAAAATAAATGCGATTACAGGGCTAAAAAGTCCGGCCATTAAACTCAAGTGAGTAGGCGGAAAAAAATAAAGAAAGAAAAATTACAAATCCTACTCAAACGAGTAGGCGGGAAATAAAGTCCGGCCATTTAAACTCAAGTGAGTAGGCGGAAAAATAAAGAAAGAAAAATTACAAGTCCTACTCGAATAAGTAGGACTGAAAATGAAAACGATGCGCCATTTAACTCTTAACGAGTAGGCGGAAATAAATGCACACAAACACACACACACTCCATATGAAATTCAAGAAAGCAATAAAATTATACACCTACACTCACACACTCTACATAATTTGAATAAAGCATTAAAAGAAAGCAATTAAAAAGAAAGCATTAAAATTTAACACCTACACTCACACACTCTACACAATTTAAATCAAAGCATAAAAGTTATACACCTACACTCACACACACAAATAACAAAGAAAAATCAAAGTTACCTAAAAATTAAAACTTTAACTTTTTCATGCTTAGGTTTTGCCAAAAACAAATAAAAAGAGAAAATTTCAATTTTTAGAAGACAAAAGTTTTTCAAAACGAATTAAAAACCAAAGTTTTTGGAAAATTAAAATACCAACATTTTCATTCTTATGATGTTATGAAAGTGATAAAAAAGGTGAAAAAGAAGATGAAAAGAACAAAAGAGGTTTTACAATCCTAAAAGAAAACTAAGTAAAAAAGAATAAATTCACTTTTTAAAATCTCTTTTATAAAATCATAAGGATGAAATCAAAATCCTAAGCATGAAGACAAGTTAAGGGAAAAAGGACATGGAAAGTAAATACATTACACTCATACACACACACACACCTTTCATAAATGAAGAACTAAATGAAGAACAAGGATGAAACCAAGGATAAAAAGGGAAGAGGTGAGCCATCCAAATGAATTTTTTCATGCTAAATAGAGAGAGAAAATCTAACATTTTTATTAAAATTTTCAAGCTATTACAAAGCTAAAAGATAAAGCAAAACAAAACATGAAATAAGAAGGGAGAAATCTCCTTACATAGCACTAGTATCCACGGATTAAGCCCACAAAAAGACACTAACTTGGCCCAAAAATCTGAACCCTTGGACCTTACAGAACTGGGCTATTTATAGGAAAAAATTTCTAAGTACACGCCCTCGGTCACGGGCGTGTAGGGGGGGCGTGACAGTACTATTCATGAAGGCGGCCGGCGATTGGACAGCAAAGTTGACTTCGGGCTGAGTTCGCAGCAGTCACGCCCTAGGTCACGGGCGTGACTCTGGGCGTGTCGGGGAGGTAGAACCGGGCGCGAGTTGCGTCAAATGTCCTCGGCAGCATCTTGTCGGTCCAGCTGGAAAGGTCACACCCCATGTCACGGTCGTGACTATGGGCGTGACAGTTGGGGTCGACACTCGACGAATGTCGAGCGGAAAGTGTCGAGTCGAAATCGTTGAGCTGAAATTGGGTCACGCCCTCGGTCACGGGCGTGACACTGGGCGTGACTGTTGGTGTCGACACTCGACGATATTCGAGCGGAATTCGTCGAGAGGAGAGGACACAGGCTTGGGTCACGCCCCGTGTCGGGTGACACGGGCGTGTCGCCAGGCGTGTCAAGCTTTAACTTCAGAAATTTTGTAATTTCACGGGAAATGCAATGTCACGGCCCGGTCACGGGCGTGACCAAAGTGTCACGGGCGTGTACTGCCCAATTTTGGCAGATTTAGGAATTTTTCTGCAAAATAAAATAAAATAAGTTAGGAGAAAATTTACAAGAATAAGAGCATTTTATTGAACAAAAATAAGTAAAAACGACGAAAATAAATGAAAATGACTAAATTAATGTGCATAAAAAAACGCATATTTACAATTCATCAAATATAAATGGGAAAATTACAATACTTGGAAACCAGTCGTAATTAATATAGATGATCATCAAGAAAAATTTATTAGACCAGGGGGATCATTTGATATAGTACTTCTTGTTTAAAGTGACATAGGCCACTTAATTAAAAGATTTAATCTAGGGTTTTTATGGTTTAGAAAAATAGTGAAAACTTCACATACTCAATATCATATATCATACCATCCATGATAAATGATTAGGGTCACTTTGGCCAAGAAATTAGAAGTCGTACCATATGGGTGGTAGTAGGTCGTAGGTAGTGACTAGCACAGTTAGCCTAAACTACTAAGACCACAGGGGGATTTGATTAACCATTGAGGTGAGAATTGCATTAGAGGAATAAGCCCTGGTTAGTCTCCTATAGGTCACTACTGGATCACGAGGGGTGGAGTGTAAACCATAAGGACAGTGGTTAAAACGAAGATCGACCGAAGACCGTGATTTCCCCGGTAATATCTTAAGTCATTAAGATTGTTCCAGAACAACAACGAGAGCTGGAGGTGAATTATGAGTAGTCATCAACAAAAGTAAATATCCTTGAGAAAGGGAGCTTTGGGTGTAATCCCATCATAGTTCCTAGTGCCCCCGAGAGCCCTTCATCGGGTATACCCTGGGCAGTCCTGGGATTAACCTTAAATCACTAAGTATAATAACCCATAGACATGAGTAGTCTAATAGGTTAAGACATTGTGGTTCATTCTCGCCCGTGACGGGTTTGAGGGATTCTGAATAAAGGCATTATTGTGCGTTCTCACCCGTGATGGGTTTGAGGGATTTTTGAATAAAAGCACTATATGCAATCTCACCCACGATGGGTTGGAGGGATTCAGGATGGGTTGGTCCTTCGAGCTGGAGGCTCGGGTTGGAATATCTTGCATGTGCATAAACTGTGGCGAGTCATGAGGTACTGGGACAATCGTCACACTGATGGCAGTACGGTGGCTCTAAAGAGGTGTGATGGTTTGAGGGGCCAGTGGGTTATTTTTATAATGCGGTCTGGAGGACGATCCCCGAAAACGCACACTCGACCAAAAAGACTGGTGGGTAGCCAGCAATTAGTACTCATAGACTATAGAGTGCACCTAGGATGTGTACAGAGGCGTATGGGAGGTCTAGGCCTGGTAGTATGATACCCCCTAGGAGTGGAGACGCCCCCTCCACTGCTGTCGTAGCCACAACGGTGGTACCAGAGAGTGATGCTAGCTCCGAAAGTAGGGAACTAAAGGTCTGTGATCACAGAGTCGTTGTGTGTGAGTTGCACTTGCATGACTCAAAAATAACTGCATGCATTCATTCATATTAGGACATACGCTTCATGGATCCTTATCATATAAATTAGTATGGGCTCTTTTATATGATAAGTTAAATTTTGGAAACTCTAACTTATATGTTTGTATGGGCATTCATATAAGTTAGGGTACTTCTGTGATATAAAATAGTAGTAAAATTGTTATACTTTATTTACTGCACTTTACTTACTTCCAGTTTTACTTACTTCTGTACTGTACCTGCTTCTATATTTGGACAATATACATAGAACTGCTAGTGTAGATTTACTGTTTACATTCATACTTTCCTTGTCACCTGCTTCTCTTTTGATTACCCCTTGTTGTCCTCCGCTTCGTCCTCCCGCACGGTGCCTAGGAGTTGCGGGGTGAGGTGCGGAGGAAACGACTTAGTCTTTTTGACTAATGGTCAGTGACCAAACTATTTTTAGGAGCCCGAGGAGATGGAGCACCAGCACGACCGGTAGGACGAGGTGACAGGATGTGAGGAGTTGATACCACCACCACCTACTAGGACTACTGTAGAGTTTCCTCAGGTGGGACGAGTACGAGGATAGTTTTTCTTCAACATTTTATTTTGTGAGGAGAGTTGATATTCATGTATAGGGCATAAGCCCTTTTTACTCTTCTTATTATTTCTACTCATTGTGGACTGGATGTACTTCCATTTTATTATATGATATGTACTGTGACTATGGACTGGTTTATAGTTCTTTCTACAATACTGCTATACTTCTTACTCTCCTTGGTAAACAGGTTACGTGATCATTCTAGCCGGCATAATTGGCGTGTTGCGGTGTCGACTAACCCGTGTGCTAGTGCCACCGTAAGACGGCGGTTCTGGGCATATGACCGGGAGGTTCCTTGGTAAGGGGAGGGGTCTTACATATATAGCCTACACCACTCAATCTCCTCCAATTCAAAATTCAAAAATTCAAATTTCAAAATGAAACTATGATGGTTATATGCACTCATCTTAATACATGAAATAAAAATACAATAATGAAATGCTTGTAAATAAAACAATGCTTAAATTATAATTGCATTAAATATAATTTGCTAAAAATAATAATTGCTAAAATATAATAATTTGATAATATATATAATTATAATTATTCAATTTATAATTATATATTTTATTTAATAACAACGAAAGCGTTGCCGTCGTGGTAGAGTCCCATCCGTGAGCTTGCGAGAACGATCGTCCCAATCCATGAACTCTTCCAGACGGGGATCAATGGCGGCCGCAACAACAACGTCTCCATCACTAGAGTTGTGTTAACTCCCTATGGGTAGCAGCGATGGTCGTATAACAATCGAACGGATTTGATATATTAGGTTATTATGGAACCTTAAATGCTTAGAGCACGGTTAGTTGTTATGAAGGGACTCAGTATGGAGCCCTTGCGTGCTTTTGAGCACGGGTTTTGTATGATGATAAGGGACTCAGTGTTGAGCCCATGCGAGCTTTTGAGCATGGGATTGGTATGATGAGATGTAACACCCCTATCTGTCACATAACATATAGTAGTAGGTCCGGCCGGGGCCCGACGCCATATACCACAGACAGATCGGAAGGTTACGCAATGGAAACCATCCTGCCAATAACCAACGTCCTACACAGAGTACATTCTAGCGGAAGCAATTTAAAAGTTGCAATAATAAGAACCCAACCAACAGCATGAATGTCCACTACAGAAACCCAACAGGAATGAATGTACAAATACACAAGTACATGGCCTTATGGCCTTACAATAGTTTTCTCAAATTTAATTGTCTTCCAGACCTCGGCACGCAGGCCGGTCATACATGAGAATAAAACAAAACACTGCAAATTAGGCGTTCGAGGGCCGACTCAGCAACAAGGGCGCTTTCCTGCTATTTGCCACTTGGCTCCGCAGCACATGCAAGCAAAAATCCACCAAAGCGGTGGCAAATAAAAGCAACGGTCAGCTATGCTGATCAAATTATAATGATCTCGCCCCCAAACTCGGTGCGGCGATGCTTCTTCCCTGCACTTTATTAGCATTACCATATAATAGAGAAATTACACATCATCACAGGCGTAGGCTCGAATGGCCACACACCCCGTGCTCACAGGGCACATTCTCAGTGAACCCGGTTAAAGTCCGCGGTCTCACCACCTCCCCTTGGATGGAAAATTCTCGTGAGCATTACGGTCTTTCTGGCCTTTGCCTAAGATCCTCCATCTATGCCAACGGTGATTACCAAGTACCTTAGGTCTCTCTAACCGAGACACAGAGTGGGTATGGTTTCACCTGACCCATTGCTCACACCGCAACGTCAATTTAAGCCATATGCGCGGGTCAAGCTTCCCTGAGTCCCAATCTGATCACACACTTTACATAATCCAGTTATGCTCAAGTTGGCTCCCATGCCACCATGTTGGCAGAATCACGCATCTGCCCAGTTTTCCGGGTGCACCTCGGAGTTATTCCCCAAGGTTCCCTGTTGCAATATACCGCGTAGAAAACTCGAAAAACAATCATGTGCGTGGAGTATTCTCTGACCATTCATTCAATGCAACAACATCGATCCAGACCAACTTGTCCGAGTAGGCTTCACACATCATACCTATGTTCGTTTCTCGAATACGGACTCTACATGCAAAACAACGAGGACTATTCATGTCTACCCGAAGGAACACCTCACACTCACTGCAAACTCGCGAGAGCGGGCTTCCTATGCAAGGGAAAAGAGGACTTCACATGTCCAAGATGAGAATCGTTACCTTAGCATTCCTCTTCGGCGCCATGAAGATCTATGCGGATGAAAAACACCGCAATGTCCTCGCATCCATAGATCTGAACTCGGCTTACGATTTGGGGCTCCAAAGCTCCACCGGCTGCCGAATCTCTCTTTCTTCTTCTTCCTTGCTCTCTCCTCTCTCTAGATTTTAGAAAGATAAAGCCCAAGAGAAATGAGGGTTTATAAACCGTATTCCCGGATATAACCCAGCAAGAGCAGCACTGAGACATTGGATCCCAAAATAAGGAAACGGACAACCACGATTCGCACTTAAAATCCACAACCTGGGCTGAACACGGCTTGTGACACGCCCGTGTCCAAGGCCATGTGCCCCATTCGATGCCGAAACCGTCGCGTCACGAAAAGAACACGGGCTCTCGACACGCCCCTATAAGGCTTGACACGCCCGTGTCATCCAGTACACGCCCGTGTACCCGGGCGTGTTCCTCCATCGACATAGGACCAACACCAACCCAAGAAGAACACGGGTACTCGACACGCCCGTGTCGAATTTGACGCTCCCGTGTTAGGTGGAACATGCCTGGGCTCCAGGCCATGTTTCACCCCCGACACAACTCGGCTAACCACCCGAGTTGGACACGGCCTGGGACATGCTCGTGTCTCAGGCTGTGTTAGCTATTCGACGATCGTCTACCCAATTTCATCGACCACAGGTCTGTCGTCGAACCCGAGCATGATACGGCCCGGGGACATGCCCGTGTCCCGGCCGTGTGACCTCTACCAAGTCCCAGACTTGGCTCAAAGCGCCACCCATCGCTCTTTTGAGTTTCGAGGCGTTACAACTCTCCCCCTCTAAAAAGAATTTCGTCCCAAAATTACATAAAGGAAAAGATATAAACAAAACTCAAACGGTACCTGAATGGAATAACTCCGGGTACTCCTCAAGCATGGTCTGCTCTCGCTCCCACGAGAGCTCCTACCGACCACAGTTGTCCCAACATACCTTGACCATCCCGATTTCCTTGTTACGCAATCTCTTGACTTCCGAGTCCTCAATGCAAATGGGCTTGACCTTCGTCGTCAACCTACCATCAACCGGTACTTGATCGACCGCGATCACTTGCGAAGGCTCTTGCACCGCCTTTCATTGCACTAATATGTGGAATACGTCATGTTGACCACTTAGTTCTACAGATAGCTTCAATCGATAAGCTGCTTCGCCAATCCGCTCCAGAACTTCAAACGGTCCAAGGTACCTCGGGCTTAACTTCTTCAAGCACCGTACCCGCGAGACACCCTTGAACGGCTTAATCCTTAAGTACACCCAGTCGCCAACAGCGAACTCCACGTTCCTATGCTTGGCGTTATAGTACATAGCTTGCCGGTCCTGAGCGATAAGCAATCTTTCTCGAATCGTTCGAACTAATGACGTTGCATCTTCCACCTCTTGTCGCTTGCACAACTTTGACTCACCCGTTTCCAACCACAATAACGACGCGCGACATCTTCTCTATAAAGGGCCTCGAATGGTGCCATCTGAATGCTCGCCTGGTAGCTATTGTTGTAAGCGCATTCCACCAAGTATAGTGATCTTCCCACTATTTTCTGAAATCCAGAACGCACATGCGAAGCATGTCCTCCATCGTCCTATTGAACCTCTCGGTCTGACCATCCGTCTGTGGATGAAAGGTTGTGCTGAAACTCAGCTTTGTTCCCAACATCGGTTGCACCAACATCCAATCATTGGACGTGAATCGCCACCACAGTCACTCACGATGATGCGGGGCACACCGTGAAGCCGCACAATATTGTCCACATAAAACTTTGCCAATTTCTCCACAGAATCATCCTTCCTATGCAGAATGAAGTACAACACTTTCGTCAAACGATCTACGACCACCCAGATGGCGTCGTTTCCCTTCTGCGACCTTGGCAAACCATGCATAAAGTCCATAGTAATTCCGTCAAACTTGCACTCTGGAATAGGTAAGGACTTCAAGAAACCTCCAGGCTTTTGACACTCCACCTTCACTAAGGCGCATGTTTGACACTTCGCCACGTACAGTGCCACATCCTTCTTAAGTCCTGGCCACCAGAACAATTTCTTCATATCACGGTATATCTTCGCGCTCCCCATGTGAATCAAGTACTTGGTATGATGAGCCTCGTACATCAATTCCACCCGCTGTTTGCCCACACTCGGGAAGCACAAATGACTGTCCTTCCATAGCAATCCATCCACAACCTCAAATTGGGAATTTGACTCATCAAAAGACTCAAACATGATTTGCTTCATGCGGTCATCCAAATCCAGGGCCTACCGAATCCGATCAACCAGGTCACACTGAACTTCAGTCTAGTTTAATAGCGCTTTGGTACTAGATTGCTTGTCTATGGAAGAGATCTCCAATGCCTCCAACTCCCGAACCAAACACTCGTCATGGACCGACAGCTAGTTGGCTTGAGCTGGGGCCCTGCGACTCAACGCATCCGTAACTACATTGCCTTTCCCAGACACAAAATGGATCTTGAATGTGTAGTCCCCCAGGAACTCCATCCATCTCCGTTGTCGCATGTTCAGATCCTTCTGATCCAACAAGTATTTCAGGCTCGTGTGGTCGGTATAAATATCGACCTTCACCCCATAAAAGTAATTCCTCCACAGCTTCAGGGCAAATATTACGGCCGATAACTCCAAGTCATGGACCAGATAATTCCTCTCATGCACCTTCAGCTGACGTGAGCCATATGCTAGCACACTTCCATGCTGTAGTAGGACACACCCCAATCCACTGCCCAAAGCATCGTTGTAGATCTCAAAGCCTTCGGTCCCACTCGGCGAACTCAGCACAGGCGGCGTGGTCAACCTACTCTTCAACTCCTTAAAATCTCGAGCGCACTCCGGCGTCCAAACAAACTTCTACTCTTTCCTTGTCAGAGTCGTGAGGGGTAATACTATCCACGAGAAGTTCTCCACGAAGCGCCTGTAATAGCTGGCAAGCCCTAGAAAACTCCGAACTTCCGTTACTGAAGACAACACAGGCCACTCTCGTATAGCAACAATCTTTGCCGGATCCACCGCAATTCCCTCTCCACTGACTATGTGACCAAGGAACGCTACTGAGGACAACCAAAACTCGCATTTGGAGAACTTGGCATACAGTTGGTTCCTCCTCAGCGTCTCCAACACCAAATGCAGATGCTTAAAGTGATCCTCCTCACTCTACAAGTACACCAATATATCATCGATGAAGACGATCATAAAGTGGTCTAGGTACTCCATGAAAGTCCTGTTCATCAGATCCATGAACACTGACAGCGCATTAGTCAGCTCAAACGGCATGACCGTAAACTCATAATACCCGTATCTTGTACTAAAAGCTGTCTTGGGGATATCACTTTCCCTTATCCTCAGCTGATAATATCCAGACTAAAGATCCAAATTCGAGTACACCGATGACCCGACTAACTGATCGAACAGATCATCAATCCTTGGGATCGGGTACTTGTTCTTCTCCGTTAGCTTGTTCAGTTCTCGATAATCGATACAAAGTCTCAAGCTTCCGTTCTTTTTCTTAACAAAAAGGACCGGTGTGCTCCAAGACGATGAACTTGGACGCACATAACACTGCTCCAACAACTCTTGAAGTTGAACCTACAGCTCTGCCATCTCCTTAGGTGCTAGCCGATACGTGGAGCGTGACACAGGTTTCGCACCTGACACTAGCTCGATGGTGAAATCAATCTCCCGTTGAGGTGGGGCTCCAGGAAGATCGCCAGGGAACACTTCAGAGTACTCTGATACAACTAAAATACTGTCCAATGTAGGCTTAGGCTTTGAAGACTCCACTAGCATGAAAAACAGCTCTGCACCAGCACGAACCTCCTTAACTACCTAAAGAGCAGACATCAAAGTCTTGCTCGACCCCTTTTCAAGCCCGTAAAAGTGGTCTCACGACCTATTCTCAACTTGACCTCCTTACGACTGCAATCAATATAAGCTTGCTGCTCCGAGAGCAAGTCCATACCAAATATCACGTCGAAGTCCACTAGCGGCAATAAAGATGCTTGCAAATCGAACTCTTGACTCCCAAACCATACCTAAACGCAACAGACTCTATCCGCGCGCATTGAGCACCCATTAGACAACAACACATCCAATTTGTCTTTTGCCATTGAAGAAGGTACTTCGATGCGCGATACAAATCCTTTGGGCAAAGAGGAGTGCGAAGCTCCCAAATTGAACGTTGCTCTCGCCGGATTATCTCACAACAAAATGAAGCATATACAAGCAGTGGTGAGGGAACACACGCAAGGTAACAAGTATTTAAAACTAACTTGCTATAAACTTAAGCCTTACCTATCACTGATGAATTATAAATATACCTATTTTTATGTACATTACTCAAGTCATTTTCATTTATTTTTTGTCATTTTTACTTGTTTTTATTCAATAAAATGCTCCTATTTTTGTAAATATTTTACTAATTTGTTTTATTTTATTTTTTAGGAAAAAAATTGCTAAGTCACGCCCGTGACTTATTGGTCACCCCCGTGACTAGGCCATGATTCGTCAAACCGATGGAATCAGCGAATTTTAAAGAGAAATTTCCGGTCGACGATTTCCGATCGATGATTTCACCTCGACGAATTCCGATCGATGATTTTAGCTCGACTTTCCGTTCGACGATCGTCGACACGCCCGGCCACACACCCGTGTCAATCCGACACGGGGCATGACCCAAGCCCGTGTCCATCCCGCTCGACGATCGTCGGACCCATTTTCCCGCTCGACGATTGTTCAGTTCGACGATTGTCGACACCAACCGACACGCCCAGCGTCACGCCGTGACCTGGGGCGTGACCGCTGCGTGACCGGAACGTGTCCAGCCCGAAGTCAACTTTGCCGTCAAATCACCGGCCGCCATCGCAAACTGTAGTGACACGCCTGCAGACAAGCTCGTGTCGGAGGGCGTGTACTTTGATTTTTTTTCTCTATAAATACCAGCTTGCTGTAAGAGTTTCTGTTCCTTCTTTTGAACCATTTTGTATAGGAGTTATGCTGCTCAGATGAGTCCAAATGATAGGTAAGGGAATTTTGTCCCCCTCTCCTTTTTTTTCTTAGCTTTGTAATTTTCGTTTTTAGCTTAATAAAATTGTAGATTTTGTTGGAACACCCTATTACTGATTTGGGCAAGGATCACTATGTCTCTTAGGAAACCTGTTTTGACCTCATTGTATAGATCTAAAGGTCAATTAGAATTGAGTCTATGGGTTAGTAGTTAGGTTTGGAAGCTGCCCTCAAGACCAGGTTTTTCAGTTTTGGAGACTAAGTCATTTCATCGAGCTCAGTACGATGAATCGTCGAACTCCATTCGACGATCGTTGAGCTCACTTCGACGAATCATCGAACTCCATTCAACGATCTCTGAGCTCAACTTCAACGAGTCGTCGAACTCCATTCGACGATCTTCGAGCTCAGATCGACATTCTTGACTCCAGTTTGATTCTCTATCTCTGAGCTTAGTTCGACGATAGTTGAGCTCAGATTGACGATCTCTGTTTCTGTCTAAGTCCAGGCTCTGAGCTCAGTTCAACGATAGTGGAGCTCAGTTCGACGTTTTTCTGAAGAGTTAGACGATTTTCAAGATTCAAATTTAGACAGTTGTGGAATTATTCTCAGCATTTATGTCAGAGATCCTGTAGCCGTTTTTAATTAATCTGGAGCAAGTTTCAAGGAATTTTCAAAGGAATGTTTCATTGGACTTTCCATCAGAAGACAAATACAGTTAAGGAAGTCATTTATGACAGGCCAACAACTATCTTGGATAGTGGATCATATCTATTCAGATGAAAGGAATAAAAGATATTTTCATTCTCTGCAACAATTAGATAATTACAACTTCTGCAACAACTCTTACAACAACAATTACATAAGAGAAAGAGAAAGAGTTGCAGATATTCTCAGTCTCAAAATTCATACAAGAACACACATCATAAAAGGAGATCAACAAACTGGAATTTTCAGATCTCTCTTGATTATAGTGTTCAAAGGCCATCATCATTCAAGACTCCAGATACCTCGCATTTCAGTTGCTGCTGAAATCATTCTTTGCTGGAGATCAAAACATCTGAAGGCCTATCACCCTACTGCAAAGCTTCACTTCCTGAACAACTCAAGATCTCAGGGGGAGCTTTGACAACATCCAATATCTTCTCTCTGACTGTTGACAGTGAAGATCATCTCATTCCTTTCTCTCTCTCTCTCTCTGCTGTAAAGGGTTTTTCAAACTCCCTTCAAAAGTTTGTGATTGGTTTCTGAGACCTTATCAAAACTCAGTGGTGGCAAGACACTTGATCAAAAAATCTGGTTTGGTTTTTGAGCACCTTATCAAAAGCTTATTGGTGCCCAGGACACCTGATCAACTCATCCTGCAGTGGATTCCTACCTAGGGTGGTAGAAGAGTGGATGTACCCAGGTTGATTGGGGAACCACTATAGCTCCTTGTGTCATCTGGTTGTATATCTTTCTTTTGTTTCTGGTTGTGCTTTGTGATTGCTTTGTGATTGATCTGTGATTATTCTATATTTAGATTTACTTTATGTTATTTGCATCCCTGTTCACTTAGGAATACAACAATAGTTGTAAAAAGTTTTAGCAAGCACCATACTCTATTCACCCCCCCCCCCCCCCTCTAGAGTATATTAGATCTAACTTGCACTTTCAATTGGTATCAAAGCGAGGTTGGTTAAAAATACCATATCTTCGAGGTTGGTTAAAAATATTACATCTTCCGAGGTTGGTTAAAAATACCACATCTCAGTGGTTGCACAGGCTAACACCTGAACCCAAAGATCCCTCTAGTTAGATCTGCTTGTTTTGATTTTGGTTATTAGGATTATTTCTTCACAAAACATGGCCCAAAACAAAGATTATGCTAGCACCAGACCTCCAGTGTGCAATCTATCTAAGTTTGCACTTTGGAAGACAATGATTAGACTATACATGAACTCTATTGATAAGGACATTTTCAATTCTGTTTTGACAGTGTGTCCAAGACCTCCAGAGAACACAAGTACAAGTGTTGTTCCACCTCCATCAGGAACAGATGCAGAGATCAAGAAATGGAAAGTTGTAGATGCAAAAGCTATGAACATTCTAGCCCAGACTATGTCTGATGAGATATTCCAAAAAGTAGCTAAATGCAACTCAGCAAAGGACATCTGGGACAAGCTATCTGAAATAGTCTCAGGATCTGCTGATGAGAGAAAAGACAGAAGATCTCACCTCATAACCCAATATGAGAATTTTAAGAAAGGAGAAGCTGTGTTAGTAGCAGACATGTATAACAGACTCAGTCTCATAGTCAATGAGCTGAAAACTTTGGATAAAGAGATCTCATTGAATGAGCTAAATGACAAAATCCTAATGTGCTTCCCAAGCACTTGGGACTCAAGGATCTGGCCAATCAAGGATGCCAGAAGTCTAAATGAGATCACCACTGAAGCTCTCTTGGGCAAGCTCGAGTCTTATGAGCTGCTCATTAAGAATAGAGAAGAAGAGCAGAAGGATGCCTCACCAGCCACAAGAAAGGAAAAGTCAATAGCTTTTAAAACCACTAAAGATCAGCCTGAAGACAAGGTCACAGGAAATAAGGAATTGCTCATTCTACTGACCAAAAGATTTTACAAAATGGCCAGAAAGGACTTCAGGAAAAGATCATACAAAAAGCATGACAAGCCAAGGTATGATAAATCAAATAACAAAGAGATTATCTATTTTGGTTGCAGGAAACCAGGCCACATTGTGCCTGACTGTCCAGAAAATAAAAACAAGGATAGAAAGGACAAGAAAGAAAGGAGAAAAGAGAAGAACTTCAAGAAGAATAGCAATGACAAACCCTCTTCCAGCAAGAACAAACACACAAGGAAGGGATTTGTTGCTGAAACTTGGAGTGAGACAGAAGAAGAATCTGAAAATTCTTCCAGCTCAAGTGATGATGAAGATGATGCTGAAGAGAAGGAATTCTGCATGATGGCTATCAATGCCTCACAACATAATTCTGATGCAGAAGAGTCTGAATCTGAATCAGAGACTCAACCTGAAGAAGACCAGGTAATAAGTTCTTTTGATTTTAATTCTGAGGACTTTAAGTATGAGTTTAAAGCACTATGTTTAGACTTATTAAAATCTGAGAAGGAAATCATTTCTCTCAGAAATCAATTATCTGAACACAGTACCTTAAAATCAGAAAACCTCAAACTCTCTGAGGAGCTGGAGTGTTGTACGGAGCAGATAGCTTCACTGAAAAGTGAGCTATCAGAGGCCAAGAAGCTTGAAGAATCCCTTAATGGGAGAAGTATCAAGCTAATGGACATCACAAGCATAGTGAACTCAAGATTCAGCAGTACACTGGGCTTGGGTGCTTCATCCAGCCAACCTATAGTACTAACAACTCCAATTAAGTTTATCTCTGATAAAGGTAAGGGAGTTGTAGAGGTAGCTAGGAAAAATTCTAACTTACCTAAGAAAACAAGAGTTCAACAGAAATCGTCGAACGGAGCTAGACGATCGCCAAACGGAGATCAACGATCTCAGGCAAAATCGTCGAGCTCAGGTCGACGATCTCTAAACCCTGAACTCTGCCACAGTCGATCGTCGAACGGAGCTCGACGATCTGACCGAAGATCGTCGAACGCAGCTCAACGATCGTATAGCAGAGATCAGAGATTTGAAAACTTCTTCAAGGGTAAATTAAATTCCAATCGTAGGGGTCCTTCATCCAGATTTAACCCTTATACTGAATGGATAATACCTCCAAGGAGATATCATCCTGAAGGTTATAAGAGTCAACACTTCAGGTGAAGACCTATCCAACATCAAACCAGCAATGGGGTAGCTGAAAGGAAAAATAGAACCCTTATTGAATCTACCACTACATTGTTATCAGATGCTCACCTTCCTCTATCCTTTTGGGCAGAGGCAGTGAACACATCCAACTATGTGTTGAATAAAAGTTTAATACATAAACTAAAGGACAAGACTCCCTATGAATTACTCAAAGGGAAGAAACCTAAAGTAGACTATTTTAGAATTTTTGGTTGTATTTGTTACATTCATAATAATGATAAGAAATACTTAGCAAAATTTCAAGCTAAAGCTGATGAAAGAGTGTTTCTGGGATACTCCATGATCAGTAAGGCTTATTGGGTATATAATAAATCAACTCTCAAAATTGAAGAATCTGTTCATAAATCTTTTGATGAATCTAACATGTCTTTCAAGGAGAAGAATACTTCTACCATAGAACCTTTGCAGGTACACTCTCTTGCTGAAGACTTGAACAGGTTACAAATCATTCAAAAAGAGGAAAGCAGTGAAGATGAAGAAGACATTCAACATCTTGAAGGGAAACTTCTTGAAGAGACAGTTGTTGTACCATAAGAGGAAACAACAATACAGGTTGGTGAATAATTAACACCCCCTGTTGATTTAGTAACATCAAGAGACCATCCAATTTCCCAAGTGATTGGAGACATCTCAGCTGGTTTGCAGACCAGAAATCAGGTCAACCAAAACCTGATGCACACTTGCTTTCTTTCTCAAATTGAACCTCAATCCATTCAAGATGCAGAGCAAGATCCACACTGGATCATTGCAATGTAAGAAGAGTTGCATCAATTTGAAAGGAACAAAGTTTGGGAACTAGTACCAAGGCCTAAGGATCACTCCATTGTTGGAACAAAGTGGGTATTCAGAAACAAATTGGATGATCAAGGAGTCATTGTAAAGAATAAGGCAAGGCTAGTTGCTCAAGGGTACTCTCAAGAAGAAGGGATAGATTATGACCAGACTTTTGCACCAGTTGCAAGGTTAGAGGCCATAAGAATCTTCTTAGCATATACAGCACACAAAGGTTTCAAAGTATACCAGATGGATGTAAAGAGTGCTTTTCTCAATGGAGATATCAAAGAAGAAGTCTATGTCAGACAACCTCCAGGTTTTTTATCTTCAACTCATCCTGATTATGTTTTCAAGTTGCATAAAGCATTATATGGTCTAAAGCAAGCTCCTAGAGCATGGTATGAGACCCTAGCATGCTTTCTTCTGAAAAATGAGTTTATAAGGGGTAGAGTAGACCAAACTCTTTTTATTAGAACCCATAAGTCCCATACCCTACTAGTACAAATCTATGTAGATGATATTATATTTGGTTCTACTAATTCAAATTTGTGCAGAAGGTTCTCCAACCTAATGCATTCTAAATTTGAAATTAGTAGCATGGGTGAGCTATCCTTCTTTTTAGGATTGCAAATCAAACAACATGCTGAAGGCATATTTATTTCTCAAACCAAGTATGCAAAAGAATTAGTTAAGAAATTTGGTATGTCTGAAGCATCATGTATGAAAACACCTATGCCTACTAATGCTGTATTAGATGCTGATAAACATGGGAAACCTATTGATCAGACAACATATAGAGTAATGATTGGATCTTTATTTTACCTTACAGCTAGTAGACCTGACATAATGTTTGCTACATGCATATGTGCTAGATTCCAAGTGAGCCTTAGAGAGTCACACCTAACCTTAGTAAAAAGGATTCTCAGGTATGTAAAAAGTTATACAAATCTAGATCTCTGGTATCCAAAAGATTCAGCATTTGACTTAACTGGATTTTCTGATGCTGATTATGCTGGATGCAGAATAGACAGGAAAAGCATCAGTGGAACTTGTCAGTTTCTTAGTGACAGACTTGTCTCCTGGTTTTGCAAGAAACAAACATCTGTGTCAACTTCAACCGCTGAAGCTGAATATATGGCTACAGGTAGTTGTTGTTCACAAATCTTGTGGATTCAAAACCAACTCCTAGACTATGGCTACAACTTAGAGAAGTCAAAAATATTTTGTGACAATACTAGTGCTATTTCCATAGCACAAAATCCAGTCCTCCATAGTAGGACAAAACACATAAAAATTAGGCATCACTTTCTAAGGGATAATGTTGAGAAAAATAAAATTGAACTTCAATATATCCCAACTGATTTGCAAAGGGGAGATATTTTCACCAAACCCTTGGATGAAAAGAAACACACTTTCTTCCTGAATCAGTTAGGAATGTTAGATGGAGGAAGTCTAAAATAAGATCAAAGATTTTAAAATTATAAAAATGGCCAAGACTAGACAAACATCTTGATTTTTCTAGTGTATATAGGGTTTCTGATCTTTCAACTGTGCTCGACGATTTTCCCCCATATCGTCGAACGGAGATGGACGACTTCCGAAATCATCGACCAGATTTCAGCGCTTCTCAGATAGTGATAAACTATCTTTTTTAGGTCAGCGATCGTCGTGCGAAGCTCGACGATTTTGTTTTCTGAACTATCATCGAACAGAGCTCGATGCTCTCCAATATCGTCGAACGGAGATCGACGATGTTGATTACCTTTTAGTTTCCTTTAGAAGCCCAGATCGTCGAACAGAGTTCAACGATCTTTCCTCTTCTGCGTCGAACCCTAATATAAAACTCATTTTTCGGCCGTCGTTCTCCTTTTGCGCTTTCATACTTTCTGCAAACTTTCTCTTTCCCTCCAAACTTCTCTACACTTGGTCGTTTGTTTGTTAGTTCTTGCAGGAATCAATGGCCGTCTCAGTTGCAATCCTGGCCGCAATGAAATTTGATGCAGGTTTTGACATCGACATGGATTCTTTCAATAACAGTGATCAAATCTTCAAAGATATTCTGGAACTTTTCAAGGAACAAAAGCTAGTTACCATCATGTCTACCATGATCAAATTAGCTGCAGTTGAGATCAAAGAATGGGTGTATACTGCCCATAACCTGGATCAGAATATAGTGATTGGAACAATCTCAGGAACCCAGGTATCCCTAATACCTGCTGTCTTGACAGAGGTTTTTGAATTGAAATCTGGAGAAGACTCTGCTGAACTTTCTGGAGAAGAGTTTTCCAATTTGCTTGAAAGAATGGGACATTCAGATGCAAACCCTAGCAAACTGCTGAAAAAAATTCTGTCTGTTGAGTACAGATTTCTAGCTGATGTGGTTGGAAAGGTGTTGTTGGCCAAACACTCAGCTCATTATACCATCTCCAGGTATCAGCTCTGCTTGATGGGTGCTCTTGTGGACAAGAAACAATTAAACTGGGGAGAAGTCTTCTTTGACTTGATCAAGAAGAAAATCAACAAAAATTTTGTTAACTTTGGAAGGATATTAGGGCTGTTTCTTCAGAACAGATGCCCTGCACTGCTTGTTTCAAATGGGATGCACATCAATGCCTCTAAGAGGCTCTACTGTGCCCTATTTGGAAAGTGGGACAGGCAAATTGTGAATCCCAGCAGGCCCTATGTTGTTTCTACTTCAGGCACAAGGACTGTTCCAGTCACTTCCCCTCAAGTTTCTGCCCCTGCAGAAGACTTGCCTGCTTCATCGTCTCCTCCTCCACCTCTTGTTTCATCTACACCAGTCACATCCACCATTATAATTTCTTCCACAATCATTATTTCCACCCCATCTCCAACTTCCATTCCTTCTCCAACTCCACAACTCACAGAAGAAATATTCCATCCTCTACATCAATACCCCCACCTAGATATTGATTCATCCTCTCACATACCATCTTTCAATCTTATAGATGATTCCTATATGGATGATTCTCCCTCATCCCATACTGAGCCACCATCTTCATCCACCTCCTACCAACAACTACTGTAGGATATCATTGCACAACCATCCTTCACACCATCTATTTCCATTCTATTATCTTCTATTTCCACAATTCCCATCTCTCAACCTTCATTTCCACCATCCACCTGTTCTCCTCCAACATCTCCTGCTGCTCCACCTTCAATCCCTACCTCTGCTCAAGTCTCTCTTGAGCATGTAGATCTTCCAGCTCTTGCAGATAGGCTCTATGAGTTGATAGCTCCAAGGCTATCACTCTTGCTGGAGACCTCTTTGGCTCCACTTATAAAATCAGTTGAAGAACTGTCTGCCAGGCTCTCCTCTCTCCTTCTTCCTCAGGCAATCCCTTCATCTTGGTGCCTTGATCCAGTCCTGACTGAATCTAGGCAGGTGGAGATGCCTCATGAAGCTGATAGATTGCTTGCTGCTGTATCTTCAGTCCAAGTCCAATCTTCAACACCTCCACTTACAGTTATCACAGTGGACCTCAGGTCACTGTTATCAGATTTTGATTCTATTTATTTCAGCTGTCTTCCAGAGCACACTGTAGTCTAGCAATCTGAGGATCTCTTTAAGGCCATTGTGCCCATTCCCAGCTGTGACACCAGTATAATAAATTCTTTTGTAAATTCCCTCTATGCTGCTGCTCCTTCTATTTCTGTTGAAAGTACTGCTGTTGCTCCTACTGCTAATGTTGCTATTACTGATAGTTTTGATGAGCCTGCTGTTTTAGTATCTGAGGACATACATATGATAGAGGCATTTATTTTTGAGCCTGCTATTAGTGCTGATGTTGTTACTGCTGCTGCAAGTGTTGTACCTATCTCTGCTGTTATAACTTCTTCTGCCAGTATTGCTTCTACTCCTCTTCCTGTTGTTGCTGCTGCTACTGTTGATGTCTCTACTGTTACTTCTTCTCAATCTCAACAACAGTTAGATTATCTCAAAAGTATTGATGCATTATATGATAATCAAAGCTCAGAAAGTGATCAGTATAGGACTGACTCAGATGACTCATCTGCTACAATTGCAAGGAAAAGAAAAGCCAGAATCAAAGCAATAAAGAGAGTCCCCCCAGCAAAAGTGAACGACACAAATGATATTCCTTACTACATTCTGCATGATTGCCCTATCACAGAACATTGGATGCAATACTCCAAAAATCAATTGAAGGCTATGAAGAGGAAGAGAAAATATGATAAAGGATTATCCCAATTCAATCCTCCTCCTCCTCCTCCTTCACCTGATGCAGGTGCAAGTGGAAGTTCTGCATTTCAACCTTCTGCCAGAAGTCAAAGCTCATATCAACCTCAAGGAAGATCCCAATACAGAGGAAGTCAATCTAGAGGCTACCAGTCAAGAAGAGGAAATTACAGAGGAAATCAAAGAGAATTCCAAGTTTACTCCAAAGGATATTCCAGACAACCTCCATATTCAAGGTAAGGACAAGGTCCATCTGACACAACCTCTGGACCCTTTCCTTATAAGCTGAAAGATTTAATCTCTTCCAGAGCTCCTCCTGATAATCCTTCAAATAGATATGAACCTCCAGTTCCATTTGAGGATCCAGAGAACAATCCTACTTCATGGACAGCTAGGATGAAAGAATTGGCTGCTTTAGATCAAATCAAGAAAGCCAGAGAACAAGGAAAAGATACTTCAAATATAACTATTTTATCAGATCAAAGGAATAAGGAACTTGAAAGATATTCATCCAGTAATTTTTTTGATTCAGAAAGCTACATGAAGCTGCACCCTGAAGCTGTAGTGCCTAGGCCAAAGCAACAAACCTCTCTAGGTGCAGCTGATGACAGTAGATCTAAGAAAGAAGCTCTCAATCCAAACAGAGAAATAGTCCTAATAAAGAGCAAAGAAAAATAGTAATTCTGTAAGGTGACAATATATTCTGTTTTCTGAACTATCTGAGATAATATCTGTGATTCTGCAATGTTTTGTTTGTTGCATTTCTGTTTTGTATGTTTTATTTTTCCAATATCTGTAAATAGTAATCCTAACCCAAATAGGGGGAGATTGTTGGAACACCCTATTACTGATTTGGGCAAGGATCACTATGTCTCTTAGGAAACCTATTTTGACCTCATTGTATAGATCTAAAGGTCAATTAGAATTGAGTCTAAGGGTTAGTAGTTAGGTTTGGAAGCTGCCCTCAAGACCAGGTTCTCAGTTTTGGAGACTAAGTCATTTCGTTGAGCTCAGTACGATGAATCGTCGAACTCCATTCGACGATCGTTGAGCTCACTTCGACGAATCGTCGAACTCCATTCGACGATCTCTGAGCTCAACTTCAACGAGTCGTCGAACTCCATTCGACGATCTTCGAGCTCAGATCGACATTCTTGACTCCAGGTTGATTCTCTATCTCTGAGCTCAGTTCGACAATAGTTGAGCTCAGATCGACGATCTCTGTTTCTGTCTAAGTCCAGGCTCTGAGCTCAGTTCAACGATAGTGGAGCTCAGTTCGACGTTTTTCTGAAGAGTTAGACGATTTTCAAGATTCAAATTCAGACAGTTGTGGAATTATTCTCAGCATTTATGTCAGAGATCCTGTAGCCGTTTTTAATTAATCTAGAGCAAGTTTCAAGGAATTTTCAAAGGAATGTTTCATTGGACTTTCCTTCAGAAGACAAATACAGTTAAGGAAGTAATTTATGACAGGCCAACGACTATCTTGGACAGTGGATCATTTCTATTCAGATGAAAGGAATAAAAGATATATTCATTCTCTGCAACAATTAGATAATTACAACTTCTGCAACAACTCTTACAACAACAATTACACAAGAGAAGAGTTGTAGACATTCTCAGTCTCAAAATTCATACAAGAACACACATCACAAAAGGATATCAACAAACTAAAATTTTCAGATCTCTCTTGATTTAAGTGTTCAAAGGCCATCATCATTCAAGACTCCAGACACCTCATATTTCAGTTGCTGCTGAAATCATCATTTGCTGGAGATCAAAACATCTGAAGGCCTATCACCCTACTGCAAAGCTTCACTTCCTGAACAACTCAAGATCTCAGGGGGAGCTTTGACATCATCCACTATCTTCTCTCTGACTGTTGACAGAGAAGATCATCTCATTCCTTTCTCTCTCTCTACTGTAAAGGTTTTTTCAAACTCCCTTCAAAAGTTTGTGATTGGTTTCTGAGACCTTATAAAACTCAGTGGTGGCAAGACACCTGATCAAAAAATCTGGTTTGGTTTTTGAGCACCTTATCAAAAGCTCATTGGTGCCCAGGACACCTGATCAACTCATCCTGCAGTGGATTCCTACCTAGGGTGGTAGAAGAGTGGATGTACCCAGGTTGATTGGGGAACCACTATAGCTCCGTGTGTCATCTGGTTGCATATCTTTCTTTTGTTTCTGGCTGTGCTTTGTGATTGCTTTGTGATTGATCTGTGATTATTCTGTATTTAGATTTACTTTATGTTATTTGCTTCCATGTTCACTTAGGAATACAACAACAGTTGTAAAACGTTTTTAGCAAACGCCATACTCTATTCACTCCCCTCTAGAGTATATTAGATCTAACTTGCACTTTCAGATTTTCTCTCTTTTTATGGATTTGGACTTCAACTATGTGACTACTCTTATGCAATCTTATTTCTTTCTTTGTTTTAACTTTGTTTTCGTTCTCTTTTAAAAGGGTGTGTGTGTGTATGAGATTAGTTTTCTTGCTTTTTTATTTATTTATGTTCACTTAGTTTTGTTAAACTTAGGATTTTATTGCATTATTTTTCATTCCTATAGATCCTTAAAACGATTTCAAAGTGATTTTCATTTTCTTTAACTTAGATTTTTCTCTTTAGGTTGTAAAACATTTTCGTTCTTTTCGCTTTATTCTCACATTTTAACAACTTTTACGGAGTTATAGGAATGATAATATAGTCATTTTAATTTTTCGTGCACTTCGATTTTTCATTTAAACTTTTGCTCCTTTTATTTTCCTGTCTTCATTTTAATCATTTCTACAGCATTCTAACGGCAGAAATGTATTCATTTTTATTTTTCGAGCACTTGCATTTTCATTTTTATTTGCAAAACTTTCTGCCCGTTTAATTTTTCTTTTCACTTTTTATGCATTTCTACCGCATTCTAGCGGTAGAAATGATGTTATTTTAATTTTTCGTCAACTTAGTTTTTCTTAAATATTTTGCACATGTGTGTGTGCGCATTTATTTCCGCCTACTCGTTAAGAGTTAAATGGCGCTTTGCTTTATTCCATTCAGTAGAGTGTGTGAGTTTTTTACATTCTGTCATGTGTGTGTGCTTTACTTTATGTCGAGAGTGTGTGTGCGTGTGTTTTACTTTCCTATAGAGTGAGTGTGTTTACTTTATGTCGAGCGTGTGCGTGAGTTTTACTTTCTGTCGAGTGTGTGCGTGAGTTGCATTTATTTAGTCCTACTCATTTGAGTAGGATCCACTTTCTTTCTCCCGCCCACGCATTTGCGCCAGGACTCGCAATTTACAGCTTTCTTCAGTCCTACTCGTTTGAGTAGGACTTGCAATTTTCTGCTTTCCTTTACATCTTTCTTTTATCGCTTTCATTTACTGCTTTCATTTATTGCTTTATTTTATTGCTTTCACCGCTGCCGTCCTCATTCCGATGAGTGGCTAATCGTTCTTAGCCCTCAGTATCGAAGAGCATTGGGACAGATAAAATAGCTTAAAATAATTAAAGGTTTAATTTTTCTATTTAATTAATTACTTAAGGTTTGCCCGGGGTTAACTACGCGTAGGACCACATATCGATGTGTGGGCCCTATTTTTGTTTTCCATACGCTAGCCGAGAGGCCGTATGTATGGACAGATCACCCCTTGGCAAAGAGAGTTCTGCACTAACCCTCGAGAGAGGAGGCGCGCCAACTCTATCGGATTCGGTTCCCCACCCAATAGAGGGGTTCTTAGCGTAATGCGGGCGTTACGAGGAATCCTTCGTCGGACTAACGTTCAGTCGAATAGTCTTAGCGTTCAGGTGAGCGATAACCCTATAGTTAGGTGAGCTCATTCTAGTGGAACCTCCACGGCCAAGTCTCCGCCTTAATTAATTAGAAATTTAGGATCTCTTTTTATTTAAAGTTTATTTTGGTTCAAATTTTATTCATTGCTGTCGCGCTAAGCTTTTCATCGGCTCCACCTTATTGCTTTCCATTTTATGTTGTCATTTTCGTTTTATATATATATATATATATAAAATATAACCCGACAAGTTAATTATCGGTAAAATAATAGTCCCCTCCAGGGAAGAGTAGAAATAATCGAACCGACCCCGAGAACAATACGACCTCGATATTCCACCTGGAATATCATGTACTACTCACGATAGGTGCACTTGCCTGCTTTCGTTAAAACTCGATCTAAACAGTTTTATATCCAAAATAAATAAATACGCGTGCCCTGTTTTCTAAATAATAAACCAGTTCCGCTTTACTTAAATAAAACCACCGGGTCGCCGCGTGACCGTAAATATTTTTGGAGTTTTAACCAATCAGTCACCACGTCCGCTCTAATAGTCTCGGGCAAAGTGTTCCGGCTTCCTACAATTATAGCACGCGCCCGGAGTTCGGCTTGTAGTTGCCCCCGAAGCACCGGAAGAAGGTGCTAGACCCGAAGTCCTAGCCTTCTTATAGAACCTACGATAAACAGACTTCGAAGTAGTCGGCACATTGAACTCCGCCTCCTTTACACTAGAGTCCTCAACTGCTCCTGACATAGCTTTCATTGTCTTTTGAGCACCATCCCTACAATCTCGGGCAAAGTGCCCTTTCTTGCCACAACTATGAGAAGTGTAAGTAGCTTTGCTAGTCGATGTTCTAGCCTCCTTTTTCAGTGTACTGTGCAATGCAGCTCTTATAGGGCTTGGAAAGTTTGATACTCTGCTCACTGGCATCTGTTGAGTCTTTCTCAAATCTACTTCCAAATATCTACCCGACTCCACCAAGTCGGAATCCCAATAATATTGGTCATAGTAGTAGAATTCACAGCTCGCCACACAGACCATTATAAAATCTATCGACTATAGACTGCTCGTTCTCCAACTCAAAGCATGGGTAGAGGCTTAACATAATAAATGCTTGCATATATTCGTCAACTGAGTGCGCTCCCTACACTAAACCCAAGTTCAACTGCAGACCCTATGGTCAACCAAATGTCATTTGCTCCATCACACCACCCGATATTGAAGCCATATCAGGGGAAAAGGGTTGCACATTCCTTCCATGTTGTGCATTAGTCACAACAAACACTGCTTCAACGACCCTTCTTATGGTTTCAAACGAATGAGGGGTCTTGAGCACATCGCTGGGTGCACTGTATTCCTCAAAAAGTGAGCATTCTGACGGCCTTACATCACTCCTGGTCACCTATAGTCGCACAAAACACCGTTATGTGACCGAAAAAAATTACAAAAAGCAATTATAGGAACACGCAGGTTCCTCAAACATGTGTATTTTCATTCCTAAGTGGACATTCATGGATTCATTTTACATTATAACGGTGATGCACACACATGTGCTCACCACCCCGTTAAAAGAATTCGTCTATGAATTCTTTTAAGTTGACCGAAATGAGTAGTCTGATAACAAATTGTAACACCCCCTATCCATCACATAGCATTTAGTAGTAGGTCCAGCCGGGGCCCGACGCCATATACCACAGACAGACCGGAAGGTTATGCAATGGAAACCATCCTGCCAATAACTAACGTCCTACACATAGTACATTCTAGCGAAAGCAATTTAAAAGTTGCAATAATAAGAACCCAGCCAACAGCATGAATGTCCACTATAGAAACCCAATAGGAATGAATGTACAAATACACAAGTACTTGGCCTTATGGCCTTACAATAGTTTTCTCAAATTTAAGTGTCTTCCAAACCTCACCATGCAGGCCAACCATACATGAGAATAAAAGAAAACACTCCAAATTAGGACTTCGAGGGTCGGTTCAGCAACAAGGGCGCTTGCCTGCTACTTGCCACTCGGCTCCGCAGCACCTGCAAGAAACAATCCACCGAAGCGGTGGCAAACAAAAGCAACGGTCAGCTATGCTGACCAAATTATAACGATCCTGCCCACAAACTCGGGGCGGCGATGCTCCTTCCCCACACTTTATTATCATTGCCATATGATAGAGAAATTACACATCATCACAGGCGTAGGCTCGTACGGCCACACACCCCGTGCTCACATGGCACATTCTCGGTGAAACCGTTCAAAGTTCACAGTCTCACTACCGCCCCTTGGACGGCAAATTCTCGTGAGCATTACGGCCTTTCTGGCCTTTTCCTAAGACCATCCATATATGCCAACGGCGTGTACCAAGTACCTTAGGTTTCTCTAACCGAATGACACAGAATGGGTACGGTTTCACCTGACCCGTTGCTCACACTACAACGTCAATTTAAGCAATATACGTGGGTCAAGCTTCCCCAAGTCCCAATCCAATCACACACTTTACATAACCCAGTTATGTGCAAGTTGGCTCCCAGGCCACCATTTTGGCAGAATCACGCATCTGCCCAGTTTTCCGGGTGCACCTCGGAGTTAGTCCCCAAGGTTCCCTATTGCAATCTACCGTGTAGAAAACCCGAAAAACAATCATCTGCGTGGAGTCTTCTCCCGCCATTCATGCAATGCAACATCACTGATCCAGAACAAATTGTCCGGGTATGCTTCACACATCATGCCTATGTCCATTTCTCGAATACAGACTGTACATGCAAAACAACGGGGACTATTCATGTCTACTCGAAGGAACACCTCACACTCACCGCAAACTCGCGAGAGCGGGCTTCTTTTGCAAGGGAAAAGAGGACTTCACATGTCCAAGATGAGAATCGTTACCCTAGCATTCCCCTTCGGCGCCATGAAGATCTATGCGGATGAAACGCACCGCAATATCCTCGCCTCCGTAGATCCGAACTCGGCTTGCGATTTAGGGCTCCGAAGCTCCACCGGCGGTCGGATCTCTCTTCCTTCTCCTTCCTTGGTCTCCCCTCTCTCTAGAACTTTAGAAAGAGAAATCCCAAGAGAAATGAGGTTTTCTAAACCCTATTCCCCGATATAACCCAGCAAGAGCAGCCAGAGCCATTGGATCCCAAAATAAGGAAACAGATGGCCACGATTCACACATAAAATCCACAACCTGGGCCGAACACAGCTTGTGACATGCCCGTATCCAAGGCTGTGTGCCCCATTCGTTGCCGAAACCGTCGCGTCCCGAAAAGAAAACGGTCTCTCAACATACCCGTGTCAGGCTTGACACGCCCGTGTCATCCAGTACACTCCCGTGTACCTGGGCATGTTCCTCCATCGACATAGCACCAACACCAACCCGAGAAAAACATGGGTACTCGACACGACCGTATAGAATTTGACGTGCCCGTGTCAGGTGGAACACGCTTGGGCTCCAGGCCGTGTTTCACCCCCGACACAACTCGGCTAACCACCCGAGTAGGACACGGCCTGGCACATGCCCGTGTCTCAGGCCGTGTTCACTGTTTGACAATCGTCGACCCAATTTCATAGACCACACGACCACTGTCAAACCCGAGCATGACACGGCCCTGGGACACTCCCGTGTCCCAGGCCGTGTGACCTCTACCAAGTCCCAGACTTGGCTCAAAGCGCCACCCATCGCTCTTTTGAGTTTCGGGGCGTTACATGAGAAGGGACTCGGTTGGAGCTCTTGGATGTTTGATGGCATGACAAACTGTAATTGCATGCGGTGTGTGTTGACACATGGTGTCATAATCCTGGGTTAAGGATAGTGTCGTAGGTTTATGAGCTCGTTAGTCGTCACACCGACGGGAGTTGGCTGATAGACCTTGGACGGTTGGGCTTGGTCCTCAATGCTAATTCCCTAGGCTCCTTCCGTTCCAGTGGATGGTTGGGCTTAGTCCTTTGGTGATGGTCTTCAAAAGGCTACTTCTATGCTAGTTATAGTCTAGTTTGGGCTATGTTCTTGGTGCACATCTACTCGAGACCCCTTTTGAGTCGTAGTATGCAGAGGCTCCGCTGTTGTTTTCTTAGCATTGAGGCGTACAAAGGCATAGGCCTGGTAGTGTGGATACCCTCCTAGTGGTGGAGACACATGCTATACTATTATCGTTTAGCCACGATGGATGACACCTGAGAGGTTAGCTACCTGCTCGAAAAGTGGGAACTAAATGACTATGTCGACATAGCAAAACTAAGTGCGTGAGTTGCATGGGTGCATCATAAACCATCATTGCATTGCATTGCACCGCATAAGATGAGTTACTTATATATCATAAACCATCATTGCATATAAATTTGTATGGGAACTTTTATATGATGAGTTACTTTCAATTAAGCTGATCGTTAAGTTATATATCTGTATGAGAATTTTTATATGTTAAGTTTTATTTCTGTTTGTAGAATTAAATGATGTGGATGACTTCTCTTACCCTTACTGTACTACTATAGAATGATGTTATTATTTGATGTACACTGTTATCGTTGTATTTATGATATGTCGAGATATACCACTTGGTTGTACTTACAGCTTATATACATATATTGTACCATTACTTCCTTCTCTCGCTTAGTGCCTAAGAGCCGTCGGGGTGATATGATGAGATTGCCACTTAGTCTTTATGACTAATAGTTGCTACAACTACCTTTTTAGGAGGACACGTAGTAGATAGAACAACAACAACAATAGGTTATGCAGGATGGCAGCCAGTCCAGGGGGACAGGGCCTGATACGATGATACCCTAGCTGTCGTCGGTTGCTGAGGTGAGATTTTGAGAGACTACATATTGTAGCCCTTGAGGCATTTTAACTCTGAGGTATTTAGGAGATATATAACTACTTGCCTATTTTCTTTTAGACTTGTACTAGTGTGGATTTTGACTTCTGTATATTCTTTATGTTGGGTTGGCATGAATGATATTTGCGAGAGCCGGCAGAATAGGTGTCTTGTAGTACCAGTCAACCAGTGTGTTGATGTTACCACAAGGCGGCTGTTTTGGGCATAAGACCTTCTTTTGCCATGTGTTGTGCTCTGGGAAGTACTGTCGCGATTGGATGTAGTGGCGGAGCCCCATGTCTGTCGCGTACGTACACTGTTGCGTACGTTTGTGAGTGAGTGTGTGTGTGTGTGTGTGACTACTATTTGGAAGAAATGGCCTTTGGTACCATATTCAAAGTTGTCAAATTATTCACATAGTTTTACTCTAATGTCTTAACATATATTATAAAAATAATGGAAATTCATAAAATATAAAGGCTATTTGTGTAATTATAATATATCCCGATAATAAAAATAATGACGGGAATTCATAAAATTCGAATCCTTTTTTGTATACCTCATAGATCTAGTATGGTAGATTATCATTAAGTATATCAGATTGAAATATAATGATCTACTTTAAAATAAATTTTGATTAAAATATTAATATTATTGAAAAAAATAATTATAAATTATTAATTAAATTTTTTTCATATTTTTAATATCGTATTTAAGCATTAAAAATGTGTTGAAAGTTACCGCTGGTGGTAGAAATCGTCTAGTCATAGCTGGTTGGCTATATGATGAAGGAAATTCGTCTAGACGGTAGTAACCTACCACTTGTGGTAGCTATCGTCATTGCACTCACATAGGGTCGGAGGCCCATTCTGTTGCACTCATATAGGGTCGAAGGCCTATGCTGTTGCGCTCACATAGGGCCGAAGGCCCGTGCCGTTGCAGTCACTTAGGGTTGGAGGACCGTGCCGTCGCGATTGGCCATTGGGGTGGAGCCCTTCTCTGACACTCGTATATATTGTCTAGTCATAGTTGGTTGGTTATACAATTGTTGCGGTATGGAGACCGGGCGGCCTGTTACAGTTCAGAGGCCGGGCGGCCTGGCGGTATGTCTCAGTAGCTTGCCAGCCAGCCTGTTGCGGTTTAAAGGTCTGGCGGTCTGGCAGTTTGTCTCTAGCAACTTTGAGACAGGCGGTCTAGCGGTCTCCTCTGGCGGTTTGTTCTTTGTGAAGCTTATTCTCTCCTTCTGGTGGATGTCGAGCGGTTAGCCTACTCGTCTAACCGCGCGACTTGTTCGGTTTGTTTATTTATAAAGCCGCATATACTTGTAATTTTTTAGTCAAACATTGCTTATTTGTAATCTCTCTCATCTCCTCCATTCTATAAAAAGGAGGCTATACATTTGTAATACACACCTTTTTTTGGATAATAAAATCTGTTACTCCAAATTTTCGGCCAGTTTGTTTTCTGTTCGCACATGGTATTAGAGGACTCGATCTTTTCCTCCTGATTCTGTGGGCCCTCACTGTCTGTGCGGCTTGTTTCTTCTTCTCGCGACCTGTCTTCACGACTTGTTTCTTCCACTGGCTTTCACCCTGTACGTGCGGTATCTTTCGCTCCTTGTCGTTGCCCTTTGTGTGTGCGACCTCTTTGATTCCTCTTTCTTCTCGTCGCAACTTGTTATTAAGACTCCGCGACCTGTTCTTCTTGCCGCGACCTGTGCTTAGTCATCGCGCCCTCCTTTTCTAGTCGCACCTCTTCCTACGTCATCGCGACTAGTTCTTAAGTCGTTGTGACCTGTTCTTCTTGCCGCGACCTGTGCCTAGTCGCCGCGCCCTCCTTTTCTAGCCGCGACCTGCTCTTTGTCGCCGCGACCTCTCCTTCTAGCCGCGACTTGTTCTTCTCACTACTCTCTTCTATGACACCGTCTGATATCTCTACCACCACCACTCCTGTTGCCGCTCCTCCTCCTACTCCTCCCACTTCTTTGGGCAACCTTGGCACCGTTTCCAAACTCATCGGTCCCAACTACCCGGATTAGAGTGTCTCCTTCACCTTCCTCCACCGCTCTCAGCACAAACATCATCATCTCACTGATGACCCTCCTCTGCATGATTCCCCTCTCTTTGACGATTGGGATGTCGGCGACGCTCTTGTCCGCACATGGCTGGATAACAGCCTTTCTGATGAATGCCTACCCATCATCTATCATGATGAAACCGTCAAGGTTGCTTGGCTTCATCTCACCGCTCTTTACTCCAAGGGGGCTCAGACGTCCTGCATCTATACTCTGTATGCGGACCTTTTTGGCCACCCCTCCATGTCTCATACTGCTGCTTACCAACAAGTTCAGGCTCTCGGAGCCGAAATTCTCCAAAATCGCCACTTCTATGCTGATCTTGCTGAGCAACGCAAACACTTCCAGGAACTTCTGGTTGTGTGTTATCTTCTGCGACTTCCTGAGTCGTATGACATGATCCGTCAACAAATCCTTGGCGAGGCAGAGTATCCCACCCTGGATGCCACGGCTGCCTGCACTGTCACTGTTACCTCTCTGCTACAACGTCTGTTGTTATCCTCCCCTCCTCAACCGGACAACTCCGCTCACCATACTCAGCGAAGTAGCTCTAGTGGCCTCCATCTCCCATCCAAGGAACGTGATGCTTCCCGCTTTCTCTACTCTCACTATGGCCGTACCGGCGCATGACTGATTGCTGTTGGAAGAAGCATCCTCATCTTCGACCATCTAGAGATGCTTACACTTCCTCTTCGAAGCCGTCCGCCTCCGTGGTCATATCTTCAGGTTGTGGCCACGTCGTTACTCAAGGTAAATGGTTGATTGACTCTGGTGCTACTAATCATATGACCGGTAATACACAATGTTTTTCTCTCCTAGAACAGCATGACCGGTTTCCCCCGGTCATTATTGTGGACTGCTCTCCCTCACCGGTTAATGGAAGGGGAGTTGTTCAAGTCACTCCGTCTCTTCTCTTGGCGAACACCCTCTTTGTGCCCAAGTTCCCTTGAAACTTGTTATCTGTTACTTCTTTTTGCAAACAACTACAATGCTCCGTCACATGCACTTCTACGACTTGTTCTTTTCAGGATCCGGGATCCAAACGGACGATTGCTACTGGGATTGAGAGCGGCGACCTCTACTTCCTCGACAACGTTTTTGCACTATCCGCCTTCTCCACCTCTTCTACTGATCTTCTCCTACGGCACCTTCGTCTTGGTCATGCTCCTCCAAGACTTATTCGTCAGCTTCTGGCCCACCTTCCTTCGCAGAGTCCTCCTCTCAATTGTGATGCATGTCAGCTTGACAAGAATCACCGCTACTCCTTCCCTACGAAGCAAGGTCGTGGATCTTTCGACCGTTTAATCTAGTGCACTCTGACATCTAGGGTCTGTTGAATTTTCTCAAAGTTGTCAATAAGATAGTCTAATGCTAAATTAATATCCTTAGAACTATCAAGATCACACCTTGATCAAGCAGAAACCAGGAAAGCAAGCTCAATAACCAAATGCAATCACAGGGGCTAGCAGAACATAAATTCTTTTATTTCTTCTTTACAAAGGGAGGTATACAAGGAGAGACATGATTTCGCCAGTATACAGGAATACCGGAAAAAGTACAGGCAAAAAAATTCGAGCGGATAGGACTGGAGACTGCCGAGACCGCCCGGTCTGCCGAGATCTCGAGGTCGCGCAGACACCCCGTTATTCGCTGACTTCTACAAGCCGCTGCCGAACTGAAGAATAGACCGCCTAGACTGCCGAGTTTGGCGGACAAGTTATTGAACTTGGAGAAGCTGAAGCAGAGAACTGACAAGCCGCAGAAGTGACATGCTTAGACCGCTGACTGAAACCGCAAACTTCACTGTTGCTGACTGTAACACCTCCCCTGTAGTGGACGTATAATATGGGTCCGGCCGGGGCCCCACAGCATACGAACGCCATAGCTTTAGTATTATAAGTTGATATAACTACCCAAACTCAAAACACTTGCACAACACAGCGAAAACAAACAGGACTAGAAGTTATCCACCACTAAAGAGTAAAGCAAAAAAGCCTTAAGGCCTAACATCAAGTGTCCAAAAGAGACATAAAACATCAATCATGAATGTGCTCAGCACTCCTAGTCTACCTCGACATGCAAGCCAGGCAAAAGAGTCTCAAACGAACATCATCATCAATGTAGTGCTACAAAAGAGGGAAAAACACTTCATGGGCTTAGGCCTTTTTGGCCGGCGTGCTAGCTCCTGCATGCGATCCTTGCCCTGTAAAAATTATTAGTAACGTGGGTCAGTAAAGGCTGACCTCAAACTGTGTAACAACACATCTCCTCCCGGCCGCCCCTAACGGACCCCGGGGAACCCTCCAACCTGCAAGTCAGCACTTCATATGCAATAAAAATAGCTATAAACAGAAGAACACTAAAACAGGCTTGGATGTCTCAATCATCAAACATGTTCTCTATTGGTTGAGCATATAAAAAAAAGGGCCTACTATGCAACATGAATGCAACACCCGGGCTTCACCCAAGGTACCCTACTACGTATGCATCTAGCACAACATCACATCAATTGGGTACTCACATTTCCCCATTGGCATAAAGCCGCAAACACTAAGGGAGACACCTCTCCCTCAAACGGCGCACAGGCCGCCACAAGGAAATTCTTGCCAAGGCCCCACCCGCTCGTGGGCTTAGCCCCGGGCTTGCCTGCAAGCTCTGACGTCTCATGTCAGGATTCCAACAAACACAGACCGACCGATTCTAAGAAGGCTTGCTGGACCCCACCCGCTCATGGCCTCTTTGCCCGGGCTTGCCCCAAGCTTGGCATTCTCGCCAGTCTCACAGAAGGGGACTAGTCTCGCCGGGACACTCTCCATAAATGACGCACATGTCACGGGATAGCCAGCCGCCCACGGAGACATAGCCACGCCTTGGCACAACACAAACCAAGACTAAATACATCGTAATCCCTCTTTGCACTGCAGCGTTCCCGCGCACCAAGGAAACCATCTCCAACTCGTGCGGAACTAACCTTGTCCACCAAGGAAACCATCTCCAACTCATACGGAGCTAACCTTGTCCCTCAAGGAAACCATCTACTGCCACGAGGAGCTAACCTTATCCGGGTTCGACTACACGTACCTTTTCAAGCAAACGGGACAATCATCACCACAACACAAACGACATCTTGCCGCAACGGAAATCTCTACGAATCCCTAAGTTCGTATGCAACATCACCGAGTCGGACTAACGGTCGCGACCACGGCTTCACCCACCATGCCTAATCCACTAGCGAAGCGGATCTCTAATGCAAAAATATGCCGAGGACGGACTCAATCAACCCGGAGGTTCCTCTTGAACCTTGGCAAACCAAAACCCCTCTCATTTGAGAGTTTGGTGCCCAAAAATTAGAGAGAAAGAAAATAAATGATGCTCGTATATGCATCCTAAGGACCGAGAGGAGAGATGTCGTTACCTTCCGACTCCTCTTCCTTGTCATGGCAAAATGGCCGGATGGAAATCTTCGCAACGATGAAAGCTTTACGGATCCGGACTCGGTTCGCGATTTGGAGCTCCGAAACCCTTCCTACAGCCCAAGACCTTCTTCTTCTTCCTCCTTGCTCTAGCTTTTCTCAAGAACTTAGAAAGAGAAGACTTAGAAAACAATGAGGGTTTCCAACCCTAAATTCGGACTTAACTTCCCAAGAGATGGCCTGAACCGTTAGATCCCAAAACCAGAAAAAGAATGGCCGCGATTCGCCTGGAAAATAGAAGATCTGGGCCAAACACGTCCTGGCACACGCCCGTGTCCAGGGCTGTGTGCCTCATTCGCCGTCTCAAATCGACGCGCCTGGAATCGCACACGGGCATCCGACACGCCCGTGTTCAACCCGACACGCCCGTGTCCCCAGTGACACAGCCGTGTGGCCGGCCGTGTGCCTCCAACAACACGGCCCCGAAACCAACCCGAGAGCTGACAGGCCTGGGACACGCCCGTGTCCCAAGTCGTGTGCCAAGTCTCGACACCCATATACAGGCTTTGTGTCGACACCGCGGAAAAATGTCGAGCGAAGGTCGTCAACCAAGCGGGACACGCCCTGTGACACGCCCGTGTCACAGGCCGTGTGCCCCAGTCTCGACACCTTGTCGAGTGAAAGTGTCGACACTTGGGCCGAGTGTCGACACGGCCTCGACACGCCCTGCGACACGCCCGTGTCGCAGGCCGTGTGCCCCACTCTCGACACTTTGTTGAGCAAAAGTGTCGACACTTGGGCCGAGTGTCGACACGGCCTCGACACGCCCTGCGACACGCCCGTGTCGCAGGCCATGTGCCCCACTCTCGACACTTTGTCGAGCAAAAGTGTCGACACTTGGGCCGAGTGTCGACAGGGCCTCGACACGCCCTGCGACACGCCCGTGTCGCAGGCCGTGTGCCTCCTGCCAGAAACCCAAAAATTTTTCCAGATCTGCAGACTGAACCTCTTGCAAAACTGGGGTGTTACAACTCTCCCCCACTTAACAGAATTTCGTCCCGAAATTTCAAAACAAAAGGGCACAAAACTTAAATTGTACCTGACATGAAGAGTTCTGGATAATCTTCTAACATGGCCTGTTCTCGTTCCCAAGAGAACTCCTCACGACCACAGTTGTCCCATCGAACTTTTACGAGTTTGACTTCTTTATTCCGCAACTGCCGAGTCTCCGAATCCTCTATAGCAATTGGAAGGACTCGCATCCTCAAGTCTTGCTCAATCGGCACCGATGCCGGCTCAATCACTACGCTAGCCTCCACCAAGGCTTTCCTCAAAACGGAGACGTGGAAGACGTCATGTAATCCACTAAAATCTGCGGACAGCGCCAACCGATAAGCTGCTTCTCCTACCCGCTCAACAATTTCAAAAGGCCCCAAAAACCTTGGACTCAACTTCTTGAGTCGGCGAATCCGTGAGACGCGTTTGAACGGCTTGACCTTCAGATAAACCCAATCACCAACTGCAAATTCCACCTTCCGGTGACGAGCATTAAAATATTTTGCTTACCTGTCTTGCGCCACCTTCATACGCTCTTGGATGGTCCGTACCAACTCACAAGCGTCAACCACCGCATCCTTTCCCAACAGTTTGGTGTCTCCCGCCTCTGCCCAAGACATTGGCGTTCGACACCGCCTCCCATACAAAGCTTCGTATGGCGCCATTTTTATGCTTGCTTGAAAACTATTGTTGTATGCAAATTCTACCATGAAGAGGTGATCCTCCCACCTCTTGCCGAAATCAATAACGCACATTCTCAACATATCTTCCATAGTACGGTTCGTTCTCTCTGTTTGCCCATCAGTTTGAGGATGGAATGTCGTACTGAACTTTAGCTTCGTACCCAAGCTCTTCTGAACCAATCTCCAGTCCTTAGACGTAAACCGTCCATCTCGATCACTGACTATGCTCTTAGGAACTCCGTGCAGTCGCACAATGTTGCGAACATACAACTCCACCAGCTTCTCCACGCTGTCCTCTTTCCGATTTGGGATGAAGTGAGCCACCTTGGTTAGGCGATCCACGATCACCCAAATAGCATCATTACCATGTTGCTATCTAGGCAAACCATGCACAAAGTCCATGAAGATGTCCTCAAATTTCCACTCAGGAATTGGAAGGGGCTTCAGGAACCCGCCCGGTTTCTGACATTCGGCCTTCACCAAGGCACATGTTTGGCAACGACTCACATACAAAGCTACATCTCGCTTCAACCCCGGCCACCAAAAGGATTTCTTCATATCCAAGTACATCTTTGTACTGCCCGGGTGAATGGAGTACTTTGAGAAATGAGCCTCAAACATCAACTCCTCACGGAGATTGCCAAACTGCGGTACACAAACCCTTCCATCCTTTCTCAAGATTCCCCCAATCATCTCCCAGGCGCTGCTCTCGCCCTTTTGAGCCTCCAACATAAAAGGTTGAAACTCCACATCCAATCGAGTCTCTTCCCGAATACGATCGGACAAGTCGTTTTGCACTTCAATCCAGTTCAACCGAGCCACGCTAGACTCGCCTCTCGCAACACATTCCAATCCAAGGGACTCCCATTCCCGTACCAACCGCTCATCATGAGCTTCGATCCAATTTCCTTGCCCCGAGCACTTTCTACTCAATGCGTCCGCCACCACATTGGCTTTACCCGGCGTATACTGAATTGCCACTTTGTAGTCTCCAAGAAACTCAACCCATCTGCGTTGCCGCATGTTCAAGTCCTTCTGATCCAAGAGAAACTTCAGGCTTTTATGGTCCGTGAAGATCTCCACCCTTGCGCCATACACATAGTGTCGCCATATTTTCAACGCGAAGATTACCGCCGCCAACTCCAAGTCATGGACGGGGTAATTCCTCTCATGAGCTTTCAGCTGTCTAGACCCAAAAGCTATCACCTTGCCATGTTGCACCAACACGCAACCCAAACCGCATCCCGATGCGTCACTGAAAATCTGAAATCCATCGGTCCCTTGCGGTAAACTCAGGATTGGAGCCATCATAAGCCTCTCCTTCAGGGCCTCAAATGCTTGACTGCACTCTTGGGTCCACACAAACTTATGGTATTTGCAAGTGAGTGAGGTGAGGGGTAGAGCTATCTTCGAGAAACTCTCCACGAATCTCCTATAATACCCGGCTAGTCCAAGAAAACTTCGGACTTCCGCCACGGTCCTCAACACCGTCCAATATCTGATGGCCTCCACTTTCGCTGGATCCACTGCCACCCCATCACCACTAATCACGTGGCCCAAAAACGCCACCTTGGCTAACCAGAACTAGCACTTTGAGAACTTTGCAAACAATTGGTTCTCCCTCAACACTTGCAGGACCACTCTCAAGTGGGTCTCATGCTCCACTTCAGACTTGGAGTATACCAAGATGTCATCAATGAAGACAACCACAAACAAATCCAAGTAGTCCCGAAATACTCGATTCATCAGATCCATGAACACCGATGGTGCGTTCGTCAACCCGAACGACATCACCGTAAACTCAAAGTGTCCATACCTTGTGCCAAAGGCAGTTTTGGGTATGTCCTCATCTCGAATTCGCAGCTGATAGTAGCCTGACTTCAAGTCCAACTTCGAATATACCACTGACCCCACCAATTGGTCGAACAAATCATCTATCCGAGGGATCGGATACTTATTCTTTACGGTCAATTTATTCAGCTCTCGGTAGTCTATGCACAGGCGCATGCTACCGTCTTTCTTCTTTACAAACAACACCGGTGCGCTCCACGGTGAGGAACTGGGCCTAATATACCCTTGCTCCAACAGTTCCTATAACTGTACCTTAAGTTCTGCCAACTCCTTTGGTGCCATCCTAAAAGGAGGACGCGACACCGGTATAGCCTCCGGCACTAACTCGATCGAAAAGTCGATCTCCCGCCGAGGAGGCGCTCCAGGAAGTTCATCCGGAAACACATACCTGAACTCTGCCACCACAGGCACTTCCTCAAAAGATAGCTGGGAGAGACAAACCTTCAACAACGCTACCAGCGCCACACCTCCCTGGTTAACCGCCCGCATCATTTGCATGGCCGTAATTAGGGAATGGGCTACTCCACAAAGGCCCACAAATTTGACTTCCGATTGCCCCTTACTCTTTAGGGTCACTACCTTGGACAAACAATCAATGCTGGCGCGCTGCTCTGCAAGCCAGTCCATGCCCAAAATGACATCGAACTCTACTAACGGCAACACTGCCGCTTCCAAAACGAAGTCAACTCCGTCTAGCTCCCAACAGATGCGCCCTCTAACCCCGGTGGTCATAGTTGACCCATTGGGCATGCGCACTTTCAGTTCCGCGTCCGCCGAGAAAGACTCGACTCCTACCCTTCGGACGAAGCTCTCCGCAAGAAAGGAGTGCGATGCTCCCGTATCAAACAATACCCTAGCGGGGTATCCAAAAACTAACACGAAGCCTACAAAAAGACAACACACGGAAAAGGGGTCTAAAAGTATGAAGCACAAATGCAAACTTAAATTTTCTTCATACCTGTCACCAGTCGGTTTGGCGGATCGCTTCTTGCTGTCCAAGGTTGTAAGCCCTTGGTTGCACCGGTTGGAACCGAGAAGCGCTCGACTCCGCCATCTTTCCTTTCTCTGCAGCACTGGGGCCCGAGCGCACAGACTGCTCCTGCTTTGACTCTTGCCCCGCTCCCCCTTGCTGACAAGCACGGGCTATGTGCCCAACCTTCCCGCAATTGTAACACGTCGGCGGTCCCCTAGAGTGAGAACCCCCAGGCGTCTACGTGCTCCTCTCACCCGACCTGGAAGTGTGTGTAACATCCCATGTTACTTCTGGACCCCTCAACTTAGATTGGGTTAGACATGGGGTGAGATTTGAGGAGATCAACTAGGTTTGACCCTAGGTAGTGGGTGGTAGCCATGTGGGGCCCACTATAAGACCATAGTCAAACTAGGTCAAACTAGCCTAAGTGGGGACCCTAGCCACACCATGACCCCACCACATTGCCCTAACCCTAAAGACAATCTAAGTGGACCCTAGGGTATGTCACTGGGTCAACATTTTGACCCCAATTGACCAAAGTCAACCTTGGGCTTAATTTGGTCAAACCCACACTCATAGGCCTAATTAACCTAAGTGGGGCACCCCCTTGACCCAAACCAAGTTGGGTGGTGCCACTAGACCCATTTCCACCAAGTAGGGTCAGTCCACCCACCATGGTTGACCAAGTCAACTCCCCAAGTCAACAAGTCAACAAATTGACCTAAAGGAGTGAAATGAAGGCCAAGCCATTTCCCCTTGGACCAAGCCCACCAAAATTTGCCCATAGTCAGCCCAAGTGAACAAGACCAGTCCTACCCCTCTAAATCAGGAGAGAGAATACATGCAAGGGGGTAAAATTGGAAATTTTAGGAGAAGAGGAGAGAGAAAGAGGAATGAAGGAAATGGTGGCCACATGGCCACCCCATCAGCTGACTTAGGCTGCCCAAGACCAGGTGGCTGACCTCCCCTCTTTAATTCCAGTAGGAAACCAGGGCTGTGAGCCACATGGCAGCTAGGTGAAATCTCCAAAGCTCAAAACCGAGCTAACATTGGAGTTATCTCCACTTATAGGCCACCTCAGTCCAAACAAACCTCACCATTAGTTCCAGAAGGCTGAAAGGAGTGGAGTTCGACTGTTTAATCATGGAGAACGGTGGAGATTTGAGCTTTCGGGGTGGAGCTCGCCGGTGCACCACCACCACGGCAAACCGCCGCCTGACCCGCAGCCAAGCCCCGATTCAGGTGCGTTTCACTTCACCTCTACCCGTACTAGCTTCTTAGATCAAATAGGCGAGATATCGGGCTCAATTGAGCCCGATGCCATGTGAGAAAATCGAGAGAATTCCAAGTTTCTGAAACCGCTCGGGATCGCCGTCGCCGCCGTCTCCCGCCGCCCCATCGCCGGGAAATGATAGCCACCACCACCGTGAAGGTGATGACACCGTTAGCCGGAGGTGGCGACGTCTCAGCTGGCCGGAAACCGCCGGCAAAATCGCTCCAGGTCGGCTCGATCTCAGCCGTTGGCTGGAGGTAGACGATGACCAGATCCCGTTGGATCTTACTTCAAGATTCGTGCTACAGAATAAATGATTCATTTTAATTAATGTATTGAATAGTAACATTTCTGTCACACTTTTTCAGTCACCTTGCATGTTAAATATAGGCCTCTTAGCGGCATTTCCAGACCTTAGACCCTTAATGAAAAATGTAGCCTAGGGTCTTACCTTTAATATGCCCCCCTAAACTTACATTTTGGTATAGTGTACAGTCTTGTAGGACATTTCTCCTAGGACTGGTCCTAGACTAGGGCAGAAATTATATTGGATGCCCTGGTCTCAATATTAGTCACCATGGCCCCAACTTTTGGGCACATGCATGATTAGGGCATACCTACCTCCTGCCAAAATTTAGGAATTTTTGGAAAATATTTTCCTATAGTTTTTGGTAAAATATCAAAATATAAATAAATGGCATATATGGAGTTCTACTCCTCCCCATGGCCCCAAATTTTGGTGGTGGGTCAGTGGGGTCATCCTAGGTGCATGATAAAATTTTCAGCACCTTGGGTTCAATGCATGTTGGGGAAATCCACTTGCATGTGCTAGCCTATGTTTAGCCTTGGTGTGCAAATAGCAAAAATACAAATTGGTGTATTTAGCCCAATGGTGACATGCAAGAGTCATGAAATTATTTACAGTGGTTCATTAGGGTAAATTTCATCCCTCAAGCTAATGATGGAATTTTTGGAATCAAAATTCCATTTATTGGAATTTATTTTAAATATAGCTATTTTGGAGATAAAATTGGAAAAATAGGATTTATTCAAGTACAAATCCAAACAACTTTGCCAAGGCATAGATAACATCACATTTGACTTAGGAAAAATATGATTCCTCTGTTTTGAAGAATTTTTGGAATAGATACCCTAAATTCCCCATTTTACCCTTATTTGTAAACTCTTGAAATGATGGATTTATACCTCTGAAAAATTTGGAAATTTTTCTACTGTCATAAAATGTTATTATTAGTCTTTCACAAATTTCTCAGAATTTAATGGATGCATTATTTGTGTTAAAATTAGTACAATGGCATTTTGGTAAATATCTTATAATGGAATCCTATAAGCCATCTTACATTACATGTTGATGATTCTCTGCCAATAGTCATAAATTAGTATCCTAAAAGCTCTGTATTTTTTCTGGAATTTTTGTGTAAATAATGCCTATACATCATTTGGAAAAATGGAATTTTGTGGAATTGATATTAAATTGAAAATGATAATAAATAATTTAAGGAAACTTATGAAATTCTATAGGCAGCAATATTTTGTCACTATACATCTCAGGAAAAATTCCCTAGGTCAGTGGACACTTAATCAAACTACTTCATGTGTAAAGTGACCTAGCATGTAAATTAAAAGAATTAATTAAAGGACTATTTGGCCAAGGAAAATTACGAGAATTCTTAGGGTAGTTCCCTTAGTCCATAACACCTTAGGATAAATATTTAGAGGCAAGATGCCTTAAGGTTTGGAAGATCACATTTTTAGGGTAATCATAGGTCATGGTCTGCATATAACACAAATAGGTCTTGCCTTAAGGGATTACCAGGGGATTGATTATCGGCAGAAATAAGAGAGAGTTCAACATGAGTAACCCTGGTGGGTAGAGTTGTCTTAGTGAGGGATTAAAAGTGCAAGTCTTAGCTAGCAACTGGAGCGGGGATCGGCGGAAGACCGTCGGTTTCCCGGTAATACCTTAAGTCACTAGGGTTATACTAAAGCAATAAGGAGAGCTGAGGAGATACATGGGTAGCCATCAACTAAAATAAATATCCTTGCGAAAGGGAACGCTGGGCGTAATCCCAACACAGTTCCTAGTGCCCCTTGAGAGCCCTTCACAGGGAATACCGGGGGCAGTCCTGGGATTAACCCTAAATCTCTAAGTATAATAAACTGTAGACAAGAGTAGTATAATAGGTTAGGACATTGTCGTACCTTCTCGCCCGTGTGGGGGTTGGAGAGATTCATGATATATGCTCACCCGTTTGGGGTTTGAGGGAGTTGGTATAATGGTACTAATGTGCGTTCTCACCCGGGTTTGGGTTTGAGGGATTCAGGACGGGTTTTGGTCCTGCGAGCGGAAGCCTCGGTATGAATTACTTGCATGTGCATAAATATCGTGGCGGGGCATGCGGTACTGGCCGTTCGTCACACCGATGGAAGTACGGTGCACCAGGCGGTTGTGGGAGTTAGAGGGGCCAGTGGGTTGTTTTACACTGCGGTCTGGAGGACGACCCCCGATAACACACATCCGACCCAACAAGACTGACGGGTTTGTCACAAAGTACGTACGCGAGACTCTAGAGTGCACCTTGGACGTGTACAAAGGCGTATGAGAGGGGTCTAAGGCTTGGTAGTGTGCATACCGGTCTAGAAGCGGAGACGCCCGCTCCGCTGCTGCCGTAGCCACAACGGTGGTACCCGAGAGTGATGCTAGCTCTCAAAAAGTGGGAACTAAAGGTCTGTGATCACAGAGTCGTTGTGTGTGAGTTGCACTTGCCTGCGCATAAAATTGCATCATATCATTCATTCATATTAGGTCATACGCTTCATAGATCCTTATCATATAAATTAGTATGGGCTCTTTTATATGATAAGTTAAATTTCCTGGAAATCCTAACTTATATATTTGTATGGGCATTTATATAAGTTAGGGTACGTTTGTGATGATAGCATAGTGGTAGCTTAGCTTATTTACTTGTTCATACTGCTGTTTCTTTACTTTCCTTTACTGCACTGCTCTTACTTGTTACTGTACCATACTTAGAACTGCTAGAGTAGGATTACATTACTTATTACAACTCTAGTTAGATATTGTCACCTGCTTCCACTTTATTACCCCTTGTTGTCCTCCGCTTCGTCCTCCCGCTCGGTGCCTAGGAGCTGCGGGGCGAGGTGCGGAGGAAACGACTTAGTCTTTTTGACTAATGGTCGGTGACCAACTATTTTTAGGAGCCCGTGGAGATGGAGCACCAGCACGTCGAGGAGGCAGGACATGAGGAGCAGATACCGCTTCAGCAGGCTACTACCACTACTGTGCGTCCTCAGGTGGGACGAGTCTTGATGTTCTAGTGTAGCTTCCGCATTTATGATTTTGTGAGAGAGAGATTCGATGTACTGGGCATAAGCCCTTTTTACTCTTTCATTGGTACTATATTGTGGACTATTGTACTATTCATTTCTTTACATGATTGTACTGTGACTTGTGGACTGATGGTTTTTATATACAGTTTACTTCTTTCTTCTCATGTTGGCCTACAGGTTTATGATCGTACTAGCCGGCAGGATCGGTGTGTTGCGGTGTCGACTAACCCGTGAGTTAGTGCCACCGTAAGACGGCGGTTCTGGGCATAAGATCTGGTAGCCCTCCTTGGTAAGGGGGAGGGGGGGTCTTACAAACTGGTATCACTTGAACAATGATCATATGAGAAAGAAGTCCACAACATGGGACCACCCCCGCCCAAGCATTAGTTTGCGGACAAACTATGCAGCGGAAGCAGTGGTGTGCCCATGTATAAAGTCACATAAATGGTCCACAAAGTACAATTTGTTAGGCCAATTCTGCTTTAACCTTACCTTTATGCAACCTCCACAGGTCGCAGCGCCGCAAAATGTGGCTCCTCCCCCTCCAGCTGCCACTCCATTCCTACATACGGAGATGGGGCAGACCCTGACGGCAATTTTGGATGCCTTTAGAGCCCAGCAAGTCCCGGCTCCACAGCCAAATCCGGGGTCGAGCTGGCTGAGCGCATTCAAGAGCCTGTCCCCACCGACGTACCGCGGGACAGAGGATGCGGTGAAGACAGAAGAATGGCTGGAGGCCATACACGAGATCTTAGCGGGCATCAGCTGCCCAGTCGGCCAGGCAGTACCTCTAGCCACCTCTGTGCTAGAGGCCCACGCGAAGAGATGGTGGAAGTCAGTCCGGGAGTCTACTTATGCGGACTTTGAGCTGTCAGAGATATCTTGGGAAGAGTTTGGCGATGTGTTTCTGGAGCACTTCGTCTCTGCTACGGACAGAGATGCTTTGGAGGAGAGGTTTTTGAACCTCAAGCAGGGGACCAGATCAGTGATAGAGTACCAGAGAGAGTTCTCCCACTTGGCCAGGTTCGCGGGGATTCAGGACACCGACGATAGGAGGTATGCGAAGAGGTTCTACCGGGGCCTCAGGGATGACCTGAGGCAGGCTCTGTTATTCATTTCTCATGGCACATCCAGGCAGATCATCGAGATGGCGAAGAAGCTGGAGGCTGACCAGCTGATGGTGCGAGCCGGAGGGAAGAGACCATTTGACGGATCGACATCAGGTGAGAGCAGTAGGGGCTCTCAGAGAGGCAGGACCATTGGATACATGAGGGGTGGGGGACGTCGTCGTCCCAACTTCAGGCAGGAGCAGGGGCCTCCTCCAGCATTGGCTCCCCCACCTCTACAGATACATGATCCGAGGAGACAGGATGACCGAGGCCACCGACAAGTGGTTTGTTACGGATGCCGCCAGCCCGGGCACATCAGATCGGAGTGCCCGCACCGATTCCATCCCCCTCGTCCTCCTCCACCTCCAGTGGCCCCAGTACAGCAGGGCAGAGGACGAGGCCGAGGGCGAGGCCGAGGTCGGGGATATCATGGCAGGAGGCGCGAGCAGGAGCAGATATATGCCTTGGACCTCACAGAGCCGAGGAATCCCGAGGAGGTTATTACAGGTACTTGAAGTTAATTATGAATTTTCTTGGATTTCCAATGATATATATTTAGTACCTGGAACTATAGGATAACAATTAACTTTCACATAAACAAACCTCAGACATAGTCATGATCAGCGGCAAGCCCGCTCATACTCTTTTCGACACGGGTGCTTCACACTCGTTCGTATCCGAGGCCTTCATCGACGGACTCGAAGGCGTGGAGAGGTTCCCTGGACTAGAGATGAGGGTACGTCTACCCGATGGGTCGGAGCTGCGGACCACTGCACATTGTGATATGGAGGCCGAGATTGGCGGCAAGGCATTTGAGGCGCCGGCGACTATTCTGAAGCTGCAGGACTTTGACTTGATCTTGGGCATGGCCTGGTTGCACCGGAATCATGCCCAGATAGATTGTCCGTCCAGGAGGATCACGCTGAGACATGGCGACTCCCATGTTATCGTTGAAGGTATCCAGCCTATTTGCCACCTACTATTATCTTCTGTACAGGCTGTGAAGGCCCATGAGCAGGGTGAAGAAGTTTATCTTATCTGCTTCGAGATGGTGGGGACAGGGGCGACTATCTCAGATATTCCGGTGGTTCGGGATTTCTCCGACGTATTCCCGGAGAAATTACCCGGGCTACCGCCTGCTAGAGACTTGGATTTCAGGATTCAGCTAGTGCCGGGAGCGAAGCCGGTGTCCCGAGCACCCTACAGGATGGCCCCTAGAGAGTTAGCAGAGTTCAGGACTCAACTGCAGGAGCTAGTCGAGTCAGGATTTGTACGACCCAGTTCATCGCCTTGGGGAGCACCAGTTCTTTTCGTGAAGAAGAAGGACGGATCACTTCGATTATGTATAGATTACCGGGAGCTGAACCGGTTGACAGTCCGAAACACCTATCCTCTGCCTCGGATAGATGAGTTATTTGACCAGCTACAGGGAGCATTCTGGTTCTCCAAGTTAGATTTGCGATCCGGCTATTATCAGCTCCGTATCAGGGAAGAAGACATACCGAAGACGGCTTTCAGTTCACGCTATGGATTATACGAATTCACGGTGATGCCTTTTGGGCTCACGAATGCTCCTGCTGCATTCATGAGTCTGATGAACCGTATTTTCGAGCCTTTCTTAGATCGCTTCGTGATAGTATTCATCGACGACATCCTTATTTATTCTCGGACTCAGGAGGAGCATACAGAGCACTTGGCACAGGTCTTGCAGAGGCTGAGGGAGACCCAGATGTACGCAAAATTTTCAAAGTGCCAGTTCTGGTTGCAGCAGGTGGCATTCCTGGGGCACACGATCAGTGGGGCTGGGTTAGCAGTGGACCCGGCCAAGATAGAGACAGTGAGGGATTGGCCACGGCCGAAGACCGCTTCTGACATCCGCAGTTTCTTGGGACTAGCAGGCTATTACCGCAAGTTCGTGGAGGGGTTCTCGAGGATAGCACTCCCCCTCACGTCCTTGACGAAGAAGGATGCAGATTTTGTTTGGTCAGAGCGGTGTGAGACGGCTTTTCAGGAGCTGAAGGACCGACTCATCTCATCCCCCATCCTTGCGCTTCCATCCGGGAGCGAAGGATTCCAGATCTACATGGACGCCTCTTATCAGGGGATGGGTGCAGTCCTGATGCAGCATGGACGCGTTATTGCTTATGCTTCGAGACAGTTGAAGAAGCATGAGCATAACTATCCAGTACATGATCTAGAGCTCGGGGCTGTGGTTTTCGCCCTAAAGATATGGAGACATTATCTATACGGGATTCATTGTGACATCTTTTCAGATCACAAGAATCTCAAGTATATTGATACGCAGAAGGACCTAAACCTGAGACAGAGGAGGTGGCTGGAGTTCCTCTGTGATTATGACCACAAGATCCACTATCACCCGGGGAAAGCGAACACGGTTGCGGATGCTTTGAGCAGGAGGGCCGGCACTTCTGGACCGGAGCCCCGATTGATGTCCATAGAGCTGCTTCAGATGATGGAGGACATGCACATTACCGTGGTGTCCGAGACCGAGCCAGTGGTATATAGAGAGTATTTGAGCTCAGTGATCAGCTGCGATGATATACAGGAGCGCATCCGAGCACATCAGAGGCTGGATGCTGCTTTATAGCCGATTTTCAGTGCCTTAGAGAGGGGCAGGGTCGAGGACTACATGCTACAGGATGATCTTCTTAGGTTCCGGGGACACATCTACTACCAGCAGGAGGCAGTATCCGGGAGGACATACTCCGAGAGGCACATTGCTCGAGATATTCAGTGCACCCCGGCATCACCAAGATGTGGGCAGATTTGCGGAGATCTATGTATTGGCCCGGGATGAAGAGGGAGATCACGGATTTTGTGACCCATTGCGAGACCTGCCAGCGTGTGAAGGCGGAATGCAAGAGCCCGGGAGGTTTACTACAGCCACTGCCAGTTCCAGAGTGGAAGTTCGAGGATATTGCTATGGACTTTGTACACGGATTGCCTCGCTCCCACTCTGGGCATGATTCTATATGGGTTATAGTGGACAGATTGACCAAGGTAGCGCGGTTTATTCCAGTTCGGAAGGATGCCCCAGTTGCAGTCCTAGTGAGACTATTTGTGGAGCAGTACATCAGATATCATGGTATCCCCAGGACTATTGTTTCGGACCGTGATGGTCGGTTCACTTCGAGCGAGTGGAGGGCCGTGCATGCTTATTTGGGATCTCGACTTACCTTTAGTACCGCCTTCCACCCGCAGACCGACGGACAGACCGAGCGGACCATCCGGACCATGGAGGACCTGCTCAGATTATGCATATTGGATACGGGGAGACCTTGGGAGAGGCTGCTGCCATTGATCGAGTTCTCATATAATAACAGCCACCAGGCTAGCATCAGGATGGCTCCTTACGAGGCACTTTATGGGAGGAGATGCCGGACACCACTATCATGGGTACAGGATGTGGATACTAGGGCTCTGGGAACTGATTATATAGAGGACACTGAGGCTCAGATTCGATTGATCAGGGATCGGCTACTGGAGGCCCAGAGCAGGCAGGCAAAGTATTATGATGCTCGGCACCGGCAGGTGGAGTTCCAGGTTGGAGACAGGGTGTTCTTGAAGATACGTCCAGTACACGGTGTTTCTCGGGTGCGGAGGCACAAGAAGCTCAGTCCACGATACATGGGGCCATACCTGATCCTGGAGCGGATCGGCCCCTTGGCTTACCGACTGCAGCTGCCACCAGAGTTGGGTGCATTACATGACGTCTTCCATGTCTCTTCCTTGCGAAGAGCTCTCCTTCGGCCGGAGCAGTACATCACTACTACAGCCGGACCGGTAGAGCCTGACAGATCAGTGAGATTGGAGCCGATCCGGATTGACGATACAGCCATCCGAGTGTTGCGGAAGAAGAAGGTCCCTCTTGTGAAGGTGCTGTGGTCCAACCATGGATGAGAGGAGCACACTTGGGAACCGAGAGATCTGATGCTGGAACAACACCCGGAGCTATTCGCATCAGGTACATTTAAGTTATGTCTTTAAAATTCTTGATGATTCTTGCAATTAGAACCCCGTAGACCCGAACTTAAATTTCGGGGACGAAATTATTTTCTTGTTTATTGGAATTTGTAACATCCCATGTTACTTCTGGACCCCTCAACTTAGATTGGGTTAGGCATGGGGTGAGATTTGAGGAGATCAACTAGGTTTGACCCTAGGTAGTGGGTGGTAGCCATGTGGGGCCCACTATAAGACCATAGTCAAACTAGGTCAAACTAGCCTAAGTGGGGACCCTAGCCACACCATGACCCCACCACATTGCCCTAACCCTAAAGACAATCTAAGTGGACCCTAGGGTATGTCACTGGGTCAACATTTTGACCCCAATTGACCAAAGTCAACCTTGGGCTTAATTTGGTCAAACCCACACTCATAGGCCTAATTAACCTAAGTGGGGCACCCCCTTGACCCAAACCAAGTTGGGTGGTGCCACTAGACCCATTTCGACCAAGTAGGGTCAGTCCACCCACCATGGTTGACCAAGTCAACTCCCCAAGTCAACAAGTCAACAAATTGACCTAAAGGAGTGAAATGAAGGCCAAGCCATTTCCCCTTGGACCAAGCCCACCAAAATTGGCCCATAGTCAGCCCAAGTGAACAAGACCAGTCTTACCCCTCTAAATCAGGAGAGAGAATACATGTAAGGGGGTAAAATTGGAAATTTTAGGAGAAGAGGAGAGAGAAAGAGGAATGAAGGAAATGGTGGCCACATGGCCACCCCATCAGCTGACTTAGGCTGCCCAAGACCGGGTGGCTGACCTCCCCTCTTTAATTCCAGCAGGAAACCAGGGCTGTGAGCCACATGGCAGCTGGGTGAAATCTCCAAAGCTCAAAACCGAGCTAACATTGGAGTTATCTCCACTTATAGGCCACCTCAGTCCAAACAAACCTCACCATTAGTTCCAGAAGGCTGAAAGGAGTGGAGTTCGACTGTTTAATCATGGAGAACGGTGGAGATTTGAGCTTTCGGGGTGGAGCTCGCCGGCGCACCACCACCATGGCAAACCGCCGCCTGACCCGCAGCCAAGCCCCGATTCAGGTGCGTTTCACTTCACCTCTACCCGTACTAGCTTCTTAGATCAAATAGGCGAGATATCGGGCTCAATTGAGCCCGATGCCATGTGAGAAAATCGAGAGAATTCCAAGTTTCTGAAACCGCTCTGGATCGCCGTCGCCGCCGTCTCCCGCCGCCCCATCGCCGAGAAATGATAGCCACCACCACCGTGAAGGTGATGGCACCGTTAGCCGGAGGTGGCGACGTCTCAGCTGGCCGGAAACCGCCGGCAAAATCGCTCCAGGTCGGCTCGATCTCAGCCGTTGGCTGGAGGTAGACGATGACCAGATCCCGTTGGATCTTACTTCAAGATTCGTGCTACAGAATAAATGATTCATTTTAATTAATGTATTGAATAGTAACATTTCTATCACACTTTTTCAGTCACCTTGCATGTTAAATATAGGCCTCTTAGAGGCATTTCCAGACCTTAGACCCTTAATCAAAAATGTAGCCTAGGGTCTTACCTTTAATATGCCACCCTAAACTTACATTTTGGTGTAGTGTACAGTCTTGTAGGACATTTCTCCTAGGACTGGTCCTAGACTAGGGCAGAAATTATATTGGATGCCCTGGTCACAATATTAGTCACCATGGCCCCAAATTTTGGGCACATGCATGATTAGGGCATACTTACCTCCTGCCAAAATTTAGGAATTTTTGGAAAATAGTTTCCTATAGTTTTTGGTAAAATATCAAATATAAATAAATGGCATATATGGAGTTCTACTCCTCCCCATGGCCCCAAATTTTGGTGGTGGGTCAGTGGGGTCATCCTAGGTGCATGATAAAATTTTCAGCACCTTGGGTTCACTGCATGTTGGGGAAATCCACTTGCATGTGCTAGCCTATGTTTAGCCTTGGTGTGCAAATAGCAAAAATACAAATTGGTGTATTTAGCCCAATGGTGACATGCAAGAGTCATGAAATTATTTACAGTGGTTCATTAGGGTAAATTTCATCCCTCAAGCTAATGATGGAATTTTTGGAATCAAAATTCCATTTATTGGAATTTATTTTAAATATAGCTATTTTGGAGATAAAATTGGAAAAATAGGATTTATTCAAGTACAAATCCAAACAACTTTGCCAAGGCATAGATAACATCACATTTGACTTAGGAAAAATATGATTCCTCTGTTTTGAAGAATTTTTGGAATAGATACCCTAAATTCCCCATTTTACCCTTATTTGTAAACTCTTGAAATGATGGATTTATACCTGATGGCGCGGCCCCTCCAACACGTCCTGATGATGACCCGGTTGCTGCGGCCCCTCCAACACTTCCTGATGATGACCCGGTTGCTGCGGCGCAACAAGTTAAAGATTTGCGGCGTCATGACAACGCCACGGACGCTAACGGAAAGCTGCGATACAATCTCCGTCCGCGGCGCGCAAAGCTTGCTTAATAATTCTACTTAGTTTAATTTTAATTGCTTAAAACATTTGGCTTGTATTATTTTTATTTTCATGTTGGTGTGCTATTAAACCCTTGGTGTGTATGTAACCGCCCGGATGGATGAGATTTCATCTCCATCATGGATGGTTGGATCTCTTTTGTAACTCCTATTTAAAGGAGGCTATTATGATGAGTTACACATTGGAAAAAGAAACCTAAAGAAACCCCCCTTGAGGAATTTCGGCCACCATGGTGGAAGCCATAGCCACCTCCTCCCCTTTGGTGTGAAGCCAAGCCTTGCCTCCTCCATCCCCGTTCGGTGCGACTCCGGCGTGGCTTCTCTCGGTGCGACTCCGTAGAAGAAGGAAGCAGCCCCTTCGGTGTGAAACCGGTGGAACCGTGGAGAGAGTGATTCTCCCACAAATATTGTGTGATCTTCTTCTTGGTTGGGTAATCTCTTCCCTATCTTTGTGTTTCTTGCTGTGAGAATTTTGTGGAGGTTATTCATCCGTCTTTTCCGCGATTTTAAAGTGTTTTTCGCTTGCAAATCTGAATCGAACGTTGCTATTGACCCTCTTGTTTTCCGGATTGGAAGATCCGCTAGAGAACAAACTAGGCCAAGCCTTGACTTGTTCTCCAAGATTGGGCACGCTTTGGTGCTAACAAGGGAGTTAATCTCAACTTGTTCTTGATCCCTCCTTATCGTTTACCGCCGCTCCTAAATATATTTTTGCTGCGATTGACGGCTTATTGTGAAAAGAATAGATGCTTGTGTAGGTGCGGTGAGATGTGTGCTTGTTGGAGAGGTAGGTCCTAAGGTCGTGGTATCGAGTCCGGCTAGGCGCGAGTTGTGTGCTTGTTGGAGAGTAGGTCCTAAGGACGTTGTATCGAGTCCCGTATTTTGAGAGCCAACCGACCCCTTTTCGTTCGCTTTTGGTCGGAGCACTCTCCTTTTTTCTATGTTCTGTGATGGGTACCCGCCGTTAGCGTAAGCACGTCCATCTCACAAACATCCCTACACCAATTTGGTATCAGAGGGAGGTTGTTTCAACTTTCACGTTGCAAACATCCTCTCTGCGTTCCTTGTTAGAGATCCGATCGTTAGAACTCAAAAACATTATTTTCTGTGGTCTGCAAATAGCGGGATGAAATCTTTATTTTTCAGCAAAATTTCAAAAAAAAAATTTTTAACGATCTACGTGTTATTCACAACGGGAGTATATAAAAATATCCTATTTTCAATATAGCTTCCGTCCTAGGAAAATTCATCTTGCCTGGGGCCTCCCAAACCTGAATGCGCACTAGGCTAGGAACGGAGTACGCAACCCCGTCTACGTCTAGGATGGCTGCGAACGAGCATGGTGATCCCAACACCGAGGCTATAGCAGGTCTTCGTGCCGAAATGACAGAGCTTAGGAACGCCTTAGCCCAGATCCTACAAAATCAAGCAAGGCCACCCCCACCTCCCGTTAATGCTGCGCAGCCCAACCGGCACCAACCGAACTTTGATTCGGATTCTGAGGGAAACTCTCCCCGTATGCCCCCGCGAGAACCCCGCCCCGAGCGAGGCTTTGATATCACGAGGGCTATCAAGATAGATGCCCCCACCTATGATGGCATGGGAGATCCCCAGATCTTCCTCCATTGGGCTATAGACATGGAGTGCTATTTCGAATGGCACAACCTCACGGACCCCCAAAAGGTTCAAGTTGCCAGGATGAAATTAATGGGACGTGCCAAAACCTATTGGCTGAATGAAGAACGTAGGTTAGGAGCTGGGCACGGGGTCCCACTCATTGGATGGGCTGTTATGAAGAACCTGCTAGCCGATCAGTACGTTCCCGCGTACCATCGGACGCAAATGTTCGATGAGCTTGCCACCCTTCGGCAAGGCTCAATGTCTGTTGCTGAATATATGGGAGAACTTAAGGACCGTATGGTACGATGTGACCTTCGAGAGATCCCGAAGTAACTTTATCTAGATTTCGAAAGGGACTTCACCCCGACATTCAGCGGAAACTCTTGCGTTATGGTCACACGGACTTGAATACGACTTTCAATGCCGCCTTGGACATTGAAAAGAACCTAGCATCTAAAGCTCACTCCCGTTATTCTAATGCGAAGAATAAGTCCACCGCTGGGGCATCTTCTTCCACTTTTCCTGATAAAGGAAAATTTAGATCCTCCGAGTCGAAATCCGTTGTGATTACCGCGAGAAATACCAAGAACCCCGCTAGTGAGCGTATCCCCGTTGGAAAGGTTAGCAAGGCTAACACCACTTGTTACTCATGCGGTGTTCAAGGCCACTATGCCTACGAATGCCCCACCAAGACGAAGGCCATAGCCTTACTAGAGTCCACTACCGACCCTGACGACTATGTCCATGAGGCCGAAGAGGAGAGCGACCTTGACGGAGTCCCTAGTGACTTGGAGGACGATCACCGCCTTATGGTGATGCGTTGCATTATGACCACTCCTCGTCCTGTAGACGACTGGAAGAGGACGAGCATCTTTTCCCTGATCTTTAAGAGTGGAGAAAAACTTTGCAAATTAGTTATTGATGGTGGTAGTTGCGTAAACGCTGTTTCTGAGAATGCCGTTAAGCGTATGTCCTTGACTGTCGAGCCGCACCCGACCCCCTACCAGGTCGCTTGGATTAGTAAGGTTACTATTAAGGTTACCCAACGATGCCTAGTCCCCCTGTCTTTCAAATCCTACTCGGATGAGGTTTGGTGCGACGTCCTACCAATGGACGTTTGTCATGTGTTATTAGGCCGCCCTTGGCTATATGACCGTGATGTGACGCACTATGGTCGTGCCAACACTTATGAGTTTAAATTCAATGGCAAGATCGTCACCTTGAGACCGACTGTGCCAAAAGAGCCGGTAGTGTTGGCTAAGGATACCACCATCCCAGTTGAGAGGAAAGCCTTGAGTTTAGTTGGTAGGAAGGAATTTGTGAAGGATCCCTTTATTGGGGGAATAATGTACGCTCTTGTACTTCTGAGTGAAAAAACTGACGGTGGCGTGTTGGAAGATTTACCCCGAGAGCTACGGGTATTGTTGGATGAGTTTAGGGATGTATACCCGGAGGAGTTGCCTTCGTCGTTACCACCGCTTAGAGATATACAACACGCAATAGACCTTATCCCCGGATCGTCCTTACCCAACCAACCACACTATAGGCTTAATCCAACTGCCCACATAGAGTTACAAACCCAGATAGAGGAGTTGTTAAATAAGGGATTTATTAGGACGAGTATGATCCCATGTGCTGTCCCTGCTCTTCTTGCCCCTAAGAAGGATGGCACCTGGCGCATGTGTGTTGATAGCCGAGCTCTCAACAAAATTACTATAAAATATAGGTTTCCAATTCCGCGACTAGATGATCTCTTGGATGTCCTATCGGGTGCCACTATCTTCTCTAAACTGGACTTACGGAGTGGTTACCACCAAATCAGGATCCGAGAGGGGGATGAGTGGAAGACGGCGTTCAAGTCTAAGGACGGGTTGTATGAATGGCTTGTGATGCCCTTTGGGCTATCCAATGCCCCCAGCACCTTCTCCCGGATGATGACGCACATCTTTAGGCCATATATGGGGAAGTTTGTTGTAGTGTATTTTGATGACATCCTAGTGTTTAGTACCTCCCCCGCCGAACACCTCCCTCACATCAAAGTTGTCCTCTCCACCTTAAGGACTGAAACCTTATATCTAAATCTAAAGAAATGCACGTTTTATGTTTCGGAGGTTGAATTCTTAGGTTATATAGTTGGCTCTGAAGGAATTCGTGTTGACCCAGGAAAGGTTCAAGTGATTAGAGACTGGCCCGAGCCCACTAGCCTTCGTGAGGTGCGTAGTTTCCACGGGTTAGCTACCTTTTATCGTCGTTTCATACGTGATTTTAGTAGCATTATGGCACCCATTACGGACTGCATGAAGAAAGGAGAATTCACATGGTCCAAATCCGCCACGTTTGCATTCCATCGTATTAAGGAGCTTATGACCGAAGCACCGGTGTTACGTCTCCCTGACTTCACCAAGGTCTTCGAGCTTACTTGTGATGCATCTGGCGTTGGGATTGGAGGTGTCTTGAGTCAAGAGGGTCACCCGGTTAGTTATTTTAGTGAGAAGTTAGCGGGTGCCAAATTAAATTATTCCAATTACGATAGGGAGTTTTATGCGGTCATTAGATGTTTGCATCATTGGAGGCACTACCTCCTTCATAAGGAGTTCGTGATCCTCTCTGATCATGAAGCGTTGCGATTCATCAATGGTCAGCACAAAATCAGCCCGCGCCACGCTAAATGGGTATCCTTCTTGCAAGAATACACATTTACTCTCAAGCACCATAAGGGGACCGACAATCGAGTTGCCGATGCACTCAGTTGCCTCACCCTCTTACTTTCCTCCATGCAAGTCCACGTGGTAGGGTTCGAGCGCATAAAGGATGAATACGCCACATGCCCTGATTTTCAGGAGCCATACTTATCTGCCCAGGATAGCTCTCCCACGACCATCACGGCCTATTCACTTAGAGACGGATACTTATTCAAACACGGAAAATTGTGTATCCCCCACTCCTCTTTGCGACTCCACATCATTTGGGAGTTACATAGTGGTGGCTTGAGTGGCCACTTTGGCAGAGACAAAACGATAACGCTCGTGGAGGAGAAATTCTTTTGGCCTAAACTAAAGGCGATGGTTGGGAAAGTTGTGAGCAGTTGCCGTACGTGCCAAGTTTCTAAAGGTACTAAGTCCAATGTAGGTTTATACACTCCGCTACCTATTCCGTCCGTCCCGTGGGAAGACGTGAGCATGGACTTTGTATTATGCCTTCCCCCCACCCTGCGACGTCATGATTCTATACTCGTTGTTGTGGATAGGTTCTCCAAGATGGCGTACTTCCTCCCATGTAGTAAGACCAACGACGCCTCTCACATTGCGAAACTGTATTTTAAAGACGTCGTTTGTCATCGTGGCGTTCCGAAGACTATTGTCTCAGATAGGGACGTCAAGTTCACTAGCTACTTTTGGAAAACCTTGTGGGTTCTTATGGGCACAAAATTATTATTCTCCGCGGCTTATCACCCACAAAGTGATGGCCAGACGGAAGTAGTCAATCGGAGCCTAGGAAATCTTCTTCGATGTCTCGTGAGCGACCATAAAGGCACTTGGGATTTACTGCTTCCACATGCCCAACTGGCTTACAATAATTCTAAAAATCGGTCCACGGGTATGTCTCCGAATGAAATTGTCCACGGGTATAAGGCCCCTGTGCCACTTGACTTGGTCCCCTTACCTCCCACATACAAAACAAGTCAATTTGCACAATCCTTCGCCCAACATATTCACGACTTACATGCACGTATACGAGCTACCTTGACTGCTCAATATGAGTCTTATCAAGCGCACGCTAATCTACATAGGAAGGTGTCACACTTTAAGGTCGGCGATCTGGTTTTAGTACGGTTAGTTCCCGAACGAATGCCAACTGGCACCGTTAAAAAGTTAGCTCCAAAACGCGCCGGTCCTTTTCGGATTATCAAGAAGCTAGGTGACAACGCTTTCGTTTTGGATTTGCCTGCTGAATGGGGTATCTCCCCTATTTTTAATGTCTCGGATTTGACGTTGTTTGTTGCGCCTCCACAAGAGTTGGTTTCTTTGTCGTCTTCTCCCTCCACTGAAATTTCTAATGGGTTGGGGAGTGGTAGTTTGGATGATCTCTCTCCTCCGGTCCCCGCAGGTATAACATCGGATGGTACGTTGCCTTCTTTTATTCCTACTGCTGACATGTTTCCCAGGTTTCCCAAGATGTTTCTCCATCCAGATATGATACTCGCTGCTGAGCCACTTACTACTCCTGACGGTACTACCTACCGCTTCCTCATCCGTTGGCGTGACCGCCCACCGTCGGACGACTCATGGGTACTCGCGACAGAGCTTCAACGTTTGGATGTCGAGCTTCTCCGCCGTTTTCTATCAGCCCACGCATCGGAGATGCGCGATTTTGAGTGGGGGAGGATTGATGGTGCGGCCCCTCCAACACGTCCTGATGATGACCCGGTTGCTGCGGCCCCTCCAACACTTCCTGATGATGACCCGGTTGCTGCGGCGCAACAAGTTAAAGATTTACGGCGTCATGACAACGCCACAGACGCTAACGGAAAGCTGCGATACAACCTCCGTCCGCGGCGCGCAAAGCTTGCTTAATAATTCTACTTAGTTTAATTTTAATTGCTTAAAACATTTGGCTTGTATTATTTTTATTTTCATGTTGGTGTGCTATTAAACCCTTGGTGTGTATGTAACCGCCCGGATGGATGAGATTTCATCTCCATCATGGATGGTTGGATCTCTTTTGTAACTCCTATTTAAAGGAGGCTATTATGATGAGTTACACATTGGAAAAAGAAACCTAAAGAAACCCCCCTTGAGGAATTTCGGCCACCATGGTGGAAGCCATAACCACCTCCTCCCCTTTGGTGTGAAGCCAAGCCTTGCCTCCTCCATCCCCGTTCGGTGCGACTCCGGCGTGGCTTCTCTCGGTGCGACTCCGTGGAAGAAGGAAGCAGCCCCTTCGGTGTGAAACCGGTGGAACCGTGGAGAGAGTGATTCTCCCACAAATATTGTGTGATCTTCTTCTTGGTTGGGTAATCTCTTCCCTATCTTTGTGTTTCTTGCTGTGAGAATTTTGTGGAGGTTATTCATCCGTCTTTTCCGCGATTTTAAAGTGTTTTTCGCTTGCAAATCTGAATCGAACGTTGCTATTGACCCTCTTGTTTTCCGGATTGGAAGATCCGCTAGAGAACAAACTAGGCCAAGCCTTGACTTGTTCTCCAAGATTGGGCACGCTTTGGTGCTAACAAGGGAGTTAATCTCAACTTGTTCTTGATCCCTCCTTATCGTTTACCGCCGCTCCTAAATATATTTTTGCTGCGATTGACGGCTTATTGTGAAAAGAATAGATGCTTGTGTAGGTGCGGTGAGATGTGTGCTTGTTGGAGAGGTAGGTCCTAAGGTCGTGGTATCGAGTCCGGCTTGGCGCGAGTTGTGTGCTTGTTGGAGAGTAGGTCCTAAGGACGTTGTATCGAGTCCCGTATTTTGAGAGCCAACCGACCCCTTTTCGTTCGCTTTTGGTCGGAGCACTCTCCTTTTTTCTATGTTCTGTGATGGGTACCCGCCGTTAGCGTAAGCACGTCCATCTCACAAACATCCCTACACCAATACCTCTGAAAAATTTGGAAATTTTTCTACTGTCATAAAATGTTATTATTAGTCTTTCACAAATTTCTCAGAATTTAATGGATGCATTATTTGTGTTAAAATTAGTACAATGGCATTTTGGTAAATATCTTATAATGGAATCCTATAAGCCATCTTACATTACATGTTGATGATTCTCTGCCAATAGTCATAAATTAGTATCCTAAAAGCTCTGTATTTTTTCTGGAATTTTTGTGTAAATAATGCCTATACATCATTTGGAAAAATGGAATTTTGTGGAATTGATATTAAATTGAAAATGATAATAAATAATTTGAGGAAAATTATGAAATTCTATAGGCAGCAATATTTTGTCACTATACATCTCAGGAAAAATTCCCTAGGTCAGTGGACACTTAATCAAACTACTTCATGTGTAAAGTGACCTAGCATGTAAATTAAAAGAATTAATTAAAGGACTATTTGACCAAGAAAAATTACGAGAATTCTTAGGGTAGTTCCCTTAGTCCATAACACCTTAGGATAAATATTTAGAGGCAAGATGCCTTAAGGTTTGGAAGATCACATTTTTAGGGTAATCATAGGTCATGGTCTGCATATAACACAAATAGGTCTTGCCTTAAGGGATTACCAGGGGATTGATTATCGGCAGAAATAAGAGAGAGTTCAACATGAGTAACCCTGGTGGGTAGAGTTGTCTTAGTGAGGGATTAAAAGTGCAAGTCTTAGCTAGCAACTGGAGCGGGGATCGGCGGAAGACCGTCGGTTTCCCGGTAATACCTTAAGTCACTAGGGTTATACTAAAGCAATAAGGAGAGCTGGGGAGATACATGGGTAGCCATCAACTAAAATAAATATCCTTGCGAAAGGGAACGCTGGGCGTAATCCCAACACAGTTCCTAGTGCCCCTTGAGAGCCCTTCACAGGGAATACCGGGGGCAGTCCTGGGATTAACCCTAAATCTCTAAGTATAATAAACTGTAGACAAGAGTAGTATAATAGGTTAGGACATTGTCGTACCTTCTCGCCCGTGTGGGGGTTGGAGAGATTCATGATATATGCTCACCCGTTTGGGGTTTGAGGGAGTTGGTATAATGGCACTAATGTGCGTTCTCACCCGGGTTTGGGTTTGAGGGATTCAGGACGGGTTTTGGTCCTGCGAGCGGAAGGCTCGGTATGAATTACTTGCATGTGCATAAATATCGTGGCGGGGCATGCGGTACTGGCCGTTCGTCACACCGATGGCAGTACGGTGCACCAGGCGGTTGTGGGAGTTAGAGGGGCCAGTGGGTTGTTTCACACTGCGGTCTGGAGGATGACCCCCGATAACACACATCCGACCCAACAAGACTGACGGGTTTGTCAGCAAAGTACGTACGCGAGACTCTAGAGTGCACCTTGGACGTGTACAGAGGCGTATGAGAGGGGTCTAAGGCTTGGTAGTGTGCATACCAGTCTAGAAGCGGAGACGCCCGCTCCGCTGCTGCCGTAGCCACAGCGGTGGTACCCGAGAGTGATTCTAGCTCTCAAAAAGTGGGAACTAAAGGTCTGTGATCACAGAGTCGTTGTGTGTGAGTTGCACTTGCCTGCGCATAAAATTGCATCATATCATTCATTCATATTAGGTCATACGCTTCATAGATCCTTATCATATAAATTAGTATGAGCTCTTTTATATGATAAGTTAAATTTCCTGGAAATCCTAACTTAAATATTTGTATGGGCATTTATATAAGTTAGGGTATGTTTGTGATGATAGCATAGTGGTAGCTTAGCTTATTTACTTGTTCATACTGCTGTTTCTTTACTTTCCTTTACTGCACTGCTCTTACTTGTTACTGTACCATACTTAGAACTGCTAGAGTAGGATTACATTACTTATTACAACTCTAGTTAGATATTGTCACCTGCTTCCACTTTGTTACCCCTTGTTGTCCTCCGCTTCGTCCTCCCGCTCGGTGCCTAGGAGCTGCGGGGCGAGGTGCGGAGGAAACGACTTAGTCTTTTTGACTAATGGTCGGTGACCAACTATTTTTAGGAGCCCGTGGAGATGGAGCACCAGCACGTCGAGGAGGCAGGACATGAGGAGCAGATACCGCTTCAGCAGGCTACTACCACTACTGTGCGTCCTCAGGTGGGACGAGTCTTGATGTTCTAGTGTAGCTTCCGCATTTATGATTTTGTGTGAGAGAGATTTGATGTACTGGGCATAAGCCCTTTTTACTCTTTCATTGGTACTATATTGTGGACTATTGTACTATTCATTTCTTTACATGATTGTACTGTGACTTGTGGACTGATGGTTTTTATATACAGTTTACTTCTTTCTTCTCATGTTGGCCTACAGGTTTATGATCGTACTAGCCGGCAGGATCGGCGTGTTGCGGTGTCGACTAACCCGTGAGTTAGTGCCACCGTAAGACGGCGGTTCTGGGCATAAGATCCGGTAGCCCTCCTTGGTAAGGGGGAGGGGGGGTCTTACAAACTGGTATCACTTGAACAACGATCATATGAGAAAGAAGTCCACAACATGGGACCACCCCCGCCCAAGCATTAGTTTGCGGACAAACTATGCAGCGGAAGCAGTGGTGTGCCCATGTGTAAAGTCACATAAATGGTCCACAAAGTACAATTTGTTAGGCCAATTCTGCTTTAACCTTACCTTTATGCAACCTCCACAGGTCGCAGCGCCGCAAAATGTGGCTCCTCCCCCTCCAGCTGCCACTCCATTCCTACATACGGAGATGGGGCAGACCCTGACGGCAATTTTGGATGCCTTTAGAGCCCAGCAAGTCCCGGCTCCACAGCCAAATCCGGGGTCGAGCTGGCTGAGCGCATTCAAGAGCCTGTCCCCACCGACGTACCGCGGGACAGAGGATGCGGTGAAGACAGAAGAATGGCTGGAGGCCATACACGAGATCTTAGCGGGCATCAGCTGCCCAGTCGGCCAGGCAGTACCTCTAGCCACCTCTGTGCTAGAGGCCCACGCGAAGAGATGGTGGAAGTCAGTCCGGGAGTCTACTTATGCGTACTTTGAGCTGTCAGAGATATCTTGGGAAGAGTTTGGCGATGTGTTTCTGGAGCACTTTGTCTCTGCTACGGATAGAGATGCTTTGGAGGAGAGGTTTTTGAACCTCAAGCAGGGGACCAGATCAGTGATAGAGTACCAGAGAGAGTTCTCCCACTTGGCCAGGTTCGCGGGGATTCAGGACACCGACGATAGGAGGTATGCGAAGAGGTTCTACCGGGGCCTCAGGAATGACCTGAGGCAGGCTCTGTTATTCATTTCTCATGGCACATCCAGGCAGATCATCGAGATGGCGAAGAAGCTGGAGGCTGACCAGCTGATGGTGCGAGCCGGAGGGAAGAGACCATTTGACGGATCGACATCAGGTGAGAGCAGTAGGGGCTCTCAGAGAGGCAGGACCATTGGATACAGGAGGGGTGGGGGACGTCGTCGTCCCAACTTCAGGCAGGAGCAGGGGCCTCCTCCAGCATTGGCTCCCCCACCTCTACAGATACATGATCCGAGGAGACAGGATGACCGAGGCCACCGACAAGTGGTTTGTTACGGATGCCGCCAGCCCGGGCACATCAGATCGGAGTGCCCGCACCGATTCCATCCCCCTCCTCCTCCTCCACCTCCAGTGGCCCCAGTACAGCAGGGCAGAGGACGAGGCCGAGGGCGAGGCCGAGGTCGGGGATATCATGGCAGGAGGCGCGAGCAGGAGCAGATATACGCCTTGGACCTCACAGAGCCGAGGAATCCCGAGGAGGTTATTACAGGTACTTGAAGTTAATTATGAATTTTCTTGGATTTCCAATGATATATATTTAGTACCTGGAACTATAGGATAACAATTAACTTTCACATAAACAAACCTCAGGCATAGTCATGATCAGCGGCAAGCCCACTCATACTCTTTTCGACACGGGTGCTTCACACTCGTTCGTATCCGAGGCCTTCATCGACGGACTCGAAGGCGTGGAGAGGTTCCCTGGACTAGAGATGAGGGAACGTCTACCCGATGGGTCGGAGCTGCGGACCACTGCACATTGTGATATGGAGGCCGAGATTGGCGGCAAGGCATTTGAGGCGCCGGCGACTATTCTGAAGCTGCAGGACTTTGACTTGATCTTGGGCATGGCCTGGTTGCACCGGAATCATGCCCAGATAGATTGTCCGTCCAGGAGGATCACGCTGAGACATGGCGACTCTGGTGTAGGGATGTTTGTGAGATGGACGTGCTTACGCTAATGGCGGGTACCCATCACAGAACATAGAAAAAAATAAGAGAGTGCTCCGACCAAAAGCGAACGAAAAGGGGTCGGTTGGCTCTCAAAAAAAATGGGACTCGATACAACGTCCTTAGGACCTACTCTCCAACAAGCACACAACTCGCGCCTAGCCGGACTCGATACCACGACCTTAGGACCTACCTCTCCAACAAGCTCACGTCTCACCGCACCTACACAAGCATCTATTCTTTTCACAATAAGCCGTCATTCGCAGCAAAATATATTTAGGAGCGGCGGTAAATGATAAGGAGGGATCAAGAACAAGTTGAGATTAACTCCCTTGTTAGCACCATAGCGTGCCCAATCTTGGAGAACAAGTCAAGGCTTGGCCTAGTTTGTTCTCTAGCGGATCTTCCAATCCGGAAAACAAGAGGGTCAATAACAACGTTCGATTCAGATTTGCAAGCGAAAAACACTTTAAAATCGCGGAAAAGACGGATGAATAACCTCCACAAAATTCTCACAGCAAGAAACACAAAGATAGGGAAGAGATTACCCAACCAAGAAGAAGATCACACAATATTTGTGGGAGAATCACTCTCTCCACGGTTCCACCGGTTTCACACCGAAGGGGGCTGCTTCCTTCTTCCACGGAGTCGCACCGAGAGAAGCCACGCCGGAGTCGCACCGAACGGGGATGGAGGAGGCAAGGCTTGGCTTCACACCAAAGGGGAGGAGGTGGCTATGGCTTTCACCATGGTGGCCGAAATTCCTCAAGGGGGTTTCTTTAGGTTTCTTTTTCCAATGTATAACTCATCATAATAGCCTCCTTTAAATAGGAGTTACAAAAGAGATCCAACCATCCATGATGGAGATGAAATCTCATCCATCCGGGCGGTTACATACACACCAAGGGTTTAATAGCACACCAACATGAAAATAAAAATAATACAAGCCAAATGTTTTAAGCAATTAAAATAAAACTAAGTAGAATTATTAAGCAAGCTTTGCGCGCCGCGGACGGAGGTTGTATCGCAGCTTTCCGTTAGCGTCCGTGGCGTTGTCATGATGCCGCAAATCTTTAACTTGTTGCGCCGCAGCAACCGGGTCATCATCAGGAAGTGTTGGAGGGGCCGCAGCAACCGGGTCATCATCAGGAAGTGTTGGAGGGGCCGCGCCATCAATCCTCCCCCACTCAAAATCGCGCATCTCCGATGCGTGGGCTGATAGAAAACGGCGGAGAAGCTCGACATCCAAACGTTGAAGCTCTGTCGCGAGTACCCATGAGTCGTCTGACGGTGGGCGGTCACGCCAACGGATGAGGAAGCGGTAGGTAGCACCGTCAGGAGTAGTAAGTGGCTCAGCAGCGAGTATCATATCTGGATGGAGAAACGTCTTGGGAAACCTGGGAAACATGTCAGCAGTAGGAATAAAAGAAGGCAACGTACCATCCGATGTTATACCTGCGGGGACCGGAGGAGAGAGATCATCCAAACTACCACTCCCCAACCCATTAGAAATTTCAGTGGAGGGAGAAGACGACAAAGAAACCAACTCTTGTGGAGGCGCAACAAACAACGTCAAATCCGAGACATTAAAAATAGGGGAGATACCCCATTCAGCAGGCAAATCCAAAACGAAAGCGTTGTCACCTAGCTTCTTGATAATCCGAAAAGGACCGGCGCGTTTTGGAGCTAACTTTTTAACGGTGCCAGTTGGCATTCGTTCGGGAACTAACCGTACTAAAACCAGATCGCCGACCTTAAAGTGTGACACCTTCCTATGTAGATTAGCGTGCGCTTGATAAGACTCATATTGAGCAGTCAAGGTAGCTCGTATACGTGCATGTAAGTCGTGAATATGTTGGGCGAAGGATTGTGCAAATTGACTTGTTTTGTATGTGGGAGGTAAGGGGACCAAGTCAAGTGGCACAGGGGCCTTATACCCGTGGACAATTTCATTCGGAGACATACCCGTGGACCGATTTTTAGAATTATTGTAAGCCAGTTGTGCATGTGGAAGCAGTAAATCCCAAGTGCCTTTATGGTCGCTCACGAGACATCGAAGAAGATTTCCTAGGCTCCGATTGACTACTTCCGTCTGGCCATCAGTTTGTGGGTGATAAGCCGCGGAGAATAATAATTTTGTGCCCATAAGAACCCACAAGGTTTTCCAAAAGTAGCTAGTGAACTTGACGTCCCTATCTGAGACAATAGTCTTCGGAACGCCACGATGACTAACGACGTCTTTAAAATACAGTTTCGCAATGTGAGAGGCGTCGTTGGTCTTACTACAGGGGAGGAAGTACGCCATCTTGGAGAACCTATCCACAACAACGAGTATAGAATCATGACGTCGCAGGGTGGGGGGAAGGCCTAATACAAAGTCCATGCTCACGTCTTCCCACGGGACTGACGGAATAGGTAGCGGAGTGTATAAACCTACATTGGACTTAGTACCTTTAGAAACTTGGCACGTACGGCAACTGCTCACAACTTTCCCAACCATCGCCTTTAGTTTAGGCCAAAAGAATTTCTCCTCTACGAGCGTTATCGTTTTGTCTCTGCCAAAGTGGCCACTCAAGCCACCACTATGTAACTCCCAAATGATGTGGAGTCGCAAAGAGGAGTGGGGGATACACAATTTTCCGTGTTTGAATAAGTATCCGTCTCTAAGTGAATAGGCCGTGATGGTCACAGGAGAGCTATCCTGGGCAGATAAGTATGGCTCCTGAAAATCAGGGCATGTGGCGTATTCATCCTTTATGCGCTCGAAACCTACCACGTGGACTTGCATGGATGAAAGTAAGAGGGTGAGGCGACTGAGTGCATCGGCAACTCGATTGTCGGTCCCCTTAAGGTGCTTGAGAGTAAATGTGTATTCTTGCAAGAAGGATACCCATTTAGCGTGGCGCGGGCTGATTTTGTGCTGACCATTGATGAATCGCAACGCTTCATGATCAGAGAGGATCACGAACTCCTTATGAAGGAGGTAGTGCCTCCAATGATGCAAACATCTAATGACCGCATAAAACTCCCTATCGTAATTGGAATAATTTAATTTGGCACCCGCTAACTTCTCACTAAAATAACTAACCGGGTGACCCTCTTGACTCAAGACACCTCCAATCCCTACGCCAGATGCATCACAAGTAAGCTCGAAGACCTTGGTGAAGTCAGGGAGACGTAACACCGGTGCTTCGGTCATAAGCTCCTTAATACGATGGAATGCAAACGTGGCGGATTTGGACCATGTGAATTCTCCTTTCTTCATGCAGTCCGTAATGGGTGCCATAATGCTACTAAAATCACGTATGAAACGACGATAAAAGGTAGCTAACCCGTGGAAACTACGCACCTCACGAAGGCTAGTGGGCTCGGGCCAGTCTCTAATCACCTGAACCTTTCCTGGGTCAACACGAATTCCTTCAGAGCCAACTATATAACCTAAGAATTCAACCTCCGAAACATAAAACGTGCATTTCTTTAGATTTAGATATAAGGTTTCAGTCCTTAAGGTGGAGAGGACTACTTTGATGTGAGAGAGGTGTTCGGCGGGGGAGGTACTAAACACTAGGATGTCATCAAAATACACTACAACAAACTTCCCCATATATGGCCTAAAGATGTGCGTCATCATCCGGGAGAAGGTGCTGGGGGCATTGGATAGCCCAAAGGGCATCACAAGCCATTCATACAACCCGTCCTTAGACTTGAACGCCGTCTTCCACTCATCCCCCTCTCGGATCCTGATTTGGTGGTAACCACTCCGTAAGTCCAGTTTTGAGAAGATAGTGGCACCTGATAGGACATCCAAGAGATCATCTAGTCGCAGAATTGGAAACCTATATTTTATAGTAATTTTGTTGAGAGCTCGGCTATCAACACACATGCGCCAGGTTCCATCCTTCTTAGGGGAAAGAAGAGCGGGGACAGCACATGGGCTCATACTCGTCCTAATAAATCCCTTGTTTAACAACTCCTCTATCTGGGTTTGTAACTCTATGTGGGCAGTTGGATTAAGCCTATAGTGTGGTTGGTTGGGTAAGGACGATCCGGGGATAAGGTCTATTGCGTGTTGTATATCTCTAAGCGGTTGTAACGACGAAGGCAACTCCTCCGGGTATACATCCCTAAACTCATCCAACAATACCCGTAGCTCTCGGGGTAAATCTTCCAACACGCCACCATCAGTTTTTTCACTCAGAAGTACAAGAGCGTACATTATTCCCCCAATGAAGGGATCCTTCACAAATTCCTTCCTACCAACTAAACTCAAGGCTTTCCTCTCAACTGGGATGGTGGTATCCTTAGCCAACACTACCGGCTCTTTTGGCACAGTCGGTCTCAAGGTGACGATCTTGCCATTGAATTTAAACTCATAAGTGTTGGCACGACCATAGTGCGTCACATCACGGTCGTATAGCCAAGGGCGGCCTAATAACACATGACAAACGTCCATTGGTAGGACGTCGCACCAAACCTCATCCGTGTAGGATTTGAAAGACAGGGGGACTAGGCATCGTTGGGTAACCTTAATAGTAACCTTACTAATCCAAGCGACCTGGTAGGGGGTCGGGTGCGGCTCGACAGTCAAGGACATGCGCTTAACGGCATTCTCAGAAACGGCGTTTACGCAACTACCACCATCAATAACTAATTTGCAAAGTTTTTCTCCACTCTTAAAGATCAGGGAAAAGATGCTCGTCCTCTTCCAGTTGTCTACAGGACGAGGAGTGGTCAAAATGCAACGCATCACCATAAGGCGGTGATCGTCCTCCAAGTCACTAGGGACTCCGTCAGGGTCGCTCTCCTCTTCGGCCTCATAGACATAGTCGTCAGGGTCGGTAGTGGACTCTAGTAAGGCTATGGCCTTCGTCTTGGTGGGGCATTCATAGGCATAGTGGCCTTGAACACCGCATGAGTAACAAGTGGTGTTAGCCTTGCTAACCTTTCCAACGGGGATACGCTCACTAGCGGGGTTCTTGGTATTTCTCGCGGTAATCACAACGGATTTCGACTCGGAGGATCTAAATTTTCCTTTATCAGGAAAAGTGGAAGAAGAGGCCCCAGCGGTGGACTTATTCTTCGCATTAGAATAACGGGAGTGAGCTTTAGATGCTAGGTTCTTTTCAATGTCCAAGGCGGCATTGAAAGTCGTATTCAAGTCCGTGTGACCATAACGCAAGAGTTTCCGCTGAATGTCGGGGTGAAGTCCCTTTCGAAATCTAGATAAGGTTACTTCGGGGATCTCTCGAAGGTCACATCGTACCATACGGTCCTTAAGTTCTCCCATATATTCAGCAACAGACATTGAGCCTTGCCGAAGGGTGGCAAGCTCATCGAACATTTGCGTCCGATGGTACGCGGGAACGTACTGATCGGTTAGCAGGTTCTTCATAACAGCCCATCCAATGAGTGGGACCCCGTGCCCAGCTCCTAACCTACGTTCTTCATTCAGCCAATAGGTTTTGGCACGTCCCATTAATTTCATCCTGGCAACTTGAACCTTTTGGGGGTCCGTGAGGTTGTGCCATTCGAAATAGCACTCCATGTCTATAGCCCAATGGAGGAAGATCTGGGGATCTCCCATGCCATCATAGGTGGGGGCATCTATCTTGATAGCCCTCGTGATATCAAAGCCTCGCTCGGGGCGGGGTTCTCGAGGGGGCATACGGGGAGAGTTTCCCTCAGAATCCGAATCAAAGTTCGGTTGGTGCCGGTTGGGCTGCCCAGCATTAACGGGAGGTGGGGGTGGCCTTGCTTGATTTTGGAGGATCTGGGCTAAGGCGTTCCTAAGCTCTGTCATTTCGGCACGAAGACCTGCTATAGCCTCGGTGTTGGGATCACCATGCTCGTTCGCAGCCATCCTAGACGTAGACGGGGTTGCGTACTCCGTTCCTAGCCTAGTGCGCATTCAGGTTTGGGAGGCCCCGAGCAAGATGAATTTTTCTAGGACTGAAGCTATATTGAAAATAAGATATTTTTATATACTCCCGATGAGAATAACACGTAGATCGTTAAAAAAAATTTTCTTTGAAATTTTGCTGAAAAATAAAGTTTTCAGCCCGCTATTTGCAGACCACAGAAAATATTTTTTTTGAGTTCTAACGATCGGATCTCTAACAAGGAACGCAGAGAGGATGTTTGCAACGTGAAAGTTGAAACGACCGCCTCTGATACCAAATTGGTGTAGGGATGTTTGTGAGATGGACGTGCTTACGCTAATGGCGGGTACCCATCACAGAACATAGAAAAAAATAAGAGAGTGCTCCGACCAAAAGCGAACGAAAAGGGGTCGGTTGGCTCTCAAAAAAAACGGGACTCGATACAACGTCCTTAGGACCTACTCTCCAACAAGCACACAACTCGCGCCTAGCCGGACTCGATACCACGACCTTAGGACCTACCTCTCCAACAAGCACACGTCTCACCGCACCTACACAAGCATCTATTCTTTTCACAATAAGCCGTCATTCGCAGCAAAATATATTTAGGAGCGGCGGTAAACGATAAGGAGGGATCAAGAACAAGTTGAGATTAACTCCCTTGTTAGCACCATAGCGTGCCCAATCTTGGAGAACAAGTCAAGGCTTGGCCTAGTTTGTTCTCTAGCGGATCTTCCAATCCGGAAAACAAGAGGGTCAATAACAACGTTCGATTCAGATTTGCAAGCGAAAAACACTTTAAAATCGCGGAAAAGACGGATGAATAACCTCCACAAAATTCTCACAGCAAGAAACATAAAGATAGGGAAGAGATTACCCAACCAAGAAGAAGATCACACAATATTTGTGGGAGAATCACTCTCTCCACGGTTCCACCGGTTTCACACCGAAGGGGGCTGCTTCCTTCTTCCACGGAGTCGCACCGAGAGAAGCCACGCCGGAGTCGCACCGAACGGGGATGGAGGAGGCAAGGCTTGGCTTCACACCAAAGGGGAGGAGGTGGCTATGGCTTTCACCATGGTGGCCGAAATTCCTCAAGGGGGTTTCTTTAGGTTTCTTTTTCCAATGTATAACTCATCATAATAGCCTCCTTTAAATAGGAGTTACAAAAGAGATCCAACCATCCATGATGGAGATGAAATCTCATCCATCCGGGCGGTTACATACACACCAAGGGTTTAATAGCACACCAACATGAAAAAAAAATAATACAAGCCAAATGTTTTAAGCAATTAAAATAAAACTAAGTAGAATTATTAAGCAAGCTTTGCGCGCCGCGGACGGAGGTTGTATCGCAGCTTTCCGTTAGCGTCCGTGGCGTTGTCATGACGCCGCAAATCTTTAACTTGTTGCGCCGCAGCAACCGGGTCATCATCAGGAAGTGTTGGAGGGGCCGCAGCAACCGGGTCATCATCAGGAAGTGTTGGAGGGGCCGCGCCATCAGACTCCCATGTTATCGTTGAAGGTATCCAGCCTATTTGCCACCTACTGTTATCTTCTGTACAGGCTGTGAAGGCCCATGAGCAGGGTGAAGAAGTTTATCTTATCTGCTTCGAGATGGTGGGGACAGGGGCGACTATCTCAGATATTCCGGTGGTTCGGGATTTCTCCGACGTATTCCCGGAGAAATTACCCGGGCTACCGCCTGCTAGAGACTTGGATTTCAGGATTCAGCTAGTGCCGGGAGCGAAGCCGGTGTCCCGAGCACCCTACAGGATGGCCCCTAGAGAGTTAGCAGAGTTCAGGACTCAACTGCGGGAGCTAGTCGAGTCAGGATTTGTACGACCCAGTTCATCGCCTTGGGGAGCACCAGTTCTTTTCGTGAAGAAGAAGGACGGATCACTTCGATTATGTATAGATTACCGGGAGCTGAACCGGTTGACAGTCCGAAACACCTATCCTCTGCCTCGGATAGATGAGTTATTTGACCAGCTACAGGGAACATTCTGGTTCTCCAAGTTAGATTTGCGATCCGGCTATTATCAGCTCCGTATCAGGGAAGAAGACATACCGAAGACGGCTTTCAGTTCACGCTATGGATTATACGAATTCACGGTGATGCCTTTTGGGCTCACGAATGATCCTGCTGCATTCATGAGTCTGATGAACCGTGTTTTCGAGCCTTTCTTAGATCGCTTCGTGATAGTATTCATCGACGACATCCTTATTTATTCTCGGACTCAGGAGGAGCATACAGAGCACTTGGCACAGGTCTTGCAGAGGCTGAGGGAGACCCAGATGTACGCAAAATTTTCAAAGTGCCAGTTCTGGTTGCAGCAGGTGGCATTCCTGGGGCACACGATCAGTGGGGCTGGGTTAGCAGTGGACCCGACCAAGATAGAGACAGTGAGGGATTGGCCACGGCCGAAGACCGCTTCTGACATCCGCAGTTTCTTGGGACTAGCAGGCTATTACCGCAAGTTCGTGGAGGGGTTCTCGAGGATAGCACTCCCCCTCACGTCCTTGATGAAGAAGGATGCAGATTTTGTTTGGTCAGAGCGGTGTGAGACGGCTTTTCAGGAGCTGAAGGACCGACTCATCTCATCCCCCATCCTTGCGCTTCCATCCGGGAGCGAAGGATTCCAGATCTACACGGACGCCTCTTATCAGGGGATGGGTGCAGTCCTGATGCAGCATGGACGCGTTATTGCTTATGCTTCGAGACAGTTGAAGAAGCATGAGCATAACTATCCAGTACATGATCTAGAGCTCGGGGCTGTGGTTTTCGCCCTAAAGATATGGAGACATTATCTATACGGGATTCATTGTGACATCTTTTCAGATCACAAGAATCTCAAGTATATTGATACGTAGAAGGACCTAAACCTGAGACAGAGGAGGTGGCTGGAGTTCCTCTGTGATTATGACCACAAGATCCACTATCACCCGGGGAAAGCGAACACGGTTGCGGATGCTTTGAGCAGGAGGGCCGGCACTTCTGGATCGGAGCCCCGATTGATGTCCATAGAGCTGCTTCAGATGATGGAGGACATCCACATTACCGTGGTGTCCGAGACCGAGCCAGTGGTATATAGAGAGTATTTGAGCTCAGTGATCAGCTGCGATGATATACAGGAGCGCATCCGAGCACATCAGAGGCTGGATGCTGCGTTACAGCCGATTTTCAGTGCCTTAGAGAGGGGTAGGGTCGAGGACTACATGCTATAGGATGATCTTCTTAGGTTCCGGGGACGCATCTACATACCAGCAGGAGGCAGTATCCGGGAGGACATACTCCGAGAGGCACATTTCTCGAGATATTCAGTGCACCCCGGCATCACCAAGATGTGGGCAGATTTGCGGAGATCTATGTATTGGCCCGGGATGAAGAGGGAGATCACGGATTTTGTGACCCATTGCGAGACCTGCCAGCGTGTGAAGGCGGAATGCAAGAGCCCGGGAGGTTTACTACAGCCACTGCCAGTTCCAGAGTGGAAGTTCGAGGACATTGCTATGGACTTTGTACACGGATTGCCTCGCTCCCACTCTGGGCATGATTCTATATGGGTTATAGTGGACAGATTGACCAAGGTAGCGCGGTTTATTCCAGTTCGGAAGGATGCCCCAGTTGCAGTCCTGGTGAGACTATTTGTGGAGCAGTACATCAGATATCATGGTATCCCCAGGACTATTGTTTCGGACCGTGATGGTCGGTTCACTTCGAGCGAGTGGAGGGCCGTGCATGCTTATTTGGGATCTCGACTTACCTTTAGTACCGCCTTCCACCCGCAGACCGACGGACAGACCGAGCGGACCATCCGGACCATGGAGGACCTGCTCAGATTATGCATATTGGATACGGGGAGGCCTTGGGAGAGGCTGCTGCCATTGATCGAGTTCTCGTATAATAACAGCCACCAGGCTAGCATCAGGATGGCTCCTTACGAGGCACTTTATGGGAGGAGATGCCGGACACCACTATCATGGGTACAGGATGTGGATACCAGGGCTCTGGGAACTGATTATATAGAGGATACTGAGGCTCAGATTCGATTGATCAGGGATCGGCTACTGGAGGCCCAGAGCAGGCAGGCAAAGTATTATGATGCTCGACATCGGCAGGTGGAGTTCCAGGTTGGAGACAGGGTGTTCTTGAAGATACGTCCAGTACACGGTGTTTCTCGGGTGCGGAGGCACAAGAAGCTCAGTCCACGATACATGGGGCCATACCTGATCTTGGAGCGGATCAGCCCCTTGGCTTACCGACTGCAGCTGCCACCAGAGTTGGTTGCATTACATGACGTCTTCCATGTCTCTTCCTTGCGAAGAGCTCTCCTTCGGCCGGAGCAGCACATCACTACTACAGCCGGACCGGTAGAGCCTGACAGATCAGTGAGATTGGAGCCGATCCAGATTGACGATACAACCATCCGAGTGTTGCGGAAGAAGAAGGTCCCTCTTGTGAAGGTGCTGTGGTCCAACCATGGATGAGAGGAGCACACTTGGGAACCGAGAGATCTGATGCTGGAACAACACCCGGAGCTATTCGCATCAGGTACATTTAAGTTATGTCTTTAAAATTCTTGATGATTCTTGCAATTAGAACCCCGTAGACCCGAACTTAAATTTCGGGGACGAAATTATTTTCTTGTTTATTGGAATTTGTAACATCCCATGTTACTTCTGGACCCCTCAACTTAGATTGGGTTAGGCATGGGGTGAGATTTGAGGAGATCAACTAGGTTTGACCCTAGGTAGTGGGTGGTAGCCATGTGGGGCCCACTATAAGACCATAGTCAAACTAGGTCAAACTAGCCTAAGTGGGGACCCTAGCCACACCATGACCCCACCACATTGCCCTAACCCTAAAGACAATCTAAGTGGACCCTAGGGTATGTCACTGGGTCAACATTTTGACCCCAATTGACCAAAGTCAACCTTGGGCTTAATTTGGTCAAACCCACACTCATAGGCCTAATTAACCTAAGTGGGGCACCCCCTTGACCCAAACCAAGTTGGGTGGTGCCACTAGACCCATTTCCACCAAGTAGGGTCAGTCCACCCACCATGGTTGACCAAGTCAACTCCCCAAGTCAACAAGTCAACAAATTGACCTAAAGGAGTGAAATGAAGGCCAAGCCATTTCCCCTTGGACCAAGCCCACCAAAATTGGCCCATAGTCAGCCCAAGTGAACAAGACCAGTCCTACCCCTCTAAATCAGGAGAGAGAATACATGCAAGGGGGTAAAATTGGAAATTTTAGGAGAAGAGGAGAGAGAAAGAGGAATGAAGGAAATGGTGGCCACATGGCCACCCCATCAGCTGACTTAGGCTGCCCAAGACCAGGTGGCTGACCTCCCCTCTTTAATTCCAGCAGGAAACCAGGGCTGTGAGCCACATGGCAGCTGGGTGAAATCTCCAAAGCTCAAAACCGAGCTAACATTGGAGTTATCTCCACTTATAGGCCACCTCAGTCCAAACAAACCTCACCATTAGTTCCAGAAGGCTGAAAGGAGTGGAGTTCGACTGTTTAATCATGGAGAACGATGGAGATTTGAGCTTTCGGGGTGGAGCTCGCCGACGCACCACCACCACGGCAAACCGCCGCCTGACCCGCAGCCAAGCCCCGATTCAGGTGCGTTTCACTTCACCTCTACCCGTACTAGCTTCTTAGATCAAATAGGCGAGATATCGGGCTCAATTGAGCCCGATGCCATGTGAGAAAATCGAGAGAATTCCAAGTTTCTGAAACCGCTTGGGATCGCCGTCGCCGCCGTCTCCCGCCGCCCCATCGCCGGGAAATGATAGCCACCACCACCGTGAAGGTGATGGCACCGTTAGCCGGAGGTGGCGACGTCTCAGCTGGCCGGAAACCGCCGGCAAAATCGCTCCAGGTCGGCTCGATCTCAGCCGTTGGCTGGAGGTAGACGATGACCAGATCCCGTTGGATCTTACTTCAAGATTCGTGCTACAGAATAAATGATTCATTTTAATTAATGTATTGAATAGTAACATTTCTGTCACACTTTTTCAGTCACCTTGCATGTTAAATATAGGCCTCTTAGAGGCATTTCCAGACCTTAGACCCTTAATTAAAACTGTAGCCTAGGGTCTTACCTTTAATATGCCACCCTAAACTTACATTTTGGTGTAGTGTACAGTATTGTAGGACATTTCTCCTAGGACTGGTCCTAGACCAGGGCAGAAATTATATTGGATGCCCTGGTCTCAATATTAGTCACCATGGCCCCAAATTTTGGGCACATGCATGATTAGGGCATACTTACCTCCTGCCAAAATTTAGGAATTTTTGGAAAATAGTTTCCTATAGTTTTTGGTAAAATATCAAAATATAAATAAATGGCATATATGGAGTTCTACTCCTCCCCATGGCCCCAAATTTTGGTGGTGGGTCAGCGGGGTCATCCTAGGTGCATGATAAAATTTTCAGCACCTTGGGTTCACTGCATGTTGGGGAAATCCACTTGCATGTGCTAGCCTATGTTTAGCCTTGGTGTGCAAATAGCAAAAATACAAATTGGTGTATTTAGCCCAATGGTGACATGCAAGAGTCATGAAATTATTTACAGTGGTTCATTAGGGTAAATTTCATCCCTCAAGCTAATGATGGAATTTTTGGAATCAAAATTCCATTTATTGGAATTTATTTTAAATATAGCTATTTTGGAGATAAAATTGGAAAAATAGGATTTATTCAAGTACAAATCCAAACAACTTTGCCAAGGCATAGATAACATCACATTTGAATTAGGAAAAATATGATTCCTCTGTTTTGAAGAATTTTTGGAATAGATACCCTAAATTCCCCATTTTACCCTTATTTGTAAACTCTTGAAATGATGGATTTATACCTCTGAAAAATTTGTAAATTTTTCTACTGTCATAAAATGTTATTATTAGTCTTTCACAAATTTCTCAGAATTTAATGGATGCATTATTTGTGTTAAAATTAGTACAATGACATTTTGGTAAATATCTTATAATGGAATCCTATAAGCCATCTTACATTACATGTTGATGATTCTCTGCCAATAGTCATAAATTAGTATCCTAAAAGCTCTGTATTTTTTCTGGAATTTTTGTGTAAATAATGCCTATACATCATTTGGAAAAATGGAATTTTGTGGAATTGATATTAAATTGAAAATGATAATACATAATTTAAGGAAAATTATGAAATTCTATAGGCAGCAATATTTTGTCACTATACATCTCAGGAAAACTTCCCTAGGTCAGTGGACACTTAATCAAACTACTTCATGTGTAAAGTGACCTAGCATGTAAATTAAAAGAATTAATTAAAGGACTATTTGGCCTAGGAAAATTACGAGAATTCTTAGGGTAGTTCCCTTAGTCCATAACACCTTAGGATAAATATTTAGAGGAAAGATGCCTTAAGGTTTGGAAGATCACATTTTTAGGGTAATCATAGGTCATGGTCTGCATATAACACAAATAGGTCTTGCCTTAAGGGATTACCAGGGGATTGATTATCGGCAGAAATAAGAGAGAGTTCAACATGAGTAACCCTGGTGGGTAGAGTTGTCTTAGTGAGGGATTAAAAGTGCAAGTCTTAGCTAGCAACTAGAGCGGGGATCGGCGGAAGACCGTCGGTTTCCCGGTAATACCTTAAGTCACTAGGGTTATACTAAAGTAATAAGGAGAGCTGGGGAGATACATGGGTAGCCATCAACTAAAATAAATATCCTTGCGAAAGGGAACGCTGGGCGTAATCCCAACACAGTTCCTAGTGCCCCTTAAGAGCCCTTCACAGGGAATACCGGGGGCAGTCCTGGGATTAACCCTAAATCTCTAAGTATAATAAACTGTAGACAAGAGTAGTATAATAGGTTAGGACATTGTCATATCTTCTCGCCCGTGTGGGGGTTGGAGAGATTCATGATATATGCTCACCCGTTTGGGGTTTGAGGGAGTTGGTATATTGGCACTAATGTGCGTTCTCACCCGGGTTTGGGTTTGAGGGATTCAGGACGGGTTTTGGTCCTGCGAGCGGAAGGCTCGGTATGAATTACTTGCATGTGCATAAATATCATGGTGGGGCATGCGGTACTGGCCGTTCGTCACACCGATGGCAGTACGGTGCACCAGGCGGTTGTGGGAGTTAGAGGGGCCAGTGGGTTGTTTTACACTGCGGTCTGGAGGACGACCCCCGATAACACACATCCGACCCAACAAGACTGACGGGTTTGTCAGCAAAGTATGTATGCGAGACTCTAGAGTGCACCTTGGACGTGTACAGAGGCGTATGAGAGGGGTCTAAGGCTTGGTAGTGTGCATACCAGTCTAGAAGCGGAGACGCCCGCTCCGCTGCTGCCGTAGCCACAGCGGTGGTACCCGAGAGTGATGCTAGCTCTCAAAAAGTGGGAACTAAAGGTCTGTGATCACAGAGTCGTTGTGTGTGAGTTGCACTTGCCTGCGCATAAAATTGCATCATATCATTCATTCATATTAGGTCATACGCTTCATAGATCCTTATCATATAAATTAGTATGGGCTCTTTTATATGATAAGTTAAATTTCCTGGAAATCCTAACTTATATATTTGTATGGGCATTTATATAAGTTAGGGTACGTTTGTGATGATAGCATAGTGGTAGCTTAGCTTATTTACTTGTTCATACTGCTGTTTCTTTACTTTCCTTTACTGCACTGCTCTTACTTGTTACTGTACCATACTTAGAACTGCTAGAGTAGGATTACATTACTTATTACAACTCTAGTTAGATATTGTCACCTGCTTCCACTTTGTTACCCCTTGTTGTCCTCCGCTTCGTCCTCCCGCTCGGTGCCTAGGAGCTGCGGGGTGAGGTGCGGAGGAAACGACTTAGTCTTTTTGACTAATGCTCGGTGACCAACTATTTTTAGGAGCCCGTGGAGATGGAGCACCAGCACGTCGAGGAGGCAGGACATAAGGAGCAGATACCGCTTCAGCAGGCTACTACCACTACTGTGCGTCCTCAGGTGGGACGAGTCTTGATGTTCTAGTGTAGCTTGCGCATTTATGATTTTGTGTGAGAGAGATTTGATGTACTGGGCATAAGCCCTTTTTACTCTTTCATTGGTACTATATTGTGGACTATTGTACTATTTATTTCTTTACATGATTGTACTGTGACTTGTGGACTGATGGTTTTTATATACAGTTTACTTCTTTCTTCTCATGTTGGCCTATAGGTTTATGATCGTACTAGCCGGCAGGATCGGCGTGTTGCGGTGTCGACTAACCCGTGAGTTAGTGCCACCGTAAGACGGCGGTTCTGGGCATAAGATCCGGTAGCCCTCCTTGGTAAGGGGGAGGGGGGGGGGGTCTTACAGTGTGAGGCTTCCTCCTCCACCTGCTCCCATCAGGCTTTACATGAGATTGGGAGGGCTTCCCTTCCCCGTGCTTGGGAGTAAAACCATTTCGACGCTGGGTTCGCTCCAGATCATTCTCCAAACTCCTGGCGGCTTCAACTAGCTCATTAAATCCCGCCCTCTTCATGGAGATGAGGGGTTGTCTCAGATTTTCCCTCAACCCTTGGTAGAAGAGGTTATCCCTCTCTACATCATCCGTCATTGTCGTTCCCGCATAACGACCCAAATGGGTGAACTCTTGCACGTACTCATCCACTGTCTTGTCTCGCTGCATTAGATGCAGAAACTGCCTCTGCAGGGCCAACCGTGTTGAAATTGGGATATACCTCTTAAGAAAAGCGTCCCCAAACTCTTCCATTGACGGGGTGCGTCCCGGGAACAGGCGGCCGCTATGGCTCGCCCACCACAATTTGGCGTCTCCTTCCAACATGAACGCCACATACTCAGCCTTCTTTTCCTCTGGCGTCTCTGCCGCCCTTAACAGTTCTTGAATATGAACCCACCAATCCTCCGCATCCGTTGGCGTTCCAACACCCTTGAAGGACGGGGGATGGAAACTCAGGAAATACTTCATGTGTCGGTCTCCATGTCCTACCACCACCCTTTCTGCCAAAGGCTCCACTCGCCTGGCTTCTCCGCCTGGCACGGCCGTCGCCGTGTCCGGTGTAGCAGGGGTTGCTACCTGGGCTGCAGCCGCCGCTTGGGCTGCCACCATCGCTTCTGCAAGCATACGACAGAAGTCGGCCGGGTTTACACCCGTGCCCAAAAGGCCTGGAGCAGTAGCACTGCTCGCCGAGAGATCATCCCTTGCTCTTGAAGTGCCCGCCTCATTACTTGAACTCTTCAGGAAAACAAGAAATAAGGGATTAGTCTCCAATCTCAAGACTAAAACATAAGGACACTCACGGTCCCGCGTTACTCTTATGTGGATAACTTCTCTACGCACTAACCCTGAATCAAACCTCCCTCTGATACCAAATTGTAACACCTCCCCTGTAGTGGATGTATAATATGGGTCCGGCCGGGGCCCCACAGCATACGAACGCCACAGTTTTAGTATTATAAGTTGATATAACTACCCAAACTCAAAACACTTGCACAACACAGCGGAAACAAACATGACTAGAAGTTATCCACCACTAAAGAGTAAAGCAAAAAGGCCTTAAGGCCTAACATCAAGTGTCCAAAAGAGACATAAAACATCAATCATGAATGTGCTCAGCACTCCTAGTCTATCTCGGCATGCAAGCCGGACAAAAGAGTCTCAAACGAACATCATCATCAATGTAGTGCTACAAAAGAGGGAAAAACACTTCATGGGCTTAGGCCTTTTTGGCCGGCGTGCTAGCTCCTGCATGCGATCCTTGCCCTGTAAAAATTATTAGTAACGTGGGTCAGCAAAGGCTGACCTCAAAGTGTGTAACAACACATCTCCTCCCGGCCGCCCCTAACGGACCCCGGGGAACCCTCCAACCTGCAAGTCAGCACTTCATATGTAATAAAAATAGATATAAACAGAAGAACACTAAAACAGGCTTGGATGTCTCAATCATCAAACATGTTCTCTATTGGTTGAGCATATAAAGAAAAGGGCCTACTATGCAACATGAATGCAACACCCGGGCTTCACCCAAGGTACCCTACTGCGTATGCATCTAGCACAACATCACATCAATTGGGTACTCACATTTCCGCATTGGCATAAAGCCGCAAACACTAAGGGAGACACCTCTCCCTCAAACGACGCACAGGCCACCACAAGGAAATTCTTGCCAAGGCCCCACCCGCTCGTGGGCTTAGCCCCGGGCTTGCGTGCAAGCTCTGACGTCTCATGCCAGGATTCCAACAAACACAGACCGACCGATTCTAAGAAGCCTTGCTGGACCCCACCCGCTCATGGCCTCTTTGCCCGGGCTTGCCCCAAGCTTGGCATTCTCGTCAGTCTCACAGAAGGGGACTAGTCTCGCCGGGACACTCTCCACACATAACGCACATGTCACGGGATAGCCAGCCGACCACGGAGACATAGCCACGCCTTGGCACAACACAAACCAAGACTAAATACATCGTAATCCCTCTTTGCACTGCAGCATTCCCGCACACCAAGGAAACCATCTCCAACTCGTGCGGAGCTAACCTTGTCCACCAAGGAAACCATCTCCAACTCATACGGAGCTAACCTTGTCCCTCAAGGAAACCATCTACCGCCACGAGGAGCTAACCTTGTCCGGGTTCGACTACACGTACCTTTTCAAGCAAACGGGACAATCATCACCACAACACAAACGACATCTTGCCGCAACGGAAATATCTACGAATCCCTAAGTTCGTATGCAACATCACCGAGTCGGACTAACGGTCGCGACCACGGCTTCACCCACCATGCCTAATCCACTAGCAAAGCGGATCTCTAATGCAAAAATATGCTGGGGACGGACTCAATCAACCCGGAGGTTCCTCTTGAACCTTGGCAAACCAAAACCCCTCTCATTTGAGAGTTTGGTGCCCAAAAATTACAGAGAAAGAAAATAAATGATGCTCGTATATGCATCCTAAGGACCGAGAGGAGAGATGTCGTTACCTTCCGACTCCTCTTCCTTGCCATGGCAAAATGGCCGGATGGAAATCTTCGCAACGATCAAAGCTTCACGGATCCGGACTCGGTTCGCGATTTGGAGCTCCGAAACCCTTCCTACAGCCCAAGACCTTCTTCTTCTTCCTCCTTGCTCTAGCTTTTCTCAAGAACTTAGAAAGAGAAGACTTAGAAAACAATGAGGGTTTCCAACCCTAAATTCGGACTTAACTTCCCAAGAGATGGCCTGAACCGTTAGATCTCAAAACCAGAAAAAGAATGGCCGCGATTCGCCTGGAAAATAGAAGATCTGGGCCGAACACGGCCTGGCACACGCCCGTGTCCAGGGCCGTGTGCCTCATTCGCTGTCTCAAATCGACGCGCCTGGAATCGCACACGGGCATCCGACACGCCCGTGTTCAACCCAACACGCCCGTGTCCCCAGTGACACGGCCGTGTGGCCGGCCGTGTGCCTCCAACAACACGGCCCCGAAACCAACCCGAGAGCTGACAAGGCCTGGGACACGCCCGTGTCCCAAGCCGTGTGCCAAGTATCGACACCCGTCAACAGGCTTTGTGTCGACACCGCGGAAAAACGTCGAGCGAAGGTCGTCGACCAAGCGGGACATGCCCTGTGACACGCCCGTATCACAGGCCGTGTGCCCCAGTCTCGACACCTTGTCGAGCGAAAGTGTCGACACTTGGGCCGAGTGTCGACACGGCCTCGACACGCCCTACGACAGGCCCGTGTCGCAGGCCGTGTGCCCCACTCTCGACACTTTGTCGAGCAAAAGTGTCGACACTTGGGCCGAGTGTCGACACAGCCTCGACACGCCCTGCGACACGCCCGTGTCGCAGGCCGTGTGCCCCACTCTCGACACTTTGTCGAGCAAAAGTGTCGACACTTGGGCCGAGTGTCGACACGGCCTCGACACGCCCTGCGACACGCCCGTGTCGCAGGCCATGTGCCTCCTGCCAGAAACCCAAAAATTATTCTAGATCTGCAGACTGAACCTCTTGCAAAACTAGGGTGTTACACTGACCGCAGTCAAAGCCAAAATCCTGGCTCCTCAGTGTTAGCCGCGCAACATGCAAACAACAAACAGTTCTCTTCAACCCGCATAGACAGGGAAAAACAGACCAAAACCCTTAACCAAGACTGAACGTACTGTTCACTCAGTTACTGTAGATGTGCCGGGGGGTCTATTTATAGGCGAGGTGAGGAGTGTGGTCACCACACTAGTGAATAGAGTCACCACCCCAGTCCACGCGATAACACAACCTAGTCCGCCAAGTCCGCAAGTACTTGGCCAGACTTCAATCCTTCAGGCGCCAAGTCAAAGTCAGTCCGCCACCATGCAGACATAAAGACAGCCCGCACAACATAAGCACAGCGCCAGTCCGCCCAACGCAAGCAAAGCGCCAGTCTGCCACTCAACGCAGCACGCAGTCACAGCCGCAACTCATGCTGCACCAGTCCGCAATTCAATACAACACGCAAACACAACCACAACCCATGCTGCAACAGTCCCCACACTTTACGCGGACAAAACGGCTGTCCGCACAACTCGACAATAATGCCACAGCTCGCCACGAGTCCACGACCAATAGGCAGTCCGCACGATCAACAACGGACTCGGCAGACTCTATGGACACCATGGACTTGTCACAGAAAATGACCAAGTCCAGCAGCCCATCAAACAACTGGCGCGAGCACGGCGGACATAAAAAACCCAGACAGCCAATCAGGAGGACAATACGCCACAAGGATGTGAAACATCCATCGCATCATGGAGAACTCGGCAAGAACAAAAGCCCATCTCCAAAGCCAGTCCACAAATGCAGACTCCGCGGACGTAGAAAACAAGTCCGCCAACACACCGTAGATACAACTTCCACTCCGCCCTGTTACTCAAGAACTGGTTGACTGCAAGGCCGCAGATCATGCAGAGCACCGCCAACAGACAACCAAACATAGTCCGCTCAGGCTGCTGCACTAGATGCCCAAGTTGCAAGACTTCCTTGGCCATACACCATCCAGGTCGCACACCAGCCCGCCCAGGTCGCTAACCAGCCCGCACAGGCCGGTCCTCAAGAACAGCCAAGCCACCAAGTCCAAACCAGGTCACCCAGGCCGCAACCAGCAGTCTGCCCAGGCCACAGACTCAGACCGCTCAGGCCGCTCAGACCGCCCGGCCTTCTCCATCACCCAGTTTCACTCACAAATTTCAATACTCCCCCTTGAAGTGAGAAGTGGTGATCAAGCCCAGCAAGCCTCGTAATCGTTGAAATGGCCCCTTCGACAACGGCTTCGTGAAGATGTCAGCAAGATTGTCTTCACTCCGAACATGTCCGACCATAAGAGATCCATCCAACACCTTCTCCCTTATGAAGTGGTGCTCGATCTCAATATGCTTGGTTCTTGCGTGACACACTAGATTGTTCACCAGTTTGAGAGCACTCTCATTGTCACCTCGGAGTAAAGTAGAACTTTTATTGGGTATTGTATCCACAACGTACCTGATTTGAAGAAGCCCCTGGACAAGCTAAGGTAAATAGACAATGTATTTGACAAAATATTTCAAGTTGTGCTTGCAGTTATTCCAGGCTAAGTGCACACCAATGTCAGGGTGCAGTAGGTCAATATACACGGGTCTGCACGACGTAATCCCTCGTTGAGTAGACCAGTGTGTTGGCCTACGTGTACTCTCTCTATTGGAGTGCACTTACTTTCAAGTACAAGGCCGTGTTTATGCAAGAGCAGACAAGGAGCAAGGATGAGTCAAAGAGCAGCTCAGAGGCGTAAGACGAAAAATCATCTAAGTAAGAATCGTCGAGAATCACCAAGTGATTCTCACCGATTCGGCGAGAATCACCAAGTGATTCTCGCCGAATCGTCGAGAATCACTGGCTGATTCTTGCCGGCTAAACCAGAGTGCAATCAAGTCAAATTCGACTCGACGAATCGTCGGGAATCACTTTGTGATTCTCGCCGAAATGTCGAGAATCACGCTTGATTCTCGACGATTCGACGAGAATCACAGGTGATTCTCGCCGATTTTTACTTGGGCAATTTTCGGGAAAAAGTTGGACCGGATTCTGCCGCTGACACTATTTTGAACCGGATTTAGGGTTTCTTCTTGCGGGACCCACAACGGTCTTTAAGGTGTTTACTTGTGTATATATATACGGGTATTTTTGAACAGTAGCGACACGCAGAAAGAAGCCGAGCCAATCTTAACCTAAAATCGCGAAACTGCTCCGCCACCGCAGTCGCCACTCGCGCTAGTTGGTCGCCGCTTTTGATCGCGATTCTTCCTGATCTTCCGGCGACAGAAGCTTAGCCAAACTTAGAGTCTCACGTGTCTAACCGGAGATCTCTTGTCTCTTGATTTGTAGATCGGGAAAATCTTCCCCATCCGAATCGATCGAGACGATTGATCCTAGTGTGACCGTTGGTAGACCTAGCTAGCTTCGCTACGAAGTTTGGATCTCCAAAGTACAGTAGCCGCACATCGTTGTCGCCGCCGATCCCGTGAACCTAGCCGCCGCCCATCTTGCCGCCGCCGGTTCCGGGGAGATTCTCTCCAAGAGAGATCTAGGGTTGTGGACTCTTTGTGGACTTCAAAAACACGTCGTCAACGAAGAGGGACACCTTAGTCTCCAAATGTAGTTTGTATCTCTTGTACATTCTAGTTTTACTTTTGTTGTAAAGGAACGTTGGTTCCTAGTTGTAAGGGTTGGGTGAAACCCGTGTTATGGGAGTGTTGACTCCTACGTGTGGAAGGGTTCCTTCCGATAGTGCAAGGATTGGATTTCAATCCTGTTGGAGAAGTGACCGAGTCGTCCTTGGTTGAGAGATAGGTCGAAGGGGGAAAGTGGATGTACCCAAATCTGGGAACCACTATAAATACCTTGTGTACTCTTTTGTGCTGTGTTGTTTTATTTTCGTGTGCAGGTACAATTTAAATTCCGCAAAAACGCTGCACGTCACCTATTCCCCCCCTCCCCATAGGTGAAGATAGTTGACACTAGGTGGACTTTCAACTTTGCACTTCCTCATGAACATCCTGTACAAGCCTCCTCAGCCAGATGGCTTCTCGAGTAGCCAAGGACGAAGCCTTGTACTCTACTTCTGTAGTAGACATTGACACTGAGTCCCGCTTCTTGCTATACCACGAGATACAAGCTAATCCACAAGTGAACACATAACCCAAAGTTGATCTTTGATCATCCGAGTCACCACCATAATCAGCATCCGTGTATCCAAGCAAATAAAACACTGTATCCCTTCTATAGAGGAGTCCCATATTAGAAGTCGCATTGATATACTTCAAGATATTCTTTGCCGCTACCATATGAGACTTCCTTGGTTCAACCATAAACCGACTTACTCGGCTAACAGCGTAAGCAATGTATGACCTTGTAATCATTAAGTAGATCACGCTCCCAAATAGAGCTCTGAACACCAAGGGATCAGGAATAATCCTTCATTCATCTCATCGAAGCTTCAGACCAAGATCCAGAGGAGTAGAGCAACTCTTCCCTTTGCCCATGCCGAATCGATTCACAATGCGATCCGCATATCTTTTCTGGTAAATGAGAATCCCGCTCTCCTTCCTCTCCACTTAAAGACCATGAAAGGGATGAAGCTCTCCCAAGTCCTTCATCTCGAAGTGAATAGCAAGCTCAGCCCTTAGCCTAGCTACCTCCTCCTCTAAATTCCCTATGATGATCATATCATCAACATACAGAAGGACCAAGACTTGAAGCTCCCCCTTCTTCTTGATGAACAAGCTTGAATCAGAGTTGAAAGCAAGATAACCATAGAATTGAAGATACTCTGCTATCTTCCCATACCAAGCTCTAGGAGCTTGCTTCAACCCATAGAGAGCCTTCCTGAGCTTACAGACATAGTTCGGATGAACTTCAGAAACAAATACAAACGGCTGATCCATGAAGATGTCCTTGTCAATCTCTCCGTAAAGAAAGGCGTTCTTCACATCAAGCTGCCACATCCTCCATCCCTGGCAAGTAGCCAAAGCGATCACCACCCGAACCAAAGTCATCTTTGCAACTGGACTAAAAGTCTCCTCATAGTCTTCTCCATACTGTTATGAGAATTCTCGAGCAACAAGGCGAGCCTAGTATCTTTCGATACTCCCATCAGCCTTCTTCTTCAACTTTACACCCACTTGCAAGTCACTGGAGTAATGCCATCAACCTTGGGCACAAGGTCCCAGGTTTCATTCTTCTTGAGATCGGAGATCTCCTCCTTCTTGACATCTTCCCACTCCTTGACTCCAGTGGCATCATTGAAGTTTGCAGGCTCTCGCACATCCAGAGGACCTGTAAAGAAGAAGGAGACAAAACTCACTGCATTCCCATTACAGTACCGAGCTGGTGGCTTGACAACCCTCTTTGATCTCCGAAGGGTCTGCTCCTTTCTCACTACCTCGATTGCTTATTCAGGTTCAACTCTAACTTCGGTCAAGCTTTGAGCAATGCTCCCCCTGCTTCCTGAGCCAGAAGCCTCAGCACCAGAGCTTGAAGTAACAGGAGCTACTGGTGATACAACAAGCTCCTCTTCCAGAACTTCAGCAGCCACCTTCTGCTCTTCATCAACCTTGCTCTCTAGTAGCTCAACCGATCCTCCTCCATACGACATCAGTTCATCAAAGACCATGTCTCTTGATACAACAAACTTCTTTGTCACAGGATCCATGCATTTCCATCCCTTCTTCCGCTCATCATAGCCAATAAAAACAAGTTTCCTTGCCTTTGCATCAAGCTTTGTCCTTGAAGTATCTGAGACATGCACATAGCAAGTTGATCCAAACACCCGAAGGTGTTCCATTCTGGGCTTCTCCTTCAGCAACATCTCAAAAGGATACTTCATGTTGATCGGGCTGAGCGGCATCCGATTGATGACGTAAGAAGCACAAGACATCCCCTCTGCCCAGAAGGACCTAGGAATGTCTTTCGCATGAAGCCAACACTTGCAGTTTCTATCAGATGACAGATCTTTCGCTCCGCTACTCTATTTTTTGTGGAGTATGAGCACAAGTAAGCTCTCTCTAGATCCCGTGCTTCCTACAGAAGTTAGAAAACTCAGAGGAGACAAACTCACCACCGTTGTTTGTTCTAAGCTTCTTGATTTGCATGCCAAGACGGCCCTCCACTAGCTCCTTGAACTCCACAAACACCTGGAAAGCTTCTGACTTCTCCTTCAAGAAATAAACCCAAGTTTATCTTGAGTAGTCATCAATCAGAACAAGCATGTATCTGATCCCACCAAGGCTAGCAGTGACAGTTGATCCCATCAAGTCACCATGGATACACTCCAATGGTCTCTTGCTCCTCGTTTGTGACTTATCAAACGGAAGGTGATGAGCCTTGCCATACTGACACACCGCGCAAACGTGACCATCTCCAAAAGAAGATAGCTTAGGCAAGCCTTTTATAGGGGTCCTGTTTTCCATAGCCTTCAACTTATCCATTCCAACATACCCCAGCCACTCAGGCCATATAGCAGCGCTATCGTTTGCCCTCATCCGATCAACATAAGAGTTTGTTGCAAGAAAAAACAAGTTCTTTACTCTACTCCCAACATGAGCAACATCAGCCTTTACCGCTGATACGTTGCGAAGGAACTTCACTTCTGTTGGCCAAAACAGAATATGATAACCCGCGTCTACCGCATTGGCCACAGAGAAGAGGTTCTTGTTCATGCCCGGTACGTGATGCACACTCCTTAACGTGAGTGGCCCCTTATCACTACCCAAAGACACAACCCCCTCTTTCTTTACTGTATAGACAGTATTATCAGCAGTGATGATAGCTTCATTACCTGAGTAGGCTTGCAGAGAAGATAACATCGACTTGTATCCGGTGAGGTGATGACCACACCCGGAGTCCACGATCCACTCGTCGTTGAAGTCGACAGCGGACAAAGCTCGGACACAGGTGCCCTTCATGAAAGCTCTGCTACATCCAGCTTCCTTAGTGTTAGAGCAAGCCTCCTCCTTGCCTGTAACATGCCCAGGTTGCAGTTTGACCTTGCAGTCACGCTTGACGTGTCCCCGCTGATGACACCTGTAGCACTTTAAGTTCTTCTTCAATCCTTCTTAGGAGCAGCGCTCCTCTCTGGATAATAAGAAGTTGAAGGGTCATTTTTAACAGTGATGTTCTTCTCTTCCCTTCCCATATATTCTTCTTCTTACCTGTGAAGAGAGCTTCACTACCTCCTTCCGAGATAGTCACTCCAGCCATCTGTCTGGACAAACTTTCCCGCGAAGCAAGCAGGTTCTCAAGCTCCAGCAGAGATGGCTGAGTTGCCCAACCTTGAACAAAAGTTATAAAGGCAACATACTCCTTCCGCAAGCTGCAGATTATGTGCCTTTTCAACTTAGCCTCAGAAATAGGCTCATCAGGATCAAGGACTGATATCTCAGCATACAGACTCTTCATCTTTAGAAAAAACTTAGAGATGGTCAGGTCTCCTTGAGTTATCCTGGCCAACTCATTATCCAAGAACTGTAGCCTCTCCACATTCTTCCTGTTGAACAACCCATCAATAGTTGTCCATATATCAGCATCTGACTCACATCCTATGATGTGATAAAACAACTCCGGTGACACATCCCTCTTGAGAGTAAACTCCGCCTTTGCGTTAATTTTCCTCCAGACTCTCACCTGCTCCGCAGTCCCAAAAGAAGTAGTAACCTCCTACCTGTCGTCACCACCGACGACCTCCCATAACTCCTCGATAAGAAGAAAACTATTCATACACGACTTCCACTTCTTAAAGTTAGTCGTGGTCAAGAGTTCAATACCTAGTCCTCTTGCATAGTTCCATTCCATTGTAACAACTTTTATTAAGCTTTCAAAAGCATAGAACAACAACACAAGTTGATAACCACTCAAGCAACTAAACATCGCTTTGATACCAGGTTGAATTTTCTCAAAGTGGCCAATGAGATAGTCTAATGTCTAATTAATATCCTCAGAACTATCAAGATCACACATTGATCATGCAGAAACCAGGAAAGCAAGCTCAACAACCAAATGCAATCACAGGGGAAAATAGTTCATATATTCTTTTATTTCTTCATTACAAAGCGAGGTATACATGGCGAGATATGATTTCGCCAGTACACAGGAATACAGGAAAAAGTACAAGTAAAATAATTCGAGCGGAAAGAACTGGAGACCACCGAGACCGCCCAGTCCGCCAAGTCGCCTAAGGCCGCCCGAACTGCTACTGCTGCTAGACGACGAGTAGAATATGGAGTCCGCCGAGAACGTGAGGTCGCGCGGACACCCCGTTATTCGATAACTGATACAAGGCGCCACTGAACTGAAGAACGGACCGACTAGACCACCGAGTTCGGCGGACAGGTTATTGAACTTGGAGAAGCTGAAGCAGAGAAATGACAAGCCGCAGAAGCAACCTGCTGAGACCGCTGATTGAAACCGCAAACTTCACTAATGCTGACCGCAGTCAAAGCCAAACTCCTGGCTTTGACGTGTTAGCCGCGCAACTTGCAAACAACAAATAGTTCTCTATAACCCGCGCGGACAAGAAAAACCAGACCGCAACCCTTAACCAAGACTCAACTTACTGTTCACTGAGTTACTGTAGAGGTGCTGGGGGGGTCTATTTATAGGCGAGGTGAGGAGTGTGGTCACCACACTAGTGAATATAGTCACCACCCCAGCCCGCACGCTAACAGAATCCAGTCTGCCATGTCTGCAAGGACTTGGCCAGACTTCAATCCTTCAGGCGCCAGGTCAAATTCAGTCCGCCACCATGCAGACACAAAGTAAGCCCGCACAACACATGCACATCGCACGTCCGCCCAACGCAAGCATAGCGCCAGTCCGCCACTCAATGCAGCACGCGGACACAACTACAACTCATGCTGCACCAGTCCGCAATTCAACACAGCACACGGACACAGCCACAACCCATGCTGCAACAGTCCACGCATTGTACGCGGATAAAGCAACAATCCGCACAGCTCGACAATAATGCCACAGCTCTCCATTAGTCCACGACCAATAGGCAGTCCGCCTGGTCAACAGCGGACTCGGCGGACACCAAGGACTTGTCATAGAAAATGGCCAAGTCCAGCAGCCCATCAAACAATTGGCACGAGCACGACGGACACAAAAAACCCAGATTGCCAATCAGCAGGATAGTCTGCCATAAGGATGTGAAACATCCATCACATCATGGAGAGCTCGGCAAGAACAAAAGCCCATCACCAAAGACAGTCCACAAATGCCGCGGACGCAAAAAACTAGTCCGCCGACACACCACGGATACAACTTCCACTCCGCCCAGTTACTCAAGAACTGGTTGACTGCAAGGCCACAGATCAAGTTGAGTACAGACAATAGACTGCCAAACACTGTTGGGTAATGTATCCACAATTACCCAAATTTGAGGAAGCCTCCTGTCAAGCTAAGATGAATTCACAATGTATTTGATGAAACCTTTTAAGTTGTGCTTGCAGTTATTCCACGCTAAGTGCACTCCAATGTTAGGGTGCAATAGGTCAATATACATGGGTCTGCACGACGTAATCTCTCGTTGAGCAGATCAGTGTGTTGGCCTACGTGTACTCTCTCTATTGGAGTGTACTTATTTTCAAGTATAGGGCTGTGATCATGCAAGAGCAGACAAGGAGCAAGGATGGGTCAAAGAGCAGTTCATGGGTGGAAAGACGAAAAATCGTCTAAGTATGAATCGACGAGAATCACTAGTGATTCTCTCCGAATCGTCGAGAATCACTGGCTGATTCTCGCCGTCTCTATCCGGCTACATCAAGGCGTGGAAATCTGGTGCTAAGTCATAATCGTCGAGTATCATCAAAGTGATTCAGCGAGAATCACTAGTGATTCTCGCCGAATCGTCGAGAATCACCGGCTGATTCTCGCCGACTCGTCGAGAGTCACCTTCGATTCTCACCGAATTTTACTTGGGCAAATTTCTGGATCCCACTGGACCGGATCAAATGTTAAGGCTCTATTTTGAACCGCTTTTAGGGTTTCTTCAGGTGGGACCCATAACGGTCATAAAAGAGCATTATACTGTATAAATACACACGTATTTTTGTACAGTAAGGACGGGAAGAAGATTTGAAAAAGCCGAGCCGCTGACGTGACCTAGATCGCGATACCTCTGCCGCCGCCGTCGCCGCTCGTGCTAGTCGATCGCCGGCCATTTGAACGTGGTTTCTACCAGATCTCCCGGCGATAGAAGCTTAGCCAAGCATAGCATCTCACGCGTCTAACCAGAGATCCTTTGTCTCTTGATTTGTTGATAGAGAAAACTTTTCCCGTCCGAATCGATCGAGACGATCAATCCTAGCGTGACCATTGGAAGACCTTACTAGCCTTGCTACGAAGTTTGAATCTCCAAAGTACAGCAGTCGCACACCGTTGTCGCCGTCGATCCCGAGAACCAAGCCGCCGCCTTCTTGCCGCCGCCGGTTCCGGGGAGATTCTCTCCAAGTGAGATCTAGGGTTGTGGACTCTTCGATTACTTCAAGAACACGTCATCGAACGAAGAGGGACACCTTAGTCTCCAAAAGTAGTTTGTATTTATTGTACATTCTAGTTCATTTTTGTTGTAAAGGAACGTTGGTTCCGAGTTGTAATGGTTGGGTGCAACCCGTATTGTGGGAGTGTTGTCTCCTACGTGTGGAAGGGTTCCTTCCGATAGTGCAAGGATTGGATTTCAATCCTGTTGGTGAAGAGACCGAGTCGTCCCTTGTTGGGAGATAGGTCGAAGGGGGACAGTGGATGTACCCAAATCGGGGAACCACTATAAATAGCTTGTGTACTCTATTTGCCGTGCTGTTTTATTTTCGTGTGCAGGTACAATTTTAATTCCGCAAAAACGCTGCACGTCACCTATTCCCCCCCCCATAGGTGAAGGTAGTTGACACTAGGTGGACTTTCAAGTGGTATCAGAGCGAGGTTGCTCATCAAAAAGGTTTACTCCTTGAGTAGAATCCTGTCACCAGTGTCAAAAGCATAGAGCTGGATCATGAGATCTCTCCACTAAGACTTCCCACATGCACAAAGGAGTATTATCCCATCTGGAATATGAGAGTGTCGTATCACTTGGAGGCTATCGATCCTCGAGCATCTCTCATCCTGGAAGAGGGTCCTTTTATTCCTATGAAGACCTCCGGCTCTGGAAAGAATATCCAAGTGCCCAAGTGTATTGCTGAGATGTCGGAGACGAAACTCTCATTATTTAATCTAGACAAGATGATTCGTCAGATTATCATGGATGTCTGGTTTGGACCTTCTCGCTCTAGATTGGAAAAATGTGGGACGGCCAAATCTATGTGGGTAATGATCTCAGAGCTGATGGGGGGGGGGGTCAAAGAAAGCTGGTATCTGCTGTCAGCTAGAGGATGAAGCCTATGTGGGGGTCCTCTCCTCTGAAGATGAAGACAAGGATCAATCGGACAGCATCAGAGCTCCAGTGTCCTTGTCAGAGACTGAAGAAGAAATTGAGGAAAGCAGTTCTGATGAGGCTGACACAACGGTCACTGGCGCTAGTGACAATAACACTGAAGAGCAGGTAACTTCTTCATCTTGCCCCTTCTCCCTTGAAGTTCCTGAAGACAGGAACTGTTTCCCTTCAGAAAATCCTGATTCCCTGAAGAGAGCTCTTCAGAAAAGCAACCTACTTGTTGAGGAGCAAGCTCAGGAGATTGCTCGGCTGAAGATCTTGTTGGTTCTTCAATTGGCATCCAACAAGGTCAAGGACTCTAAAATCTCAGATCTAGAGAGTATTCTAGAGAATGAGAAAATTATAGTATCTAACTTTTCCAAGGTTGATGCTATGAAGAGAAAGGAAGAAAATGGGTGGATCGCCAGAATTATCAATTTATGGAGAAATGGGGAAACGGTATTCCGACCCCCCACTCCAGGCAGGAAGGGTACTCATCATGCCTTCAGGTATGATCACAGGAACAATCGTGGTCACTGCAAGGGTGATCTGTCCTCATGTGGAGACACCCATAGTGCAAGGGCCGTCATGGCCACCCATGAGAGAATACCTAAGGCTCATTCTGAGCCCTTTGTATTCTCGGCCACTGCCCCTACTCGTCATGAATCTGCTGGTATCAACTCTCATAACGCTTCTCTCCACCCAAGGACACAGGAAAGGGAGGTTAGAAGTCATGCTGTAAGTTCTTATGGGGCCTCAGGAAGGGGGCTGACTGAAAGGAAGGCACCACCTCCCAGGCCTCGTGACGCTCGCTACATGCATTCCTTCCACCCTTCCACGTGTCACGGTGGAAGAGGCAATTTTGGGAGCAGATCCAGATCTATCCCGTTTGGACCTAGGCTCATGACTACCTCAGTCACTGGATCAGGTCAGAAACGGAGATACAACATTCACACGTTTTGGTGCTGTGGCAAGGTGGGACACTTTGCCATAGACTGTTGGCACAACCCCTCTGTGTCAAGGGCAAGGGCCTATCCACATCTTCTGGGCAGAGGTAGTCTTCCTGACAGGATTTCCGAGGGAAGGCATTCGAGTGTTTATGCTAACAAGAACCTAGGACCCAATATGTATTGGGTTCCTAAGGTAAGGTAACTCTCTTTTGCAGGGTAGTCTAGGTTCACATAGATATGATGGGAACTAGAAAGAAGATGTTTCAAGACTCATTGGAACAAATATATGGAATAACAGAAGGACTAGTTACAATGGGATACTGTCATTGAACACCTGGTATGCTTTAACCAGTGGGGCTAAATTATAAATCTCATAATCCCAGGTATTTTTGATCAGCTCAAATTCTTGAGTCATATCATATCAACATTTACATGTATATATATGTTTTTATGTGTTCACCTAAGAAAAGGTTAGCACTGAAAACAAATGAACCTTAGATACATTAAGAAAGATTTAATCTGTAAATTCACTGGTAGATTCGAGAACAACCATCTACAGGCATAAATCAGTTCACTGAAATTCAAAGAAGATGCGTCCTTGTAAATCACTAAATGTTACAATTGACATCAAGAAATGTATCGAGAAACCCCGCTCAATAAATTGACATTAAGAAATATATACATATATATAGAATATCTTTAAACCGCCTTAATATCAGAAGATTTCGAGAATCACTAGGTGGACTTTCAAGTGACTCTCGAGAATCCAGCATGCCTCTTAACTCGTTGATTCCTGCTGAAGAATCCCGTCGATTTCGACTTAGACAGACTCCCGCCGATTCCATGTATTTCACATCTCGCACGAAAACCCAGTTAAAACCTTGTTAAACTGGTCGATATCACACAGGAATCCCGCCGACCCTTCATATTCTGTCGGACACTCACCGAAGAAAACCCGCCGAAGGAAACTCGCCGATTCTTCCCCTTCCGTCGACATCCGCAGGAATCCCGCCATTTCTTCTGTTGATATCAAGCAGGCAACTCGTCGATTCTTCCTTTTGTAGATCACTCCTCTCGCGTCCAGGGGGTTCGTCCACAGTCGATCAACCAAAGTCACAATTGTCTTCCGGTTTCCCGTCGTTTCCGTCGATTCTCACCTTCTACGCTCTTGGGTAACCACTTTCTCACCCTTACAGTGACTTACTGTTAGTGTAGCTTCCCTCTTGATTCCAGATTAGGCTTAGTCTTGGGATTTCAGTCTTGCAATGGCTCCAAGGACAACCACCGGCCTGGTCACTGGTTGTGAGTTGGTCGAACAGGGTTCTCTCATGCTTCTTATGAATTCATAAACATCATCATCATGCTTGAAGAGGCTGGACTCTCATTCATACTGGAGCACCCCTGTAAAATCTTGGACAAGGAAGTGATGGAATTCTTCGCGACCGCCAAACTCCGGAATGAAGACTCTCTCATCAAGAGTAAGGTTGCAGGGGCAAAGATCAAGATGTCTGCAAGCAAGCTGACCCAATACTTGCAGCTCACTAGCTCTGCGCACGAGGATTATCTGGAGGAACAGGATAAAACCAGGACATTATTATTCTGTGGACTCTCTCGAGGAACTAGATCGATAAAGCGAAAGGATATGAATGAGGAGGGGAAACTTCTGTTAGACATCATTGGGAAAGTACTCATATGCAAGTCGGGCTCTCATGACCACATCTCTGCGGACATGTTCAAGACCCTTGTGGCAATTGTCTGCAGAAAAAGATTCAACTGGGGGGCATTGCTTTTTGAGAAGATAAAGGACACTCTCAGATCTCCTAGCTTTGGCCGAATCATCAGTCTATATCTCAATCAGTTAAACGGAGATAGGTATGACATGAGTAAAGGAGTTCCACTGCATTACTTGAAGAAAATGGACTCGAGTGTATTTGACAGATGGGATAGACGCATTAGGCAGGCTACCGTGGTAGAACAACAAGAAGTATCTCCAGCCGAGGACGGAACTGTGGCTGATTCCTTAGTAATCCCCAGTGAAATTCCTGATGCACTGACTGCAGGAATTGAGGGGGAGCCTCTACCCGCTTCTGCTAACATCATATCTGGCATCTCTCAGATTGCTAGAGATGCAGTTGCAGATCTACAAGAAGAAAATGAAGCTGTGATGGAAAATGAGGCGGCCGTGAACCTGAATGATCTAGGAGCCGGAGGTGATGTAGAGGCGACTGCTGAGGAAGGTTTGGAAGACGATGCAGCTGAGATTGATTTCATGGATGATGAGGATAAGGAAGAAGGAAATGTGGGACAGGAAGCATTGGAGCCTCAGGACATCACTGAAGTTCCATCTGACAAGCACGCTCCTGAGATCGTTCCTGAGAACATTGGTGCAACAGTGGAGGGGGAGTCCTCTCAGCAGAGAACTTCCGAGAAATCTACTGAGGCTGCAAGTATTCCCCCCTTTGAGACTGTGCTCGTGTCCAGCTCTAGAAGTGCATCTGCTGAATAGTAAGGCCAAGGAATGCCTCAGGATCATCCACTACGAGCTGATCTAGCCAATCACACCGTGAATGTTATTCAAGGTATCGTGGATGAGCTCAAAGCATCTTTTGAGAAAGCTCAAAATAAAATGTTAAAAAGAATTAAGAAATTTGAGAATCTCATGCTAAAGAACGTGGTGGAGATCAATCACAAACTGGACGTGATGGAAAAGAAGTTTGAAGACAAGTATACAGCGGCCGGCCAAGCTGTAACTCTTCTTATGGACGGATTAAAAAGGAACACCGATACTCTCGCAATAGTAAATCAGAATGCTCATGTCGTAGCAAATAACATTCAAAAGTTTGATGGCAATATGGTGACTCTTAACAACAATCAACAAGCCTTGGTTTCCGAGTTCTCCAGGACTACAAAGCACATTGACGAGTCACTGCATTCTTATGCAAAATCCATTGCAGTGGAAGCCAAAAGGGGGAGAAAGAATATACAGCTAAGATGGCCGAGCTTCAAGAAATCATAATCAAAAACTTTGAGCAGTCAAACACATGTTTATGACAGTTGCTGGTGGATGCTCAAACAAGCGTTAGGCGCTAACATCCCTGAAAATCGCGAGGGTACTCCTGCCCCTGAAATTAACCCTGTGGCTGATGAGGGAGCCAGGGCTGAAGAAGCTCCTTTAAGTGAAGCTGATGCTCATAGGGCTGCTAGGGCCACCTCCAAGGCAAAACTGATGGCAATGTTTGACCAGGGAGCCCTAGCAAAAGCCAGGGACAAAAGAAAATCTCAAGAAGGGACATCTAAGGAAACACAAGTTGAAAAGAGAATCAGATTGAAGGAGGAGGAAGTAAGAAACGAAAAGTGGAGTCCGGTATCAAAGAGTATCATCTTGGACACATTCTGGCTACAAGAGAAAGGGGAAATCAATCAGAACGACGTATACAACCAGCATGAGTGGGAGCTGCACAAGACATATGAAGCTAAACGGAACATCTTCTTCAGGACCAACACTGCGGTAGATAAAGCTCCTCCTCCCAGATACTATCCAAAGCCCAAGGAGTACGTTGAAAGGCAAAGAAAGAAGTTTTTGGCTCAGAAACATATGGATGACCTAGCCAAAAATCAATAGACAGAAATTTATAGCTTGTCATTGTTTCATGAACACTTTTATCTTTTCTTATTGTTATATATGATCAATCTTGGGAATCTTTATATATATACATGTATATGAATTTATGATTGCCTCAAGCTTTGATCTGTTTTCCTCTATTTCCGTGTGCCGCATTTTTAAATTCTATATGATGTATATATTATCTGGATGGTGGCATTCATCTTAGCTAGTAGGATTTTGGTTTCGTCAAATAGGGGGAGATTGTTGGGTAATATATCCACAATTACACGGATTTGAGGAAGCCTCCTGTCAAGCTAAGATGAATTCACAATGTATTTGATGAAACCTTTTAAGTTGTGCTTGCAGTTATTCCACGCTAAGTGCACTCCAATGTCAGGGTGCAGTAGGTCAATATACACGGGTATGCACGACGTAATCCCTCGTTGAGCAGATCAGTGTGTTGGCCTACGTGTACCCTCTCTATTGGAGTGTACTTATTTTCAAGTACAGGGCTGTGATCATGCAAGAGCAGACAAGGAGCAAGGATGGGTCAAAGAGCAGTTCATGGGTGGAAAGACGAAAAATCGTCTAAGTATGAATCGACAAGAATCACCAAGTGATTCTCGCCGAATCGTCGAGAATCACTGGCTGATTCTCGCCATCTCTATCCGGCTACATCAAGGCGTTGAAATCTGGCGCTAAGTCATAATCGTCGAGTATCATCAAAGTGATTCGGCGAGAATCACTAATGATTCTCGCCAAATCGTTGAGAATCACCAGCTGATTCTCGCTGACTCGTCGAGAGTCACCTTCGATTCTCACCAAATTTGACTTGGGCAAATTTCTGGATCCCACTGAACCGGATCAAATGTTAAGGCTCTATTTTGAACCGCTTTTAGGGTTTCTTCAGGTGGGACCTATAACGGTCATAAAAGAGCATTCTACTGTATAAATACACGCGTATTTTTGTACAGTAAGGACGGGAAGAAGATTTGAAAAAGCCGAGCCGCCGACGTGACCTAGATCGCGATACCTCTGCCGCCGCCGTCGCCGCTCGTGCTAGTCGATCGCCGGCCATTTGATCGTGGTTTCTACCAGATCTCCCGGCGATAGAAGCTCAGCCATGCATAGCGTCTCACGCGTCTAACCAGAGATCCTTTGTCTCTTGATTTGTTGATAGGGAAAACTTTCCCCGTCCGAATCGATCGAGACGATCGATCCTAGCGTGACCGTTGGAAGACCTTGCTAGCCTTGCTACGAAGTTTGAATCTCCAAAGTACAGCAGCCGCACACCGTTGTCGCCGCCGATCCCGAGAACCAAGGCGCCGCCTTCTTGCCGTCGCCGGTTCCGGGGAGATTCTCTCCAAGTGAGATCTAGGATTGTAGACTCTTCGATTACTTCAAGAACACGTCATCGAACGAAGAGGGACACCTTAGTCTCCAAAAGTAGTTTGTATTTCTTGTACATTCTAGTTCATTTTTGTTGTAAAGGTACGTTGGTTCCGAGTTGTAAGGGTTGGGTGCAACCCGTGTTGTGGGAGTGTTGTCTCCTACGTGTGGAAGGGTTCCTTCCGATAGTGCAAGGATTGGATTTCAATCCTGTTGGTGAAGAGACCGAGTCGTCCCTTGTTAGGAGATACGTCGAAGGGGGAAAGTGGATGTACCCAAATCGGGGAACCACTATAAATAGCTTGTGTACTCTATTTGCTGTGCTGTTTTATTTTCGTGTGCAGGTACAATTTTAATTCCGCAAAAACACTGCACGTCACCTATTCCCCCCCCCCCCCCATAGGTGAAGGTAGTTGACACTAGGTGGACTTTCAAACACAGTCCGCTCAGGCCGCTCCACTAGATGCCCAACTTGCAAGACTTCCATGGCCATACACCATCCAGGCTGCACACCAATCCGCCCAGGCCGCTAACCAGGCCGCCCAGGCCGCTCCTCAAGAACAGCCAGCCACCAAGTCCAAGCCAGGTCACCCAGGCCGCAACCAGCAGTCCGCCTAGGCCGCAGAATCAGACCGCTTAGGACGCTCAGATCGCCTGACCTGCTCGATCGCCCACTTTCACTTCACAAATTTGAACAGAGTCCTACTCCTACCCTCACCATAGGTCGGGGTAGTTTATATTTTGTAACCTTTATTGATGATTTCTCTCGATGTACGTGGGTGTATCTTTTAAAGAATCGCTCCAAATTATTTTCTGTATGGACATCATTCTATAATATGATTAAGAATCAGTTTGATCAATCTATTAAAATCTTTCGCTCTGACAATGCTAAGAAATATCTTAGTAATAATTTCTCTTTTTCAATCTGCAATATGGTGTTATTCATCAAACTAGCTGTGTCTATACCTCACAGTAAAATGTGGTAGCGGAACGTAAAAACCGTCACCTCCTCGATGTCGCTCGCACTCTGATGACACAAATGCAGGTTTGTTGGGTACATTAGAAAATGTGTACCTGATTTGGAGAAGTCTCACCTAACTCAATGATATTGATCAATGTGTATTTGATGTTGTGTTTAGTTTCAATGTTCAGGTTAAGGAAATGCAGAAAAAGTTTCTAAGTACAAGTGTCGACACTTGAGAAGAATTGTGTCGACACTTGGGAAAGGATGTGTCAACACCAGAAGCCAAATTGTGTCGACACACAGGACTTGTGTCGACACACAGAAATTATGTCGACACACAGGACTTATGTCGACACACTCCAGAATTCTGTCGACAACAATTGTGTCGACACATAGGACTTGTGTCGACACACACCAGAATTCTGTCGACATCAACTTTGTCGAGACTAGGAGTTATTGTGTCGATACACAGGACTTGTGTCGACACACTCCACAGAAGCTGTGTCAAGAAGAAAAAGAAGAGTTGTGTCGACATTATGTGAGCTGTGTCGATATCACCAAGAATTGTGTCGACACATGATCTATTTGTGTCGACACATTTGAAGTATTGTCTCGACACTTTGCTGCTGAGTTGAAATTCAATGAATTATCAGATGTCATGACTAGAGACTTAACAACTGTCACAACGAACAAAGCAGTTGCATCTGTTAGAGATGTCAGAAGGCCGTTAGGAACCGGATCAGCCGGTAACCTCAGATGGAGTCTATATAAAGACATGTTCTATTATCAAAAAAGAAGAACTAAGAAGAAGAGAAGTTTTCATTCAGAAATCAACAAGTCTCTAAGGGCAGATCCTGAACAAGTCTGCAAGAAGAATTCAGAGCCACATCTGAATAGAAGAAGGAAGCTGGATTGAAGATCATCTCCATTTTCACAAGAAGATCAACCTTACTTTGTTTAAATTCAAGAAGTTTTGAAGAAGCTAAGATAGGTTGAATCTAAAGTTATCAGATCTATCAAGAACTGGTCAAGAAACCTTCTACCCATTCTCTCTCTACCTGGGTGAAGGAATTATTCTTTTACAATCAATTTTCTCCGTAGGATCTTGTATAGATCTGAGTGTAGGAGAGTTATCTCTCTGAGTTGTAAGCCTAAATCTATAAAGGTTGAGGTAGGGCTGAGTGCCTGAGGTAGGGGATTAATTTATCTGAGTTGTAGGCCAGGTGAAAGGGGCTGAGGTAAGGCTAGATTTCCTAAGTCATAGGAGTGTGGACTCACTCTGAGGTAGGATTCTCTGGAAGAATCTGAGTTGTAGCACTTGGTGATGTGTGAGCTATAGGAACCTTTCAGGGTTCTGAGTTGTAAGATCTGAGGATCTGAGAAGGAAGAAGGAAGTTAGGCCGAATCTAGTATACTGTTAGATAGGCGAAGGGGGAAAGTGGATGTACCCATCTCTTGGGGAACCACTATAAATCTGTATGCAATCTGTGTTGGCTATGTTTGTTTTTATGTTGTGCTGAGATAGTTGATGCTTAGATTAATTTCAAGCAAAATATACTGTCTGCCTTAATAAAAAGGAATTGAACCTATTCACCCCCTCTAGCTGTTTAGGTTATCTTGAAACCAATTTTTTCAAGTGGTATCAAAGCGAGGTTACTCAACATTAGACTTAATAGTCTGAGATGATCTATAAGGCAGTTATCAGTTAGACAAAAAGGGTTCAGGTGAGAATCAGAAGGAACTTGGATCCATGAAACTTCCTATCTGAAGGAAAGAAAACTTTGGCATATGGAAGGAGAGGGTCAGATTGTTCATGGAAGCATCTGATCCAAGAATTTATATCACAGTTCTAGAGGGGCCATTTATTCCTATGAACATATCAGTTTTTGATGCTAACATCAAGACTCCAAAAAGTTATTCAGAAATGACTAAGGAAGAGATCATCCTAGCAATCTTAGACAAGAGGGCACAAAACATAATTGTGAGTGCCATAGATGACTCTACATTTCAGAATCTGGTCCATTGCAAAACCTCCATGGAGATGTGAGACACATTGATTGTCTACATGGAGGGGATAAAAGAAGTGAGAGAGGATAGGAAGTCTATGTTAAATCAAGAATATGAAAGCTTTAGACAAGCTAAGACAGATAGCACAGCTGAATACTATAAGAAATTCTTCAGAATTGTAAATGATCTAAAGACCTATGGAAGAGTCTTTAGCACTTATGAATTAAATGACAAGTTTCTCAGATCACTAACCAAGGACTGGGATACTAAAATATGTACCATCAGAGAGGTGGCCAGGCTTGCCAATACACCTCCACCAACCTTATTTGGAAAATTGTTATCCTATGTGATGCAACTCACTGCCAGAAAGGAGGAGGAGAAAAGCAATAGGTCATCTTGTCAGGTTATAGAAAAGGAAATGTTTACTATCTCAACTTTGATTGTGAGAATAAGAACTCTACTATTTGTTTAGTTGTAGATGAGAAAGCTTCTCATTGTGTCAAATGGCATAAGAGGCTGGCTCTCCTGAACTATAAGTCAATAGGCCAACTATATAGTATGAAGTTAGTGAGGAATGGTCCTCAATTCAAGTGTATCAGGGAGGGTGTATGTTCAACTTGTCAAAAAGACAAATAGATCAAAACCTCCTTACATACTCTTGATATCAAAGATTCTGTAAGGTGTTTGTACCTCCTGCATATGGATCTATTTGGTCCTATGCCAGTTCATAGTCTAGGTAGGAAAGTCTACACACTTGTGGTTGTAGATGACTATTCTAGATTTACATGGGTTTTCTTCCTGAGGCAGAAATCTGAAACCCCTACAGTCTTCCACAATTTTGTTAGGCAAATTCAGAATGAACTTAACAATTCAGTGGTCAAAATTAAAAGTGACCATGAGACTGAATTTCATTCTGAATGCATGACAAGATTTTGTGAAGAACTAGGGATTTATCAAGAGTTCTCCTCACCTAGAACTCCCCAGCAAAATGGTATTGCTAAAAGAAAGAATAGGACTCTTATTGAGGCCGGTAGAACTCTATTAAGTGGCACTTCTCTCCCAGAATATTTTTGGGATGAGGCAGTAATTACTGCATGTCATGTTCTCAATAGGGCTTCCATCACCAAAAGCCACAAGAAGACACCCTATGAGATTATGAAAGCCAGAAAACCAAATTTAGCCTATTTTAGAATCTTCGGTAGCAAGTGTTATGTTCTTAACAATGGCAAGCACTATTTAACTAAGTTTGCTGCCAAATCCCAAGAAGGGATATTTGTTGGGTACAACAATAGCAGTGGGCATACAGAGTCTATAACTTCACTACTCAAGTTGTAGAAGAATCAGTTCATGTAGTTTTTGATGAAACTAAACTAATCAAATGTGAGCTATCTAGTACTTCTTGTATCTCTATAGGTTGAAGGAAAAGATGGACAAGCTAACCATTAGTGAAGAGCAACCTGCAAGGCAGGATGAAGAAAATGATGGATGCTGTCCAGGAGGAGTACAACACCCACAAGCTGACGAAGTGGACAATGAAGTATAGCATGGTGAGGTGATTGGAGAAAATCAAGGAGTAGATAGATTGCTTCCAGCAATAAGACATCTAAAGGATCATCCAGCACACCAAATTATTGGTGATCCAAGTCATGGTGTTCAGACAAGGAGCAAGAACATGAACATAGTCCTTTGCTCAAGTTTCTTGTCCCAGATGGAACCCAAGAAATTTGAAGAAGCCATACAAGACCCAAATTGGATTCATGCCATGCAGGAAGAGCTGAATCAATTCAAAAGAGGCAAAGTCTGGAAATTGGTTCCTAAACAAAAGAATCACAATGTCATAGGAACTAAGTGGATCTACTGTAACAAATTTGATGAAAGTGGCATTATAGTTAAGAACAAAGCAAGACTGGTGGCAAAGGGATACAGACACGAAGAAGGAATAGATTTTGACCAGACATTTGCCCCAGTGGCACAGTTGGAAGCAATAAGGTTGTTCCTTGCCTTTGCAGCTTATCAAGGGTTCAAAGTTTTTCAGATGGATGTAAAGTCAGCATTTCTGAATGGTAACTTAAAAGAGGAAGTTTATGTTGAACAACCCTCAGGTTTTGTAGATCCTCTCTATCCTAATTATGTATATAGGCTTAAGAAAGCACTATATGGTTTGAAATAAGCCCCTAGGGCTTGGTATGAAACATTGTCTACATTTCTCATTGAGAACAAATTCTCAAGGGGGAAAATAGACAAAACTCTATTCCCAAGGGAATCAGAAGGCAAGATCATCCTAGTCCAGATATATGTTGATGACATTATCTTTGGATCAACAGAAAACAACCTTTATAGAAAGTTTGCTAAACTTATGCAAGAGAAATTTGAGATGAGCAGCATGGGTGAGCTGAAATTCTTCTTCTGACTCCAAGTTAGACAGACTGATGATGGCTTGTCCATATCCCAGTCTAAGTTCACCAAGGAGTTGATTAAGAAATATGGTATGGAGTCAGCCTCCACCATGAGAACTCCAATGGGGTCAAGTATTCCTATAAGCAAAGATAATACAGGGAAACCTGTAGATGAGTCTTTGTATAGAGGGATAATTGGCTCCCTTTTATACTTAACTGCTAGTAGACCAGATATCATGTATGCTACATGTGTCTGTGCTAGGTATCAAGCATGCCCAATAAAATCTCATTATACTGCATTCAAAAGAATTTTTAGATATCTTAAGGGAACACCAAATCTTGGCCTTGGGTACCCTAAGAATAGAGATTTTCTACTAACTGCTTATTCAGATGCAGACTTTGCAGGATGCAAAGAAGACAGGAAAAGTACAACTGGCACATGTCAGTTCCTAGGTGGAAGATTGGTTTCATGGAGCAGCAAAAAGCAGAAAAGTGTGGCTATATCCACTGCTTAGTCTGAATATGTAGCTATAGGTAGTTGTTGTGCTCAGCTGTTATGGATACAACATCAGCTTGAAGATTATGGAATCCAGGTAAGTAGAACTCCATTATTTTGTGATTCTACTAGTGTCATTTCTATTGCTAAAAATCCTGTTTCTCATAGCAGAACTAAGAACATAGAAATAAGATTTCATTTTCTTAGAGATCATGTTGAAAAGGAAGACATAAGTTTAGAATTTGTCAATACTAATTTTCAAACCGCTGACATGTTCACCAAACCACTGGATAAAACTAAATTAAATTATTTTAAAATTGAATTAGGCATGTTAAACGTGGAATTAGAATGACAAATTTGACTAAGTAAATTTGTGTCGACACATAAAGACATCTGTGTCGACACTTAATAGTTGGTGTCGATGTAAAAGGAAAATTCTATCGATACATCAAGAAGATTGTGTCGACACTTAGAATTTGGAGTCGACATATAGCTTACCTGAAACATAGATATTGGTGTTGACACATACAGTCGTCTGTATCGACACGCAGACAGTAGTGTAGACTCTTAAGATTCTTTGTGTCGACACATCGCAGATTGTGTCGACACATCGCAGATTGTGTCGACACATAATATTTTAATACCTTTCCATTCTCTGTCGAGACTTTAATAGTCTGTGTCGACACAATAAGCTTATTTCAACCAGCCTTTTGACCTTCTGTATTTAGAAACATATAAATAGGTCAAAGCAAAACCCTGTCGACTACACTCTCAAAATTCTCGAGACCAACCCTTTGTGTCGACAAACCTTCATCTCTCTTCTCCTCACTCTCTCATTCCAAATGGTGCCAAAGCTAGAAGAGAACATCAACGAGGGCTATGAACTAGTTTGCCATGCGTTTGAGACTACCACGCCAGAAATGAAAGCCATAATTACCATAATCACAGAAAATGGATTGCAATACTTAGTCTCAGAACTACCAAGATATGGAAGAAGGAGGTTCTTGAATTCTATACAAAGGCATCACTGGATTCAAAGGGCATAAAAATAAAGTCATCGGTTCAAGGAACCAAGGTCAAACTCACCCAGAAGAGTTTGAGTAAGACATTTCAACTTCCCAGGATTAAAGAAGACGCTGAAATAGTATATTCCATGATAAGAGAAGCTCTCCAATGGTGTGGAATGGATCCCACTACCAAGATTGGATCTTCTATGAATAGGAAGGGAATGAATCCCCAAGGCAAGTTTCTTTCTGAAATTGTAGGGAAAGTTATTCTGTGCAAATCCGGAGGACATGATAGGATTTCATCCTATATGTTCAATCTAATGACCAGAGTGATATTCAAGGTGAAAATAAATTGGTCTGCTGTTATATTTGACAAGATCAAAGAAGGAATCAAGAAACCTAATCTGGGCAGATTACTAAGCCTATTTTTGGCTGAGAATATACCTGAAGTGATAAATCAATATGCAGGTTCTAAGATTAATCACATGAGAAGAATTGACTTAAGGATACTGTCCAGATGAGATAGGGTTCTGACCAAAGATGTTTCTACCCCTCAAAAATAATCAAAGAAGATTCATAAAAAGAAGAAAACTGCCTCTAAGACCACTGAATCTTCCAGTGATTAAGAAGAAATGGTTATTTTCAGCTCAGATGAAGGAGCAGAAAGGACTAGCAAATCTCCTACTCAAGAACCTGTAACTGATAGTCAGATGTAGGGGGAGCAGATTCCTGCCACCAACATCTTAGTGGATCAGATACAGGAAGAGCCTCATCAAGGGGGATCTCATGAGCTTTCTCCAGTTCCAGCTCAACCACTGCCATCACGTTCAAAGTAAGCTCATGTGCAAAAGCTAATTGACCACACAGCTGAATTGGATAGTGAAGCAGAAACTCAATCAATACTTGAGGTACTACAAGACATAAATCATGATGCTATAGATACTGCAAATGATGCACAGGATGTGCATATGACTAATATTGATAAAAATAACGAAGAGAATGTCCTTGAGGATGACATTACCATGGAAGAACCTTTTGAAGTTGAAGGAGGACAATCTGCTGAGCAAGAGCAAGTTATTCCTCCAGTTCAAATAAACCAAGAAGTAACATTAGAAGAGTTTTTTCTTGATTTGATAGGAGTAAGGACTGAGAGGGAGCATACAAGAATTGAGTAATAGATGTCTATCATTGCCTCAAGTCCAAAAGACACTGTGGATATAGCAAGTTCATCTGATTCTTCTGAACATGAAGAAGCCTCCAGGGCTAAGAAGAGAAAAATTATGGAGCTCAGTAAAAGGAGCTCAAGCTATAAGAAAGCCTTGTAGGCTGTTCCACAAACACCAGCTCCAGCAGTAGACTTCAGTTCACTTCTGGTGCAACATTAAGTAAAGATGGATGAACAAAGAAAAGCCCTTGAAAAATATGTTGATGAGAGCAATAAATAATTGCAATTTCAACTGGCCCAAAATATTAAATCTATCAGATTTGAAGTGAATTTACATAAAAAGGAAATGACAGATTGCTTCCATAAGGGAGGTAATGCTGTAGTCTATTTAGCCAAGCAACAAGTGGAATCCAAAACTCAAATAGATGACATAGCAGTGAAACAAGACTATGTTCTGGAAAACCAAATAAGAATGAATGATAATCTCATAGAGACACAATGTTATTGTAACATAACTTCTGAATAAAGCCACTGCTTTGACAGACCATCTTGTTAAAGAAAAGTCCGAGTTTGATAAATAACTCAAAGCAAATTTGACTGATGTTAGCACTGCTATCCAAGCTTCTCAAAAGGTAATTGCTGATCAGCTGCTGAAGTTTAGATAATTCTACAAAGAAGGCACAAATTATTTAGCTAATCAGATTAGATTTTAAAAGGATGATCTACGAGACCATGTTGGACGAGAAGTCATAAAGGTGGAGAGAGTGTTAGTCAATGCAGACTCTGAATATGCTAAATGGATAACTAATTCTTTCAGAGCAACTCTTGGTTATCCACCCCTGTGTGATGATGATAACACTGCTGAATCAGGTATTCAACCGGCTTCACATGAAAGGGTTCAGCAGGAAGTAGCTCAAATTATTTATCCCCCTGCTGATTTTGAAGGAATTCAATATGCTGTTCAACAGATGTATAGTCCTCCATAGGAGGTACAGAATGCTATTATTGAGATGGTTGATATGCCTGAAGATGTCTTAAAAAGAGAGCAAGAAGGTCAACTTTCTAAGAAACGGTTTATAGAGCTGACATAATTAAAGCCTGATTTTGAAAGATGGAGTCCCACCTCCAGAAATATTATTCTCACTGTCTGGCAAGCTGTTAAAGACAACATGCTTGATAGGGGCAGGTGGTACTCGGAATAAGAATGGAGCAAGTATCAGAAGAGGCAAGATGCTATTTATCAATTCAGAAGAGATATCAAAACTGGAAAAATACCTGCTACCTATGTGGAGCTAAGCAAGTAATTTCCAAAGCCTTTTCATTATTTTGAAAGGTAAAAGGTCAAGGCTGAAGAGCTGAAGAAAAAGTATCTTAAAGGGAAAAAGCCGGCTGAAGACACTGAAGGTAATGTACAAGCAAGGATTCAGTCTGCCAAAGGCATTGTCATCAAGGAGCCTGATCAGTCCTAGAATAGATTGACTAGATTTTAGAACTATGTAATCTTTTGTTTTAAAATCTATGTAATCTATTATTCAAAAACTTCTTGTAGTTCAACAAAACATTGATTCATGTTCACTATATTTTATCATATTTTGTGATGAAATAATATGCTGGTTTTATTTATGAGTTACCTTGTATAAATAATTCTTTTATACATCATAATCTGTGTTTTATTATAAAGTGATGTATATCATTTACTAAGGGTTATGACTTCTCCAAATAAGGGGAGATTGTTGGGTACATTGGAAAATGTGTACCTGATTTGGAGAAGTCTCACCTAACTCAATGATATTCATCAATGTGTATTTTATGTTATGCTGAGTTTCAACGTGCAGGTTAAGGAAATGCAGAAAACGTTTCTAAGTACAAGTGTCGACACATGAGAAGAATTGTGTCGACAGTTGGGAAAGGCAGTGTCGACACCAGAAGCCAGATTGTGTCGACACACAGGACTTGTGTAGACACACTCCAGAATTATATCGACAACAATTGTGTCGACACACAGGACTTGTGTCGACACACACCAGAATTCTGTCGACATCAACTTTGTTGAGACTATGAGTTATTGTGTCGACACACATGACTTGTGTCAACACACTCCACATAAGCTGTGTCAAGAAAAAAAGAAGAGCTGTGTCGACATTATGTGAGCTGTGTCGACATCACCAAGAATTATGTTGACACATGATCTATTTATGTCCACAGATTTGAAGTATTGTCTCGACACTTTGCTGCTGTGTTGAAATTCAATAAAGTATCAGATGTGATGACTAGAGACTTGACAGTTATCACAACCAACAAAGAAGTTGCATCTGTCAGAGCTGTCAGAAGGCCGTTAGGAACCGAATCAACCGGTAACCTTGGATGGAGTCTATATAACGACATGTTCTATCATCAAAAAGGAAAAACTAAGAAGAAGAGAAGTCTTCATTCAGAAATCAACAAGTCTCTAAGGGCAGTTCCTGAACAAGTCTGCAAGAAGAATTCAGAGACACATCTGAATAGAAGAAGGAAGCTGGACTGAAGATCATCTCCAACTTTACAAGAAGATCAACCTTACTTTGTTTAAATTCAAGAAGCTTTGAAGAAGCTAATATAGGTTGAATCTAAAGTTATCAGATCTATCAAGAACTGATCAAGAAACCTTCTACCCATTCTCTCTCTACCTGGGTGAAGGAATTATTCTTTTACAATCAATTTTCTCTGTAGGATCTTGTATAGATCTGAGTGTAGGAGAGTTATCTCTTTGAGTTGTAAGCCAAAATATATAAAGGCTGAGGTAGGGCTGAGTGCCCGAGGTAGGGGATTAATTTCTCTGAGTTGTAGGCCTGGTGAAAGAGGCTGAGGTAGGGCTGGATTGCCTGAGTTGTCGGAGTGTTGACTCACTCTGAGGTAGGATTCTCTGGAAGAATCTGAGTTGTAGCACTTGGTGAAGTTTGAGCTGTAGAAACCTTTCAGGGTTCTGAGTTGTAAGATCTGAGGATCTGAGAAGGAAGAAGAAAGTTAGGCCGAATCTAGTATACTGCTAGATAGGCGAAGGGGGAAAGTGGATTTACCCATCTCTTGGGGAACCACTATAAATCTGTGTGCAATCTGTGTTGGCTATGTTTGTTTTTATGCTGTGCTGAGATAGTTGATGCTTAGATTAATTGCAGGTAAAATATACTGTCTGCCTTAATAAAAAGGATTTGAACCTATTCAGCCCCCCTAGGTGTTTAGGTTATCTTGAAACCAATTCTTTCAAGGTTCCTCGCTCATATTTGGGCTACACCGTTCTCATCTCCTGGTATCTCATTAATCGAATTCCTTCCACGGTTCTCCATGGTCAAACCCTATTCTCCATTCTCTATCCGGGCAAGGATCTGTTTCCTCTCCCTCTGTGTGTCTTTTGGTGCACGTCTTTTGTGCACGCTGCTTCCGCCACTCATGATAAACTCGCCCCACGTGCCACCAAGTGTGTCTTTTTGGGTTACTTTACTACTCAGAAAGGCTATTGTTGCTTTGACCCAGTTCTTCGTAAATAATGCGTATCCACAGATTTGACCTTCTTCGAGAATGCATCCTATTTCTCTTCTGATTCCTCTCCCTCTCCAGATATTTCTGCCACTCCTACCTTCCCCACCACCAGATCTACTCCCATCAAGCTTTCTCCAATATCGTCTCCACCGTCTCCTCCTTCTCTCTCTCCCTCTCCACCGCTGCTCTTTCCCTCCTCTTCATAGCTGTCTCTCTCCTCTCCCGTGACAGCTCTCTCCGCCACGGATGCTCCGGTAACTGAGGAATACGCCAACCTAGATCTTACCATTGCTCTTCACAAAGGGTGTAGACGTGTACCCAGCACCCGCAGGCTGCTGTTGTTTCATATGATCATCTCACTCCTTCTTGCAAGGCATTTGCATTGGCTATCTCTGCGACTGCCACTCCCCGTACCTACCAGGAAACTCTTGCTATTCCTCATTGGAAGGCGCCATGGATGAGAAAATTCTACCCTCACTGAACGGGGTACCTGGACCCTTATCCCCCCCCCTTTGGGTACTGATGTGGTTGGCTGGCGCTGGGTAATTGTTGAAAAGTTCTGTCCGAATGGCAACGTGGATCGCTACAAGGCCCTCCTGGTTGCCAAAGGCTTCACTCAGACCTTTGGTGTTGATTACTTTGACACCTTCTCTCTTGTTGCTCGTCTTACCACCATTCGGGTCCTCCTCTCTGTGGCTGTCAATAGGGATTGGACCATTTCACAGCTGGATGTTAAGAATTCCTTTCTCTATGGTGATCTTCAGGAAAATGTTTTCATAGAGCAACCTCCTAGGTATGTAGCTTAGGGGGAGACACGAGTATGACAGCTGAAGAAGGCTATGTATGGCCTAAAGCAAAACCATCGGGCTTGGTTTGACAAGTTTAGCGGCATTATTGCGACCATTGGTTTTGCTAGAAGTTCAGCCGATCACTCCTTGTTCATTCGCAAAACCTCCTTGGGTATGGTGGTTCTTGCGGTATATGTGGATGACATTCTTCTTACTGGCAATGACCAGGCTGGGGTATCTTTGACAAAGAAACACCTCCATCAACACATGGTCACAAAGGATATGGGCTCCCCAAAATACTTTCTGGGGATTGAAATCTCTAGGAAGCATAATTCCATGGTCCTTTCCCAACATAAGTATGCTCTTGATCTACTAAAAGAGGCAGGGTTGACTGGTGCTATAACTTCCTGATGTCCCATGGCTGCTGGAGAGGACAAAACTTAGACAAATGTCTTGCCTCTTCTATCTGATCTTATGAGGTACCGACATCTGGTATGCAAACTCATTTATCTCTCGGTAATCAGACCCGACATTTCCTATGTTGTGGGCAAGGTAAGCCAATTCATGCAAGCTCCTATGGAGTGTCATCTACAATCTGACCCAAGGATATTGGAGTATGTCAAAGCAGCACCAGGGAAAGGACTTCCTTTTTCAGAAGAATAGCCACTTGAGGGTTGAAGCATACTCAGATTCGAGCTATGCTGATGACAAGGTGACCGCAAGTCAACATCAGGTTTTTGCACATTTGTTGGAGGAAATCCTGTGAGTTGGAAAATCAAGAAACAGTCCATAGTCATTAGGTCTAGTGTAGAAGCAGAATATCATAGTATGGCATCGACCACATGTGAGTTGAAGTGGTTACGAGCTCTTATGCTTGACTTAGGAGATGTCTACAACTATCATCTTCCTATATTTTGCAACAACAAGGCCGCGATATACATATCCAAAAATCTGGTCTTTCATTAGAGAAAAAAACACATAGAAGTCGACTGTCATTTTATTCGGGAAGAGATCTTGAAGAAAGAGATTTGTACTCCGTTCGTCACTTCTTACAACGAGTTGACAGATATCTTCACCAAGCCGGTGTCCGTTTCCTTTTTCCATATTTGCGACAAGCTGGGCATGATTGATATATATGCTCCAGCTTGAGGGGGAGTGTTGCGGTATGGAGGTCGGGCGGCCTATTGTAGTTCGGAGGTCGGGCCGTCTGGCAGTTTGTCTCAGCAGCTTATCTGCCAACTTGTTGTTGTTTGAAGGTCCGGTGGTCTGGTGGTTTGTCTTTGGCGACTTTCAGACCGACGGTCTAGCGGTCTCCTATGGCGGCTTGTTCTTTGTCACGCTTATTCTCTCCTTCAGGTGGATGTCAAGCAGTTAGTCTACTCATCTAACCGCATGACTTGTTCGATTTGTTTATTTGTAAAGCCGCACATACTTGTAATTTTTTAGTCCCACATTGCTTATTTGTAATCTCTCTCATCTCCTCCATTCTATAAATGGGAGACTATACTTTTGTAATATAGTCCTTTTTTGGATAATAAAATTTCTTGCTCCAAATTTTCGATCTGTTTGTTTTTTGTTCGCACAATAATGAAGCAAATTCGTCTGGACGGTGGTAACGTACCGCTGCTGGTAGCTTCCATCGTTGCACTTGCAGGGTCAGAGACTTGTGACGTTGCACTCATGTAAGGCCAGAGACCCGTATCGTTAACCTCACGTAGGGTCGGAGGCCCGTGCCATCGGGATTGGTCATTGGGGCGAAACCCCATGTTTGTCACTCGTAATGTAATGTCACCCAAAGTACACAAAGAATCGGGCAGTGTGGGTTGAGAGAATTGACCGCACATAACTGCGCGATGGTATTCACCGATATCGAGGAGGAAAAACCTTGCGATCTCCAGGGTATCACCCCTTGCGACTCCTTTGGCAGACTGTCGGATTGTCTTCTGAGAGGTTGCCCGACCTCATGTTGAACACCATTATACACACGTCACTGCCCGGAGAGTGTCTGTGAGCACCCGGACTAACAGCCTGGTTGCTTTGTTTCTGGTGGCATCTTTTGTTATCTCCTGGTGTACAATCTGGGTTTAACACTAAAGATATTTTGAACTAAGCAAGAGTCCCCATGTCATCCTGGTAATTAGTTTTGTTTCTTAGGAGATGTGATGGTAATTGAAAGAACACATAGAAATCTATGGAGACAAAACTTGAGAAATTCAAGATGCCCTAAGAAGTATGGAAGCACAAGCAGGAGAAATAAATGGCTACCATGTTCTTACGTGGATAGACTAGGGAAATTATTGTTATGGAGATGAGCTAGGATGTCGTAGATGTTGATGCGCGGAAACGACACCGAGGGCACAGCTATCACCGAGGGGGTGTTTGGCCTCACAGGCTAGGTGAGGAGGAAGGAGAAGGTTGCGGGAGGAAGGGAGAGGCTTGAGAGAAGAGGCGAGCCTTGATCAATAGAGAGGGTTGATCAAGAGAGGAAGAGGAGGGAGACCAGGTGCGGTCGAGCAGACAGTAACCGCAACGGTTGCACTTACAGGTTGACTGCCGAGAAGAGCTGAGCTGAGCGGAGGGCGAGGCTGGCAGTGCAGAGGAGCAAGGCTTGCTGAGCAGAGGAGCAAGACTTGCTGAGCAGAGGAGCAAGCCTTGCTGAGCAGAGGAGCAAGTCTTGCTGAGCATAGGAGCAAGGCTTGCTGAGTAGAGGAGCAAGGCTTGCTGAGCAGAGGAGCAAGGCTTGCTGAGCAGAGGATCAAGACTTGCTGAGCAGAGGAGCAAGACTTGCTGAGCAGAGAAGAGAAGAGGGGGCCGCTAGCAGCGGCAACAACACACTTCGCCCGTCGCGACCTAAATGCCACTCCTGCGACGGGCTTTCCTTTGATTAATAGCTAGAGATTACAAGCTTACAAGTACACCTTCACAACAAAATCACTAAAGGGGTACAGGGAGAAGCTGGCGGATAAAGGAGAAGAAATTGAAAGAAAGCAGAGAGGAGAAGCTGCCAGGGACTAAGTAAAAGAGTCTGCCAGCTGCTGGAGGACTGGGAAACTGAGTCTGCAGAGTCTGCTGGCAAGCTGCTGAAGAGCTGTGGAGGACTGCGCGAACAGGAAACTGAGTCCGCAGGGCTTACTGGAAAGGTGATGACGGACTGCGCGGACTGGAAAACGGAGTCCGCAGGGGCTGCTGGCAAGACTTGTCTCCACCTCTAGGATCCCTGAATGAGAGGCTTCAGGGGGTATTTATAGGCCCAGGGAAGTTCTTGAAGAAGCGGGGCCCAGTGACATCAGCATGATAACCTGCGCGGACTCCGCGGGCTGGCAATTTGCGTCCGCCATTATTGAGTGATGCAGCAGGCTGCAGGAGGCCCTGGAGAGAACTGGAGGCCGCCCCCTTGCGGGCGGCCTGGGCGGACTCCGGGAGGAGTCCGCCCGGCAGGCCGGAGGCCGCCCCCTAGCGGGCGGCCTGGGCGGACTCCGGGTGGAGTCCGCCCGGCGGACCGGAGGCCACCCCCTAGCGGGCGGCCTGGGCGGACTCCGGGTGGAGTCCGCCCGGCGGATGCCGGGGCCGCCCCCTAGCGGGCAGCCAGGGCGGACTCCGGGTGGAGTCTGCCTGGCGGATGCCGGGGCCGCCCCCTACCGGGCGGCCTGGGCGGACTCCGGGAGGAGTCCGCCCGGCGGATGCCGGGGCCGCCCCCTAGCGGGCGGCCAGGGCGGACTCCGGGTGGAGCCCGCTCGGCGGATGCAGGGGCCGCCCCCTAGCGGGCGGACTGGGCGGACTCTGGGAGGAGTCCGCCCGGCGGATGCCGGGGCCATCCCCTAGCGGGCGGCCAGGGCGGACTCCAGGTGGAGTCCGCCCGGCGGATGCCGGGGCCGCCCCCTAGCGGGCGGCCTGGGCGGACTCCGGGAGGAGTCCGACCCGGCGGATGCTGGGTCCGCCCCCTAGCGGGAGGCCAGGGCGGACTCCGGGTAGAGTCCGCCCGGCGGATGCCGGGGCCGCCCACTAGCGGGCGGCCTGGGCGGACTCCGGGAGGAGTCCGCCCGGCGGATGCCAGGGCCACCCCCTAGCGGGCGGCCAGGGCGGACTCCGGGTGGAGTCCGCCCGGCGGATGCTGGGGCCGCCCCCTAGCGGGCGGCCTGGGCGGACTCCGGGGGGAGTCCGCCGGCGGATGCCGGGGCCGCCCCCTAGCGGGCGGCCTGGGCGGACTCCGGGTGGAGTCCGCCCGGTGGATGCCGGGGCCGCCCCCTAGCGGGCGCCCTGGGCGGACTCCAGGTGGAGTCCGCCCGGCTGGCGGGCAGAGGCCGCCCCAAGTGGGCGGCCTGGGCGGACGGCGGCAGGAGGTCACCGCCCCTCGGGCAGCAGGGAGGTCGCCCCTGGTGGGCGGCCTCGACGGACGGCGGGCAGGAGACCGCCGCCCCTTCGGCTGACTAGGAGGTCGCTCCTGGTGGTGCTGTTGGCCGACTCCTGCAAGGAAAAGCACTGTATGATTGGCAGACCTAACCGCATGTCCCGCTAGGGTGAGCCATGGTAATAGCCCACCATCCCGCAGGGCACGCGGTTGCAAAGAGACCTAGGCGAACAGGGAAAACTGTCCGCCTATGCTGGGACTTGTCGCGATCGAAAGGGAGAATCTAAGGGTCGTGACTAGCCAGCTGGCCACCTTGGGAAGGATCGCCGATTTCTGGGTTAACATAATCCCCGTACTTTTTTAAGTTCTGAAGGGAACCTCGAAAAAGTTGGAGACCCACGAAAATCGTGATCCACCCCAAAGGAAAGTGAAAGGGAGGCAAGGAGAGATAGAACCTGAAGTCTCTCCTTACAAGCTTGGTGTTTCCTGTCTATTTTCCTGCAAGAGGAAAATTAAGGGTAAGCACGTATGGGTGGCACATCGAGTGTGTACCTGAGTTTGTTTTTGCAAAACGAAGAAAGCGTGTCTTCCGTTAAGTTCTGCAAAACAAAAGTGAGGGAAAACAGAAAGGTATAATAACTTGCAAGTACCTGATAGAGGCTTGCAAGCACCTGTTATTCTCTGCAACAAGAGAAGGTAAAAGAGTATACAAGGACAGAAAAAATGAGTTACAAGTACCTGGAAGGAACTTGCAAATCTTTGGTGGTCTCTGCAAGAGAAGAGTTAAGAGTACTCCTAGTGCATGAAAGTAACTTGCAAGTACCTGAATGGAGCATGCAAGTGTCGGTGACCTCTGCAAGAAGAGAGTTAGAGGCAGATATTGTATATAAAGATAAGCTGGAAGTACCTGAATATGGCTTGCAGACGTCTACTAACCACTGCAAAGTGAAGAGTGATCAGTAGATATAAAATAATGATTTAAACTGCAAGTACCTGAATGAGGTTTGCAGGTGTCCGTCGTTCTCTACAAAGAGAAAAGTTAGAAGCAGACAATATGCATATGAAAGGAGCTTGCAAGTACCTATGGAGAGGGCTTGCAAGGGTTTGCTAACCTCTGTGAGGAGAGAGATTAGAAGCAAACAAGACGCGAGGATAACCGCACCAGAATCATACCAAAACTGTTGATATGATTCGATTAATGATTGTTGCCATTAGATTTTGACAAGAATAATGAGTAGCTCTGTGAATCTCCATATGATAGAGCTTGAGCAAGCAAAGTATATGAGATGAGCATAAGCAAAGTGATTGCTGAAAATCTTTTTGAGATAACCCATGAAGGTTGATGAGATAGGGTCGATATGACCAAGTAGCAAGAGAAATGCCCGATGAATATTATCACGAAGTCCAGATTAATGAATCGAGCGCTAGCTGTTGACATGGCTGGGTGGACATGATCAAAATGAAATCCAGAATCCTTTTGGTAGGTTGGATTAACCTGTTCACCTGTGAAATGAGGGAAGAGATAAAAGGAGGTCTACTCCCGGAATGATTAAAGAGGGTTGAATGCTACCACAGGTGTTCCCCGTGGGCCTTATGCATCACTTGCCCGAAAAATCATCCCGAGTATAGTCCTATTCAAAGCGGGCTGGCCGCGCATCCTCAAGGAGGGGGAAAAAGAAAAGGAGGTCCATATTCAGAATGACTAAAGAGGGTTGAATGCTGCCACAGGTGTTCCCCGTGGGCCTTATGCATCACTGGCCTGAGAAAATCATTCCGAGTATGGTCCTGCTCAAAGCGGGCTGGCCGCGCATCCTCAAGGAGGGCACAAAAGAGAAAAGCAAGGGAAAGGTCCTGAGAAGGACCGCTAGAAGGAACGCTCTCTTGCCTTGGGTACAAGCATCACTGATCAACGAGACGGGTTGCGCCAAGAGGCCTAGCTTGTCTGTGTATTGATTAGTGGAGTTGCGAACCCGAGAAGGCACGGATCGAGGATACCGGAGACTGCTTCATCCACCACAGTTGAAGGATGATCAAAGAGACAAGGCTACGCTTGATCGCCATTGCTTGTCCAGCGAAGATCATCCTAACCGTAATGTATCTTATAAGACGCACAGTAGAGCTAACACATGGGACTCCCCTAGCACACACTCTGTGTCAGATGCCGGCTAGGATCCTATGTCTGAAGCCCATTCCCGTGATTGAACTGCTCCCACTGCACACATGGGTATACTCCCGCCATATGTGTTCGTAGCGGTTGTGCAAGAACAAACTACAGAGGGAACGTTTCAGACTCGGCGAAATCTCATTGGTGTAACGATCCTAAGAGAGAGAGAGAGAGAGAGAGAGAGAGAGAGAGAGAGGAAGGGGCATCACAAGAAGGGAACTGTGTCAGTACGGGATCCCTGAATAAAAGCTTTGCTGAAAAGCAAGTAAAGAACACTGTGAAGTGTTGTAATGAAAATGTTTGAAAGGGAGTGAGAGTAAGGGTTGAGATAACCCCTGAAGGTTGTAAGGAGCTTTGGAGGACTGTGAATTCCATCGCTTTGGAGGACTGTGAAGTCCTTGCTAGCTTAGAATAGCCTTCCCAGCACACCCTTGTCATCGGCATCGAAGCATTCGACGGTTGGGTTAACAAAGAGGAGAGGAGGCTCTTCGACGTGATTCACCCCTCTTAAGGAGCGAGGAGCATCTACAAGTTCTTTGCCTCTTGAAGTTGCTTGATCAGGTCGTTCTTCTTTAGGAAGCAGGTCATGCATCTTGCCCTGCCGGAGCATCCTTTGTGTTGGGTCCGGCGTTCCTTCACTTGACCTGTGGCGCTCTTCTACTTATTTAAGAAATTAAGTAGCACCCTTTCCAACAGTCCGGGCTTTTGGAACAGTTGGTTATGCACTTGATCCTTCATTTGGTATCAAAGCAGGTCACGGGTTCAAGACCGGGGGAGCGTTATTAAATCCTGATTTTTCCCTTCTACCTGTGTGGGTCCGGCGGGTCAGGCAAACCGTGGACAGGTGGTAACCCCACCTCTGAGCCGTGAAACCGTGGACATGTGGTAACCCCACCTCTGAGCCGTGTGGGCCATGTGGTAACCCCACCTCTAAGCCATGTGGGCCATGTGGTAACTCCACCTCTGAGCCGACGGGTTGTGCTGGACGCCGGTGGGGGGGATTGTTGGGTCCGGCGTTCCTTCACTTGACCCGTGACGCTCTTCTACTTATTTAAGAAATTAAGTAGCACCCTTTACAACAGTCCGGGCTTTTGGAACAGTTGGTTATGCGCTTGATCCTTCACTTTGCACAAGCTGGCGGAATGCTCGGCAGTCTTCTGTTCGATGGCCTGACTCTTTGTGAAATTTGCAGTAGGGTTCTGAACCCCTAGATCTTTGATCGGTCGGCCGATAGGGCTTCTTGTAGCTTGCCTTATCTTTCATGATTTGGATTACTTCTTGCACGACATCGTCGAGATCAGACTCATGCAAGTCATCATCCTGCTGCTGCTGAATAGCTGCTGTTTGCAAAGACGGAGCTAGCGGCAACAATGGATCTTGAGCATGGTCACGGCTCGGGAAGGAGTATCGCTGGCGATGAATCCTTCTCTCTTTCTTTGAGTGAGTTGGGAAGTGATTGCGAGGAGACCTTGGAGGATGCTTGCGAGAGGGATCCTCCTCCGAAAGAAGCTTGGAGACGAAGCCTGGATTGCTCTTTTCGCCTCGGATGTATGAGTTGGCTAGAGCAATCAACTCTTGATATGTCCTTGGAGCACGGACGTTGGCTTCAAATTTGAGAGGCCCTTCATGGAGACCGTGGATAAGAGCCACTCGGTACATTTCTTGATCAGTAACTTCGATGTCCAAAATCTCTCTTTGGAATCGATCAATAAACTGAGACCAAGTCTCATTTCCGCGCTGCTTGATCTCAAAGAGGGCTTCAGGACCGCCCTTTCTCGTGGTTGATGTAGAGAATCTGAGAAGAAACTCCCTTCGAAGAACAAGGAAGGAAGTGATGGAGTGAGGACGGAGGCCATAGAACCAGTCCCTCACTTGCCCATCAAAGGAGGTGACAAGGAGTTTGCACTTGGTTGCATCTGAAAGAGTTTTGAGAGCAACGGCTGACTCAAAAGCTTGGAGGTGCTTTACTGGATCTGTCTCTCTAGTGTAGATTGGTAGTCGAGGCTCTCTGAAGTTTGCTGGAGTTATCTTATGGCAGACATTCTCCGCGAATGGTGAAGGTTCTTCTTGCTCTCCTACATCATAGGGAAAGAAAGGACCATAAGCTGCAGCTGTAAAAGGAGCATGAGGATAACAAGGAAAAGTTACTGTAGGAGGAGCAGGGGTAGGAGCTGAAGGGTAGGGATGACTTCCCTGAAAATTGAGAACTCTAACAGGACTTCCCCGGGCTGCTTCCCGGAAGAAGTTATGGCGAGCAGCAAACTCTTCATCTTGAGTTCGTAAAGGAGATGCAGGCCCTTGCGGAAAGGTTGGAGTGTAAGGAGGAAAGAACGGCGGGCAAGCTTGAGAGTAAGCTTGCTGATGCTCTGACGTTGGTGTTGGGTTGATTGGAGCAGCTGGAGCAGCTGCTGGATGAGCATGAAATCGCTGCGTTATAGCACCAAGAACTTTGTTGATAGCCTGGAACTGTTGAGCATTCTCACGGCGCGACTGCTCAAAGGCTTCCTAGAGAGGATCTTCACTGGGACTTGGAGCATGGTTCTCGGCTGATTGGTGGTCTGACATGGTTAACTGTTTCTTTCACTGCCTGTTCAGATCTGAAGGTTTGCGCGTGAGCTGAACGATCCACGCTCACCGCACCAAATGTTGATGCGCGGAAACGGCACCGGGGGCACAACTATCACCGAGGGGGTGTTTGGCCTCACAGGCTAGGTGAGGAGGAAGGAGAAGGTTGCGGGAGGAAGGGAGAGGCTTGAGAGAAGAGGCGAGCCTTGATCAATAGAGAGGGTTGATCAAGAGAGGAAGAGGAGTGAGACCAGGAGCAGTCGAGCAGACAATAACCGCAACGGTTGCACTTGCAAGTTGGCTGCCGAGAAGAGCTGAGCTGAGCGGAGGGCGAGGCTGGCAGCGCAGAGGAGCAAGGCTTGCTGAGCAGAGGAGCAAGGCCTGCTGAGCAGAGGAGCAAGACTTGCTGAGCAGAGGAGCAAGGCTTGCTGAGCAGAGGAGAAAGGCTTGCTGAGCAGAGGAGCAAGGCTTACTGAGCAGAGGAGCAAGGCTTGCTGAGCAGAGAAGAGAAGAGGGGGCCGCTAGCAGCGGCAACAACACACTTCACCCGTCGCGGCCTAAATGCCACTACTGCGACGGGCTTTCCTTTGATTAATAGCTAGAGATTACAAGCTTACAAGTACACCTTCACAACAAAATCACTAAAGGGGTACAGGGAGAAGCTGGCGGCTAAAGGAGAAGAAATTGCCTGAAAGCAGAGAGGAGAAGCTGGCAGAGACTATGTAAAAGAGTCTGCCAGCTGCTAGAGGACTGGGAAACTGAGTCTGCAGAGTCTGCTGGCAAGCTACTGAAGAGCTGTGGAGGACTGCGCGGACAGGAAACTGAGTCCGCAGGGCTTGCTGGAAGGGTGATGACGGACTGCGCGGACTGGAAAACGGAGTCTGCAGTGGCTGCTGGCAAGACTTGTCTCCACCTCTAGGATCCCTGAATGAGAGGCTTCAGGGGGTATTTATAGGCCCAGGGAAGTTCTTGAAGAAGCGGGGCCCAGTGACATCAGCATGACGACCTACGCGGACTCCGCGGACTGGCAATTTGCGTCCTCCATTGTTAAGTGAAGTAGCAGGCTGCAGGAGGCCCTGGAGAGAACTGGAGGCCGCCCCCTTGCGGGCGGCCTGGGCGGACTCCGGGAGGAGTCCGCCCGGCAGGCCGGAGGCCGCCCCCTAGCGGGCGGCCTGGGCGGACTCCGGGTGGAGTCCGCCCGGCGGACCGGAGGCCGCCTCCTAGCGGGCGGCCTAGGCGGACTCCGGGTGGAGTCCGCCCGGCGGATGCCGGGGCCGCCCCCTAGCGGGCGGCCAGGGCGGACTCCGGGTGGAGTCCGCCCGGCAGATGCCGGGGCCGCCCCTAGCGGGCGGCCTAGGCGGACTCCGGGAGGAGTCCGCCCGACGGATGCCAGGGCCGCCCCCTAGCGGGCGGCCAGGGCGGACTCCGGGTGGAGTCCGCCCGGCGGATGCCGGGGCCGCCCCCTAGCGGGCGGCTTGGGCGGACTCCGGGAGGAGTCCGCCCGGCGGATGCCGGGGCCGCCCCCTAGTGGGCGGCGTGGGCGGACTCCGGGTGGAGTTCGCCCGGCGGATGCCGGGGCCGCCCCCTAGCGGGCGGCCTGGGCGGACTCCGGGAGGAGTCTGCCCGGCGGATATCGGGGCCGCCCCCTAGCGGGCGGCCAGGGCGGACTCCGGGTGGACTCCGCCCGGCGGATGCCAGGGCCGCCCCCTAACGGGCGGCCAGGGCGGACTCCGGGTGGAGTCCGCCGGCGGATGCCGGGGCCGCCCCCTAGTGGGCGGCCTAGGCGGACTCCGGGAGGAGTCCGCCTGGCGGATGCCAGGGCCGCCCCCTAGCGGGCGGCCTGGGCGGACTCCGGGAGGAGTCCGCCCGGCGGATGCCGGGGCCGCCCCCTAGCGGGCGGCCTGGGCGGACTCCGGGAGGAGTCCGCCCGGCGGATGCCGGGGCCGCCCCCTAGCGGGTGGCCTAGGCGGACTCCGGGTGGAGTCCTCCCGGCTGGCGGGCAGAGGACGCCCCGGGTGGGCGGCCTCGGTGGACGGCGGCAGGAGGCCGCCGCACCTCGGGTAGCAGGGAGGTCACCCCTGGTGGGCGGCCTCGGCGGACAGCGGGCAGGAGACCGCCGCCCCTTGGGCTGACTAGGAGGTCGCTCCGGGTGGTGCTGTTGGCTGACTCCTGCAAGGAAAAGCACTACACGATTAGCAGACCTAACCGCATGTCCCGCGAGGGTGAGCCATGGGAATAGCCCGCCGTCCCGCAGGGCACACAGTTACTAAGAGACCTAGGCGGACAGGGAAAACTGTCCGCCTACGCTGGGACTTGTCGCGATCGAAAGGGAGAATCTAAGGGTCGTGACTAGCCAGCTGGCCACCTTGGGAAGGATCGCCGATTTCTGGGTTAACAGTAGACCTACATGTTGTTAATATTTTGTACTTGTTCTGTGGCGATACCCGGCGAAGAGCAGCCCCAAACAACATATTTGTTATGCTGGTGGCAACGAGAACGATGCCCAAAAGAGGTTGTTGAAAATTGTGAAGTGAAAGTGGGTTAATGGAGGACTTGGGAAACCTATCCGCGCGAACTACGCGGATAGGGTTGGCGACAGCCAGGTCGGAGGGGTTGGTGCATGCAGCTTATTTTATGGCGTCCTGGGCAGTATGTTCGTGCGGACTACGCGGACAACAGCAGCGGTTAGCCAGGCTAGTTTATGCTCTGCAAGCAGTTGGATCCCAGAAGGTAACCGAGCGGATAGCGACTCTATACGCGGAGTCTGGCAAGAAGCGGACTAAAGAACTGGAGCTCGGCAGACAGGCTTGGTAGAAGCCTTGGTCTTGCTCTGGTGAAGGTGCAAGTGAAAGCCACGGAGATCGCCTATTAGTCCGGACAGGTGCTGGAGTTCGCCGGGGCTGGCGGACTACTTCCAGTGTCGGCCAATAAGTGCTGACTGGCCCTTGTGGCCAGTGGTGTGGACTTGGTTGGTTTTGGACCATGTCCAAGTTTGGCTCAGTCCGGGGAGATCGCGCATTGGAGTGCGGACTGTGTCTCAGTCCGCCAAGCACGACAGAAGTGTTGTGTGCCTTGGTTGCGAGTTTGGGAAAGATGGACCAGAGTTGTGTCCGCAACTGCATGCGGACTAGAGCTGGGTCCGCTGAGTCCGATAGCTGCCTTATTGGCATGGTCATGGACTCAGGATTTGTGGACTGGAGCTGTCTGCGGGATATGTCGATTGGAGTAGTCTGTTGGATATGCGGACTGGAGCAGTTTGCGGGATATGCGGACTGGAGGTATCCGCAGTATAAGCGGACTGAAGGTATCCGTAGTATAAGCGCACTGGAGCTGTGTCCGCTGAGTCCGACAGTTGCCTTGGTGGCTATGGTGGGCTCGGGATAAGCGGACTAGAGATGTGTCTGTGGATAGGTAGACAGCTGTTGCAGAGTTCTGCTGTGGCAGTCTTGGCTTGGCCTTTTGCGACAAGGCGGACTGGTGTTGCTGTCCGGCCTTGGTGATGCTTTGGCGTTGGCTTAGCCTTTGGCAACAAGGTGGACTGGTGTTGCTGTCTGGACATGGTGAAGCTTTGGCGCTGGCTTGGTATTTGGCGACAAGGCGGACTGGTGTTGCTGTCCGGCCTTGGTGAAGCTTTGGCATTGGCTTGTCCTATGGCGACAACGCGGACTGGCGATGTGTCCGACCTTGGTGATGCATTGGCGGACTGGCTAACCTACACAGGTCGCGGCAGACTGGCTATCCTACACAGGTCACGGCGGACTGGAATGTTTCCGCGGACTGCGGAGACGTCTTACTGTGGGATGAGGCGGTGATCTTATTTGCTAGGGCTGTGACCACACTCCTCATAGTGCCTATAAATTGGACCCATGTCACATCAGGAATAACAATCAAGTGAAAGGTAAGTGAGCCCGTGATAAGTTGTTGCAGACTGACTTTTGGTGTTCACGCGGTTTGATTGAGTTGACCGGCTTGTGCTGTGTAGGTTGTACGGATAGCGCTGGAAAGCCAGGACTTGGCACTGATTGCGGTTAGGGACAATGCAGACTATGATGTTAAACAACAGGCGGTAAACAGCAGGACGCGGACAGCGACCAGACGGTCTTCTCTTTGGCAACTTAGTTTGGGGTTCAATAAGTGGCCTGCTTTAGGCGGACTGTTCTATTCGGCATCACAACTCGTGCGGTCTGGCGGCTAGGCGACCTCGTGGTTAGGCGGCTTGCAGATCAGCGACTAGAGCTAGCATTGGAATAAGTGGTAGTCCGTGCGACTTGGGTTGCAGTCTGGCGACCTGGCAGACTGTACAGACTCCACATCAGTAGACCGGCGGCTTGGTGTTTGAGTCAGCGCGGCTTGTATTGACTTGTCTTTGTAATTGTCTATGCTTTCCCTATGTTGGTTTTGGCGATGCATGTCTCTCCATGTATGTCTCGCATTGTAAAGAAGATTGTTGTTAATCAATAAAGACTCTTATTGTTGCATGTGTTTCTGGTTGTGACTGACTTAAGTTGAGATAACACCTGCTCACTCCAAGGTCCAGGAAAATTCAATATGGTATCAGAGCGAGGTTGGAGTGGATAAGTAGTGATCAACTGAAGTTGTTGTTGCTCTTGTGAAGAGGGAACCAGTGGTAGAACCATGGTAGTGGAAGATGCAAGTTGTCTTGGAATTGATCTCCTTACAAAAATGAACTTTAATAGGTGTAAGTCTTGTATGGAGAGCTTTCTTCTTGGCGAGGACCTTTGGGAAGTAGTATGCGGAGCAGAAAGACAAGAGGCTACTGCTGGCAATGCTGAATAGATGAGAGCTTGGAAGGAGACAAATGCGATAGCGGAGTCTATTCTCAAGCAGGTGATCTCATCGGAGCTCTTGGAACACATTAGTGGATGTCAGTCAGCTGCGAAGGTTTGGACTTCCCTTGATGGGTTGTTCAGGAAGGAGGTGAAGGTTGCTGCAGAGGATGGTCCTTCTACTTCATATCAGCAAGAGAGGAGTCTTTCTTCTAGACGTATGGGAAGAGGAAGGATCAATGTGTTATAGATGCAAGCAGCATCATCACCTCAGGAAAGAGTGCAAGGTTGTCTTGCTCTCGGCGAACGTAGCTCAAGCTGGGAGTAAGGAGAAGAACTTAGTTGGGACTTCAATAAGTTAAGGTGCTGATCGGATGAAGGCCAGTGATAGTGCATCTATCTGGCATGAAAGACTGGGGCATGTATGGATGGACAAGTTGAAAGCAATGGCTGAAAGAAGACTCGTAAGAGGCTTGCCTAAATTGTCATCCTATGGCGATGGTCAGGGATGTGCGGGATGTCATCATGGTGAAGCTTATTGCTTTATGGATGATAAGGTACAATCCAGATGTAAAGCACCTTTGGAGGTTGTCCTTTGTGTTATGGTTAGACCGACCGTCACCGCCAGTCTTGGAGGCAGCCGATACATGATGATATTGGTTGATGACTATTCAAGGTATACTTGGATATACTTCATGAAGGAGAAGTCGAACATGATGCGCTTGTTTGTGGAGTTCAAGAAGCTTGTGGAAGGCCAGCTTGGCCTGCGGATCAAGAAGTTGAGGACAAGTATCGGTGGTGAGTTTGGCTCAACCGAGTTCTCGAACTTTTGCATGAAGCATGGGATCCGAAAGGAGCTTTCTTGTGGACATACTTCACAGCAAGATGGTGTTGCAGCTCGGATGATCCGTTGGTTGACGGAGACCTACAAGTGCTGGCTTCAGTGCAAAGGCGTTCCTAAGGCTTTTGGGCAGAATGAATGGCCTGTGCTGCTCATGTAATCAATCAGATGCCTCTTAGTCCGATCTATGTGAAGACTCCATATGAGCTGATGTTCGAGGTGAAGCCTAGTGTAAAGCACCTACAGGTGTTTGGATCTACATGCCACGTACACACTCTGTATTCTCTTAAGATGAAGCTAGTCTTTGTTGGGTATAAGGAACAAAGGAGAAGATGGAGGTGTATGGATCCTGCGACGAAGTGGCTCTGTTGGATCCCTAGTTTGATTTGGGCTAGGTTCACTAATTAGGATGATTGACCCAACATGTATAGCCAGGGTCATGTCTGTGTCCTAGTGTCTAGGCTATGTCCTTAGAGTCAACATTGTATGGAACAGCCAACAAAAGATAGCAGAAGACTCAAATCTTAGGGAAAAATCAGTTCTGGAAAGTGAGTTCGACGTTCATCGAACTCAGCTCAACGAAAGTCGTGCTCAGCTCGACAAACTCAGATACAATTCTCTGAGTTGAGCTCGATGATATTCGAGCTCAGGTCGATATTTTCTGGATGTTCTACTTCAACATTCTAAGTCCAGAATCATTTCTCTGAACTCCAGTTGACGAAGTTATATTATCAGCTCGACGATCTTAGAGAACAGAATTGGCAAGTTTTATCAGAAAGCAGTTAGCAGTTCTCAGGTCGACGAACAACAATTATTTGGTCGACGAACATGATTTCTCAGCTCGACGAACTTTGGAATCAGGTCGACGAAATCTGTTCTTTACTCGACGGATTCTGTGCAGATCCAGACTTGGATTTTTCCTTCTTTTGTCCTTATTTTATTGCAGTAATTCCTGAATAATCAATGCTTAATATTATCTGAATATTACCGTTAGAAGCAGCATTGATTATGATATTCATCAGTATTATTACTTGTCGTTTTTCAATAGGACAGTTGGGGAAATCCAATTAATGCAGATATTCTATCCAGCCGTATTACATTCTCCAAGCCGTCAGCAATCAATGCAGAAAGGAATTCAAAAATTAAAGGAGATTGTTGATTGATCATATAAAAGAGATTTTATCTCTTTTCGAAAAAAAGAAGACACCAAGCAGCAAGTTCAGTCCAGAAAGAGAATACATGCTTACAGAGAAGATCAACAGCAATCTGATTCTAATCCTTCTCTGTGCAGAAAACAAACCAGTTTTCTCCTTGACATTGGTGAAGAAGAAGAATAACATTCATTCCAAATTAAGAGTCTTCTTTAACCTTCACTCCAGGATTCTTGAAGGACAACAAAATCTCTATCAGTCAAGAAGTTCTTGGATCTCTTCTAGTCAAGGCTAAAGATAGAAGACCTACTGTAACAACCCCACCCGTTCATATAATATATACTAGAAGGTCCGGCCGGGGCGCCACAGCATATACCACAAAACAGACGATGAAGCTACGGAGTGATACCAGAGTAGCGCAACACACCTACACATTGCATTCTAGCGGAAGCCTATACACTTGAACTCCTCTCTTGAATGTCCAACATATAAAACTCCACATTTTTTAGATTATAGGAATGTCTTACAACACATATAAATAGTTGGCCTTATGGCCTTACAGGTCTTTTAAACAGTGGCCCAAACATTGGCATGCAGGACGACCACATCAAAAGAAAACATAGTATTTACATCCACATTAGCCTTCGAGGGCTAGCAGCAGTAGCAGAAAAAGCAGTAGGGAATTCAACCCTTTTTCATCCCGCTCGGTTCTCCAGCACCTGCATTGGGACATTCCACCCAAGGGTGACAAACAGAAGTAACGGTCAGCATTCAGCTGACCAAATTATAACGACCCTACCGATTTTTCAGGGCAGTGGTATCCTTCCCTGCAGGCATAGCATATCACAAGCATGTATATATATATCTCATATAATGTGCTTTCACGCACACATGCCATCACAACCGTCAGCCACCCGGCCCAACGGTCCGTGCACTCAGGGCACCTTCTTGGTGTACTGGCAATTCAGTTGCCCACCACCGTATCAGGGTCACAGCGCAACGGCAAGTCACTTGAGCATTTACTCCATGGCGTGCAGCCGGAGTTTTATAGTCTTAGTGAACCGGGATTGGCACGTAGCCCCCCATTGTATCACGACACATAGGCCTAAGACTCTTGTTATGCGCTCCAACATACCGCACCTTCTGGTCTCACGTCGGACGGACATAACGCAGGTCGGATCCTCCACCCACCGTTGCTCAAATCGCCTTGCCATCACCGAGTATGGCGTACTCGCGGCTAAATAAAGGCGCGGGTAGGACTCACCGATCCTATTCTGGTATTCAAGCCTGGGTATTTCTATTACACCCATTCATCTCACAACATTAGCGGGTCTTTCCTGGGCACACCAGTACTTCCTGCTACTCTCTTCGCAGGTGGACACCGCAAATAGCGCAAATGTCAGGGGTCTTTCCGGGCTACCACGCCAGTACTTCCTGTTACTCTCTTCACAGGTGTACTCCCTATGAACATTAAGCATTACAAAGGGTATTTCCTAGAATTCCAATCCAGTACTTCCTACTACTACCTTTCACAGGTCGAACCCAATAGCACAAGCAGCACAAGCATTCTACGGGTATTTTCCTGGACTACCACTCCAGTACTTCCTGCTACTTTCTTTCACAGGTCCAACCCGTTGACTCCTAAACTATGCGTTTATCACGGAGTCTACTCCGGTTCGTATATGCAACATCACCAATCCAGACCAACCTGTCCAGATGGACTTCACACAGCATACCTATTCCGTACTCCATTTCCGAATCTACATACCAACAAAGGCGATTCCATGAATCAACCCAAAGACTCCCAAAATCAGCAACCTTTTGGTGGGGGAATCACATACATATGCCAAAAAGGAAGCCTTCACATGTCTAGGAAGAAAGGTCGTTACCCTTGAAGACCGTTTCAGTGCCATGAACTCTCAACTGGCTAGGAAGATCCGCAACAGCTTTTCCTCCACAATGCCGGCCTCGAATCTCTCGTCGGAATACCGCAGCAGCACCAGTGACCAGCCCCTTGCCTCCTCCTCCTTCTTCCTGTCCCTTTCTCTCACTAGGAAAGTAGAAAGAGAAGAACAAATGAAGAATGAGATTTCCCTTCTCATCTACGACCTTAAGGAAACAGGGAGACAGCTCAGCCATTGGATCCCAGCTGAAAGAACGGACGACCACGATTTTGCCACAAAAGTACAATTTTTGCCTGACACGGCCTGTGACACTCCCGTGTCCCAGGCCGTGTGTCTCAAGCGGTGCTCAACCGACTTATCCAATACAGTGACACGCCCATGTGACACGCCCGAGTCATGGGCCGTGTCACCCGACATGCCTTCAGACACGACCGTGTCTGTGGCCATGTTCATCAGGCTGAAAAATCTCAAAATCATCCGAGACTCACACGGCCTGTGACATGCGTGTGTCTCAGGCCGTGTGCCTAGACACGGCACTAGACACGCCCCAGCTCCAATTCGTCATGCTGAGTTCGTCGACCGTGCTGACACGCCCTGTGACACGCCCGTGTCACAGGCCGTGTCCTAAGCACTCGACGATTGTCGACCACTCGTCGACTGTTCCTCCCGAACACTCGTCGAATGCAGGACACGCCCTGGGACATGCCCGTGTCCCAGGCCGTGTCACCCCAAAACTGAGTCTGCTGAAAAATGGGTTGTTATAACCCTCCTCTCCTACAAGAAATTTCGTCCTCGAAATTCATATACAAGAAGGAAACCATCAACCAAATAGTCATAACATTAAACATTTATGTTACAACAAAATTTGCACTGACAATCGCTACAAAAATATCTCGGGAAACTCTGCACGCATGGTCTGCTATCACTGCTATGTAAGCTCCTCACGGCCGCAATTGTCACATCGGACTTTAACCATTCCGACAGTCTTGTTTCGCAACTGTTTCTCGGCTTGATCCTCGATCTGAATGGGTCTAACTCTAATTGTTAGCCCATACTCCACCGGCACACGATCATCCGTGATCACTTGAGCTGGAGCTTTCACGGCCTTCCGAAGCACCAAGATGTGAAACACATCATGTAGTCCACCCAAGTCTGCCGAAAGAGCTAGCCGATATGCAGCTTCTCCGATTTGCTCAACCACTTCAAATGGACCCAAATATCCTGGACTCAACTTTTTCAAACGTCGAATCCGGGATACGCCTTTGAAGGGATTGATCTTCAAGTAGACCCAATCGCCTACCGTGAACTCCACGTTCCGGTGCTTGGCATTGTAGTACTTCGCTTGATGATCTTGTGCTATGAGTAGCCTCTCTCGAATAACACGAATGGTTGAGTTTGTTTCATCGACTTCATTATAATTATAAACTCTAGCTTCGCCCGTTTCTACCCAAGCCAAGGGAGTACGACACTTCCTTCCATATAGAGCTTCATACGGTGTCATCCCGATGCTCGCCTGCTAGCTGTTATTATAAGCAAACTCTACCACGTAGAGATGATCTTACCATAACTTGCCAAAGTCTAAGCACACATTCGGAGCATGTCCTCCATCGTTCTGTTGGTTCGTTCAGGTTGGCCATCCATTTGGGGATGAAAGGTCGTACTGAAGGTCAATTTCGTGCCCAACAGCTGGTGAACTAGCCTCCAATCCTTTGACGTGACTCGCCCATCTAGATCACTCACGATGCTCCGAGTAACACCGTGAAGCCGTACAATCTGTTCCACGTAGGAAATGTGCCAAACTTTCTACCAAATCATCTCGCTTGTTTGGTAGGAAATGTGCCACTTTCATCAGCCGATCAACACGCACCCAGATGGAATCATTCCCTCGTTGAGATCTCGGCAACCCGTGCATGAAATCCATAGAAATATCATCAAATTTCCACTCTGGAATCGGCAACGACTTCAAATAACCGCCCGATTTCTGGCATTCCACCTTCACCATAGCACATGTTTGACATTTGGTCATATAAAGAGCAACATCTTTCTTTAGCCCTGACCACCAAAATAGCTTTTTCATATCTCTGAACATCTTCGTGCTCCCTGGGTGGATTGAGTACTTCGTATAATGTGCTTCATACATCAGTTCTTCCCTCAATTTACCCACATTTGGGATGCACAAATGGCCTTCTTTTCGCAAAAGACCGTCATTCTAGGAGAACTTCCCTTCTGGCCCAGCTTTCTCATAGTGTAGGAGATCTTCGTCCAACTCCGTTTCCCGTTGAACGCGGTCCGCAAGGTCACACTGCACCTCCGTCCAGTTTAAACATGCATTGGCAATGGAATTCCTATCAACACAAGAAATCTCTAACGCTTCCAGCTCCTGGATGAGACATTCATCATGCCTTTGCAACCAAGCAGCTCTTGCCGGAGTCCGTCGACTCAAGGCATCCACGATGACATTCCCCTTCCCGGGAGTATAGTGAATCTCAAAGGTGTAGTCCACGAGGAACTCCAACCACCTTCGTTGTCGCATATTCAAGTCTTTCTGCTCCAAAATGTACTTTAGGCTCTTGTGATTTGTATAGATCTCCAGCTTCATACCATACAGATAGTGTCGCCACAGCTTTAGTGCAAAGATCACCGCCGCCAACTCAAGATCATGGACGGGATAGTTCCGCTCATGCACTTTCAGCTGGCGTGAGCCATGAGCAATCACCTTTCCATTTTGCAGAAGTACGCAGCCTAAGCCGCTTCCTGAAGCATCACTGTAGATTACAAATCCAGTGGTACCACATGGCGTGGACAACACAGGCGTCGTGGTCAACCGACTCTTCAGCTCTTCAAAAGCTCGCGCGCACTCTTGCGACCAAATGAACTTCTGTTCTTTTCGCATCAACGTGGTTAGCGGCAAAGCGATCCGTGAGAAGTTTGCAACAAATCTTCGATAGTATCCTGCTTGTAACACCCCCATCCGTCGCATGGCATATAACAGAAGGTCCAGCTGGAACCCGACACCATATACCACATACAGTCAGAAGGGTTATATAAGAATATTCAAACTATCCAATTAAGACTACACATCCTACACGGAGCATTCTAGCGGAAGCTTTTTAAAGTTGAAAGAACCCAAATCTTAAATCCATATCCAAGAATGTCCACATCTACACAATAGGAATGAAACACCAAATACACTAAAAAGGGTACATTGCCATATGGCCTTACAAATGTTCACTTAATAAAAACATGCCTTACAAACATCGGCTCGCAGGCCAGCCACACATGATAAAATTAAAACAACTATTCTATTGGCCTTCAAGGGCCAGCACAGCAACATGGGCTCCAGCCCGCTATTTGGTACTCGGCTCCGCAGCACCTGCAAGCACAATTCCACCGCACGGTGGCAAACAAAGCAACGGTCAGCCAAAAGCCGACCAAACTATAACAACCTCGTCCTTTACTTGGGACGACGGTGCTCTTTCCCGGCATAACATTAGCCCAATAAAACAATTAAGCGCAATTATACTATGCCACAGGTGTAGACTCGCACGACCAAACACCCCGTGCACTCAGGGAACATTAACGATGAATCCGGTGAATTCCGTGGCTTCACCACCATCCCAAAGATGGCAACCATGTGAGCATTTAGCCTTTCTGGCCACCGTTTAAGGCTCCCGACTATGCCAACGGCCAGTCCCCGTCTTCGGGTCTCTCGCACCGAACCACATAGCATAGGTCCGATTCCACTTGCCCGTTGCTCACGCCGCCTAGTCAATTTAATTCCTACGCGCGGGCCAAGCTTCTCTCGAATCCAAAAATTTTCCAAACAATCTCATAACCCAGTTATGATCAAGGTCGATTCCCAGACCGCCAAGTTAGCAGAACACGTTTCCGCTCAATTTTCCAGGTGCGCCTTGAAGCTAACCTCCAAGGATCCCTGCTGCAATCTACAGCGTAGAAACCCGAAAAAACCCAAAGCACGGAGTCTTCTCCGGCAAAACATATCAAATGCAACATCACTGATCCAGACAATACACGTCCGGGTAGGCTTTACACACAATGCCTATGCCCGTACTTATGATTCCGGACTCTATATGCAACACAAGGGGGACTATTCACATCAACCTCAAGGAACACCACACACTCAACGCACACTCGCGGGAGCGGGCTTCCCTATGCAGAAAGAAAGAGCTTCACATGCTCAAGTTGAGAATCGTTACCCTTGTAGTCCGTTTTGGTGCCATGGAAAAACGACACGGATGGAACTCTTCACCACGAACTTTCCTCCACGGATCTGCTCTCAGATTTCAAAACGGTGCTCCGATGCTCCGCCGGCGGCCGGAATCCCTTCCTTATTCCTCCTCTTTCCAACTCCTTGAGAAAGAGAATGGTTGGAGAGAAATGAAGGATTAACTCCCCTATTCCCGGCCTTAACAGAACAGTAAACCATCTGGGTCGTTGGATCTTAATTAAAGAAAACGAACGGCTCAGATCCGTTCAAAAATCTCCAGACCTGGGCCGAACACGGCTTGGCACACTGTCGTGTCCCAGGCCGTGTGCCTCGCTCCAGGCACGATCGTCGAACGGAGGAAAGACACACGGGCAGACACGCCCGTGTCTCACCTGACACGCCCGTGTCGGGTTCCGTGACACGCCCGTGTTCGGGGGCGTGTCACGCATAACCGCCACGGCAACGGACACGACCTAAAATAACACGGGTAGGGACACGGGTAGGCACACACCCATGTCAAATGACACGCCCGTGTCTTCCAGCCGTGTTACTGGCCGTGTCCTTCTCGGGATGAAAACGGCCAAAAACACCTGCCAGACACGGCCTTGGACACGCCCGTGTCCTAGGCCGTGTACCCCTATACAGGCACCAAATATCCCTTTTTACGCGACCGACTCAAATACAATTTTCGGTGCGTTACAAATCTCCCCCACTTAAGGAATTTCGTCCCGAAATTAAGTAAAGGTACACAAATCTAAATAATACCTGATTGGAATAACTCGGGGTATTCCTCCAAAATATCTTGCTCTCGCTCCCAAGAAAGCTCCTCACGTCCACAGTTATCCCATCGGACTTTAACCATACGGATATCCTTATTGCGGAGTCGCTTGACTGCAACATCTTCAATACGTACTGGCTTGACCCTTGTGGTCAACTCATAATCAACTGGTACTTAATTATCCGCAATGACCTGCGAAGGCTCTTGCACCGCCTTACGCAACACCGACACGTGGAACACGTCATGCAGCCCACTCAAATCCACCGACAGTTTCAATCTATACGCCGCCTCGCCAACACGCTCCAGGATTTCAAATGGTCCAAGGTATCTCGGACTCAGCTTCTTCAAGCGTCGAACCCGCGATACACCCTTAAACGGCTTGATTTTTAGATACACCATGTCGCCAACATTGAACTCCACGTTCCTATGCTTGGCGTTGTAATACTTTGCCTGCCTGTCCTGAGCGATCTTCAATCTTTCCTGAATTGTCCGTATTATTGAAGTGGCGTCTTCCACCGCTTGACGTTTGTACAACTTCGATTCGCCTGCCTCCAACCAAGACAACGGCGTACGACACTTCCTCTCGTACAAGGCCTCGAAAGGCGTCATTCCAATACTTGCATGAAAGCTATTGTTGTACGCAAACTCCACCATGTACATGTGATCTTCCCACTGCTTTCCAAAATCTAGGACGCACATGCGAAGCATGTCCTCCATCGTCCGCTTGACCCTCTCGGTTTGGAAATTCGTCTGCGGATGAAAGGCTGTACTGAACTTTAGCTTAGTACCCAACAGACTATGCACCAACCTCCAGTCATTCGATGTAAAGCGTCCATCTCGATCACTAACAATACTGCGGGGCACACCATGCAATCGTACAACATTATCCACGTAGAGTTTTGCTAACTTTTCCACCGGATCTTCCTTCCTGTTCGAAATAAAGTGTGACACCTTTGTCAACCTATCTACGACCACCCAAATGGCGTCATTTCCCTTCTGTGACTTCGGCAAACCATGCACAAAATCCATAGATATGTCATCGAATTTCCATTCTGGGATAGGTAGGGATTTCAAGAAACCTCCGGGCTTCTGGCATTCCACCTTCACCAATGCACAAGTACGACACTTGGCCACATAAAGTGCTACATCCTTCTTCAAACCCGGCCACCAGAATAATTCCTTCATGTCTCTATACATCTTCGTGCTTCCCGGGTGGATTGAGTACTTGATATGATGAGCCTCATACATCAACTCGTCCCGAAGAGTATCCGCACTAGGAATGCATAGGCGACCGTCCTTCCTTAGCAACCCATATTCAACAGCAAACTGAGAATTTGACCCATCCAAAGATTCTTCCAAGATCTGTTTCATGCTGTTATCCTGAACCAAAGCCCGCCGAACTCTATCAGCTAGGTCACACTGCACCTCTGTCCAAAATAGTTTCGCCTCAGTACTAGATTGCTTATCGATGCAAGATATCTCCAAAGCCTCCAACTCATGGATCAATCTCTCATCATGTACCGATAACCAATTGGCCTGTGTCAGAGTCCTGCGACTCAACGCATCCGCCACTGCATTTCCCTCCCAGGCATATAATGTATCTTGAAGGTGTAGTCCCCTAAGAACTCCATCCACCTCCGCTGCCTTATGTTCAGATCCTTTTGGTCCAATAGGTACTTCAAGCTCTTATGATCGGTGTAAATATCGACCTTCACACCATATAGATAATGCCTCCAAAGTTTTAAAGCAAATATCACGGCCACTAACTCTAAGTCGTGGACCGGATAATTTCTTTCGTGAACCTTTAGTTGTCATGAACCATAGGCTATCACTCTCCCATGCTGTAGCAGAACACAGCCCAAACCACTACCCGAAGCATCACTATATATCTCGAACCCTTCGGTTCCACTTGGCGAACATAAAATAGGTGTCGTGGTCAACCGCTTCTTCAACTCTTCAAAAGCCTGTTCGCACTCCGGAGACCACACAAACTTCTGATCCTTCCTTGTCAACGTCGTGAGGGGTAGCGCTATCCGCGAGAAGTTCTCTATGAAGCGCCTGTAGTAGCCAGCAAGCCCTAGAAAACTCCAGACCTCTGCCACTATAGTGAAAGCAGGCCACTCTCGTATCGCCACTATCTTCGCCGGATCCACAGCTATCCCTTCTCTACTAACAACATGACCAAGGAACGCTATCGAAGATAACTAGAATTCACACTTGGAGAACTTAGCATACAACTGATTCGTCCTCAACGTCTCCAACACCATGTGTAGATGATTGTAATGGTCCTCTTCACACTGCGAGTACACCAGGATATCATCGATAAATACTATCACGAAACGATCCAGGTACTCTCTGAACGTCCTATTCATCAGATCCATAAACACGGATGGCGCATTGGTCAAACCAAACGGCATGACCGTGAACTCGTAATGCCCAAACCGCGTACTGAATGCTGTCTTTGGGATGTATCTCTCCCTTATTCTCAATTGATAGTAACTGGACTTCAGATCTAACTTCGAATATACTATTGACCCAACCAACTGATCAAATAGATCATCAATCCTGGGATCAGATACTTATTCTTTTCCGTAAGCTTGTTCAATTCCCGATAGTCGATACAAAGCCGCAAGCTCCCATCTTTCTTCTTAACAAAGAGAACTGGTGCGCTCCAAGGCGACGAACTTGGATGCACATAACCTTGCTCTAGCAACTCTTGCAATTGCACCTTCAACTCCGCCATCTCTCTTGGAGCTATCCGAAATGGAGAGCGTGACACCGGTTTGGCACCCGGTACCAGCTCAATGGTAAAATAAATCTCCCGCTGAGTAGGGGCTCCTGGGAGATCATCTGGAAACACATCGGGATACTCAGACACAACTGGGATGCTATCCAAACTAGGCTTAGGCGTCGAAGTCTGCACTAATGTGACAAACAGCTCTGCCCCAGATCGAACTGCCTTGATCACCTGAAGGGCCGACATCAAGATCTTACCCGACCCCTTCATGCCCGCAAAAGTCGCCTCCCGATAAGTGTTTTGACCCAACTTAACTTCCTTATGGTTGCAATCAATGCATGCACCCTGCTCCGAGAGCCAATCCATACCGAATATTACGTCGAACTCCACTAACGGTAGAACCAACGCCCGCAAATCCAACTCCCGGTCTCCAATCCGAACCTTCACAACGCAGACCCTATCCACGCGCATTGAGCACCCATTGGGCAACACCAAATCCAACCTGTCTTTTGCCATCGAAGACGGAACCCCGATGCGCGATATAAATTTTCGGACAAGAAGGAATGCGATGCTCCCGTATCAAACAGGGCTCTCGCCGGAAACTCAGAAGGTCAACACAAAGCCTAGCACCAATAAAAGTAAGCTAACAAATACGAAAGCAACAACTATGAAAGTTAAACCACTACAATTTAACTCATACCTGTCACCACGTCTGCTTGCTTTATGGCCTCTTGTAGACCAAGGTTGTAGACTCTAGGCTGGGCTGGAGACGGGTGGGACATGGTTGACTCCACCGCCTTCCCTTTCTCCTCATAAGTCGCTCCAAGTTTCCTTTCGGACTTTGCACGTCCGCTCCAACACTCACGAGCAAAATGCCCCATCTTCTCGCAGTTGTAGCATGCTCCTGGGACTCGACTTGTAGTTGCCCCCGACGCATCAGCCGAAGGGGCTGAGTTCGAAGTCCTCCGCTTCTTGTTCCACCTGCGGAAACTTGACTTGGTATTTGACACCTTGAACTCGGACTTCTTTTCTCCTGGGTCCTTCTTCTCTTTAACTTTCTTCGCAACCTTTTCCAACGATCGGGCCAAATTGACCAAGGATAGGAAGCCTTGCGCCTTAGGCCCAGCAAGGAGTAACTGTAGGTCACCACGAAGACCCTCATAGAATCGGTTGGTCTTCCTCTCATCTTCTGTAAACATAGCCCCGACATAACGACCCAAATGTGTGAACTCATGCAGATACTCGTCCACGCTTCTGGATCCCTGAGTCAACCCAAGAAATTGATTCTCCATCTCCATCTTCTGAGCAGAGGGTACAAATTTGGCTAGGAACAGTCTTGAAAATTCCTCCATAGGCACATCAGCAAGCTGCCTATCCACTAAGAGATGAAACTCCAACTCATCCCACCACAGCCTCGCTTCACCCACCAAAAGAAAAGTCGCTATGGTGGTCTTCTGCCACTCCTGAGTTATTGTGGCTGTCAATACCCTCTTTATCGAAGAGAGCCAGTCCTCAGCTTGAGTTGGCGTTCCAACCCCATCGAACCTCGGAGGATTAAAGCTCAGTACATGCTTTAGCTGCTTCTCCGTAGCTCTCCTCGGCTCTACTAAATCAACTGCTGCGCGCTCCACCACTCTCGACTCTACCGCCCTAACCGGTTCTTGCCCATTCGCAGGAGGTGCATGATGCATTTGCCCTGCAGGTTGGGCATTTATCATTGCAAATACGGCTTCAGCCACCATCCTGATGGTTTCCGCTGAAGGAGGTGTAGTAGGCACGTCCCTTGGTGCACTACTTTCTATCGATTGCGGACGCTCTTACTGACTAGCACTGCTCCTAGCAGCCTATAGTAGCAAAGACACACGATTAGACGACAAACAAATTGCTAAAAGCAATTATTGGAACACTCAGATTCCACAAAACAAGTGTATTTTTCATTCCTAAGTGGACATTCATGGGTTCTTTTTGATGTTATAACGATGACGCACACATGTGCTCACCACCCCTTAAAAGAATTCGCCCATGAATTCATTTAAGCCTGACCGTAACCAGAAGTATGATACCAAATTGTAACACCCCCATCTGTCACATGACATATAACAGAAGGTCCAGCTAGAACCCGACGCCATATACCACAGACAGTCGGAAGGGTTACATAAGAATATTCAAACTATCCAATTAAGACTACACGTCCTACACAGAGCATTCTAGCGGAAGCTTTTTAAAGTTGAAAGAACCAAAATCTTAAATCCATATCCAAGAATGTCCACATCCACACAACATGAATGAAACCCCAAATACACTAAAAAGGTACATGGCCTTATGGCCTTACAAATGTTCACTTAATAAAAACATGCCTTACATACATCGGCTCGCAGGCTGGCCACACATGATAAAATAAAAACAACTATTCTATTTGGCCTTCAAGGGCTAGCACAGCAACATGGGCTCCAGCCCGCTATTTGGTACTCGGCTCCGCAGCACCTGCAAGCACAATTCCACCGCACGGTGGAAAACAAAGCAACGGTCAGCCAAAAGCCGAACAAACTATAACGACCCCGTCCCTTACTTGGGATGGTGGTGCTCTTTCCCTGCATAACATTAGCCCAATAAAATAATTAAGCGCAATTATACTATGCCACAGGTGTAGGCTCGCACGGCCAAACACCCCGTGCACTTAGGGCACATTAACGGTGAATCCGGTCAATTCTGTGGCTTCACCACCATCCCAAAGATGGCAACCATGTGAGCATTTAGCCTTTCTGACCACCGTCTAAGGCTCCCGACCATGCCAACCGCCAGTCCCCGTCTTCGGGTCTCTCGCACTGAACCACATAGCCTAGGTCCGATTCCACTTGCCGGTTGCTCACGCCGCCTAGCCAATTTAAGTCCTACGTGCGGGCCAAGCTTCTCTCGGATCCCAAAATTTTCCAAATAATCTCATAACCCAGTTATGATCAAGGCCGGTTCCAGACCGCCAAGTTAGCAGAATACGTTTCCACTCATTTTTTTCGGTTGTGCCTTGAAGCTAACCTCCAAGGATCCCTGCTACAATCTACCGCGTAGAAACCCGAAAAACCCAAAGCACGGAGTCTTCTCCGGCAAAACATATCAAATGCAACATCACCGATCTAGACAATACACGTCTGGGTAGGCTTCACACACAATGCCTATGCCCGTACTTATGATTTCGAACTCTATATGCAACACAAGGGGAACTATTCACATTAACCCCAAGGAACACCACGCACTCACCGCACACTCGCGGGAGCGAGATTCCCTTTGCAGAAAGAAAGAGCTTCACATGCTCAAGTTGAGAATCGTTACCCTTGTAGTCCGTTTTGGTGCCATGGAAAAATGACATGGTTGGAACTCTTCACCACGAACTTTCCTCCACGGATCCGCTCTCAAATTTCGAAACGATGCTCCAATGCTCCGCCGGCGGCCGGAATCCCTTCCTTCTTCCTCCTCTTTCAAACTCCTTGAGAGATAGAATGGTTGGAGAGAAATGAAGGATTAACTCACCTATTCCCGGCCTTAATAAAGCAGGAAACCATCTGGGCCGTTAGATCTTAATTAAAGAAGACGAACGGCTCAGATCAGTTCAAAAATCTCCAGACCTGGGCCGAACACGGCTTGGCACACGACCGTGTCCCAGGCCGTGTGCCTCGCTCCAGGCATGATCGTCGAATGGAGGAAAGACACACGGGCAGACACGCCCGTGTCTCACCTGACATGCTCGTGTCGGGTTCCGCGACACGCCCGTGTTCGGGGGCGTGTCATGCATAACCACCACGACAACGGACACGACCTAAAAGAACACGGGTAGGGACACGGGTAGGCACATGCCCGTGTGAAATGACACGCCCGTGTCTTCCAGCCGTGTTACTGGCCGTGTCCTTCTCGAGATGAAAATGGCCAAAAACACCTGCCAGACACGGCCTTGGACACGCCCGTGTCCTAGTCTGTGTACTCCTATACAGGCACCAAAAATCCCTTTTTACGCGACCGACTCAAATACAATTTTCGTGGCGTTACACCGCTAGTCCAAGGAAGCTCCGGACCTCGGCCACTGAAGACAACACTGGCCACTCTTCTATGGACCTTATCTTCACTGGATCCACAACTATGCCCGCTCCACTCACCATATGGCCCAGAAAAGCCACCGACAATAGCCAAAACTCGCACTTCGAGAACATGGCATAGAGCTGATTCTGGCTTAATGTATTGAACACAAACCGCAAATGTTTCTCATGATCGGCTTCAGATCTCGAGTACAGCAGGATATCACCAATGAACACTATCACGAACAGATCTAGGTACTCGCGGGATATTCGGTGCATCAAGCCAATAAATACCGAAGGCGCATTACACAGCCCAAACGGCATGACCGTGAACTCGTAGTGCCCGTACCGTGTTCCAAATGCAGTTTTGGGAATATCATCTTCCCGGATTCTCAATTGGTAATAACCAGATTTCAAGTCCAACTTCGAGTAGACGGACGATCCCACTAGATGATCAAACAGCTCATCAATCCGCGGAATCGGATATTTATTCTTGTTCGCAAAAAGCACAGGGGCGCTCCAAGGAGACAGGCTTGTGCGTATATAAATCTGCTCCATCAATTCCTGTAATTGGACTTTCAACTCTGCCATTTCCTTAGGCACGGCGCAATATGGCGAGCGGGCCACAGGTTTCGCACCTGGCACCAACTCGATCATGAAGTCAATCTCTCGTTGGGGTGGTAGCCCAGGTAGATCCTTGGGAAACACATCTGCAAATTCCGACACAATCGGAACATCATGCACACTGGCCTTTTGCTCAACAGTCTGAATCAGGGCAAAGTAGCACTCCACACCCTTCTGAACAGCTTTTAAGACTTAGAGTGCAGTCAACAACATCAATCAAGGCATGCTGCTCCGCAAGCCAATCCATACCACATATCACGTCGAATTCCGATATCGGCGATACAGATGCAGTCAAACTGAAATCCCGACTTCCTATTTTGACCGCCACATCACAAGCTTGATCCACAAGCATCTAACAGCCATTTGGCAACACCACTCTGACGCTATCTATCTTCACACGACTAGGTATCCCAAGCCACGCTAGAAACTTGCTAGACAGAAAAGAATATGAAGCATCCATATCAAACAGTGATTGCGTCAGCGTGTTCCGAATCATCGCAAAGCCTGTGGTACACGTAACACACACAAGCAACATATACAAAGATGCAAACAAAAGTAAGCAATACGATTATAGCGCTTCGTAACACTTAGGATTGCGCCTGGGACGTAGAGTACTCCACCACTGCTTTTTCCGTATCCAAATAAGACGCTCTGATTTCCTGCTCAACCAAACGTCGATGACTCCTGATAAGGTTGGGCACAAGTGTCCCCATGGCATAAAACATCAACAATCTAGTCGTGTTCACGGCTATCGTACAAACACGTTGATCCCACACATCCATGTATTGTAGTTAGATAACATAAACATCATCATAGAACTGTCATCCAAAACAACATACTGTACATCTAACACATGCATAATCCACCATACATGAGGAGCCCAATTATTTTTGTACATCATTATGTCGACATTTCCTTCTCCTTTATTGCTCGCTACGATCCAATGCGGCAATCTCGGGTTTTATGTCCTGCTTTACCACACGAATAACACTTGTATTGCTTCTTTGACTTCTGAACACCATCCCAACAGTCACGAGCGATGTGTCCTACCTGACCACAAGCATAACAAGTACGCTTCTCGAGTCTTTGCCTCTTATGGTGAGCAGACTTCCCAACCCTTGGAGTGCGCAATTTCCTGGTCGCAGACATCTGCTGGGCTCTCATCAAATCCATTTCCAACAGTCTAGCTGCCTCCACTAGTGGTTGGAATCCCAAGAACTTAGGACCCATCAACAAGAAATGGAGTTCCTGATGTAGCCCATCATAAAACCTAAAAGTGATGGGTTAGATCTACAATACTCTAGAGGGGGGTGAATAGAGTATATGTGCAATAATAAAATTTATGACAGCCTTTGTTGTACTGGTGCAAAAACAGATTAAGTAATAAACCACAGAAGTCCTAAAGTCACAAACACAGCAAGAACAAAAGAAAAGGGGCAACAAGACAACACAAGAATATTATAGTGGTTCCCTAAATCTGGGTAGTCCACTCTTCTACCACCCTGGTAGGAATCCACTCAGGTTCTTGATCAGGTGCCCTGTCACCACAAGATCTAATTCGGGTAGATCTAGAGACCCTTTAGGCTTTTGATCAGGTGCCTAAAAACCAATAGGTTTTTGATCAGGTGCCCTATCACCAATGAGATTTTGATCAGGTGCTCAAAAACCAGGAATCACTTTTGAAGAGAGATGACAACCCTTTCTACAGGAGGGGGAAGAGAGTGATGGAAGTCTTCTCTTTCTCAATATACAACTGAGAAGACTCTGTGTATTCAATGATGTTGTTAAAGCTCCCCCTGAGATTGAAAGGTGTTCAGGCTGGGAAGCTTTGCACAGGGTGATAGGCCTTCAGACTTTGAGCCTTGACTAGAGGAATCTTCAGGAGCTTCTGACTGATATGTTGTTTGTTGTCCTTGAAGTTGTCATGCAGAGATAAGGAAGAAGAAGACTCTTGATATAGTTTAATTGTTCTTCTTCTTCTTATAGCTAATCTGCTTCTTTCCTCTGACTTCTACTGTGTGTCCAAATCCTGAGAGAGGGGCAAGAGAATGCATGATGCAGACTGCTTTTCTTTGATAGTCTGACTGTTTTTTATTATTCTCTACAGTGATTCATCTCCTCTCTCTGTATACTGTATTTGTTCTATATTCTTTTTTGTATTTGAATTCCGTAGGTTTTTATGATTGAAGAAACATTCCCGAGAATAAAGATGCTTTGGAAATTGATCCTCACTTAATTCTTCTGTAACTGTCCGTTTTAACGGCTATTTTTCCTGGGAATGTTGACTGTAATTAATCCTCAATAAAGTCTGCCAACTGTTACCGATTGCACATAAATCGTCGACCTGAACTTTCGTCGAGTTCATCGATCGTCGACCTGAGTTCGACATTCGTCGAACTCAGCTAGATTCGTCGAGCTAAATACCTTGTTTAAGATCTGTGTTCGTCGAGCAGATGTCTGGCTGTCTTGAGTTTAGCGATCGTCGACCTGAGCTTTGAGTTCGTCGAGCTCATCTGGATTTCGTCGAGCTAAGGTCCTTTCAAAATTCGTCATCCTGAACTTTGAGTTCGTCGAGCTCAGTTTCTTATATCGTCGAGCTGAGAGAATTGTTGAGTGTCGACATACATCCTGTGTGTCGACGGATATTTTATGTCGACTGATTTATCTTCTGTGTCGACTGATATTTTGTGTTGACAGATGTTGCTGTGTGTCGACTCAAATCCACTATGTGTTGACATGGCCTTTCTGAAGTGTCGACACAGTTACTGTGACGGTGTCGGCACAGCCTTGCTTGAGTCTTTGGGATCATCGACCTGAGATTGCCGTTCGTCGAGCTGATTCTCTGACTTTATTTTAACTGCATTTCTTTCAGCAATTCTGGAGTTCTTCTGAAAGACCAGTCTTTGAAATAGTCCTATGACCCATGACTATATATTTTGGGTCAATTTAATATTCCTAATAGTGTTCCTTGCCCAAATCAGAACTAGGGTTCCAACAATCTCCCCCTATTTGGGTGTGGACACTATTTACATAGCTACAAGTAAAATACAAGTAAAATACTATTAAAATATAATTAAATCTGGATCATGTATTTCTGCTGTTGTTGTTGCTGTTGCTACAGCTGTTGTTGATCCTTGCCCAAATCTGTATCATTATAATCTGTTGTATAGAGCTTCTGCTGTAATTGCTGGAATTTATGGTACTGCTGGAACTGCTGTTGCTTCATTTACCAGGCATTAGTATACTACTGCTGGAACTGTTGCAGCTTCATTTATCAGGCATCTCCCCCTGCCTGGTTGCAGTAAGCACTGGAGTCAGGCACCTAAATGAAGATGGGGGCAGCAGGGATGGCAGAGATTTGAGCAGATAGTGGTCCTGCTTGAAGTGCCATGAAATTACTTTGCCTTGCCCAAATCTGATTAGGAACATAACTTTAATAACATCTCCCCCTATATGCATATCCTTGCTCAAATTATTCAGCCACTGATATCCTGTGTATTGGCTGGACTGAATTTTTTTCCTGCAAGGAGATGTTAGGAGTGCTGGACCTAGATCACCTTGGGTCCTGGTTCTTTTTGATCATAATTAGAAATAAAAGTGCATTTAGGATGATCCTTGTATCCAGGTGGATGATATTTCCTAGGAGGTATTATACACTCAGTGAAAAGGAATATTAAAATGCTGACTTTGATGGTAAATTTTAAAATAACAACAATTTCTGTTAATAGAATCTAGGATCGACGATTTCTGGTTGGATCGTCGAGGTGAGTTCGACGATATTAGATGAGATCTTTGATCTCTGCTCACAGAATTATAATAATTATTTTCTGTGGTCCATTTTCTTCGATCTCTGTTCGACGAATTATATCTATTTCATCGAGCACAGATTCCTGAATAGTTCAAGCCAAAATCATTGTTCAGAGTTCGTCGATCTGAGTTCGACGAATAGTATTCATCTCGTCGATCTCCGTTCGACGAATTATTTTGAACTAAGATTTTCTGACGATTTTTACCTGATTATCTGAAGTCAGTTTTAAATTTTTCTGAAGAAAAATCAAGGTTAGAGATTACTTGATTTGTTGATTCTTCATCAGACTCTGATTCTCCATCATATTCAGATTCTCTATCATAGCTGCTGCAAGATGCAGTGATGGCCAGCAGACAAAATTCCTTTTCCTTAGCCTCCTCTTCTTCTTCACTGGAGCTGGAGGATGTGGATTCATCTTCTGTGTCACTCCATGTTTCAGCCACAAATCCTTTGTCCTTCCTTTTGTGCTTGCTGGAAGAGGGATTGCAGTAATGATTACTTCTTGATTCCTTCTCTTTTCTCATTTCCTCTTTAGTAGGTGTTTGGTCATATTTTGGCTTGCTGTCATTCCTGGATGACTTCCTTATGAAGTCCTTATTTGTCATCTTATAAAATCTTTTAGAAAATAGGCTCATCAGTTCTTCATTTGTTGATGCAGCCACTGTTGGAACACCCTATTACTGATTTGGGTCAGGATCACAATGTCTCTTAGGAAACCTGTTTTGACCTCATTGTATAGATCTAAAGGTCAAGTAGAATTGAGTCTAAAGGTTAGAAGTTAGGTTTGGAAGCTGCCCTCAAGACCAGGTTTTTCAGTTTCTGGAGACTAAGTCATTTTGTCTAGCTCAGTACGACGAATCGTCGAACTCCGTTCGACGATCGTTGAGCTCACTTCGACGATTCGTCGAACTCCATTCGATGATCTCTGAGCTCAACTTCATCAAGTCGTCGAACTCCATTCGACGATCTTCGAGCTCAGTTCGACGATCTTGACTCCAGTTTGTTCCGCTATCTCTGAGCTCAGTTCGACGATAGTTGAGCTCAGATCGACGATCTCTGTTTCCGTCTAAGTCCAAATCTCTGAGCTCAGTTCAACGATAGTGGAGCTCAGTTCGACGTTTTTCTGAAGAGTTCAATGATTTTCAAGATTCAAATTCAGACAGTTAAGGAATTGTTGTCATCATTTAATTCAGAGATCTTGTAGCCATTTTTAATTAATCTGGAGCAAGTTTCAAGGAATTATCAAGGAATGTTTTATTGGACTTTCCTCCAGAAGACAAAAGCAATTAAGGAAGTAATTAATGACAGGCTAACAACTATCTTGGACAATGGATCATTTCTATTCAGATAGATGGAATAAAAGACAGAATTATTCTCTACAACAAAGATATAAAAGAAGAAAATAAGAATAACAAGAATCTCTCTCTACAATAACAACTCTCACACAACAACAATCACACAAGAGAAAGAAAAAAGAGTTGCAGACATTCTCAGTCTCAAAGATTCATACAAGAACACCATCACCAAAGGAGATCAACAAACTGAAATCTTCAGATCTCTTTTGATTCAAGTGTTCAAAGGTCATCATCATTCAAGACTCCAGACACCTCACATTTCAGTTGCTGCTGAAATCATCTTTTGCTGGAGATCAAATTTTCTGAAGGCTTATCACCCTACTACAAAGCTTCACTTCCTGAACAACTACAGATCTCAGGGGGAGATTTGACAACATCCACTATCTTCTCTCTCACTGTTGACAGAGAAGATCATCTCTTTCCCTCTCTCTCTCTCTCACTCTACTGTAAAAGGTTTTTCAAACTCCCTTCAAAAGTTTGTGTTTGTTTTTTGAGCACCTTATCAAAAGCTCATTGGTGGCAAGACAACTGATCAAAAAATCTGGTTTGGTTTTTGAGCACCTTATCAAAAGCTCATTGGTGGCCAGGACACCTGATCAACTCATCCTGCAGTGGATTCCTACCTAGGGTGGTAGAAGAGTGGATGTACCCAGATTGATTGGGCAACCACTTTAGCTCCTTGTGTCTTCTGGTTGCTTGTGCTTCTTTTTATTTCTGGCTGTGCTTTGTGACTTCTTTGTGTTTAATCTGTGATTAGATAGTTGCTTCTTGTTTAGATTATTTTATATTATTTGCTTCCCTGTTCACTTAGGATTACAACAACTGTTGTAAAAAGTTTTTAGCAAGCACCATACTCTATTCACCCCCCCTCTAGAGTATATCAGATCTAACTTGCACTTTCAATTGGTATCAAAGCGAGGTGGTTAAACATACCACACCTGGGTGGTTGCACAGGCTAACACCTGAACCCAAAGATTCCTACAGTTAGATCTGATTGTTGTAGATTTTGTTATTAGAATTATTTCTTCACAAAACATGACCCAAAACAAAGATTATGCTAGCACCAGACCACCAGTGTGCAATCTATCCAAGTTTGCACTTTGGAAGGCAAGGATTAGACTCTACATTAATTCTATTGATGGGGACATCTCAATTCTGTTTTGACAGTGTGTCCAAGACCTCCAGAGAACACAAGCACAAATGCTGTTCCACCTCCCTCAGGAACAGATGCAGAGATCAAGAAGTGGAAAGTAGCAGATGCAAAGGCTATGAATATCTTAGCCCAGACTATGTCTGATGACATTTTCCAAAAGGTGGCTGAATGCAACTCAGCAAAGGAAATCTGGGATAAGCTATCTGAGATAGTCTCAGGATCTGCTGATGAAAGAAAAGACAGAAGATCTCACCTCATAACCCAATATGAGAACTTCAAGAAAGGAGAAGCTGAGTCAGTAGCAGACATGTATAATAGACTCAGTCTGATAGTCAATGAACTGAAAACTTTGGATAAAGAGATCTCATTGACTGAGCTAAATGACAGAATCCTAATGTGCTTCCCAAGTACTTGGGACTCAAGGATCTGGCCAATCAAGGATGCCAGAAGTCTCAATGAAATCACAACAGAAGCTCTCTTGGGCAAGCTCAAGTCTTATGAGCTGCTCATCAAAAATAGAGAAGAAGAGCAGAAGGCTGGCTCACCAGCCACAAGAAAGGAAAAGTCAATAGCTTTCAAAGCCACTGAAGATCAGCCTGAAGACAAGGTCACAGGCAATGATGATCTGCTTAGTCTACTGGACAAAAGATTTTACAAAATGGCCAGAAAGGAATTTAGGAAGAGATCATACAAAGAGCATGACAAGCCAAGGTATGATAAATCAAACAATAAAGAAATTGTTTGCTTTGCTTGCAGGAAACCAGGCCACATTGTGCCTGACGTTCCAGAGAATAAAAACAAGGACAGAAAGGACAAGAAAGAAAGAAGAAAAGACAAGGACTTCAAGAAGAACAACAATGACAAACCCTCCTCAAGCAGGAACAAACACATAAGGAAGGGATTTGTTGCTGAAACTTGGAGTGAGACAGAAGAAGAATCTAAAACTTCTTCCAGCTCAAGTGATGATGAGGATGATGCCGAAGAAAAGGAATTATGCATGATGGCTATCAATGCCTCACAACACAATTCTGATGCAGAAGATTCAGAGTCAGACTCAGAGACTCAACTTGAAGAGTACCAGGTGAAAAGTTCTTTTGATTTTAATTCTGAGGACTTTAAGTATGAATTTAAAGCACTATGTTTAGACTTATTAAAATCTGAGAAGGAAATCATTTCCCTCATAAAACAATTGCCTGAACATAGTACCTTAAAATCAGAAAACCTCAAACTCTCTGAGGAGTTGGAGTGTTGTAGGGAGCAGATAGCTTCACTGAAAAGTGGGCCATCAGAGGCCAAAAAGCTTGAAGAATCACTTAATGGGAGAAGCATCAAGCTAATGGACATCACAAGCACAGTGAACTCTAGATTCAACAGTACACTGGGCTTGGGTGCTTCATCCAGCCAACTTATAGTACTAACAACCCCAATTAAGTTTATTTCTGATAAAGGGAAGGGAGTTGTAGAGGTAGCTAGGAATAATTCTGACTTACCCAAGAAATCAAGTGTTCAACAGAAATCGTCGAACGGAGCTAGAAGATCGTCGAATGTAGATCGACGATCTCAGGCAAAATCGTTGAACTAAGGTCGACGATCTCTAAACCATAAACTCTGCCACAGTCGATCGTCGAACGGAGCTCGACGATCTGACCCAAGATCGTCGAACGCAGCTCAACGATCGTCGAGTAGAGATCAGAGATTTGAAAACTTCTTCAAGGGTAAATTAAATTCCAATCCTAGGGGTCCTTCATCCAGATTTAACCCTTATACTGAATGGATAATACCTCCAAGGAGATATCATCCCGAAGGTTATAATAGTAAACCCGGGATGTCATTTATTTCTGAATTTAAAGGTTATCAACCTAGGCCCAAGGTAAACTGGGTCAAAAATAAGTAAATTATTTTATGTGCAGGTGAAGACCTATCCAACATTAAACCAACAATGGTATCTGGATATTGGGTACTCAAAGCACATGACAGGAAGCTAGGACAATCTCACATCCTTTAAAGCCAAGCTTGGACCCAAAGTCATATTTGGTGATTCAAATTTTAGACTAACAAAAGGATATGGTGCAATCCAAATTGGGACAGTCACATTCAAGAAGGTAGCCTATGTGGAAGGACTGAAGCACAACCTGATCAGCATTAGTCAGCTATGTGATGAAGGCTACCAGGTGACTTTCAGCAAATCCTTATGCAGGATCAAATCAGATGACAACACAACTGTGTTGATAGGTAAAAGGAAAGGTAACATCTATTTAGAAGACTTTCTTTCAACTGAAGTAGATATTTGCCTGTTTAACTCTGTTAGTAGACCTAATGTATTATGGCATAAGATATTAGGGCATATAAACCTTAGAACCATTACTAGGCTATACAAGGACAACCTTGTTAGAGGACTACCTTCTGGCCCCTACAAGAAGGAAGGACTCTGTAGGGCTTGTCAATTAGGCAAGCAAACTAAAAATAATTTCAAGTCACTTAATAAGAGTGATTCACCTAGGATTTTGTATCTGTTACACATGGATCTTTTTGGACCCATTACAGTACAAAGCTTAGGAGGTAAATCTTACACTTTAGTGGTTGTAGATGACTTCTCTAGATTCACATGGGTGTTCTTTCTGAGGAAGAAGTCTGATAACTTTAGTGTTTGACAGAGTTTCTCAAATGCATACAGACTGAGTTCAATACTCACATTGCCCTGATCAGAAGTGATCATGGGACAAAGTTTGATTCTCTTCTTATGCAAGAGTTCTATTAGAGTGAAGGGATCAGACACACTTTCTCAGCTCCTAGAACTACTCAACAAAATGGGGTAGCTGAAAAGAAAAATAGAACCCTTATTGAATGTGCCACTACATTGTTGTCAGATACTCACTTTCCTCTATCCTTTTGGGCTGAGGCAGTGAACACCTCCAACTATGTGCTGAACAGAAGTTTAATACATAAACTGAAGGGCAAGACTCCCTATGAATTACTCAAAGGGAAGAAACCTAAAGTAGATTATTTTAGAATTTTTGGTTGTATTTGTTATATTCATAATAATGACAAAAAATACTTAGCAAAATTTCAAGATAAAGCTGATGAAGGAGTGTTTCTGGGATACTCCATGATCAGTAAGGCTTATAGGGTATATAATAAATCAACTCTTAAAATTGAAGAATCTGTGCATATATCTTTTGATGAATTTAACATGTCTTTCAAGGAGAAGAACACTTCTACCATAGAACCTTTGCAGGTACATTCTCTTGCTGAAGACTTGGATAGATTACAAATCATTCAAAAAGAGGAAAGCAGTGAAGATGAAGAAGACATTCAACATCCTGAAGAGAAACCTCTTGAAGAGTCAGTTGTTGTACCACAAGAGGAAACAACAACACCGGTTGGTGAACAATCAACACCTCCTGTTGATTTAGTAACATCAAGAGACCATCCAATTTCCCAAGTAATTGGAGACATCTCAGCTGGTGTGCAAACTAGAAATCAGGTCAACCAAAACCTGTTGCACACTTGCTTCCTGTCTCAAATTGAACCTCAATCCATTCAAGATGCAGAACAAGATCCACACTGGATCATTGCAATGCAAGAAGAGTTGCATCAATTTGAAAGGAACAAAATTTGGGAACTACTACCAAGGCCTAAGGATCACTCCATTGTTGGAACAAAGTGGGTGTTCAGAAACAAATTGGATGATCAAGGAGTAATTGTAAGGAACAAGGCAAGGCTAGTTGATCAAGGGTACTCTCAAGAAGAAGGCATAGATTATGACCAGACTTTTGCACCAGTTGCAAGGTTGGAGGCCATAAGGATCTTCTTAGCATATGCAGCACACAAGGGTTTCAAAGTATACCCGATGGATGTAAAGAGTGCTTTTCTCAATGGAGATATCAAAGAAGAAGTCTATGTCAGACAACCTCCAGGTTTTATCTCTCCAACTCATCTTGATTATGTTTTCAAATTGCACAAAGCATTATATGGTCTCAAGCAAGCTCCTAGAGCATGGTATGAGTCCCTAGCATGCTTCCTTCTGAAAATTGAAATTATAAGCGGTAGAGTAGAGCAAACTCTTTTTATTAGAACCCATAAGTCCCATACCCTAATAGTACAAATCTATGTAGATGATATTATTTTTGGTTCTACTGATTCAAATTTGTGCAGAAGGTTCTCCAATCTAATGCATTCCAAATTTGAAATGAGTAGCATGAGTGAGCTATCCATCTTTCTAGGATTGCAAATCAAACAACATGCTGAAGGCATATTTATTTCTCAAACCAAGTATGCAAAGGAATTGGTCAAGAAATTCGGTATGTCTAAAGCATCTTGTATGAAAACACCTATGCCTACTAATGTTGTATTAGATGCTGATGAACATGGGAAACCTGTTGATCAGACAACATATAGAGCAATGATTGGCTCTTTATTGTACCTTACAGCTAGTAGACCTGACATAATGTTTGCTACATGCATCTGTGCTAGATTCCAAGCGAGCCCTAGAGAGTCACACCTAACATTAGTAAAAAGGATTCTCAGGTATGTTAAAAGTTGTCCAAATCTAGGTCTCCGGTATCCAAAAGATTCAGCATTTGACTTAACTGGATTTTCTGATGCTGATTATGCTGGATGAAGAACTGATAGGAAAAGCACCAGTGGAACTTGTCAGTTTCTTGGTGACAGACTTGTCTCTTGGTTTTGCAAGAAACAAACATCTTTATCAACTTCAACTGCTGAAGCTGAATATATGGTTGTAGGTAGTTGTTGTTCACAAATCTTGTGGATACAAAACCAACTCCTAGACTATGGCTACAACATAGAGAAGTCTAAAATCTTTTGTGATAATACCAGTGCTATTTTTAAAGCTCAAAATCCAGTCCTCCATAGTAGGACAAAACATATAGAAATTAGGCATCACTTCTTAAGGGATAATGTTGAGAAAAATAAAATTGAACTTCAATATATCCCAACTGATTTACAAAGGGGAGATATTTTCACCAAACCCTTGGATGAAAAGAAACATACCTTCTTCCTAAATCAGTTAGGAATGTTAGATGGAGGAAGTTTAAAATAATATCCAAGATTTTAAAACTCTAAAAATTTACCAAGACTAGGCAAACATCTTGATTTTTCTAGTGTATAGAGTGTCTCTGGTCTCTGAACTGCGCTCGATGATTTTCCCCCAGATCATCGAATGGAGATCGACGCTTTCCGACATCGTCGACCAGAGTTCAGCGCTTCTCAGATAGTGCTCAACTATCTCTCCAGGTCAGCGATCGTCGAACGAAGCTCGACGATTTTGTTCTCTGAACTATCGTCGAACGGAGCTCGACGCTCTCCAATATCGTCGAACGGAGATCGACGATGTTGATGACCTTTCAGTTTCCTTTAAAAGCCCCGATCGTCGAACTGAGTTCAACGATCTTTCCTTTTCTGCGTCGAACCCTAATATAAAATTAATTTTTCGACCGTCGTTCTCCGTTTGCGCTTTCATTCTCTCTGCAAATTTTCTCTTTCCCTCCAAACTTCTCTACACTTGGCCATTTGGTTGTTTATTTTTTTGCAGGCATCAATGGCCGTCTGAGTTACAGTCCTGGCTGCAATGAAATTTGATGCAGGATTTGATATTGATATGGATTCGTTTAACAACAGTGATCAAATTTTCAGAGACATTCTAGAACTTTTCCAGGAGCAAAAGCTAGTTACTATAATGTCCACAAGAATCAAATTGGTTGCTGATGAAATCAAGGAGTGAGTCTATACTGCCCACAACCAGGACCAGAATACAGTGATTGGCACAGTATCTGGAACTCAGGTACCCCTTACACATGCTGCCCTGACAGAAATTTTTGGATTGAATTCTGGAGAAGAATCTGCTGAAATGTCTGGAGAAGAATTTTCTACTATGCTTGAGAGAATGTGACAATCAAATGCAAACCCTAGCAAACTGCTGAAGAAGAATTTATCTGTGGAGTACAGATTTTTGGCTGATGTTGTAGGAAAGGTGTTACTGGCCAAACACTCAGCCCATGATACCATCTCCAGGTATCAACTATGTTTGATGGGTGCTATTGTAGATAAGAAACAGTTAAACTGGGGAGAAGTTTTCTTTGACCTGATTAAGAAAAAGATCAACAAGAATTTTGTCAACTTTGGAAGGATACTAGGGCTATTTCTTCAAAACAGATGCCCTGCACTGCTAGTCTCAAATGGGATGCACATCAATGCCTCTAAGAGGCTCTCCTATGCCCTGTTTGGAAAGTGGGACAGACAAATTATGAAGCCCAGCAGACCCTCTGCAAGTGCAACTTCAGGCACAAGGACTGTTGCAGTCTCTTCCCCTCAAGTCTCTACCCCTGCAGAAGACTTGCCTGCTGCTTGTCCTCCTCCTCTACCTCTTATTTCATCTCCACCAGTCACCTCCACCATTCAAATTTCTTCCACAATTATTATTTCAACCCCATCTCCAACTTCAATTTCTCCACCTCCACCTCTCACAGAAGAACTTTTCCATCCTCTACATCAATACCCTCACCTAGAAATTGAATCATCATCTCATCTTCCATCTTTCAATCTGATAGATGATTCCTTTATGGATGATTCCCCTTCATCCCCTCCTGATCTACCCTCTTCATCCACATCATATCACCAATTACTTCAAGACATCATTGCACAACCCTCCTTCACACCCTCTGTTTCCATTCCATTATCTTCAATTTCCACAATCCCCATATCTCAACCCTCGTTTCCCCCATACACCAGCTCTCCACCAAAATCTCCAGCTATTCCACCTTCATTCTCTACCTCTGCTCAAGTCTCTCTTGAGCATGTAGATCTTCCAGCCTTAGTAGACAGACTTTATGAGCTGATAGCTCCCAGGCTATCCCTCTTTTTGGAGACCTCCTTGGCTCCACTTTTAAAGTCAGTTGCAGACCTGTCTGCCAGGCTCTCCTCCCTCCTTCCTCCTTAGGCAATCCCTTCATCTGGGTGCCTTGATCCAGTCCTGACTGAATCTAGGCAGGGGGAGATGCCTCATGAAGTGTTTAGATTGCCTGCTGCTGCTATTACCTCCGTTCAAGCTCAAGCCTCAACACCACAAGTTGCAGTTTTCTCAATGGACCTCAGGTCATTATTATCAGATTTGATTCAGTTTATTTCAGCTATCTTCCATAGAGCACTGCAGTCCAGCCATCTGAAGATCTCTTTAAGGCCACTGTGCCCATTTCAAGCTGTGACACTAGCTTAATTTATTCTTTTGTAAAGTCGCTTTCTGCTGCTGCCCCTGATGTTTCTGTTGCTGCTGCTTCTACTGATATTGTTGATATTGCTGTTAATTCTGATGTTTCAGTATCTGAGGACATACATATGACAGAGGCATTTGAATTTGAGCCTGCTATTACTACTGATGTTATTTCTGTTACTGAACCTGTTGTATCTGAAAGTATTTTATCGGTATCTACTGTTGCTGTACATTCCATTTCTGAGAGTGTTACTTCTGAAAGTTTTGTATCTACTGATGTAATCTCCTCTGCTAGTGTTGCTTCTATTCCTCCTTCTACTATTGCTGCCACAACTGCTGTCACTACTGTTACCTCTGCTCAATCCCAACAACAGAAAGACTATCTGAAAAGGATTGATGCACTGTATGATGAACAAAGCTCGGAAAGTGATCAATATAGGACTGATTCAGATGACTCCTCTGCAACTATTGCAAGGAAAAGAAAGGCCAGAAGCAAGGCTATAAAAAGGGTTCCTCCAGCAAAAGTCAAAGATACCAATGATATTCCTTATTACGTACTGCATAACAATCCTATAACAGAACACTGGATGCAATACTCCAAGAATCAATTGAAGTCCATGAAGAAAAAGAGAAAGTATGAGAAAGGTTCCTCTCAGTTCCATCATCATCCTCCTCCTCCTCCTCCTCCTCCTAATGCAGGTGTAGGTGGTAGCTCTGCTGTTCAACCCTCTGCCAGAAGCGAAACCCCTTATCAACCTCAAGGTAGATCCCAGTACAGGGGAAGTCAATCCAGAGGCTACCAATCAAGGAGAGGAAACTATAGAGGAAACCAAAGAGAATTTCAAGTATACTCCAAAGGCTATTCCAGGCAACACCCTTATTCAAGGGAAGGACAAGCTTCCTCTGATACTACTTTAGGTCCCTTTCCCTACAAGCTTAAAGAGTTAGTCTCATCCAGAGCTCCTCCAGACAATCCCTCAAACAGATATGAGCCTCCAGTTCCTTTTGAGGATCCAGAGAACAATCCAACTTCATGGACAGCCAGGATGAAGGAATTAGCTGCTTTGGATCAAATTAAGAAAGCCAGAGAACAAGGCAAAGACACTTCCAGTATTACTACTTTATCAGAACAAAGGAAAAAAGGAACTTGAAAGATATACTTCCCGCAAGTTCTTTGATTTTGAAAGCTACATGAAGCTGCATCCTGAAGCTGTAGTGTTTAGGCCTAAGCAACAAACCTCTTTAGGTGCAGCTGATGATAGAAGATCTAAAAAGCAAGCTCTCAATCCAAATAGAGAAATAGTACTTATAAAGAGCAAAGAAAAGGAGTAATTATGTAAGGTGACAGTTATTTTAATTTCTGATCTATCTGTGACAATATATGTGTGATTCTGCAATGTCTTGTTTGTTATATTATTGCCTTGTATATGTTTTTAATTTTCTAATATCTGTAAATAGTAATCCTAACCCAAATAGGGGGAGATTGTTGGAACACCCTATTACTGATTTGGGTCAGGATCACTATGTCTCTTAGGAAACCTGTTTTGACCTCATTGTATAGAGCTAAAGGTCAAGTAGAATTGAGTCTAAGGGTTAGTAGTTAGGTTTGGAAGCTGCCCTCAATACTAGGTTTTTCAGTTTCTGGAGACGAAGTCATTTCGTCGAGCTCAGTAAGACGAATCGTCGAACTACATTCGACGATCGTTGAGCTCACTTCAACGAGTCGTCGAACTCCATTCGACGATCTCTGAGCTCAACTTCATCAAGTCATCGAACTCCATTCGACGATCTTCGAGCTCTGTTTGACGATCTTGACTCCAGTTTGTTCCGCTATCTCTGAGCTCAGTTCGACGATAGTTGAGTTCAGATCGACGATCTCTGTTTCCATCTAAGTCCTAATCTCTGAGCTCAGTTCAACGATAGTGGAGCTCAGTTCGACATTTTTCTGAAGAGTTCAACGATTTTCAAGATTCAAATTCAGATAGTTAAGGAATTATTGTTAGCATTTAATTCAGAGATCTTGTAGCCGTTTTTAATTAATCTGGAGCAAGTTTCAAGGAATTATCAAGGAATGTTTTATTGGACTTTCCTCCAGAAGACAAAAGCAATTAAGGAAGTAATTAATGACAGGCTAACGGCTATCTTGGACAATGGATCATTTCTATTCAGACAGATGGAATAAAAGACAGAATTATTCTCTACAACAAAGATATAGAAGAAGAAAAAAAGAATAACAAGAATCTCTCTCTGCAACAACAACTCTCACACAAAAACAATCACACAAGAGAAAGAAAAAAGAGTTGCAGACATTCTCAGTCTCAAAGATTCATACAAGAACACCATCACCAAAGGAGATCAACAAACTGAAATCTTCAGATCTATTTTGATTCAAGTGTTCAAAGGCCATCATCATTCAAGACTCCAGACACCTCACATTTCAGTTGCTGCTGAAATCATCTTTTGCTGGAGATCAAATTTTCTGAAGGCCTATCACCCTACTGCAAAGCTTCACTTCCTGAACAACTACAGATCTCAGGGGGAGCTTTGACAACATCCATTATCTTCTCTCTGACTATTGACAGAGAAGATCATCTCTTTCCCTCTCTCTCTCTCACTCTGCTGTAAAGGGTTTTTAAAACTCCCTTCAAAAGTTTGTGTTTGGTTTTTGAGCACCTTATCAAAAGCTCATTGGTGGCAAGACACCTGATCAAAAAATCTGGTTTGGTTTTTGAGCACCTTATCAAAAGCTCATTGGTGCCCAGGACACCTAATCAACTCATCCTGCAGTGGATTCCTACCTAGGGTGGTAGAAGAGTGGATGTACCCAGATTGATTGGGGAACCACTATAACTCCTTGTGTCTTCTGGTTGCTTGTGTTTCTTTTTGTTTCTGGCTGTGCTTTGTGATTGCTTTGTGTTTAATCTGTGATTAGATAGTTGCTTCTTGTTTAGATTACTTTTTATTATTTTCTTCCCTGTTCACTTAGGATTACAACAACTGTTGTAAAAAGTTTTTAGCAAGCACCATACTCTATTCACCCCCAACCCCCTCTAGAGTATATCAGATCTAACTTGCACTTTCAGCCACTGTCTTCTCAGCAGCCTTGAAAGAAATGTTGTGTTCTCTTCTTGCTGGAGGAGGAGTTTTTTGCTCTACTGCTTCTCTGTTCTTAATTAACTGCTCATACGATTTGAGCTTTTCTAGGAGAGATTCAGTTGAAAACTCATTCAAGTTTCTGGCCTCTTTGATTGGACAAATCCTGGTATCCCATGAGCTTGGGAAGCAAATGAGAATCTTGTCATTTACTTCAGTTAATGTGATTTCTTTATCCAAGGTTCTTAGTTCACTGATGATGGAGCTAAGCCTATTGTGCATCACTTCAACTATTTATTCTTCATCCTTTCTAAAATTTTCATATAGTGTGATGAGGTGTGATCTTCTATCTTCCTCTCATCTTTTGAGCCAACAACCATTTGGTTTAGTGAGTCCCAGATTGCTTTTGCAGAAGTGCAATCGGCCACCTTCTGAAAGATGTCATCTGACATAGTCTGAGCCAATATGTTCATAGCTTTGGCATCAGCAAGCTTTAGCTTTTTCTGGGTAGCTGTCTATTGAGATGATGGGGCAACATTTGTATTTGAAGAGGTTGAAGCTTGAGGGGGACCTTTCAAAATAGAAGTGTATATATCTTCATCAATAGAGTTCATATACAATCTGATTCTTGACTTCCAGATGACAAACCTATTTAGGTTGCACACTAGAGGTCTGGTGCTTGCATAGTCCATGTTCTTTGATGTAGCTGTGTATAAACTCTAAATGGAAATAGATAAAATAAATATGTAGATCTAACAAAGGATAGTTGGTTCAAGGGTTAGCTTGTCCTACCAAAGGAACCTTGCTCTGATACCAATTAAAAGTGATGGGTTAGATCTACAATACTCTAGAGGGGGGGGGGGGGGTGAATAGAGTATATGTGCAATAATAAAATTTATGACGGCCTTTGTTGTATTGGTGCACAAACAGATTAAGTAATAAACCATAGCAGTCCTAAAGTCACAAACACAGCAAGAACAAAAGAAAAGGGGCAACCAGACGACACAAGAATATTATAGTGGTTCCCAAAATTTCGGTAGTCCACTCTTCTACCACCCTAGTAGGAATCCACTCAGGTTTTTGATCAGGTGCCCTGTCACCACAAGATCTGCTTCAGGTAGATCTAGAAACCCTTTAGGCTTTTTATCAGGTGCCTAAAAACCAATAGGTTTTTGATCAGGTGCCCTATCACCAATGAGTTTTTGATCAGGTGCTCAAAAACCAGGAATCACTTTTGAAGGGAGATGATAACCTTTTATACAGGAGGGGGAAGAGAGTGATGGAATTCTTCTCTTTATCAATATACAATTGAGAAGACTATGTGGATCAATGATGTTGTCAAAGCTCCCCCTGAGATTGAAAGGTGTTCAGGCTGGGAAGCTTTGCATAGGGTGATAGGCCTTCAGACTTTGAGCCTTGACCAGAGGAATCTTCAGGAGCTTCTGACTGATATGTTGTTTGTTGTCCTTGAAGATGTCCTACAGAGATAAGGAAGAAGAAGACACTTGATATAGTTTGATTGTTCTTCTTCTTCTTATAGCTAATCTGCTTCTTTCCTCTGACTTCTACTGTGTGTCCAAATCCTGAGAGAGGGGCAAGAGAATGTATGATGCATACTGCTTTTCTTTGATAGTCTGACTGTTTTTTATTATTCTCTATAGTGATTCATCTCCTCTCTCTGTATACTGTATTTGTTCTATATTCTTTTCTGTATTTGAATTCCGTAGATTTTTATGATGGAAGAAACATTCCCGAGAGTAAAGATGCTTTCGAAATTGATCCTCACTTAATTCTTCTATAACTGTCCCTTTGAACGACTATTTTTCCTTGGAATGTTGACTGTAATTAATCCTCAATAAATTCTGCCAACTGTTACCGATTGCACAGAAATCATCGACCTGAACTTTCGTCGAGTTCATCGATCGTCGACCTGAGTTCGACATTCATCGAACTCAGCTAGATTCGTCGAGCTGAATATCTTGTTAAATATCTGCGTTCATCGAGCAGATGTCTGGCTGTCTTGAGTTCAGCGATCGTCAACCTGAGCTTTGAGTTCGTCGAGCTCAGCTCCTTTCAAAATTCGTCGTCCTGAACTTTGAGTTCGTCGAGCTAAGTTTCTTATATCGTCGAGCTGAGAGAATTGTTGAGTGTCGACATACATCCTGTGTGTCGATTGATATTCTGTGTCGATTGATTTATCTTCTGTGTCGATTGATATTTTGTGTGTCGATAGATGTTGTTGTGTGTCTGCTCAAATCCTCTGTGTGTTGACATGACCTTTCGGAAGTGTCGACACAGTTGCTGTGACGGTGTCAGCACAGCCTTGCTTAAGTCTTTAGGATCGTCGACCTGAGATTGTCGTTCGTAGAACTGCGTTCGACGATCGTCGAGCTGATTCTCTGACTTTGTTTTAACTGCATTTCTTTCAGCAATTCTGGAGTTCTTCTGAAAGACCAGTCCTGGAAATAGTCCTATGACCCATGACTATACATGTGGGGTCAATCTAATATTCCTAATAGTGTTTCTTGCCCAAATCAGAACTAGGGTTCCAACAAAACCGATTGATTTTCATCCCCTCAGTTTCAAACACAAACTCAGGTTGGTGTCTTATTGCAACAAATGCATGAAAATAGTCCTCAACTGTGTCCTCTCCTTGGCTTAAACACACGTTCACTGACGAAGATGAGGCACTTCCCCTTGCCGTCTTCTCAAGTTCACTACTCGGCATGGAACGCATTACCGGATCAGAGGGTTAAACCTGTCCCTCATGGTATGCATTGAGCGTTGCAAAAACCACATTGGCAATCAGTCGAGCCGTTTCTATCGATGGAGGATATGTTGGTACCACAGTTGATGTGAGGCTTCCCATCGAGTGTTAGGGTTCCTACTGCCATACCATTGCACTTGTCGCCTACATTCAGAAAATTACACAAGTAAGCAACAAGATAGGAACGCGCAGGTTCCTCAAACACAAAAATTTGCATTCCTATCATGGACATTCAGGAGTTCAAACGTGTTAACGTGGTTTGCACATACACGTGCTCGCCACCCCCACAAAATAAGTCGACCAAGATAGCTGATACCAAAAATATAACAACCCCATCCACTCATATAATATATACTAGAAGGTCCGGCCGGAACCCCACAACATATACCACAAAACAGACGATGAAGCTACGGAGTGATACCGGAGTAGCGCAGCGCACCTACACATTGCATTCTAGCGGAAGCCTATACACTTGAACTCCTCTCTTGAATGTCCAACATATAAAACACCACATTTTATAGATTATAAGAATGTCTTACAACACATATAAAATAGTTGGCCTTATGGCCTTACAGGGCTTTCAAACAGTGGCCCAAACATTGGCACGCAGGCCGACCACATCAAAAGAAAACATAGTATTTACATCCACATTAGCCTTCGAGGGCTAGCAGCATAAGTAGCAAAAGCAGTAGGGACTTCAACCCTTTTTCGTCCCACTCGGTTCTCCAGCACCTGCACAGGGACATCCACCCAAGGGTGGTAAACAGAGGTAACAGTCAGCATTCAGCTGACCAAATTAAAACGACCCTACGCCTTTTTTGGGGCAGTGGTATCCTTCCCTGCAGGCATAGTATTTCACAAGCATGTATATATATATCTAATATAATGTGCTTTCACGCACACATGCCATCACAACCGTCAGCCACCCGGCCCAACGGTCCGTGCACTCAGGGTACCTTCTTGGTGTACTGGCAAATCAGTTGCCCACCACTGTATCAGGGTCACAGCCCAACGACAACTCACTTGAGCATTTAATCCATGGTGTACAGCCGAAGTTTTATAGTCTTAGTGAACCGAGATTGGCCCGTAGCCCACCATTGTATCACGACACGTAGGCCTAAGACTCTTGCTATGCGCTCCAACAGACCGTACCTTCTGGTCTCAAGTCGGACGGACATAACGCAGGTCGGATACTCCACCCCCTGTTGCTCAAATCGCCTTGCCATCACCGAGTACGACATACTCGCGGCTAAATAAAGGCGTTGGTAGGTCTCACCGATCCTGTTCTTGCATTCGAGCCTGTGTATTTCTATTACACCCATTCATCTCACAACATTAGCGGGTCTTTCCTGGGCACACCAGTACTTCCTGCTACTCTCTTCGCAGGTGGACACCGCAAATAGCACAAATGTCAGGGGTCTTTCCTCGCTACCACGCCAGTACTTCCTGTTACTCTCTTCACAGGTGGACTCCCTATGAACATTAAGCATTACAAAGGGTATTTCCTGAAATTCCAATCCAGTACTTCCTTGTTGGGTACATTGGAAAATGTGTACCAGATTTGAAGAAGCCTCACCTTACTCAATGATATGCATCAAGGTGTATTTGATGTTGTTTTGATTTTATATGTGCAGGTTAAGAAAATGCAGGAATGCAGGAAAGGTTTCTAAGTCCATGAGTCGACACCAGAAGAAACTGTGTCGACACTTATGAAGGCTTGTGTCGACACTAGAGAAAAGCTATGTCGACACATGGAGTCAATTGTGTCGACACTTGGAAAGGCTGTGTCGACACCAGAAGAAACTGTGTCGACATACAGAGGCAGTGTCGACACACAGAAAAGCTTAGTCGACATCTACTGTGTCGACAAACAGAGGCAGTGTCAACACACAGAAGACTTTGTCGACATCAACTGTGTCGACACATAGCAGAGTTTCAACAAATTTAATTTTTGTGAAGAGAAGAAGTGACTGTGTCGACGCACAGAACTAGTGTTGACACATTCTACAGAAGCTGTGTCGAGATGCAGTGTCAACACCTAGAGAGCTGTGTAGACACCACCAAGGCTTGTGTCGACACTTAGTCTACTTGTGTCGACACATGATGAAGTTCAGTCTCGACACTTTGCTGACAGAGATAGAGTTTCAAGAAGTGACTGGAAGACTTGACAGCTGCCATAACCTACCGGTGTACTGCAACTGTCAGAAGTTCGTTAGAAACCGGATCAGCCGGTTACCATGGAGGAAGTCTATATAAAGGCATTCTCCATCAACAAAGGATACAATACAGAGATATAAAGATACATACACTTAAAAAAATAGAAGAAGATTTTCAACAGAAGATCTAAGAAGACATTCTCAAGTGGTGATCTACTCAGAGTTTGTCAAGAGAATTCAAAGAAGAATTCAGAAGAATCTTCAGAAGATTTTGGAGAGAGAGAGCTCCATTTATTCAAGTGAAGAAAGGGACTTACATCAACAAGTCTCTTAAGTGCAGATTCTGAACCAGTCTGCCAAGAAGAATTCAGATTGATTTCTGACATTCAAGAAAGAAGATGACTGAAGATCAACTTCAAAGGATATCAACCCTACTGTGTTCAGATTCAAGAAGCTTTGAAGAAAGCTAAGACAGGTTGATCTCTGTCATCAGATTCTTTCAAGAACTGATCAAGAAACCTTCCATCCTTTCTCTCTCAACCAGGGTGGTGGTAAATTTCAAATTTACATCTATTTTATGTTGGATCTTTTTAAGATCTTTGTTGTAAGCCTGATTTATAAAGGTTGTGTTGTAGGAGATTAAGTTCTCTGAGTGGTAGGCCTTGTTGTAGGCTGAGGTAGGGCTGAGAGCCTGAGTTGTAGGAGATTGTCATCTCTGAGTTGTAGGTCATGTTGAAGGCTAAGGTAGGGCAGATTGCCTGAGCTGTAGGAGTGTGGATTCACTCTAAGTTGTAGGAGCCTTGTTTGGGTTCTGAGATGTAAGATCTGCGGATCTGAGGAGAAGGAAAGAAGTTAGGCCGAATCTAGCACACTGCTAAATAGGCGAAGGGGGAAAGTGGATGTACCCAGACCTTGGGGAACCACTATAAATCAGTGTGCCATCTGTGATTGTGTGTGGTATTGTTATTTCTGTGCTGTGATAGCTGTAGAATTATATGTTGTTGTGAATTAACTGAATTAATATTCTGCCTTAGAAGAAAAAGGAATTGCACCTATTCACCCCCCCCCCTCTAGGTGTCTAAGAACCAATTCTTTCAAGTGGTATTAGAGGCAGGTTCCTCAAAGAAAGACTTAAAAGTCTGAGTAAGATTTGTAAGGCAGAATTAAGTTAAAGAAGATGGGTTCAGGAGAAAACCATAAAGAACTTGGTTCAATGAAGTTGTCTATCTGCAGGAAGAAAATCTTTGGAATTTGGAAGGAAAGGATCAGATTATTTATGGAGTCATCTGATCCTAGAATTTATATAACAGTTAAGGAAGGACCATATATTCCAATGAAGGTTTCTGTTCTTGATGCTAATCAAAGGACTCCTAAGGATTTTTCAGAAATGACTAAGGATGAGATCATCTTGGCTACAATGGATAAAAGAGCACAGAATATTATAGTAAGTGTCATAGATGATTCAACATTCCAGAATCTGATTCACTACAAAACCTCCAAGGAGATATGGGACACATTGGTTGTCTACATGGAGGGTTCTGAAGTGGTTAGGCAAGATAGAAAGTCTATGCTTAATCAAGAATATGAGAGTTTCAGACAAGCCAAGTCTGATAGCATAACTGAATGTTATAAGAAGTTCTACAGAATTGTAAATGAACTAATGTCCTATGGAAGAATCTTCAGTACATATGAGCTGAATGACAAATTCCTTAGGTCTTTGACTAAGGATTGGGGTACAAAGATCTGTGCCATAAGGGAAGTGGCCAGACTGGCAGAGATTTCACCTCCAACACTGTTTGGCAAATTGCTGTCTTATGAGATGCAGCTGTTGGCTAGAAAGGAGGAAGAGAAAAATACAAAGGTTGACCATAGAGAAAAGTCAGTGGCCTTCAAGGTAGAAGCCACAAGGAAGAATAGGAGGATGTCTCCATCTTCTCCTAAGAAAGATGCAGAAGTGATCTCAGAAAATTCTGATAATCACAGTTCAGACAGCAGTAGTTCAAATGAATACTTTACTGCTTTCACAAGGCAGTTTCAGAGATTCTTAAAGAAGAAGCAGTGAAAATCTAAGCCATCCTCATCTCAGTCCAAGGATGACTATTATCAGAAGAGGAAATCATCCAGGAAGGACATGAGTTGGACAAAGCACAACAAGTCAACTACATCAAAGATTATTTGCTATTGCTGCAACAGACCTGGACATGTTATGGGTGACTGTCCAGACAAAAGGAAGGAATCTGCTGATAAAAAGAAGTCTTAGCACAAGAGCAAGAAGGAGAAATCCTTGGTAGCTAAGAAAGAGAAAAGTTGGACAGATCAATCAACTTCAGAGTCTGAATCTGAGGCTGAGGCCTATATTGGTTTGTTTGCAACAGAAGAAGAGGATGAGTTCTTGAAATTACTGGACTCTATCTATGAGCAAGAAGACCATCAGTGCAAAGGACTAATGGCTGTGTCTAAAGAAGACCAGTGTCAGGATCAACCTGGTCCCAGTAAGGTAAAAAGTTTATCTGCAGATTCTGATTACTACACTGGGTCAGAATCAGATGCATCTGTATCAAGAGATGTGGATGGGTCTGAATCTGAAGGAGATATTCATCAGCTTATAGATGAATATGGGGATTTGTTGCAGACACTCAAGAGAAGCAAAAACCTGGCCAAAAATCAACCTAAGGAAATTGAAGCTCTTAAGTTGGCTGCATCTTATTCAGAAAAGCTGCTGGATCAAAAGATGAATGAGATTGCCAAGCTAAAAAACATAACTGTTATTCAGATGAGAACAATCACATTCAAAAATGATCAAATCACAAGTCTGGAAGACAGACTTCAGAAAGAGAAGAAAATAGTGGCTAGTTTGTTTAAGCCAAAATCTGTCCTACCCTTAATTGATGACTTTGTGTCTCAAAAGGGTAAGGCAGGAATAGGCTTTAAGGGAACTGCATGGGCTGATCAGTCCAATAATAAAGGCAAAGCCCCATCACAAAACAAAAGATCTGCTGCCAACAATACAACTAAGAATGTACCTAAAAAGAGGTATAATAAGTATGAGTGCTGGTACTGTAGCAAGATAGGCCATTATGTCTTAGACTGTTGGCATAACTCCAGTGTCATAAAGGATAGCAGTCTACCTGTTAGAAGAGCTGCAGGCAGATTTGTCAAGTTTCATGCTAACTTGAATCAAGGACCCAAAAGTTATTTGGGTTCTAAGGTTAAGTAATCTTTGTTGCAGGTGAGTCTAAGTTGTCATGCCCCTATATGGTACTTAGACAGTGGATGTTCTAGGCACATGACTGGAACAAGAGGATTGCTGAATAACTACTCACCAATATTGAATGGGCCTAAAGTAATCTTTGGTGGTTTTGAAAAAGGAGTCATCAAAGGGGTTGGTAACATTTCTAACAACTTAATCACTATCACTCAAGTGGCTTATGTGAAGGATTTGAAACAGAACCTAATAAGCATGAGCCAGCTGAGTGATCTTGGATATGTCATTTCATTTATCAAGAATGAGTATCATATCAAGAGGTCAAGTGATCAAAAAGTCATATTGACTGGCTATAGAAATAGAAATATGTATTGCCTAAACCTTGAGAGTGAGAATAAAAATTCTCCTATCTGTCTTGTGGCTGATGAGAAATCCTCTCATTGTGTCAAATGGCACAAGAGGCTAGCTCATCTTAACTATAAGACTATTGGCCAACTCTTTAGTAAAGAGTTAGTGAGGAATGGTCCTCAAGTTAAGTGCTTTAAGGATGGGTTATGCTCAGCTTGTCAAAAAGGCAAGCAGACCAGATCCTCCTTTCATAGCCTAGAAACCAAAGACTCAGTGAGGTGCTTATATCTCTTGCATATGGATTTATTTGGTCCTATGCCAGTTCATAGTCTTGGTAGGAAGGTCTACACTTTTGTGGTTGTAGATGACTATTCTAGATTTTCATGGGTATTCTTTCTGAGGCAGAAATCTGAAACCCCAAATATCATCTACAATTTTGTCAAACAAATTTAGAATGAATTAGATAGTTCAGTGGTCAAAATCAGAAGTGACCATGGAACTGAATTCCAATCTGAAAGTATGATAAGGTTGTATGAAGAATTTTGGATTTATCAGGAATTCTCCTTACCTAGAACACCTCAGCAAAATGGCCTTGCTGAAAGAAAGAATAGGACACTGATTGAGGCTGGAAGAATACTATTGAGTGACACTACTCTCCCAGAATATTTCTGGGCTGAGAAAGTAAACACTGCATGCCATGTGCTCAATAGGGATTCCATCACCAAAAGCCAAAAAAAGATACCCTATGAGGTTATGAAAGGCAAAAAACCAAACTTATCCTATTTTAGGATCTTTGGTTGCAAGTACTATATGCTTAACAATGGCAAGTCTCACCTAACTAAGTTTGTTGCCAAATCCTAAGATGGGATATTTGTTGGGTACAGCAAAAATAGTAAGGCTTATAGGGTCTACAACTTGGCTACTCAAGTTGTAGAAGAGTCTGTTCGTGTCATTTTTGATGAATCTAGACTTATTAACAGTGAGTTGGCTAGTAGTTCTTGTAGCTCTACATGTATACAGCAGAAGATGGACCAACTTACTATCAGAGAAGATCCAACTGCAAAGCAGGATGAGGAAAATGGTAGTTGCTGTCTAGGGGGAGTACAAGATACTCAAGAGGCTGATGAAGACCATGAGGTACAGCATAATGAAGAGATTGAAGAAGGTCAAACTGTTGATAGATTATCTCCAGCAGTTAGACATTTAAAGGATCATCCTGTACACCAGATCATTGGTGATCCAAGACAAGGAGTATAAATAAGAAGCAGGAACTTAAACACAGTTCTTTGCTCAAGCTTCTTATCTCAACTGGAACCCAAGAGATTTGAAGAAGCTATTCAAGACCCACACTGGATTGATGCTATGCAGGAGGAGTTAAATCAATTCAGAAGATGCATGGTCTGGGAGTTGGTTCCAAAACCAAAGGGCCACAATGTCATAGGGACAAAGTGGATTTATAGAAACAAGCTTGATGAGAGTGAGATCATAGTAAAGAACAAGACAAGAGTAGTTGCCAAAGGATACAGGCAAGAAGAGGGCATAGACTTTGATCAGATTTTTGCCCCTGTGGCAAGGTTGGAAGCTATTAGGCTATTCCTTGCCTATGCAGCATATCAAGGCTTCAAAGTGTTCCAAATGGATGTTAAGTCAGCATTCTTAAATGGAGACTTAAAAGAAGAGGTGTATGTAGAACATCCCTCAGGTTTTGTTGATCCACTCAATTCTTATTATGTTTATAAACTTAAGAAAGCTTTATATGGGTTGAAACAAGCCCCAAGGGCTTGGTATGAAACCCTGTCTACTTTCCTCATTGAGAACAAATTCTCAAGGGGGAAAATAGACAAGACTCTATTCTTTAGAGAATCCAAAGGAAAGATTATCCTAGTCCAAATATATGTTGATGACATAATATTTGGTTTTACTGAAAACAACCTTTGTAGAAAGTTTGCAAAACTTATGCAAGGGAAGTTTGAGATAAGCAGTATGGGAAAACCTAAGTTCTTCTCGAGACTCCAAGTAAGACAGACTGATGATGGCATGTCCATATCCCAGTCTAAGTTCACCCAGGAGTTAATTAAGAAGTATGGTATGGAGTCATCCACTACCATGAGAACTCCAATGGGGACAAGTATTTCTCTAAGCAAAGAGGATGCAGGGAAACCTGTAGATGAGACTTTGTATAGAAGGATAGTTGGCTCCCTCCTTTATCTGACTGCTAGTAGACCAGACATCATGTATGATACATGTGTTTTTGCTAGGTACCAATCCTGCCCTAAAGAATCTCATTTTACTGCTGTCAAAAGGATTTTGAGATATCTTAAGGGCACACCTAATCTAGGCCTTTGGTATCGTAGGAATAGAGTTTTTCTACTAATAGTCTATTGAGATGCAGATTTTGCAGGATGCAAAGTAGATAGGAAAAGCAGAACAGACACCTGTCAATTTCTAGGAGGAAGATTGGTGTCATGGAGCTGTAAGAAGCATACTAGTGTGGCAATTTCCACAGCTGAGTCTGAGTATGTTGCTGCAGGAAGTTGTTGTGCACAGCTGTTGTGGATAAAACATCAGTTAGAAGATTATGATATTCAGGTAAGTAGAACTCCATTATTATGTGATTCTACTAGTGCTATTTCTATTGCTCATAATCCTGTTTCTCATAGTAGAACAAAGCATATAGAAATAAGATACCATTTTCTTAGAGATCATGTAGAAAAAGAAGATATTTCTTTAGAATTTGTTAGTACAGATTTACAAATTGCTGACATGTTCACTAAGCCATTAGATGAAACTAAATTCAATAATTTCAAAATTGAATTAAGAATGTTGAACATAAATTTGTTTAACAAAATTAGCTAAGTAAAGTTGTGTCGTCACAAAAAATTATCTGTGTCGACACATAGTAGTTGGTGTCGACACTCCAGGGAAGTGATGTCGACACATCTAGAAAAAAGGTGTTGACTCTTCAGAGAAGTTGTGTCGACACATCAAGAAGTTATGTCGACACATAGAATCAACACACAGATTTTGTCGAGCGCAGAATCAACTGATCGTCGAGCGCAGAATCGACACATATCGTCGAGCGCAGATTCAACAACACTTCGTCGACCTCAAATCGTCGACTTCACGGGCTCTTCGTCGAACACGACCAAGACAAATAGAATTGGTGTCGACATATAGAAGTCAACACTCAGTCGAGACATTAGAAGTCTGTGTCGACACATTTCAACTGTGTCGACACATTAAGAGAATTTTGACGTGCCGTTTCACCTTCATTATAAAGTAGAGTATAAATAGGTTAACAACAAACTCTGTCGACACACTCTCCATATTTTCGAGAACAAAACCTTGTGTCGACAAATTCTCTCTTCTCAATCCAAGATTTCACTCAACCCCAATGGCGCCAAAGCTTGAAGATAACGTCAACGAATGCTATGAGCTAGTTCGCAATGCTTTTGATAATGTGGAACCCGAGATTAAAACAGTAGTTACCCTAATTGCAGAAAATGTTTTGGAATTTCTGGTATCCGAACCTACAAAGATATGAAAGAAAGAAATATTGGAATTCTATGGCGCAGCTACTTTAGATTCGACTGGACTTAAGATCAAATCTACAGTTCAGGGAGCTAAAGTTAAACATACCTTGAAGAGCTTGAGGAAAACTCTTCAACTCCCAACAACTCAAGAAGAAGAAGAAGTTACCTCTACTAAGACTAGGGAAGCACTTCAGTGGTGTGAATTGGATTCCACCATGAAGATTGGATCTGCAATGAACAAAAAAGGGATGAATATGCAAGGAATATTCGTTTCTGAAGTGGTTGGAAAGGTCATTCTCTACAAGCCAGGGGAACATGATAGGGTTTCAGCCTATATGTTCAGCCTGATGACCAGGATTATCTTCAGACTGAACACAGATTGGTCTGCAGTAATCTCTGAAAAGAGTAAGGAAGGTATTAAGAAGCCAAATCTGGGAAGAATCATGAGTCTTTACTTGGCTGGAACAATTCCAGAAGTAATGGAACAGACTACTGGTTCTAAGATCAACCACATGAGAAGAATGAATATAAGGATTATCTCCAGATGGGATAGAGTCCTAACAAAGGACATGCCTGATGAAGAGAGGCCGGAGATTCCTGAAAAATCACCTGCTCAAGACATTAGACATGATGATCAGATGCAGGGGGAGTCTCATCTTGAGGAAGAGCCAACACATTTAGAAAGTGACATGGCTACTCAAACTATTCTTGAGGTAATCCAAGAAGTTAATCAATCAATTTTCAATAATGAGGATGAAACACTAACTGAGCCTTTGATTGATGCTGACCAGACCACTCAAGCACAAGATGTTATCACGAAGGATACATCTACAGCTGCTGATGCTCCTGAGTTGGTGGTGCCTCCAGTCCAACCTCAACAAGAATTTACCCTTGAAGAGTTGTTCTCTAAAATAGAACAAGTAAGAACTGAGGGGGAGCAAGTAAGAATTGAGGGGGAACAAGCTGAAATTGAGGGGAAGCAAGCTGAAATTGAAGGGGAGCAAGTCAGGACTGAGGGGGAGGAGCAAGGGACTCAGGGGAGCAACCTAGGACAGAAAAGGAACTGTCTCCTAGTCCTCAAAAAAGAGTTGATATACCAAGTACCTTAGCTTCTGAAGTTGAAGCAGAAATTTAAGCAAAGAAGAGAAAGCTGATGGTTTTCAAAAGAAGAAGCCAAAGCTATAAAAGGGCATTGCAAACTGCTGCACAACCAGTTCCTGCCCAAGATTATAGTTCCTTGTTGGTCTCTTTGCAAGTAAAGTTAGATGAACAATGGATATCCATGGAGAAATATATGGATGAAACTCATAAAGATCTGCAATTCTCCTTGGCTCAAGATATCAAATCCATAAGATTTGAAGTAAACCAGAATAAGAAGGAGATGACAGATTGCTTCCATAAAGGAGGTAATGCTATAGTTTTTCTGGCAAAACAACAAGAAAGAATAAAGACTCAAGTTGATGACATAGCTGTTAAGCAAGGCTATGTCCTAGAAAATCAACTAAGAATGAATGACAATCTGACTGAATCACATAATGTGATTGTTACAGAATTAAGGAATACTGCTGATGCCCAGATTGAGGCAAGGGCTAAAGCCAAGTACGATTTTGATAAACAATTACAAGAAGAACCAGCTGTTGTACATACAACTATTAAGAATTCTCAAAAGATCATTTCTGATCAGCTACTAAAACTAAAGTCATTTTATAAAGATGGTGTTAATTATCTAGATGAACAAGTAAGATTTCAGAAAGATGACCTCAGAGCTCATATTGAGAGAGAAGTCATAAAGGGGGAGAGAGTGTTAGTCAAAGCAGGCTCAGATCATGCTAAATGGATATCAAATAGCATCAGAGCCACCCTTGGATATCCACCCCTATGTGATGATGATAATATAGCTGAGTCAGGTGTACAACCTGCTTATTTTGAAGGTGATCAACCTGAAGTTGCTCAGGTCATTTACCCTCCAGCATATTTTGATATGATTCAGCAAGAAGTATAGTCAATGTATAGTCCTCCATAAGAGGTTGACAATATTATTATTGAGAAAGTAGAAATGTCAGGGGCTGCCAAGGAAGCTCGAAGGAAGCTCTATTGTCTAAGAAAAGGTTCAGAGAACAGGCTGAGTTGAAGCCTGATTTTGAGCAATGGAGCCCTACTTCCATGAATATTATATTGACTGCCTGGAAGGCTATGAAGGACAAGACCCATGATAGGGGCAAATGGTACACTGAGCAAGAATGGCAAAAGTATGAAGCTAGACAGGAAGCCATTCTACAATATAGAAGAAAGGCAAAAGCTGGGAAGCTACCTCCTAATGCTCAGTAGCCTAGCAAGTACTTCCCAAAGCCTTTTCACTATTTTGAAAGGCAAAGGATAAGGGCTGAAGAACAAAAGAAGAAAGATCTGAAGGGCAAGAAGGCAGCTGAAGATACTGAAGCTCAAGTACAAGCCAAGATCCAGTCAGGCAAAGGCATAGTCATTAAGGAGCCTGATCAGCCTTAGAATAGATTAACTAGATTTTACAACATTGTAATCTTTAGTTTTAAAAATATATGTAAACTATTGTTAAGAAACTTTTGAAAGTTTAAACAAAACAATGATTAATGCTTATTATGTTTGCATCATTATTCTGTGATTACTTTTTATACATGTTTTGTTTATAAGTTACCCTGTCATGTAATGTTTACACATCATAATGTGTGTTTATTGTGAATGGTGTATATTATTGACTAAGGGTTATGACTTCTCCAAATAGGGGGAGATTGTTGGGTACATTGGAAAATGTGTACCATTTTTGAAGAAGCCTCACCTTACTCAGTGATATGTATCAACGTGTATTTGATGTTGTTTTGAGTTTATATGTGCAGGTTAAGAAAATGCAGGAATGCAGGAAAGGTTTCTAAGTCCATAGGTCGACACTAGAAGAAGCTGTGTCGACACTTATGAAGGCTTGTGTCGACACTGGAGAAAAGCTGTGTCGACACCTGGAGTAAATTGTGTCGACACTTGGAAAGGCTATGTCGACACCAGAAGAAACTGTGTCGACATACAGAGGCAGTGTCGACACACAAAAAAGCTTAGTCGACATCAACTGTGTCGACACACAGAGGCAGTGTCGACACACAGAATACTTTGTCGACATCAACTGTGTCGACACACAGGACTTGTGTCGACACATAACAGAGTTTCAACGAAGTTTATTTTTGTGAGGAGAATAAGTGACTGTGTCGACACACAGAACTAGTGTCGACACATTCTACAGAAGCTGTGCCGAGAAGCAGTGTTAACACCAAGAGAGCTGTGTCGACACCACCAAGGCTTGTGTCGACACTTAGTCTACTTGTGTTGACACATGATGAAGTTCAATCTCGACACTTTGCTGACAGAGACAGAGTTTAAAGAAGTGACTGGAAGAGTTGACAGCTACCATAACCAACCGGTGTACTGCAACTATCAGAAGTTCGTTAGAAACCGGATCAGCCGGTTACCATGGAGGAAGTCTATATAAAGGCATTTTTCATCAACAAAGGATACAATACAGAGATATATAGATATATACACTTAAAAAAACAGAAGAAGATTTTCAACATAAGATCTAAGAAGACATTCTCAAGTGGTGATCTACTCAGAGTTTGTCAAGAGAATTCAAAGAAGAATTCAGAAGAATCTTCAGAAGAATTTGGAGAGAGAGAGCTCCATCTATTCAAGTGAAGAAAGGGACTTACATCAATAAGTCTCTCAAGTGCAGATTCTGAACCTGTCTGCCAAGAAGAATTCAGATTGATTTCTGACTTTCAAGAAAGAAGCTGATTGAAGATCAACTTCAAGGGAGATCAATCCTACTGTGTTCAGATTCAAGAAGCTTTGAAGAAAGCTAAGATAGGTTGATCTCTGTCATCAGATTCTTTTACGAACTGATCAAGAAACCTTCCATCCTTTCTCTCTCAACCAGGGTGGTGGTAAATTTCAAATTTACATCTATTTTGTGTAGGATCTTTTTAAGATCTGAATTGTAAGCCTGATTTATAAAGGCTGAGTTTTAGGAGATTAAGTTATCTGAGTGGTAGGCCTTGTTGAAGGCTGAGGTAGGGATGAGAGCTTGAGTTGTAGGAGATTGTCATCTCTGAGTTGTAGGCCTTGTTGAAGGCTGAGGTAGGGCAGATTGCCTGAGTTGTAGGAGTGTGGATTCACTCTGAGTTGTAGGAGCCTTGTTTGGGTTCTGAGCTGTAAGATCTGCGGATCTGAGGAGAAGGAAAGAAGTTAGACCGAATCTAGCACACTGCTAGATAGGCGAAGGGGGAAAGTGGATGTACCCAGACATTGGGGAACCACTATAAATCAATGTGCCATTTGTGATTGTGTGTGGTATTATTGTTTCTGTGCTGTGATATCAGTAGAATTATATGTTGTTGTGAATTAACTGAATTAATATTCTGCCTTAGAAGAAAAAGGAATTGCACCTATTCACACCCCTCTAGGTGTTTAGGAACCAATTATTTCATTCCTGCTACTTCCTTTCACAGGTCGAACCCAATAGCACAAGCAGCACAAGTATTCTACGGGTATTTTCCTGGACTACCACTCCAGTATTTCCTGCTACTTTCTTTCACAGGTCCAACCCGTTGAATCCTAAACTACGCGTTTATCGCGAAGTTTTCTCTGATTCGTATATGCAACATCACCAATCCAGACCAACCTGTCCAGATGGGCTTCACATAGCATGCCTATTCCGTACTCCATTTTTGGATCTATATGCCAACAAAGGGGATTCCATGAATCAACCCAAAGACTCCCAAAATCAGCCACCTTTTGGTGGGGGAATCACATACATGTGCCAAAAAGGAAGCCTTCACATGGTTATGAAGAAAGGTCATTACCCTTGAAGACCATTTCGGTGACATGAACTCTCAACTGGCTAAGAAGAACCGCAACAGCTATTCCTTCGCAACGCCGGCCTCGGATATCTCGTCGGAATACCGTAGCAGCATCGATGACCAGCCCCTTGTCTCCTCCTCCTTCTTCCTCTCCCTTTCTCTCAATAGGAATGTAGAAAGAGAAGAACAAATGAAGAATGAGATTTTTCTTCTCATCCACGGCCTTAAGGAAATAGGGAGACAGCTCAGCCATTGGATCCCAGCTGAAAGAATGGACGACCATGATTTTGCCACAAAAGTACAATTTTTGCCTGACACGGCCTATGACACGCCCGTGTCCCAGGCCGTGTGCCTCAAGCGGTGCTCAACCGACTTATCCAATCCTGTGACACGCCCATGTCATGGGCCGTTTCACCCGACATGCCTTCAGACACACCCGTGTCTATGGCCGTGTTCATTAGGCTGAAAAATCTCAAAATCACCCAAGACTCACACGGCCTGTGACACTCCCATGTCTCAGGCCGTGTGCCCAGGTACGGCACTAGACACGCCCCAGCTCTAATTCGTTGGGCTCAGTTCGTCGACCGTGCTGACACGCCCTGTGACACGCCCGTGTCACAGGTCGTATCCTAAGCACTCGACGATCGTCGACCAAATTTTGTCGAGCACTCGTCGACTGTTCCTCCCGAACACTCATCAAATGCAGGACACGCCCGTGTCCCAGGCCGTGTCACCCCAAAACTCAACCTGCTGAAAAATGGGCTGTTACACCTACACCCTGAAGCAAAGCTCAAGTCTTCCTGAGTTTAATATCTCAGGGGGAGCTTTGTCAATATCAAAGATCCACTAGTCTTCTCAGTTGATTTGAGAAGGAGAAGACATCATAACTCTCTCACCCCCTCATTGTACAAATGGTTCTTTAACTCCCTTCAAAAGTTATTCCTTGGTTGCAAGTCACCTGATCAAAAGACTTGAGTTGGTTTTTGAGCACCTGATCAAAAGCTCATTGGTGGCAGTCCCCTGATCAAAACCTGCAGTGGATTCCTACCAGGGTGGTAGAAGAGTGTATGTACCCAGGTTGGGGAACCACTATAAAGTTCTTGTGTCGTCTGGTTGCCCTTTTCTTCTTGCTCTTGATGTTCCTGTGTTAATTTTAGCTTTGATGTTCCTGTGGTAGATTAGTTTTATTTTTACTGTGGATGTGTTAGAATAGTTTATATTAGATTGTCATTTTTGTTTACAGTGAATATTAGTTGCTTTACACTAATAATTTTGTAAATTCTGAACAGTCTTCAGATACTCTATTCCCCCCCCCCCTCTAGAGTATATTTGTTCTAACCCTTACTTTCAATTGGTAGCAGAGCAGTATTTCTTTGGTTGTACAAGCTAACCCTTGGACCAAAAGATCTAGTGTTAGACCTAATCTTCTATTTTCTTTAGGATTATTTTGTCAGCATGGCACAGAATAAGGATTATGCAAGCACTAGACCTCCGGTGTGCAACTTAAATAAGTTTGCCATCTGGAAGGCAAGAATTAAACTTTATATGAATTCTATTGATGGAGACATCTACAATTCTATTTTGACAGGTTCTCCTCAACCAACTGCATCTACCTCATCAAGCACACATGCTGTTCCACCACCTGAGTGGACAGATGCTCAGAAGAAGGCTAAGATTGTTGATGCAAAGGCCATGAATATTCTGTCTCAGACTATGTCTGATGACATCTTCTAGAAGGTGGCTGAATGTACATCAGCCAAGGCTATTTGGGACTCTCTTAACCAGATGGTGGCTGATTCTGCTGATGAGAGGAAAGATAGAAGATCAACTCTCATAGCTTAGTTTGAGAACTTCAAGAAGGATAAGTCAGAATCTATTGCTGACATGTACAACAAATTAAGCTCAATAATCAATGAGATAAAGACCCTAGACAAGGACATCACCCTTACTGAAGTGAATGATAAAATCCTCATGTGCTTCCCAAGCTCATGGGATTACAGGATCTGGCCAATCAATGAGGCGAGGAGTTTAAAAGAGATTTCCACAAAATCTCTATTGGGAAAGCTCAAGTCTTATGAGCAGCTGATAAAGTCTAGAGAAGCTGCAGAACAAAAGACTCCTCCACCAGCAAGAAAGGAGCACAGCATATCATTCAAGGCTACTGAAGAGACTAATGCTTCAACAGTTAATGAGGAACTAATGAGTCTCTTTGCCAAGAGATTATACAAAATGGCAAGAAAGAACTTCATGAGAAAATCATCCATGCAGGATGATAACCCCAGGTATGATAAAACTCCTACTAAAGAAGTAGTATGTTTTGAGTGCAGGAAACCTGGACACTTCATCTCAGAGTGTCCAGAGAATCAAAAAGAAAGAAGAAGAGATAAGGACTCCATAAGACAACAACACAGCAGGCCTTCCTCCAGCAAACAGAAAAGGAAGGAGAAGGGCTTTGTTGCTGATACCTGGAGTGACACAGAAGATGAATCCACATCTTCCAGTTCCAGTGAAGAGGAAGAAGAGGCAAAGGCCAGGGAAGTCTGCCTCATGGTCATCAATGCCTCTAGAAGTCCATCAGATGATGAAGAAGTATATGATAATGAAGAGGATTCAGAATCAGAAGCTGATCAGGTATTATCCCTATTTGATTATAATTCTGATAGCTTCAAGGCAGAATTTAAAACCATGTATATTGATTTAATTAACTCTGAAAAAGAAATCAAAATACTTAGGGAAAGACTCATTAATCAAGAAAATTTGATTTCTGAAAATACTAAATTAAAAGATGAACTAATCCTAGCTAATGAACAAATTATTTCTTTAAAAACAAAGTTATGTGAGGCTAAGCAACTTGAGAAATCTCTCAATGGGAGAAGCCTTAAGCTGATGGACATCACAAGTATAGTCAATGATGTACAACCCCGTGTCCGGCGAGCAAGGTCACCAGGGTATAGGCAGATCGTGCTGAGGGCAATAGGCGAGCTCGGCAGTAAAGGGGGCGAGCCCGAGCTCGGTATCCGTCGACCAGAGATCGACGATCGACGACCCCGAGCTCGGCATTCGCGAAGTGAGACACAACTCGCGCCCTCGCAGTGGAGCTCGGCAGCAGTAGGAGAGCAGAACATGCCGAGGTGGTCAAATCAGCGCAGCTCGCCTGGATGTATGAGGTACTTTTTACTGTTTTGCCCCAGCTGGTCTGCCCATAGCCCTTCAAAACAGCGGAGTTTGGATGTTGGCAGACCCAACCAAGGGTTTTCTGGTAATTTCAGGTCAATTCGTTCGGTTATTGGTAGTACAGGTTCTAAAAACTATAAATAGGACCCAAGGAGTACCCCCAAAAGCAGGTTTTTTCCAGTGCTCTCCTGCTCAAATCTTCAAGTGCTTTCTGAGGGTACCTTAGCTCGGCTTCTAGCTAAGGAGGGGAAGCGCTCTGAGATCTTCCGGGTTTGTGGTGGGACCTCCCTGCCGAGCCCTTGGGTCCGTGTCACCTTGTCTTCTTTGTTGTTTTGCCTGCAGGAGTGACGTAGGCACGAGACCACCCCTTCCCCCAAGGGTGAGCTCCACAGGAGGTCGAGGAATCGGTTTCAACATTTTGGTGCGGTGAGCGTGGATAGTGGTCAGTGCAGAAAAGCTTCAGCAGGTTCAATGACATGAGGATAGGGGTATGACGGGCAGAACTCGGCACCGCCCCCGCATCTCGCAACGGACGGGATGTTGGAAGACTTTAGGAATGAGGTGCTGGGCCTCGTCAAATTCGCACTCGGCACGCGGGCTGAGTGCTCAACCCTGGCTGCCCAGATCGCGGTCGCCCCCTCTTTGGGAGAGGACGCTCCCGGTAGGCGAGCTGAGAAGGAGGTGGCCGAGGAAGGCCGGGTGTGCGAGCTTCCCGTGCGCGAGCTCTTCCCCAGCTCGGTAGGCCGAGGCCGGTTCGGCGAGCTGGGCTCGCGAGACTTGCCGGCTCACCCGGTGGGGGGAGGCAGTCCTTTCAGTGAGCTGGTCTCCTCAGCTCTAGTTCCAGATGGGTTCAGAGAACCCGAGATGTCCTACTACACCGGGAAGGGAGACCCGGTACAGCATGTCCAATGGTTCGAGGATGTGGTCTCCATCCGTCAGATGTCGGACGGATTCAAATGCCGACTCTTCGCCATCACCTTCCGGGAGAAGGCAAGGGAATGGTTCCACCAGCTACCGGCCAGCTCTGTCTACTGCTTCGAGTACCTGCGCCAAGGGTTCATGCTGAGGTTCACTACCTCGAAGAAGAGGAAGAAGGAGTCCGAGTCTTTGTTCCACATTAAGCAGGGGGTGAATGAGACATTGGGGAGCTATGTGGACCGATTTCAGGAGGAAGTTACTCAGGTCCAGGAGATGTCGGGCCATAGTCTGATGATGGCCTTTACCCTGGGCCTGTAGTAGGGTTTCTTCCGAATGGAGATAAAGAGAGTTCCTCCCCTCTCCTACGAGGAGTTGATGGAGAGGGCAGCGAGAGAGGTCGACGGGGAGGCGTCAAACCCGGAGTTTGCAAGGAAGCTGGCCAGGTGGGCCACGGAGGAAGAGAAGGAGTCAAGAGGAGGGAAGGCACAGGAGGAGAGAAGAGGGGAGCCTAGGCAGAGGGAGCAAAGGCAGCTCCAGTGGCAGCAGCAGCCAAGGTGGGGGCATCAGGAGCCCGACCGTCGGCTGGGCTGGAGACCTGAGTGGCAGGGGAAGGGGCCACAAAGAGGGTACTACGAAAGGGGTCACTACCAGGGGAGACAAGATCAGTTCCACCCTCCGAGCTGGAGGCAGGGCCAGAGGCCCCGACTCCCCGATCAAGAGGACGCCATGGCCATAACCTTAGTAGCAAGGAGGGGGATCATGAGGAGGAGGAGAAGAGAGGTCAGGGTGGAGCTGCCCTATTGCGACTTCCATCAGGAGGAGGGGCACGCCACAGCCACCTGCCCGGAATTCCTCGAGATGAGAGGGAATAGGGAACAGTAGCAGCAGCAGGGGGGTCGGCAAGAAGTGAGGATTGAGGAGGTTCTGCCTCGGGCGGAGGAGGATCGGTGCGAAGACCGGGTGGATGTTGGAACCCGAGGGGGGATCAGAGTGATCCACGGGGGAGTAGGGGTCGAGGCTTCTTGCAAGGTAAGCCTCCACACCATGTACCGGCGAAGTGTCGCCTCCACATCCCAAACCCCACCCCCGGAGGAGAGGATCACTTTCTCCAGGAGCGATATGCCAGACCACGAGGACCCATTCTGCGATGCGCTGGTCATCAAGGCAGCCATCGAGAATTTCATTGTCTCTCGGATCCTCGTGGACAACGGGAGTTCCGTCAACGTCGTCTTCAAAAATGCGTTCAACATGATGAAGGTGGAGGCAAAGAGGGTGTTGGCCTCGGATGGGCCCTTGTTTGGGTTCTCAGGAGAAAGGAAGGAAGTGGAGGGGGGAGTAGGCCTCCATGTTACCTTCGGGGGGCAGTCCCGAAACTGCAGGTTCGTCATTGTGGATGCCCCCAGCAGCTACAGCGTCATCTTCGGGAGGCCCCTTATCAGCGCCTTCCGCTACGTCCCCTCATCTTTCCATCAGTGCCTCAAGTTCAACACCGAGGGGATTCAGGTCAAGGTCAGAGGGGACCCCAAGGTGGCGCGGGAGTGCTATGTCACTGCGGTGAACACCATCTCTTGGATGGAGGGAGCCAAAGAGATGGGACGCAGGATGGAGGAGGCAGGGCAGGCAGCAGGAGAGGAGGAGATGGAAAGGAAGAACAACACAGAGGAGGAGGCGGCAGGAGGAGACCTGGAGGAGGTGGCTGAAGTAAGGGCCGGGGGAGAAGAGATGGAGGTAGAGGTCCCCGTTCCGGAGGAAGGGGATGCTGAAGGATGGGAGGAACAGTCCGGGCTGGAGGCTGCAGAAGAAGTGGTGGAGCTAGAGGTGCTCACCCGTGGAGGCAGGATGGAGAAGATCCGCGTCAGCGGGGGGCTGACCCCGGAGGACCAAGGAAGGATGCTGGAGTGCATCCAGAAGAACGTGGACATCTTCACTTGGAACGTCGCAGAGCATATAACATTAGGTTCGGCCGGGTCCGACGCCGTATGCCATAGATAGACCGGGTGGTTACTCATGGAAACCATCCAACCAATCATAGCGTCCTACACAGAGCATTCTAGCGGAAGCAGTTTTATAAAAGTTGCAATAAATTACCCAACACTAAAGCATGAATGTCCACTAATACCAAAATAGGAATGTTATATATTCACCAGTACAAGCCTTAAGGCCTTACAAAATGGTTCTCTTTTTATATTACATGTTTTACAAACCTCGGCACGCAGGCCGGTCATACATGAATAAAGCAGTAAACACTCCAATTAGGCCTTTGAGGGCCGGCTTCGCAAAATTGGTCTTTAGCCCGCTATTGACCGCTTGGTCCAGCAGCACCTGCAAGCAACAAACCACCGCACGGTGGCAAAACAAGGCAACGGTCAGCAATGCTGACCAAATTATAACGATCCCGCCCCCAACTCGGGGCGACGATGCTCCTTCCCTGCATTTCATTAGCATAAGCGAGCAATATAACAATATTCATTTCATCACAGGCGTAGGCTCATACGGCCGCACACCCCGTGCACTCAGGGCACATTCTCGGTGAATGCAGTCTAAGTCTGTCGACTCACCACCATCCCTTTGGACGACCAATCAATGAGCAGTTTGTCTTCCCGGCATGGGTCACGGTAATTAAAACCATAGACCGCCGAAGACTCTCATCTATGCCAACGGCTCTAATCCGAACGACATAGAACGGGTACGGTTCCATCTAACCCGTGCTCACAACGCAACGGTAATTTAAACCATATGCGCCCGCAACGGTAATTTAAACCATATGCGTAGGTCAAACTTCTCCCGAGTCCCGTTTCCATCATAGTTCACATAATCCGGTTATGTTCAAGTTGGCTATCAGGCCACCAAGTTGGCAAGATCACGCATCCGGCCAGTTTTCTGGGTGCACCCTTGGGTTAATCACCAAGGCTCCCTGGTGCAATCTACCGTGTAGAAAACCCAAAAAACAACCAATAACACTGAGTCTTCTCCGGCATTATGCAATGCAACATCACCGATCCAGACCAACATGTCCGGATAGGCTTCACACATCATGCCTATGTCTGTTCTCGCTTACAGACTCTAAACAACGGGGACTTCACATATCTACCCGAAGGAACGCCTCCAACTCACTGCAAACTCGCGAGAGTGGGCTTCCTATGCAAAGAAGGAGAGCTACTCATGCTCAAGAAGAGAATCGTTACCCTAGCATTCCTCTTTGGCACCATGGAAAACTAAGCGGATGAAAAGCACCGCACAAGCTTTGCCTCTGTGGATCCGGAGTCGGCTCGCGATTTGGAGCTTCGAACCTCCTCCAATGGCCGGATCTAGCTTCTTCTTCCTTCCTTGGCTCTCCTCTCTTTCTAAGATTTAGAAAGACAACCACTCATTAAAAGTGAGGGTTTCTAAGGCCCAATCCCGGGTATATCCCTTCAGGAACAACCCCCAGCCGTTGGATCATCAATTAAAGAAATGAAAGGCTTTGATTTGGGAATGAAATGCCCAATCTGGACTGCACATGGCCTGGCACACGCCCGTGTCCAGGGTCATGTGCCTCATTCGCCGTCAATATCGGCTCGCCTGGAACAACACACGGGTACCTAACACGCCCGTTTTCGACCTGACATGCCCGTGTTCCACCTGACACGGCCGTGTGGCCGGCCGTGTACCCCCATCATTTTTCCTCGAAAACAACCCAAAACACTGCACGGGTTATAGGACGTGCCCGTGTCCTTGCCCGTGTCACCTCAACACGCCTGGGCTCCAGGCTGTGTACACGGACTCGACAATCGACACTTCATCGAGCGAAGATCGTCGACCTGACGACACGGCCTTGGACACGCCCGTGTCCTAGGCCGTGTGCCTTGTCTCGACACAATGTCGAGAGCAAAGTGTCGACTTCCCGAGACGAGTGTCGACAGGGGTCGACACGCCCTGCTACACGCCCATGTCGCAAGCCGTGTGCCATGTCTCGACACTTCGTCGAATGCAGAGTGTCGACTTCGCGGGCTAAGTGTCGACACGGGTCGACACGCCCTGCGACACTCCCGTGTCGCAGGCCGTGTGCCTAGTCTCGACACAATGTCGAGATCAAAATGTCGACTTCCCGGCTGAGTGTCGACACAAGCTTGACATGCCCTGGGACACGCCCGTGTCCCAGGCCGTGTGCCTGCAGCCAGAAACCAAAATTAGCCCAAAACGTCCCCCGTCTCTCTTTTGAGTTTCGGGGCGTTACAACTCTCCCCCTCTTAAAAGAATTTCGTCCACGAAATTATATAAAGGAAAGACATGTACAAAACCAAAATTTGTACCTGAGCGGAACAACTCCGGATAATCGTCAAGCATAGTCTGCTCTCGTTCCCAAGAGAGCTCCTCACGACCGCAATTGTCCCATCGGACCTTGACCATCCTGATGTCTTTATTGCGTAGCCGCTTGACTTCCGAGTCCTCAATCCGCACGGGCTTGACCTTTTCGTCAGCCCACTATCCACCGGCACTTGATCAACCGCAATCACTTGCGCATGCTCTTGCACTGCCTTCTGAAGCACTGAAATATGTAATACATCATGTAAACCACTAAGCTCCACTGAAAGCTTCAACCGATAGGCCGCTTCACCGACTCGCTCCAGAACCTCAAACGGCCCAAGGTACCTCTGGCTTAGCTTTTTTAGTCGCCGTACCCGCGAGACACCCTTGAACGGCTTGATCTTTAAGTACACATAGTCGCCCATAGCGAACTCCACGTTCCTGTGCTTGGCATTATAGTACTTCGCTTGCCGGTCTTGAGCGATAAGCAACCTCTCCCGAATGGTTCTCACCAAAGAAGTAGCATCCTCCACTTCCAATCACTTATATAACTTTGACTCACCCGTTTCTAACCAAGACAACGGCGTGCGACATTTTCTACCATATAGGGCCTCGAAAGGCGCCATCTGAATACTCGCTTGGTAGCTATTGTTGTATGCGAACTCCACCAAATAAAGGTGGTCTTCCCACTGCTTTCCAAAATCCAAGACACACATGCGGAGCATGTCTTCCATGGTTCTATTGACCCTCTCGGTCTGCACATTCGTTTGCGGATGGAAGGCTGTGCTGAATTTCAGCTTTGTTCCCAACATTTGCTGCACAAGCCTCCAATCATTGGACCTGAACCGCCCATCTCGGTCACTCACGATGCTGCGGGTCACACCATAAAGCCGTACTATGTTATCCACATAAAGCTTTGTCAACTTCTCCACCGGATCATCCTTCCTATGCGGAATGAAATGCGACACCTTCGTTAACCGATCCACGACCACCTAAATAGCGTCGTTCCCCTTTTGCGACCTTGGCAAACCGTGCACAAAGTCCATAGAGATGTCGTTGAATTTCCAATCCGGGATAGGCAAGGACTTAAGAAATCCTCCCGGCTTTTGGCACTCCGCCTTCACCAAGGCGCAAGTTTGGCACTTCGCTATGTAGAGCGCCACATCTATCTTCAAACCCGGCCACCAAAACAGTTTCTTCACATCACGGTACATCTTCATGCTCCCCGAATGAATCGAGTACTTGGTATGGTGTGCCTCGTACAACAACTCCACCCGCAAATTACCCACACTTGGGATGCACAGACGACCGTCCTTCCAAAGTAATCCGTCCGCCACGACGAATTGGGAATTTGACCCATCCAGAGCCTCTACCATGAACTGCTTCATATGAGCATCCATATCCAAATCCTGCCGAATACGATCAGCCAGGTCATATTGGACTTCAGTCCAATTCATAACTGCTTCAGCACATGATTGCCTATCCACACAAACAATCTCCAATGCCTCCAAATCCCGCACCAGCCGCTCATCATGCACCGATAGCCAATTGGCTTGAGCTGGGGCTCGACGACTCAACGCGTCCGCAACCGCATTCCCTTTACCAGGCACGTAGTGGATCTTGAATGTATAGTCCCCCAGGTACTCCATCCATCTACGCTGCCACATATTCAGATCCTTCTGATCAATAAGATACTTCAGGCTCTTGTGATCGGTGTAGATATCAATCTTCACACCGTACAAATAGTGTCTCCACAGCTTCAAGGCAAAAATCACGGCCGCTAACTCCAAGTCATGGACCGGATAGTTCCTTTCATGCACTTTTAGCTGTCTCGAGCCATAAGCTATTACACTTCCGTGTTGCAGTAGCACGCAACCCAAACCGCTGCCCGAAGCATCACTATAAATCTTATAGCCTTCGGTCCCACATGGCGAACTCAGCACAGGCGCCGTGGTCAACTGACACTTCAACTCCTCAAAAGCTCGCGCGCACTCCGGCGTCCAAATGAACTTATGCTCCTTCCTCGTCAAAGTAGTGAGAGATAAAGCTATCCGCGAGAAGTTCTCTACGAAGCGCCTATAATAGCCTGCAAGCCCGAGAAAACTCCGGACTTCCGCTACCTTAGCGAGCTCAGGCCACTCCCGTATCGCAACGATCTTCGCTGGATCCACAGCAATACCCTCTCCACTCACTATATGACCGAGGAACGCCACTAAGGATAGCCAAAACTCGAACTTCGAGAACTTGGCATACAACTGATTTATCCTTAGCATCTCGAGAACCAAATGAAGATGCTTAAAGTGATCTTCCTCACTTTGCGAGTACACCAAAATATCATCGATGAAGACGATCACGAAATGGTCCAAGTACTCACTGAAAGTCCTGTCCATCAAATCCATGAACACTGACGGCGCATTAGTCAGCCCAAATGGCATGACCGTAAACTCATAATGTCCGTATCTCGTACTAAACGTTGTCTTCGGGATATCACTCTCCCTTATTCGCAGCTGATAGTACCCAGCCTTGAGATCTAACTTCGAGTACACCATCGACCCAACTAACTGATCAAAAAGATCATCAATCTGAGGGATCAGGTACTTGTTCTTCTCCGTCAACTTGTTGAGCTCCCGATAATCAATACATAGCCTCAAGCTTCCGTCCTTCTTCTTAACAAAGAGGACCGGTGCGCTCCAAGGCGAAGAACTCGGGCGCACATACCCTTGCTCCAACAGTTCTTGTAGTTGAACTTTCGGCTCCGCCATTTCCTTAGGCGCTAGCCGATAAGGAGATCGTGACACAGGCTTTGCACCTGGCACTAGCTCAATCGTAAAATCTATCTCCCGCTGAGGAGGGGCTCCAGGAAGATCTACGGGGAACACATCAGGGTATTCCGATACCACTGAAATACAATCCAACGCGGGCTTCGGCTTTGCAACCTCCACTAGTGTAAAGAACAGTTCTGCACCGGCCCGAACCGCCTTCACCACCTGAAGAGCAGACATCAACGTCTTGCTCGACCCCTTTAAGCCCGTAAAAGTCGTCTCACGACTAGCTCCCAACTTTACTTCCTTCCGACCGCAATCGATATAGGCTTTCTGCTCCGAGAGTCAGTCCATGCCAAATATAACGTTGAACTCCACCAACGGAAGTAAAGACGCCTGCAGGTCGAACTCCTGATTCCCAATACGAATCTTAACATCGCAGATCCTATCCGCTCGCATCGAACACCCATTGGGAAACAACACATCCAACTTATCCTTTGCCATCGAAGAAGGGACTCCGATGCGTGATATAAATCCTTCGGACAAGAAGGAGTGTGAAGCTCCTGTATCGAAGAGTGCTCGTGCCGGATTTTCACAAATCAATACAAATCCTAAACAAGCAGTGTTAAGGTAACATGTGCATAACAAGTATTTAAAGAAATTGACTTGCTATAAATTAAACCGTATCTGTCACCACATCAGCCTGTTTGATGGCCTCCTGTTGGCCAAGATTATAGACCCTTGGTTGGGCCGGAGCATAGTGGGATGCGGTCGACTCCACCGCCTTGTCGTTTTCTTCATAAGTAGCTCCCGGCTTTCTTTCGGACTTGGGACGTCCGCTCCAACAGTTGCGGGCAAAGTGCCCCGTCTTTCCACAAGTAAAACACGCGCCCGGGGTCTGACTCGTAGTCGCCCCAGAAGCACCAGAAGGAGCTGGACCAGAAGTCCTATGCTTCTTAAAGAATCTTTGATAGCCAGACTTTGAAGTAGTCGGCACTTTGAACCCAGATTTCTTCTCGCCCAAGCTTTTCTTTGCCTGCACATTCTTCATGTCCTTCTCCAAGGACCGGGCCGTGTTGACCAAGGTTAAGAAATCCTGCGTCATCGGCCCCGAGAGTAGTAACCTCAACTCATCTCTCAAGCCTTCGTAGAATCGATTCGTCGTGCACTCCTCATCCGCAATGGTGCAGCTAGCATATCGACTCAAACGAGTAAACTCGTGGAGATATTCATCCACGCTCTTCTCACCATGAACCAACTTCAGAAATTTGTTCTCCAACGCTATCCTCTGCGTCGAAGGAATGTATCTAGCCAAGAACAATCTCGAGAACTCCTCCATCGAGACATCACCAAGTTGCCTACCTCTCAGTAAGTGCATCTCCAATCCATCCCACCACATTCTCGCTTCACCGTCCAGAAGGAACGTAGCGATGGTGGTCATTTGCCACTCCTCCATCTCCGTTGCTGTCATGACTCTCTTCACCCTGGAGAGCCAGTCTTCAGCCTGATATAGTGTAACGCCCCAAAACTCAAAGGAGCGAAGGGGGACGTTTTGGGCCAGTTTTGGTTTCTGGCTGAAGGCACACGGCCTGGGACACGGGCGTGTCCCAGGGCGTGTCAAGCGCGTGTCGGCACTTAGCCGCGAAGTCGTCGAGTTATACTCGACGATTCGTCGAGAGTGGGCACACGGCCTGCGACATGGGCGTGTCGACCCGTGTCGATACTTAGCCGAGAAATCGTCGAGATATACTTGACGATTCGTCGAGAATGGGCACACGGCCTGCGACACAGGCGTGTCGCAGGGCGTGTCGACCCGTGTCGACGATCGTCCAGGGGAGTCGTCGAGATTCACTGGACGATCGTCGAGACAAGGAACACGGCCTAGGACACAGGCGTGTCCAAGGCCGTGTCATCAAGTCGTCATTCTTCCCTCGACGAAATGTCCCGTGTACACGGCCTGGGGTCCAGGTGTGTCAATGTGACACGGGCAAGGACACGGGCGTGTCCTAGAACCCGTGCAGTGCTCGGGTTGAAAACGGGGGAAAAATCATGGGGTACACGGCCGGCCTCACGGGCGTGTCAGCTGGAACACGGGCGTGTCAGCTCGAACACGGGCGTGTTCGATACCCGTGTGAGGTTCCAGGAGATTCGATTTTGACGGCGAATGCGGCACACGGCCCTGGACACGGGCGTGTGCCAGGCCGTGTTCGGCCCAGATTGGGCATTTCAGCCCCGAATCAAAGCCGTTCGTTTCCTTAGGTTGAGATCCGACGGCTGGGGGATGTTCCTGAAGGGATATACCCGTGAGTTGACTTGGAAAACCTTCACTTTTCTTCACTTGTTCTCTTTCTAAGTTCTTGGAGAGAGAGGAGAGCTAAGGGAAGAAGAAGAGCTAGATCCGCCATTGGAGGAGCTTCGGAGCTCCGAATCGCAAGCCGACTCCGGATCCACGGAGGCAACGCAAGTGCGGTGATTTCTATCCGATTACTTTTCGATGGCGCCAAAGAGGAACTCAAGGGTAACGATCCTCATCTTGAGCATGAATCGCTCCTTTTCTTAGCATAGGAAGCCCGCTCTCGCGAGTTTGCGGAGAGTTGGAGGCGTTCCTTCGGGTAGATATGTAAAGTCCCCGTTGTTTAGAGTCCGTATGCGAGAACGGACATAGGCATTTTGTGTGAAGCCTACCCGGACGTGTTAGTCTGGATCGGTGATGTTGCATTGCTTAAGGCCGGAGAAGATTCCGTGCTATTGGGTGTTTTTCGGGTTTTCTACGCGGTAGATTGCAGCAGCGAGCCTTGGGGACTAACCCAAAGGTGCACCCGGAAAACTGGGCGGATACGAGATCTTGCCAACTTGGTGGCCTGAGAGCCAACTCTAACATAACTGGGTTATGTGTCTTGCGGTAGAATGGGACTCGGCGAAAGTTTGACCCGCGCAAATGGATTAAATTGTCGTTGCGATGTGAGCACGGGTTAGATGGAACCGTACCCGCTCTATGTCGTTCGGGTTAGAGAGACCTAAGGTTACGTGGCACTCGCCGTTGGCATAGATGGGAGTCTTCGGCGGTCAATGGCTTAAATTGTCGTGACCCAGGCCAGGAAGACGAATTGCTCATAGGTTTGGCCGTCTAAGTGGCGGTGGTGAGTCCGGAATGTTAATGGCTTTAATTGACGTGACATCGACCGGTTCACCGAGAATGTGCCCTGAGTGCACGGGATGTGTGGCCGTACGAGCCAACGTCTGTGATGAAATGGCTATGGTTATATGCATTGCTCGCGTGTCCTAATGAAATGCAGGGAAGGAGCATCGCCGCCCCGAGTTGGGGGCGGGATCGTTATAATTTGGTCAGCATTGCTGACCGTTGCCTTGTTTGCCACCGTGCGGTAGTTTGTTGCTTGCAGGTGCAGCTGGACCAAGCGGTCAATAGCGGGCTAAAGCCCTTTTTGCGAAGCTGGCCCTCGAAGGCCCAAGTGGAAATGTTTTCTGTTTTATTCATGTATGACCGGCCTGCGTGCCGAGGTTTGTAAATCATGTATTATTCAAGTGAAACATTCTATAAGGCCTTAAGGCCGATTTTTGGGTATTTTGTATACATTCCTAATTTTGTAATAGTGGACATTCGTGCTCTAATGCTGGGTTCTTGTTTACAACTTATATAAACTGCTTCCGCTAGAATGCTCTGTGTAGGACGTTGAGATTGGTTGTATGGTTTCCATACGTAACCACCCGGTCTGTCTGTGGTATATGGCGTCGGGCCCCGGCCGGACCTACTGCTATATGCTATGCGACGGATAGGGGGTGTTACAATTTGGTATCAAACTACTGGTTTTGGTCGGGCTTAAAGTGAATTCGTGGGCGAATTCTTTTTAAGGGGTGGTGAGCACATTGTGTGCGTCATCGTTATAATGGTAAAAGAACCCATGAATGTACACTTAGGAATGAAAATACTCGTGTTTGAGGAACCTGCGTGTTCCTATAATTGCTGTTTGCAATACAATTTGGTCACTTAACGGTGTTTTGTACCACTATAGGTGACCAGAAGTGGTGTTGGGCCGTCAGAACGCCGAGTTTCTGAGGCTAGTAGTGCACCGGATGTTGCTCCTGCAACACCTCTGTCGGATGAAAATATACGTTTGGTGGCTGAAGCGGTGTTGGCCGTGATTAATGCGCAGCCTGGAAGGCAAGCGCAGCAGCCCGCTCCTGTGATGGAGCAAGAACCTCTGCAAGAGGCTGAGCCGAGGAGGGTGGAGCAAGTGGTTGTAGAACCAATAGTGCCAAGAAGGGCAACTGAGAGGCAGCTAAAGCATGTAATGAGCTTTAACCCTCCGTTATTCTCGGGGTTGGGAACCCCATCTCAGGCTGAAGACTGGCTCTCTAGGGTGAAGAGAGTCATGACGGCGACGGAGATGGAGGAGTGGCAAATGACCACCATCGCTACGTTCCTGCTGGACGGTGAAGCGAGGATGTGGTGGGAAGGTTTGGAGCTGCACTTACTGAGAGGTAGGCAACTTTGTGATGTCTCGATAGAGGAGTTCTTGAGATTATTCTTGGCAAGATACCTCCCTTCTACTCAGAGGATTTCAATGGAGAACGAGTTCCTGAGGTTGGTGTAGGGTGAGCGGAGCGTGGATGAATATCTCCACGAGTTTACACGTTTGAGTCGTTATACTAGCTCCACCATCATGGATGAGGAGCGCAAGACTAATCGCTTCTACGAAGGGTTGAGAGACGAGTTGAGGTTGCTACTCTCGGGGCCGATGACGCAGGGTTTCTTAACCTTGGTCAATACTGCCCGGTCCTTGGAGAAGGACATGAAGAACGTGCAAGCGAAGAAAAGCTTGGGTGAAAAGAAATCTGAGTTCAGAGTGCCGAGTACTTCAAAGTCCGGCTATCGGAGGTCTTTCAAGAAGCATAGGACTTCGGGTCCAGCTCCTTCTGGCGCTTCTGGGGCGACTACGAGTCGGACCCCGGGCGCGTGGTTTACATGCGGAAAGACGGGGCACTTTGCCCGTGATTGTTGGAGCGGACGTCCTAAGTCCGAGAGGAGGCCGGGAGCCACATATGAAGAGAAGGGAAAGGCGGTTGAGTCGACCGCATCCCACTATGCTCCGGCCCAACCAAGGGTCTATAATCTTGGCCAACAGGAGGCCATTAAAAAAGCTGATGTGGTGACAGGTACGGTTTAATTTATAGCAAGTCAATTTCCTTTATATGCTTGTTATGCACATGTTACCTTACCACTACTTGTTTAGGATTTGTATTGATTTGTGAAAATCGGGCACGAGCACTCTTCGATACGGGAGCTTCACACTCCTTCTTGTCCGAAGGATTTATATCACGCATCGGAGTCCCTTCTTCGATGGCGAAGGATAAGTTGGATGTGTTGTTGCCCAATGGGTGTTCGATGCGAGCGGATAGGATCTGCAATGTTAAGATTCGTATTGGGGAGCAGGAGTTCGACCTGCGAGCGTCTTTACTTCCGTTAGTGGAGTTCGACGTCATATTTGGCATGGACTGGCTCTCGGAGCAGCAAGCCCATATAGATTGCGGTAGCAAGGAAGTTAAGCTGGGAGCGAGTCGTGAGACGACGTTTACGGGCTTACAGGGGTCGAGCAAGACGTTGATGTCTGCTCTTCAGGTGGTGAAGGTGGTTCGTGCTGGAGCAGAACTGTTCTTTACGCTAGTGGAGGTTGCAAAGCCGAAGCCCGCTTTGGATTGTATTTTAGTGGTATCGGAATACCCTGATGTGTTCCCCGCAGATCTTCCTGGAGCCCCGCCTCAACGGGAGATAGATTTTACGATCGAGCTAGTGCCAGGTGCAAAGCCTGTGTCACGATCTCCGTATCGGCTAGCGCCTAAGGAAATGGCGGAGCTGAAAGTTCAACTGCAAGAGTTGTTGGAGCAAGGGTATGTGCGCCCGAGTTCTTCGCCTTGGAGCGCACCGGTCCTCTTTGTTAAGAAGAAGGACGGAAGCTTGAGGTTGTGTATTGATTATCGGGAGCTAAACAAGCTGACTGAGAAGAACAAGTACCCGATCCCTAGGATTGATGATCTCTTTGATCAGTTAGTCGGGTCGACGGTGTACTCGAAGTTAGATCTCAAGTCTGGGTACTATCAGTTGCGGATAAGGGAGAGTGATATCCCGAAGACAGCGTTTAGTACGAGATACGGGCATTATGAGTTTACAGTCATGCCGTTTGGGCTGACAAATGCGCCGTCAGTATTCATGGATTTGATGAACAGGACGTTCAGGGAGTACTTGGACCATTTCGTGATCGTCTTCATCGACGATATTTTGGTGTACTCACAAAGTGAGGAAGATCACTTCAAGCATCTTCATTTGGTGTTGGAGACGCTAAGGAGAAATCAGTTGTATGCCAAGTTCTCGAAGTGCGAGTTTTGGCTATCCTCAGTGGCGTTCCTCGGGCATATAGTGAGTGGAGAGGGTATTGCGGTGGATCCGGCGAAGATTGTTGCGATACGGGAGTGGCCTGAGCTTGCTACGGTAGCAGAAGTCCGGAGCTTTTTGGGGCTTGCCGGTTATTATAGGCGCTTCGTAGAGAACTTCTCGCGGATAGCGTTACCTCTCACTACTTTGACGAGGAAGGAGCATAAGTTCGTTTGGACGCCGGAGTGCGCGCGAGCTTTTGAGGAACTGAAGTGTCGGTTGACCACGGCGCCTGTGCTGAGTTCGCCATGTGGAACCGAAGGCTATGAGATATATAGCGATGCTTCAGGCAGCGGTTTGGGTTGCGTGCTACTGTAGCACGGAAGCGTGATAGCTTATGGCTCGAGACAGCTAAAAGTGCACGAGAGGAATTATCCGGCCCATGACTTGGAGTTGGCGGCCGTGATTTTTGCCTTGAAGCTGTGGAGACACTATTTGTACGGTGTGAAGATTGATATCTACACCGATCACAAGAGCCTAAAGTATCTTATAGATCAGAAGGATATGAATATGCGGCAGCGTAGGTGGATGGAGTTCCTGGGGGACTATACATTCAAGATCCACTACGTGCCTGGCAAAGGGAATGCGGTTGCAGACGCGTTGAGTCGCCGAGCCCCAGCTCAAGCCAATTGGCTATCGGTGCACGATGAGCGGGTGGTGCGGGAGTTGGAGGCGTTGGAGATTGTTGGTGTGGACAGACAATCAAGTGCTGAAGCAGTTCTGAATTGGACTGATGTCCAATATGACCTGGCTAATCGGATTCGGCAGGCTTTGGATATGGATGCTCATATGAAGCAGTTCATGATAGAGGCTCTGGATGGGTCAAATTCCCAATTCGTCGTGGAGGACGGATTGCTTTGGAGAGACGGTCGTTTGTGCGTCCCAAGTGTGGGCAATTTACGGGTGGAGTTGTTGTACGAGGCGCACCATACCAAGTACTCGATTCACCCGGGGAGCACGAAGATGTACCGCGATGTGAAAAAACTGTTTTGGTGGCCGGGTTTGAAAAAGGATGTGGCGCTATACGTAGCGAAGTGCCAAACATGCGCCTTGGTAAAGGCGGAGTGCCAAAAGCCGGGAGGATTTCTTAAGTCCTTGCCTATTCCGGAGTGGAAATTTGACGACATCTCTATGGACTTTGTGCACGGTTTGCCAAGGTCGCAAAAGGGGAACGACGCCATTTGGGTGGTCGTGGATCGATTAACGAAGGTGTCACATTTTATTCCGCATAGGAAGGATGATCCGGTGGAGAAGCTGGCAAAGCTTTATGTGGATAACATTGTACGGCTACATGGTGTGCCCCGCAGCATCGTGAGTGACCGAGATGGGCGGTTCACGTCCAATGATTGGAGGCTGGTGCAGCAAATGTTGGGAACAAAGCTGAAGTTTAGCACAGCCTTCCACCCACAAATGGATGGGCAGACCGAGAGGGTTAATAGAACCATAGAAGACATGCTTCGCATGTGTGTCTTGGATTTTGGAAAGCAATGGGAAGACCACCTCTATTTGGTGGAGTTCGCATACAACAACAGCTACCAAGCGAGTATTCAGATGGCGCCCTTCGAGGCCCTATATGGTAGAAGATGTCGCACGCCGTTGTCTTGGTTAGAAACGGGTGAGTTAAAGTTGTATAAGCGATCGGAAGTGGAGGATGCTACTTCTTTGGTGAGAACCATTCGGGAGAGGTTGCTTATCGCTCAGGACCGGAAAGAAAAGTACTATAATGCCAAGCATAGGAACGTGGAGTTCGCTGTGGGCGATTATGTATACTTGAAGATCAAGCCATTCAAGGGTGTCTCGCGGGTGCGGCGATTGAAAAAGCTAAGCCCAAGATACCTTGGACCGTTCGAGGTTCTGGAGCGAGTTGGTGAAGCGGCCTATAGGTTGAAGCTCTCGGTGGAGCTAGGTGGTTTACACGATGTATTCCACATTTCGGTGCTTCGAAAGGCGGTGCAAGACCTACGCAAGTGATCGCGGTCGATCAAGTGCCGTTGGAAAGTGGGCTAACGACAAAGGTCAAGCCCGTGCGGATCGAGGACTCGGAGGTCAAGCGGCTACGCAATAAAGAGATCAAGATGGTCAAGGTCCGGTGGGACAATTGCGGTCGTGAGGAGCTCTCCTGGGAGAGAGAGCAGACTATGCTTGACGAATATCCGGAGTTGTTCCGCTCAGGTACAAATTTTGGTTTTGTACATGTCTTTCCTTTATGTAATTTCGTGGGCGAAATTCTTTTAAGAGGGGGAGAGTTGTAACGCCCCGAAACTCAAAGGAGCGAAGGGGGACGTTTTGGGCCAGTTTTGGTTTCTGGCTGAAGGCACACGGCCTGGGACACGGGCGTGTCCCAGGGCGTGTGATGAATTGTAAATATACCTATTTTTGTGTACATTAATTTAGTTGTTTTCATTTATTTTTGTCGTTTTTATTTATTTTTATTCAATAAAATGCTCCTATTTTTGTAAATATCATACTAACTTATTTTATTTTATTTTTCAGGAAAAAAATGAAAATCTGCCAAAAAATTGACATGTCACGCCCGTGACATATTGGTCACGCCCGTGACCAGGGCGTGACACGTCAAAAACCGTGAAATCAGCAAAATTTGAAGTGCAAAGCCTGACACGCCCGGGGTCACGCCCGTGTCACCCGAGTCACGCCCGTGACCCATGCCCGTGACCATCCAGATCGACGAAATCGCGCTCAACGATCGTCGACCCAGCTGACACGCCCGTCGACACGCCCGTGTCACCCGACACGGGGCGTGACCCAAGCCCGTGTTCACTCCACTCGACGATTTCATCTCGACGATCGTCGAGTGTCGACACCAGTTGACACGCCCAGAGTCACGCCCGTGACCTGGGGCGTGACCTTTCCAGCTAGCCCGACAAGACCTGCCCGAAGACTTTCGGCGCGCACCGCGCCCAGATCCACCTGCCTGTCACGCCCCCTGTCACGCCCGTGACCAAGGGCGTGACCACTGCGAGACCGCCACGTGTCCAGCCCGAAGTCAACTTTCCCGTCAAATCGCCGGCCGCCTTCCAAATAGTACTGTCACGCCCCCTGTCACGCCCGTGACCAAGGGCGTGACCCATGTAAATTTTTTCTATAAATTCAGAGGTTCTGCTCTGAATTCCTGTTCCCCTTTTGGGCACCATTTTGTATAGGAGAAATGCTGCTAGATTGCTTCCAAGGCCCTTGTAAGGGATTTTCTCCCTCTCTCTTTCTTTTTTTTTTGTATTAGCTTTGTAATCGTTTTTAGACTTAATAAAAATGTAGATTTTTTTCCCATTTCATGGTTTTGGAATGCATCCATGTGCCCCTCTCTTATACAATCTTATTTATGCTTTGTTTTAACTTTGTTTTTTCGTTCTTTTCTAAGAGTGTGTGTGTGTGTATGAGTTTAAATTAGTTTTATTGCTTTCATAATCTTCATAGTTTAGCTTTTCCGTTCATATAATGTTCATCCGTATGAGTTTATAAAAACGTTTTAAAAGTGATTTTTTCTCCTTTTCGCTAGTTTTGTTCGTTTTTATCCGTAAAACTTTTTACTTCTTTTAACTTTATTATCACTTTTCTAGCATTTTTATAAAATTATAAGAATGAAAATATAGTTGTTTCAATTTTTCGTGCACTTTGATTTTTCGTTTAAACTTTTGCTCTTTTAATTTTTTCATTCTCTTTTTACGCATTTCTACCGCATTCTAGCGGTAGAAATGTATTCGTTTTAATTTTTCGAGCGCTTTCATTTTGCGTTTATTTGCAAACTTTTTCGCTCCGTTTATTTTTATTTTCCCTTTTTATGCATTTCTACCGCATTTTAGCGGTAGAAATGCAGTTGTTTTATTTTTTCGGTAACTTAGTTTTTTGCAATTTTTTGTGTGTGCGCATTTATTTCCGCCTACTCGTTAAGAGTTAAATGGCGCTTGCTTTTTTTTACTTTCTGTAGAGTGCGTGAGTTTGTAATTTTCTTTTTTTCCGCCTACTCACTTGAGTTTAATGGCTGGATTTTATTTCGGTAGAGTGCGTGTGTTTTCATTTATGTCGAGAGAGAGTGTGCGTGCGTTGCATTTATTTTGTCCTACTCGGTTGAGTAGGACCTGTATTTATTTTCTCCTACTCATTTGAGTAGGACTTGCGTGTGTGCGTTTTACTGTTTTCATTTCTCCCGCCCATGCAGTTGCGCCGGGACTCGCAATTTACAGCTTTCTTCAGTCCTACTCGTTTGAGTAGGACTTGCAATTTTCTGCTTTATTTTCCTGCTTTCATTTACTGCTTTCATTTACTGCTTTTTTTACTGCTTTATTTACTGTTTTTCCCGCAAGCCGTCCCCATTCCGATGAGTGGCTAACAGTTCTTAGCCCTCGACATCGAAGAGCATTGGGACAGATAAAATAGCTTAAAATAACTAAAGGTCTAATTTTTCTAATTAATTAAAGCACTTAAGGTTTGCCCTGGGTTTACGACGCGTAGGACCACATATCGATGTGTGGGCCCTATTTCCGTAGTCCATATGCTAGCCAGCCGAGAGGCCGTGCATATGGACCGATCACCCCTTGGCAAAGAGAGTTCCGCACTAACCCTCGAGAGAGGACGCGCGCCAACTCTACCGGATTGGGTTCCCCACCCAATAGCGGGGTTCTTAGCGTAATGCGGGCGTTAAGAGGAATCTTCGTCGGACGAGAGCCCGGTCGAATAGTCTTAGCGTTCAGGTGAGCGATAGCCCTATAGCTAGGTGAGCTCATTTTAGTGGAACCTCCACGGCCAAGTCTCCGCCTTAATTAATTAGAAATTTAGGAGCTCTTTTTATTTAAGGTTTATTTTAGTTCATTTGTTTTTTCGGTGCCATCGAGCTAAGCTCTTCATCGGCACCACCTTGTTGCTTTCTTTTTATGCTTTCATTTTCTTTCTGTCATTTTTCTGCCTTTTTTATTATATATAAAATATATCCCGACAAGATAATTATCGGTAAAATAATAGTCCCTTCCAGGGAAGAGTAGAAATAATCGAAGCAGCCCCGAGAACAATACGACCTCGATATTCCACCCGGAATATCCTGTACTACTCACGATAGGTGCACTTGCCTCCTTTCGTTAAAACTCGATTTCTAAACCTTTTTTATATCCAAAATAAATAAATAAATACGCGCGCCCCGTTTTCTTAAATAAAATCAAATCCGCCTTTTTCTCAAATAAAACCGCCGGGTCGCCGCGTGACCGCAAATAATTTGGGAGTTTTAACCACCAAGTTTTTGGCGCCGTTGCCGGGGAAATTTTAGGTTCGTTATTTTCAACCCTGGAAATCTATTAATTTTACCTATATCTATATATAACAAAAATTAAAAATGGCCAATAAAAATATAATAATAATAATAATAATAATAAATACTAAAAATATATATTTACAAATTTATAAAACAAAAAAAATTTGAAAAACTTATAAAACAAAAAAATTTTGAAAAACCTTAAAAATTAAAAATTTGAAAAAACTATAAAACAAAAAAAAACTAAAAATCCAAAAAATGAAAAAAAAAACTTAACAAAAAAATATTTTTATTTTCATTATTGTTTTTGAAAAAAAAAAAAAAAAAAAAAAAAAAACAACACTATAAAAAAAACAAAACTAAAAAAAAAATTCGAAAAAATGAAAAAAACTTAACGAAACAACCAAAAAAAAAAGTAAATAAATAAAAAACTTATATTTTCATTATTTTTATAAAAATAACAAAAAAAAACTAAAAACTTCTTTTATTTTAATTTGTTTTCTTTTCTTTTGCTTCGGCACGCTTTCATTCTTGTGCACCTTAGGGGTGCGCATTTCTATAGCACTCACGTCGCTAAGGCCTTAGCTACCTTCGAGTCGCCCACGCACATGCCCCCCTACCGCCCACACCCAATCTCTTTGGCCGAGTGTATCTTTTTTTTATTTTTTTTCTGTTATCATTTTTCTTTTTCTTCTAAATAATGCAGGGTTTCAACCTGGGCCTCCCGGACTCGTCTTAGGGAAGCTTCTACCCTCCCTTTTTTCTTTTTTGTATTTCTTTTAATTTGTATATTATCTGTTCCGCATACTTAGATTGCAATATTGGGGACAATGTTGGGTTTAAGTATGCGGGTGTTTTCCTATTCTGCACTTTTTATATTCAGTACTTAACACAAAAATATAAAAAAAAAATGCAAAAATCAAAAAATTTCAAAACATTTTTAATTAAAACAAAAAAAAAACAACTTCAAAATAAAAATTCAAAAAAAATCTCTCTTCCCCCTCTTCTTCTCTTTTTTGTAAAAACTTGCGTCTTGCCTGCCCGCGACGTTCGACTCATCGAACCAACCATTCAAATAAGAGTTTGTTCGCGGGGCCGCAATCGAGTTTTTACTTTGCTTTTTTGTAAAAATCTCTCTTTCCCCCCTATCTTCTTTGTAAATAACTCTTCTTTCTCTCCTCATTCTTGTAAATTACTTATCTACAAAAACTAAAAATAAAAAAAAATTAGAAAAACCCAAAAACCCTAAAAAGATAAAAAATCAAAAAAATCCTAAAAAGATAATAATTAAAACACAAAAAAATGATAAAAACTCTAAAAATCCCAAAAAATGTTTTGTTTAATTATATAACAAAATAAAATCGAATATACCATTTCTTAACCCTTTTTGCTTTACAAAAATCTAGTTTCGAGTTAATTTATATGCGAATTTTAGTTATTCTTTGCTTACTATTCGTTTATTAATTAAGGTTCGATAGATTTAAGTGTCTGGGGTTAAGATTTAAAGAATTTTTTATGTCTTTTTCTTATAATAGGGAACTTGTTTTTCACCACCACTTCTAATTTTATAAATAGAAGCTCGTTTTTTATGTTAGAAAATAACATCCATGGATTTCAATTATTTCTACTTCATGCTTTTAGAAACATCGGAACGTTCATTTTAAAAAGGTTGCTCTCAAAACTTTTTTATTAAAATCTAGTTTTCCTTTTTGAAAAACTAAACCCACTTCCATTTTTTCATGTCTTACTTGACATGTTTACCCCTATCCCTTAAAAGATCCTATGTCAATGGGAATAAGATTTCGTTCCGTAAACATAGGCACCCAATAATTTAAAAAGATTATATATGGAGTAAGAGGATAAAATTCATTACTCCTACAAATATACATTGGGTTAATTTTATTCTTATGAAGAAAAAAAAAATTATGTGTTAGGAAAATAAGATTTCGTTTTCCTAACTATCCAAAAAAAAAAATTGGAGGTTCGAGAAAAAATTACCTCACCTCAATATCCAAGCCTTCTTCATAATCCACCAAACCACTTAGCCTATTTCAATGATTCTAGACTTAATTTAAATTTTTTTTGAGAGCATAATTTTTAAATTGCATTATTTCCTTTAACTTCTTTTAAGCTAAAGTTTTTTGTATAAATCCAATCCATCTTTGTTAAACTAACAAAAATAATTTTTTGCTTTCTATTTTATTTTATATAGAAGTCTTTTTGAAACTCTTCCTCTATTCATAACATTTCATAAATTAGGATTTAATTCTCTAACCCCGGATATTTATTTTGATCTTACTTTTAATTAATTCAAGCGGTAGCTAAACTTAGGATTTCTTTTATTCCTTATAAGTTCATCTCTAACTTTTGCTCTGGAATAGCAAAAGCTTAAGTATGGGGGTATTTGATGAATTGTAAATATACCTATTTTTGTGTACATTAATTTAGTTGTTTTCATTTATTTTTGTCGTTTTTATTTATTTTTATTCAATAAAATGCTCCTATTTTTGTAAATATCATACTAACTTATTTTATTTTATTTTTCAGGAAAAAAATGAAAATCTGCCAAAAAATTGACATGTCACGCCCGTGACATATTGGTCACGCCCGTGACCAGGGCGTGACACGTCAAAAACCGTGAAATCAGCAAAATTTGAAGTGCAAAGCCTGACACGCCCGGGGTCATGCCCGTGTCACCCGAGTCACGCCCGTGACCCATGCCCTTGACCATCCAGATCGACGAAATCGCTCTCAACGATCGTCGACCCAGCTGACACGCCCGTCGACACGCCCGTGTCACCCGACACGGGGCATGACCCAAGCCCGTGTTCACTCCACTCGACAATTTCATCTCGACGATCGTCGAGTGTCGACACCAGTTGACACGCCCAGAGTCACGCCCGTAACCTGGGGCGTGACCTTTCCAGCTAGCCCGACAAGACCTGCCCGAAGACTTTCGGCACGCACCGCGCCCAGATCCACCTGCCTGTCACGCCCCCTGTCACGCCCGTGACCAAGGGCGTGACCACTGCGAGACCGCCACGTGTCCAGCCCGAAGTCAACTTTCCCGTCAAATCGCCGGCCGCCTTCCAAATAGTACTGTCACGCCCCCTGTCACGCCCGTGACCAAGGGCGTGACCCATGTAAATTTTTTCTATAAATTCAGAGGTTCTACTCTGAATTCCTGTTCCCCTTTTGGGCACCATTTTGTATAGGGGAAATGCTGCTGGATTGCTTCCAAGGCCCTTGTAAGGGATTTTCTCCCTCTCTCTTTCTTTTTTTTTGTATTAGCTTTGTAATCGTTTTTAGACTTAATAAAAATGTAGATTTTTTTTCCATTTCATGGTTTTGGAATGCATCCATGTGCCCCTCTCTTATACAATCTTATTTATGCTTTGTTTTAACTTTGTTTTTTCGTTCTTTTCTAAGAGTGTGTGTGTGTATGAGTTTAAATTAGTTTTATTGCTTTCATAATCTTCATAGTTTAGCTTTTCCGTTCATATAATGTTCATCCTTATGAGTTTATAAAAACGTTTTAAAAGTGATTTTTTCTCCTTTTCGCTAGTTTTGTTCGTTTTTATCCGTAAAACTTTTTACTTCTTTTAACTTTATTATCACTTTTCTAGCATTTTTATAGAATTATAAGAATGAAAATATAGTTGTTTCAATTTTTCGTGCACTTTGATTTTTCGTTTAAACTTTTGCTCTTTTAATTTTTTCGTTCTCTTTTTACGCATTTCTACCGCATTCTAGCGGTAGAAATGTATTCGTTTTAATTTTTCGAGCACTTTCATTTTGCGTTTATTTGCAAACTTTTTCGCTCCGTTTATTTTTATTTTCCCTTTTTATGCATTTCTACCGCATTTTAGCGGTAGAAATGCAGTTGTTTTATTTTTTCGGTAACTTAGTTTATTGTAATTTTTTGTGTGTGCGCATTTATTTCCGCCTACTCGTTAAGAGTTAAATGGCGCTTGCTTTTTTTTACTTTCTGTAGAGTGCGTGAGTTTGTAATTTTCTTTTTTTCCGCCTACTCACTTGAGTTTAATGGCTGGATTTTATTTCGGTAGAGTGCGTGTGTTTTCATTTATGTCGAGAGAGAGTGTACGTGCGTTGCATTTATTTTGTCCTACTCGGTTGAGTAGGACCTGTATTTAATTTCTCCTACTCATTTGAGTAGGACTTGCGTGTGTGCGTTTTACTGTTTTCATTTCTCCCGCCCACGCAGTTGCGCCGGGACTCGCAATTTACAGCTTTCTTCAGTCCTACTCGTTTGAGTAGGACTTGCAATTTTCTGCTTTATTTTCCTGCTTTCATTTACTGCTTTCATTTACTGCTTTCTTTACTGCTTTATTTACTGCTTTTCCCGCAAGCCGTCCCCATTCCGATGAGTGGCTAACAGTTCTTAGCCCTCGACATCGAAGAGCATTGGGACAGATAAAATAGCTTAAAATAACTAAAGGTCTAATTTTTCTAATTAATTAAAAGCACTTAAGGTTTGCCCGGGGTTTACGACGCGTAGGACCACATATCGATGTGTGGGCCCTATTTCCGTAGTCCATATGCTAGCCAGCCGAGAGGCCGTACATATGGACCGATCACCCCTTGGCAAAGAGAGTTCCGCACTAACCCTCGAGAGAGGACGCGCGCCAACTCTACCGGATTGGGTTCCCCACCCAATAGCGGGGTTCTTAGCGTAATGCGGGCGTTAAGAGGAATCCTTCGTCGGACGAGAGCCCGGTCGAATAGTCTTAGCGTTCAGGTGAGCGATAGCCCTATAGCTAGGTGAGCTCATTTTAGTGGAACCTCCACGGCCAAGTCTCCGCCTTAATTAATTAGAAATTTAGGAGCTCTTTTTATTTAAGGTTTATTTTAGTTCATTTGTTTTTTCGGTGCCATCGAGCTAAGCTCTTCATCGGCACCACCTTCTTGCTTTCTTTTTATGCTTTCATTTTCTTTCTGTCATTTTTCTGCCTTTTTATTATATATAAAATATATCCCGACAAAATAATTATCGGTAAAATAATAGTCCCCTCCAGGGAAGAGTAGAAATAATCGAACCAGCCCCGAGAACAATACGACCTCGATATTCCACCCGGAATATCCTGTACTACTCACGATAGGTGCACTTGCCTCCTTTCGTTAAAACTCGATTTCTAAACCTTTTTTATATCCAAAATAAATAAATAAATACGCGCGCCCCGTTTTCTTAAATAAAATCAAATCCGCCTTTTTCTCAAATAAAACCGCCGGGTCGCCGCGTGACCGCAAATAATTTGGGAGTTTTAACCACCAGCATGTCAAGCGCGTGTTGGCACTTAGCCGCGAAGTCGTCGAGTTATACTCGACGATTCGTCGAGATTGGGCACACGGCCTGCGACACGGGCGTGTCGCAGGGCGTGTCGACCCGTGTCGACACTTAGCCGAGAAATCGTCGAGATATACTCGACGATTCGTCGAGAATGGGCACACGGCCTGCGACACGGGCGTGTCGCAGGGCGTGTCGACCCGTGTCGACGATCGTCCCGGGGAGTCGTCGAGATTCACTCGACGATCGTCGAGACATGGAACACGGCCTAGGACACGGGCGTGTCCAAGGCCGTGTCATCAAGTCGTCGTTCTTCCCTCGACGAAATGTCCCGTGTACACGGCCTGGGGTCTAGGCGTGTCAATGTGACATGGGCAAGGACACGGGCGTGTCCTAGAACCCGTGCAGTGCTCGGGTTGAAAACAGGGGAAAAATCATGGGGTACACGGCCGGCCTCACGGGCGTGTTAGCTGGAACACGGGCGTGTCAGCTCGAACACGGGCGTGTTCGATACCCGTGTGAGGTTCCAGGAGATTCGATTTTGACGGCGAATGCGGCACACGGCCCTGGACACGGGCGTGTGCCAGGCCGTGTTCGGCCCAGATTGGGCATTTCAGCCCCGAATTAAAGCCGTTCGTTTCCTTAGGTTGAGATCCGACGGTTGGGGGATGTTCCTGAAGGGATATACCCGTGAGTTGACTTGGAAAACCTTCACTTTTCTTCACTTGTTCTCTTTGTAAGTTCTTGGAGAGAGAGGAGAGCTAAGGGAAGAAGAAGAGCTAGATCCGCCATTGGAGGAGCTTCGGAGCTCCGAATCGCAAGCCGACTCCGGATCCACGGAGGCAACGCAAGTGCGGTGATTTCTATCCGATTACTTTTCGATGGCGCCAAAGAGGAACTCAAGGGTAACGATCCTCATCTTGAGCATGAATCGCTCCTTTTCTTAGCATAGGAAGCCCGCTCTCGCGAGTTTGCGGAGAGTTGGAGGCGTTCCTTCGGGTAGATATGTAAAGTCCCCGTTGTTTAGAATCCGTATGCGAGAACGGACATAGGCATTTTGTGTGAAGCCTACCCGGACGTGTTAGTCTGGATCGGTGATGTTGCATTGCTTAAGGCCGGAGAAGACTCCGTGCTATTGGGTGTTTTTCGGGTTTTCTACGCGGTAGATTGCAGCAGGGAGCCTTGGGGACTAACCCAAAGGTGCACCCGGAAAACTGGGCGGATACGAGATCTTGCCAACTTGGTGGCCTGAGAGCCAACTCGAACATAACTGGGTTATGTGTCTTGCGGTAGAATGGGACTCGGCGAAAGTTTGACCCGCGCAAATGGCTTAAATTGTCGTTGCGATGTGAGCACGGGTTAGATGGAACCGTACCCGCTCTATGTCGTTCGGGTTAGAGAGACCTAAGGTTACGTGGCACTCGCCGTTGGCATAGATGGGAGTCTTCGGCGGTCAATGGCTTAAATTGTCGTGACCCAGGCCAGGAAGACGAATTGCTCATAGGTTTGGCCGTCTAAGTGGCGGTGGTGAGTCCGGAATGTTAATGGCTTTAATTGACGTGACATCGACCGGTTCACCGAGAATGTGCCCTGAGTGCACGGGACGTGTGGCCGTATGAGCCAACGTTTGTGATGAAATGGCTATGGTTATATGCATTGCTCGCTTGTGCTAATGAAATGCAGGTAAGGAGCATCGCCGCCCCGAGTTGGGGGCGGGATCGTTATAATTTGGTCAGCATTGCTGACCGTTGCCTTGTTTGCCACCGTGCGGTGGTTTGTTGCTTGCAGGTGCAGCTGGACCAAGCGTTCAATAGCGGGCTAAAGCCCTTTTTGCGAAGCTGGCCCTCGAAGGCCCAAGTGGAAATGTTTTTTGTTTTATTCATGTATGACCGGCTTGCGTGCCGAGGTTTGTAAATCATGTATTATTCAAGTGAAACATTTTGTAAGGCCTTAAGGCCGATTTTTGGGTATTTTGTATACATTCCTAATTTTGTACTAGTGGACATTCGTGCTCTAATGCTGGGTTCTTGTTTACAACTTATATAAACTGCTTCCGCTAGAATGCTCTGTGTAGGACGTTGAGATTGGTTGGATGGTTTCCATACGTAACCACCCGGTCTGTCTGTGGTATATGGCGTCGGGCCCCGTCAAGACCTACTGCTATATGCTATGCGACGGATAGGGGGTGTTACATATAGTGTTCCCAACCCCGAGAATACCGGATGGTTAAAGCTCATTACATGCTTAAGCTGCCTCTCGGTTGCCCTCCTTGGCACCAACGGTTCCACTACCACTTGCTCCACTCTCCTCGGCTCAGCCTTTTGAAGAGGTTCCTGCTCCATCGCAGGAGCGGACTGCTGCGTTTGCCTTGCAGGCTGCGCATTTATCACGGCCAACACAGCTTCGGCCACCAAGCATATGTTCTCAGCCGATAGAGGTGTTGCAGGAGCAACATCCGGTGCACTACGAGCCTTAGAAACTCGACGTTCCGACGGCCAACACCACTCCTGGTCACCTATAGTGGTACAAAACACCGTTAAGCGACCAAATAAAATTGCAAACAACAATTATAGGAACACGCAGGTTCCTCAAACACGTGTATTTTCATTCCTAAGTGGACATTCATGGGTTCTTTTACCGTTATAACGATGACGCACACAATGTGCTCACCACCCCTTAAGAAGAATTCGCCCACGAATTCATCTTAAGCCCGACCAAAACCAGTAGTCTGATACCAAATTGTAGCACCCCCTATCCGTCGCATAGCATATAGCAGTAGGTCCGGTCGATGCCCGACGCCGTATGCCACAGACAGACCGGGTGGTTACTCATGGAAACCATCCAACCAATCATAGTGTCCTACACAGAGCATTCTAGCGGAAGCAGTTTTATAAAAGTTGCAATAAAGAACCCATCACTAAAGCATGAATGTCCACTAATACCAAAATAGAAATATTATACATACACCAGTACAAGCCTTAAGGCCTTACAAAATGGCTCACTTGATATTACATGTTTTACAAACCTCGGCACGCAGGCCGGTCATACATGAATAAAGCAGTAAACACTCCAATTAGGCCTTCGAGGGCCGGCTTCGCAAAATTGGGCTTTAACCCGCTATTGACCGCTTGGTCCAGCAGCACCTGCAAGCAACAAACCACCGCACGGTGGCAAAACAAGGCAACGGTCAGCAATGCTGACCAAATTATAACGATCCCGCCCCCAACTCGGGGCAGCGATGCTCCTTCCCTGCATTTCATTAGCATAAGCGAGCAATATAACAATATTCATTTCATAACAGGCGTACGCTCATACGGCCGCACACCCCGTACACTCAGGGCACATTCTCGGTGAACGCAGTCTAACTCTGCCGACTCACCACCATCCCTTTGGACGGCCAATCAATGAGCAGTTTATCTTCCCGGCATGGGTCACGGTAATTAGAACCATAGACCGCCGAAGACTCTCATCTATGCCAACGGCTCTAATCCGAACGACATAGAACGGGTACGGTTCCATCTAACCTGTGCTCACAACGCAATGGTAATTTAAACCATATGCGCCCGCAACGGTAATTTAAACCATATGCGCAGGTCAAACTTCTCCCGAGTCCCGTTTCCATCACAGTTCACATAATCCAGTTATGTTCAAGTTGGCTCTCAGGCCACCAAGTTGGCAAGATGACTCATCCGCCCAGTTTTTCGGGTGCACCTTTGGGTTAATCCCCAAGGATCCCTGTTGCAATCTACCGTGTAGAAAACCCGAAAAACAACCCATAGCACGGAGTCTTCTCTGGCATTATGCAATGCAACATCACCGATCCAGACCAACATGTCCGGATAGGCTTCACACATCATGCTTATGTCTGTTCTCTCTTAAGGACTCTAAACAACGGGGACTTCACATATCTACCCGAAGGAATGCCTCCAACTCACCGCAAACTCGCGAGAGTGGGCTTCCTATGCAAAGAAGGAGAGCTACTCATGCTCAAGAAGAGAATCGTTACCTTAGCATTCCTCTTTGGCGCCATGGAAAAGTAAGCGGATGAAAAGCACCACACTAGCTTTGCCTCCGTGGCTCCGGAGTCGGCTCGCGATTTGGAGCTTCGAAGCTCCTCCAATGGCCGGATCTAGCTTCTTCTTCCTTCCTTGCCTCTCCTCTCTTTCTAAGATTTAGAAAGACAACCACTCATGAAAAGTGAGGGTTTTTAAGGCCCAATCCTGGGTATATGCCTTTAGGAACAACCCCCAGCCGTTGGATCATCAATTAAAGAAATGAACGACTTTGATTCGGGACTGAAATGCCCAATCTGGACCGCATACGGCCTGGCACACGCCCGTGTCTAGGGCCGTGTGCCTCATTTGCCGTCAAAATCGGCTCGCCTGGAACAACACACGGGTACCGAACATGCCCGTGTTCGACCTGACATGCACGGGTTCTAGGACACGCCCGTGTCCATGCCCGTGTCACCTCAACACGCCTGGGCTCCAGGCCGTGTACACGGTCTCAACACTCGATACTTCGTCGAGCGAAGATCATCGACGTGACGACACGGCCTTGGACACGCCCGTGTCCTAGGCCGTGTGCCTTGTCTCGACACAATGTCGAGAGCAAAGTGTCGACTTCCCGGGACGAGTGTCGACACGGGTCGACACGCCCTGCGACACACCCGTGTCGCAGGCCGTGTGCCATGTCTCGACATTTCATCGAACGCACAATGTCGACTTCGCGGGCTAAGTGTCGACACGGGTCGACACGCCCTGCGACACGCCCGTGTCGCAGGCCGTGTGCCCAGTCTCTATATAATGTCGAGATGAAAATGTCGACTTCCCGGCTGAGTGTCGACACAAGCTTGACACGCCCTGGGACACGCCCGAGTCCCAGGCCGTTTGCCTGCAGCCAGAAACCAAAATTGGCCCAAAACGTCCCCCGTCGCTCTTTTGAGTTTCGGGGAATTACAGAGCTGGAAAGAAAGAACAACACAGAGAGGAGGCGGCAGGAGGAGACCTGGAGGAGGTGGCCGAAGTAAGGGCCGGGGGAGAAGAGATGGAGGTAGAGGTCCCCGTTCCGGAGGAAGGGGATGCTGAAGGATGGGGGAGCAGTCCAGGCTGGAGGCTGTAGAAGAAGTGGTGGAGCTGGAGGTGCTCACCCGGGGAGGCAGGATGTAGAAGATACGCGTCAGCGGGGGGCTGACCCCGGAGGACCAAGGAAGGATGCTGGAGTGCATCCAGAAGAACATGGACATCTTCGCTTGGAACGTCGCAGAGATGCCGGGAGTTGACGCGGATGTGGCTTGCCACCGCCTCAACCTTGACCCGGGAACACGCCCCGTTCAGCAGAAGAAGAGGTCCACTGCGGACAAGCTGGCAGAGCCCATCAGGGAGGAGGTGGCGAAACTCCTCAAGGCCGGCTTCGTGTTTGAGATTCAGTACCCCGGCTGGGTCTCCAACGTGGTTATGGTTAAAAAAAGAGACGGCCGATGGAGGATGTGTATCGATTTTTCCTTACTCAATAAAGCTTGTCCTAAGGACTGTTATCCTTTGCGTAGGATCGACGCATTGGTTGACTCAGCCGTCGTTTTTTCTGTAATGAGTTTTTTAGATGCTTTTTCATGTTATCATCAGACCAGGATGCACCCCCCAGACATCAAGGATGTCTCATTCATCACAGGGGATGGATGCTACTGCTACAGGATGATGCACTTCGGGCTGAAGAATGCTGGGGCAACCTACCAGAAAATGATGGATAGGGTCTTTAAGGAGCAGAGGGGGAGGAATTTGGAGGTGTATGTAGACGACCTCATGATCAAAAGTCGGGATGTGGACTCCCACCTCCGTGACCTGGAGGAGACCTTTGCCACCCTGCGCAAATTCAAGATGCGATTGAATCCCCTGAAATGTGTCTTTGGGGCCAGCAGGGGAAAGTTCTTGGGGCACCTCCTCACCCCCACGGGGGTCGAGCCGAACCCGGATAAGGTCAGGGCCATCTTGGAGCTGGGGTCCCTGCAGAATGCTAAGGAGGTCCAACGGCTGATGAGGAAGCTAGCAGGACTGAGTCGCTTCCTTTCCTGGGCAGGGGATAAGTGCTCCCCCTTCTTCAAAACGCTGAGGGGCGGTCAGAAGTTTGAATGGACCAAGGAGTGCGATGAGGCGTTCCACGCCCTCAAAGTACAATTGACACAGGCTCCGCTGCTCCAAGGGCCAAAGGAGGTGGAGGATCTGTTCCTATATCTCGGGGTCGGGGCGGAGGCCTTGAGGTCGGTCTTAGTTCGTGAAGAGGGGAAGAGGCAGCTCCCTATTTATTACGTGAGCCGGGTCCTGAGGAAGGCCGAGCTCCGGTATCCGATTTCGGAGAAGCTAGCCTTCGCTCTGATCAACTCGGCTCGGAGGTTGCGACTTTACTTCCAGGCACATTCAATCCGAGTGGTGACCGACCATCCTCTCCGCAACATCTTTGAGGGGGTGGAACATTCGGGCAGGATGGCTAAGTGGTCAGTGGAACTGAGTGAGTTCGATGTCTCCTTCGTTCCACGGCTCTCGATCAAAGCTCAAGCGATGGCCGACTTCTTGGCCGACTACGTGGTTGAAGTGGTGGAGGAAGAACTCACCCGCCCGACTCCTTTGAAGGTGAGGGTGGATGCTGCCTCGGGGAGGTATTCCCTAGGAGTGGGGGTGATCCTGGAAATCCCTCAGGGGACTCGAATCGAGCAGACGGTGGTGGTGCACTTTCCCATTACCAACAACCAGGCCGAGTACGAGGCCGTGATAGCAGGGCTTCGTCTGGCCAGGGAGCTGGCAGTTTCAGATGTGGAGGTCCTTACTGACTCCATGGTAGTAGCTTCCCAGATCAACGGGGAGTTCGAGGCAAGGGAACCCACCCTGCGATCATACTTGGCCAAAGTGAAGGGGGTCATAGGCACTTTTAAAACCTTCACCATCCGACACGTGGCCAGGGAAGAGAATGAACAGGCCGACCAGCTAGCAAAGCACGGTCCCCAGGTGTGGTTACCATCACCGACCTGTTCCGCCCCTCCATATAAGAGGGGGAGCTTATGCAAATCGATCAACTAACTTCGTGGATGGACCCAGTTGTAGCTTTCCTCTCCACGGGGGAGTATCCGGAGGGGGTAGATAAGAAGAAGCTAAGACACAAGTCAGCATATTACCTCCTCCAGGACGGGCAAGGAGGTTTCACTCCGGGAGTCGGACCCTGGAAGGAAGGACAGTCAGGCAAGGGTATTTCTGGCCCACCATGGGCCGAGACGTCGCGGAGTTCGCAAGGAGTTGTCATAAGTGCCAGTTGTTTGCCCCCCTCCAGCTACAGCCGGCCCAGCGACTCAGAAGCATCACGGCCCCCTGGCCCTTTGCAATTTGTGGAATGGATTTGGATGGACCATTCCACCAAGCCAGTGGTCAGAGAAGGTTCCTCCTAGTAATGATTGACTACTTCTCCAAATGGATGGAGGTGAAGGCACTGGCCAAGGTGACCTCCCAGGTGATCAGGAACTTTGTTTGGGGGGAGATCATCTGCCGCCATGGGCTGCCCCAGGCCATCGTCACGGACAACGGGCCCCAGTTCGCCAGCACTGAATTCACCAGCTTTTGCGAACATCTTGGAATAGACCTCAGGTTTGCCTCGATCCATCACCCCAGGAGCAACGGGCAGGTGGAGACCGCAAATAAGATCATCGTCAAGCTCCTCAAAAAGAAGGTGGAGTATTTGAAGGGGAGCTCGGTGGAGCAGCTTCCTACGGTTCTTTGGGCCCTAAGAACCACCCCCAACATGGCTACTGGGGAGACCCCCTTCAAGCTCTCCCACGAGTGCGAGGCAGTGCTCCCCGTGGAATTTGAAGTCCAAACACCTCGGGTTGTTGCGGCCAAGGAAGGCCGAGAGGAGTGGCAAGCGGAGAACGAGGAGGAGCTGAGGTTCTCCCTTGACATGGTGGAAGAGCTGAGGGACCTTTCCGCTATCCGGCAGGAGGAGGTGAAAAGAAGAATGGCCAAGTACTTTGACAAGCATGTCAGGGTCAAGCAGTTCGTGGAAGGGGACTTGGTGCTGCAGAAGGTCGATGCAGCAGGGAGGTCGGCATCCGTAGGGAAGCTCAATCCCAGCTGGGAGGGACCATTCATTGTAAAAGAAGCGTTGAAGTCGGGAGGCTATCGACTCCAAAATGTTGAGGGCGAGGCCCTGAGTCTCACCTGGAGTGGTGACGACCTAAAATGATTTTCCCCTGAAGCATGTAAGCGATACTTTAATTATAATAAATTTCTTCAAACCTCCAGTATTGTCATAACTAGCCTGCATAGAGGAATGGAATGTGTTTGGACCCCGAGCAGATCCCGCTGTCAGGCTCTCACCTAGCTGGCAGGTCCAAAAGTCACTCGGTGTCATCCTTGGCCTCAAGCAGATCCCGCTGTCAGGCTCTCACCTAGCTGAAAGGGCCAGAAGTCACTCGATGGAATGTGTTTGGACCCCGAGAAGATCCCGCTGTCAGGCTCTCACCTAGCTGGCAGGGCCGGAAGTCACTCGGTGTCATCCTTGGCCTCGAGCAGATCCCGCTGTCAGGCTCTCACCTAGCTGACAGGGCCGGAAGTCACTCTGTTGGAACACCCTATTACTAATTTGGGTCAGGATCACTATGTCTCTAGGAATCTGTGTTTGACCTTCTGTATAGCTTAATAGGTCAATTAGAATTGAGTCTAAGGGTTAGAAGTCTAGGATTGGAAGCTGCCCTGAAGACCAAGTTTTTCTGTCTGGAGACTAAGTCTGATCGTCGAGCTCAGCACGACGATTCGTCGAACTCAGATCGATGATCGCCGAGCTCAACTTCGGCAGATCGTCGAACTCCACTCGACGATCGCTGAGCTCAACTTCAGAATATCGTCGAACTCCGTTCGACGATCGGTGAGCTCAGTTCGACGATTTTGGCTCTGCTTTGGATCTTTATCTCTGAGCTCAGTTCGACGATCTTTGAGCTCAGATCGACGATTATTTTGCTGCTTGAGTTTTCCAGTTCGCTGAGCTCAGCTCGACGATAGCAGAGCTAAGTTCGACGAATTCAGATAACTTCCAGAATTCAAATTCAAATCAGACAGGAGTTATTATGCAATTAATTCAGAAGATTTGCTAGCCGTTTTCATTTATTTCTGGACCAAGTTTCAAGGGATCTTCCAAGGAATAATTCTGTGGACTTTCCTCCAGAAGAGATTATGCAATAAAAGATGCAATCAATGCAGACCAACGGCTATCTTTGACAGAGTGACATTCTATTCTGGCACAGAGAATAAAAGAAAGAATGTTTTTGAATCAATATAGATGAGATACAGAGATTAACAAGTAGAGGACACACAACTCAGAATACAGAGACTCTCTCAAAAACTTCTGTCAAAAAGAGTTCTGAAGAACACTCATCAAAGAGATCAAGTTATCAAAAATCATCAGATCTATTCATCTTTCAAAGTGTTCAAGGCCAACATCATTTCAAGACTCCAGACACTCAACACTTCTGCCATTGCTGAAATCATCTTTTGCTGGAGTTCTACCTTTGAAGGCCTATCACCCTCAAGCAAAGCTTTTCTTCCTGAAGATTTTAAGGATTCAGGGGGAGCTTTGACATCAATCCACTTAGTCTTCTCAGTTGTTTGAGAAAGAGAAGACTGCCATCACTCTCTCACCCCCACTCTGTAAAGGGTTTCTCAAACTCCCTTCAAAAGTTTGAATCTGGTTTTTGAGCACCTTGTCAAAAGCTCATTGGTGGCAAGACACCTGATCAAAAAATCTGCTTTGGTTTTTGAGCACCTTATTAAAAGCTCATTGGTGCCCAGGACACCTGATCAACTCATCCTGCAGTGGATTCCTACCTAGGGTGGTAGAAGAGTGGATGTACCCAAGTTTGGGGAACCACTATATTTCCTTGTGTCCTCTGGCTCTGCTTGTTTACTTTTTGTTTCTGGCCTTGATTTGTCTGTGCTTAGTTTTTGCATAGTTTAGTTCTGTGATTAGATTTATATTTGCTTCCCTGTTCACACATAGTACAACAATTGTTGTAAAAGCTTTTAAAAAGTTTTAAAACACCACATACTCTATTCACCCCCCCCCCTCTAGAGCATATCAGATCTAGTTGCACTTTCAATTGGTATCAGAGGCAGGTTGGTTAAACATACCATATCTGTTTGGTTGTACAGGCTAACACCTGAACCCCAAGATCCTTCACTAGATCTGTTTTTCTTTTGTATTTTATTATTAGATTTTGTTTGCACAAATCATGGCCCAAAACAAAGACTATGCTAGCACCAGACCTCCAGTGTGCAATCTGTCAAAGTTTGCACTTTGGAAAGCAAGGATTAGACTCTACATGAATTCTATTGACGAAGATATATTTAATTCTGTTTTGACAGTGTGTCCAAGACCCCCAGAGAGCACAAGTACAAATGCTGTTCCACCTCCATCAGGAACATATGCTTACATCAAAAAGTGGAAAGTAGCTAATGCCAAGGCTATGAACATCCTAGCCCAGACAATGTCAGATGACATTTTTCAAAAGGTAGCTGAATGTAATTTAGCCAAGGAAATCTGGGATAGACTCTCAGAAATAGTCTCAGGCTCAGCTGACGAGAGAAAGTACAGAAGATCCCATCTCATCTCCCAATATGAGAACTTCAAGAAGGGAGAGACTGAGTCAGTGGGAGACATGTATAACAGACTGAGTCTAATTGTCAGTGAACTAAGGACATTAGACAAAGAGATCTCTCTAACAGAACTTAATGACAAGATCCTAATGTGCTTCCCCAGCACTTGGGATTCAAGAATCTGGCCAATCAAAGATGCCAGAAGTCTAAATGAGATCACCACTGAAGCTTTGTTGGGTAAGCTCAAGTCTTATGAGCTACTCATCAAGAACAGAGAGGAAGAACAGAAGGCTGCTTCACCAGCCACAAGAAAGGAGAAGATCATAGCATTCAAGGCAACTGAGGATCTGCCTGAAGATAAAGCTACAGGCAATGATGAACTTCTCAGCCTGTTGGCCAAAAGATTCTACAAGATGGCCAGAAAGGACTTCAGAAGAAGATCATAAAAGGAGCAGGATAAGCCAAGGTATGACAAGTCCACTTGCAATAACAAAGACATTATTTGCTTTGGTTGCAGGAAACCAGGGCATATAGTTCCTGACTGTCCAGAGAACAAGAATAAGGACAGAAGGGACAGAAAAGAAAGAAGAAAGGAGAAGGACCCCAAAAGGAATGGAAGTGGTAAACCTTCTTCAAGCAGGAATAAGCATACAAGAAAAGGGTTTGTTGCTGAATCCTGGTGTGAGACTGAAGAGGAGTCAGAAGCCTCTTCCAGCTCCAATGATGATGAGGATGATGCAGAGGAAAAGGAGTTCTGCATGATGGCCATCAATGCCTCACAGCACAATTCAGAGGAAGAAGAGTCAGAGTCAGACTCAGAGACTCAACCTGAAGAAGATCAGGTAATTAGTTCTTTTGATTTTAGTTCAGAAGATTTTAAATCTGAATTTAAAGCACTGTGTTTAGACCTACTAAAGTCTGAGAATGAGATTATCTCTCTCAGAAATCAATTATCTGAACACAATGGTTTAAAGTTAGAGAACCTCAAACTCTCTCAGGAGTTGGAGAACTATAGGGAACAGATAGCTACACTGAAAAGTGAGCTCTCTGAGACCAAGAAGCTTGAAGAATCCCTTAATGGGAGAAGCATCAAGCTGATGGACATTACAAGCACAGTGAACTCTAGATTCAACAGTACACTGGGCTTGGGTGCTTCATCCAGCCAACCTATAGTTCTAACAACTCCCATCAAGTTTATCTCTAGTAAGGGAAAGGGAGTTGTAGAGGTTGCTAGGAAAAATTCTGATCTGCCTCAGAAAACTAAGTCCCAGTAAAAATCGTCGAACGGAGATCGACGATCGCCGAATGAAGATCGACGATCGCCGAACGCAGCTCGACGATCTCAGGAAAAATCGTCGAACGCAGGTCGACGATCTCAGCCAAAGTCGTCGAACGGAGGTCGACGATCTCATATACCTGACCTCAGCCATTGTCGACCGTCGAACGGAGCTCGACGATCTGACCCAAGATCGTCGAACACAGCTCCAAGATCGTCGAACAGAGGTCAGAACTCTGGAAATTTTTTCAAAGGCAAATCAAAATTGAATCCTAAGGGTTCTTCATCCCAAACCTTCAACCCTTATACTGAATGGATTTTACCTCCAAGGAGATATCATCCTGAAGGATATAAGAGTCAGCCAGGGATGTCTTTCATTTCTGAATTTAGAGGTTATCAACCTAGGCCCAAGGTAAACTGGGTCAAAAACAAGTGAATTGTTTTATGTGCAGGTGAAGACCTATCCAACATCTAACCAGCAATGGTACTTGGATAGTGGGTGCTCTAAGCACATGACAGGGAATAAGGACAACCTCACTTCCTTTAGAACCAAGCTTGGACCCAAAGTTATCTTTGGTGATTCCAACTTTGGACAAACTAAAGGATATGGTGCAGTACAGATTGGATCAGTAACCTTCAAGAAGGTAGCATATGTGGAAGGACTAAAGCACAACCTGATCAGCATCAGTCAGCTATGTGATGAAGGCTACCAGGTGACCTTCAGCAAAACCTTATGCAACATCAAGTCAGAGGACAACACAACTGTGTTGACAGGTATAAGGAAAGGTAACATCTACTTAGTAGACTTTCTTTCAACTGATATAGATATTTGCCTGTTTAACTCAGTCTGTAGACCAAATGTGTTATGGCATAAGAGATTAGGACACCTAAACCTTAGAACTATTGCTAGGCTATCCAAGGACAATCTTGTTAGAGGACTACCTTCTGGCCCCTACAAGAAGGAAGGACTCTACAAGACTTATCAACTAGGCAAGCAAACTAAAAACAGTTTTAAGTCACTTAATAAGAGTGATTCACCTAGGATATTGTATCTGTTACACATGGATCTATTTGGACCCATCACAGTACAAAGCCTAGGAGGGAAATCCTACACTTTAGTAATTGTAGATGACTTCTCTAGATTCACTTGGGTGTTCTTTCTAAGGAAGAAGTCTGATAACTTTAAGTGTCTGACAGAGTTTCTCAAATGCATACAGATTGAGTTCAATACTCACATTGCCCTGATCAGAAGTGATCATGGGACAGAGTTTGATTCTCTTCTTATGCAAGAGTTCTGTCAGAGTGAAGGGATCAGGCATACTTTCTCAGCTCCTAGAACTCCTCAACAAAATGGGGTAGCTGAAAGGAAAAATAGAACCCTTATTGAATCTGCCACTACATTGTTGTCAGATGCTCATCTACCTCTATCCTTTTGGGCAGAGGCAGTGAACACCTCCAACTATGTGCTGAACAGAAGTCGGATACATAAACTAAAGGGAAAGACTCCCTATGAATTACTCAAAGGGAAGAAACCTAAAGTTGACTATTTCAGAATTTTTGGTTGCATTTGCTATATTCATAATAATGACAAGAAATACTTAGCAAAATTTCAAGCCAAAGCTGATGAAGGAGTGTTTCTGGGATACTCCATGATCAGCAAGGCCTATAGGGACTACAATAAATCATCTTTGAAAATTGAGGAATCTGTTCATATTTCTTTTGATGAAACTAACATGTCTTTCAAGGAGAAGATTTCTTCTACCATAGAACCTTTGCAGGAACACTCTCTAGTTGAAGATATGAACAAGCTACAGGTTGCTCAAGAAGAAGAAAGCAGTGAAGATGAAAGCAATGCTCAACACATTGAAGCTCCACTTGAAGAGCCAGTTGTTGTACCACAAGAGGAAACAACAACACAGGATGGTGAACAATCAACACCCCCTGTTGATCGAGTAACATCAAGAGACCAACCAATTACCCAAATAATTGGAGAACTCTCAGCTGGTGTGCAAACCAGAAATCAGGTCAACCAAAACCTGTTGCACACCTGCTTCCTTTCTCAAATTGAACCTCAGTCCATTCAAGATGCAGAGCAAGATCCACACTGGATCATTGCAATGCAAGAGGAGTTGCATCAATTTGAGAGGAACAAAGTATGGGAACTAGTGCCAAAGCCAAAGGATCATTCCATTGTTGGAACAAAATGGGTATTCAGAAATAAACTGGATGATCAAGGAGTAATAATAAGGAACAAGGCAAGGCTAGTTGCCTAGGGATATTCTCAAGAAGAAGGAATTGACTACGACCAGACTTTTGCACCTGTTGCAAGATTAGAAGCCATCAGAATATTTCTAGCTTATGCAGCTCACAAAGGCTTCAAGGTTTATCAGATGGATGTCAAGAGTGCCTTCTTAAATGGAGACATCAAAGAGGAAGTCTATGTCAGACAACCTCCAGGTTTTATCTCTCCAACTTATCCTGATTATGTTTTTAGACTAAATAAAGCATTATATGGTCTCAAGCAAGCTCCTAGAGCATGGTATGAGACCTTAGCATGCTTTCTCTTGGAAAATAGTTTTATAAGGGGTATAGTAGACCAAACTCTTTTTATTAGAACCCATAAGTCCCATACCCTACTAGTACAAATTTATGTAGACGATATCATTTTTGGTTCTACTGACTCAAAATTGTGCAGAAGGTTTTCTAACCTGATGCATTCTAAATTTGAGATGAGTAGCATGGGTGAGCTATCCTTCTTTCTAGGATTACAAGTCAAACAACATGCTGAAGGCATCTTTATTTCTCAAACCAAATATGCTAATGAACTGGTTAAGAAATTTGGTATGTCTGAGGCATCTTGTATGAAAACACCCATGCCTACCAATGCTGTATTGGATGCTGATGAACATGGGAAACCTGTTGATCAGACAGCATATAGAGCAATGATTGACTCTTTACTGTATCTTACAGCTAGTAGACCAGATATAATGTTTGCTACATGTATATGTGCTAGGTTCCAAGTAAGCCCTAGAGAGTCACACCTAACATTAGTAAAGAGGATTCTCAGGTATGTTAAAAGTTGTCCAAATCTAGGTCTCTGGTATCCAAAAGATTCAGCATTTGAGTTAACTGGATTCTCTGATGCTGATTATGCTGGATGCAGAATTGACAGGAAAAGCACCAGTGGAACATGTCAGTTCCTTGGTGACAGACTTGTCTCTTGGTTTTGTAAGAAACAAACATCTGTGTCAACCTCAACTGCTGAAGCTGAATATATGGCTGCAGGCAGTTGTTGTTCACAAATATTTTGGATTCAAAACCAACTCCTAGACTATGGTTACAACTTAGAGAAGTCAAAAATCTTTTGTGACAATACAAGTGCTATTTCCATAGCTCAAAATCCAGTCCTCCATAGTAGGACAAAACACATAGAGATTAGTCATCACTTCTTAAGGGACAATGTTGAAAAGAATAAAATTGAATTACAATATATCCCAACTGATTTACAAAGGGGAGATATTTTAACCAAGCCTTTGGATGAAAAGAAACACACCTTTTTCCTAAATCAGTTAGGAATGTTAGATGGAGGAAGTCTTAAATAATATCCAAGATTTTGAAAGCTAAAAATTGACCAAGACTAGGCAAAATTCTGATTTTTCTTAGTGTCTAGAATTTTCTGATCTCTGAACTGCGCTCGACGATTTCCCCAAAGATCATCGAACGGAGATCGACGATTTCCAGAATCGTCGAACTGAGTTCAGCGCCCCTCAGATAGTATGAACTATCTCCTTCGGTCAACGATCGTCGAACGGCGCTCGGCGATTTTGTTCACTGAACGATCGTCGAACGGCGCTCGGCGATTTTGTTCACTGAACGATCGTCGAACGGAGCTCGACGCCTTCCAAGATCGTCGAACGGAGATCGACGATGTTGGAGTCTCTTCAGATTCCTTTAGCAGCCTAGATCATCGAACTGAGTTCAACGATCTTTCCAATTCTGCGTCGACCCCTAATATAAAACTCATTTTTCGCCGTCGTTATCTCTTGCTCTTTCAATTTCTCTGCAAGAATTTTCTTCCCTCCAAACAGTTCTACGCTTGTTCGTTTTGTTTGTTAAGTTTTTACAGGTACAATGGCTGTATCAGTTACTGTTCTAGCCGCCATGAAGTTTGATGCAGGCTTCGACATTGATCTGGAATCGTTCAACACCACTGATCAAATATTTCAAGACATTCTGAGCTTATTCAAGGATCAACACTTGTCTGCCCTCATGACCACCAGGATAAAGCTTGCTTCAGATGAAATAAAGGAATGGGTCTATACTGCTCACAATCTAGACAACAACACTATAGTTGGCTCTATTGCTAGAACCCAGGTACCTCTGACCCCCACAGCTTTAACAGAGGTTTTTGGTTTAAGAAATGGAGAAGAAACTGCTGAATTATCTGGAGAAGAGTTTTCTGACATACTTGCCAGGATGGGTCATCCTGAGGGAAACCCTAGCAAATTATTCAAAAGGAACTTGTCTGTTGAGTACAGATTCCTAGCAGATGTTGTAGGAAAAGTGCTGTTGGCAAAGCACTCTGCACATGACACTATCTCCAGACATCAGCTCTGCCTCATGGGAGCTCTGGTAGATAAGAAAAGTCTGAACTGGGGAGAGGTCTTCTTTGACCTAATAAAGAAGAAAATAAATAAAAGCTTTTTAAATTTTGGAAGGATTATTGGAGTCTTCCTGCAGAACAAGTGCCCCACCTTGCTAGTCTCCTCTGGAGTGCACATAAATGCCTCCAAGAGACTCACTTGTGCCCTCTTTGGCAAGTGGGACAGGCAAATCAGCAAGCCAAGCAGGCCATCATCTAGTGCTCCTTCAGGCACCAGGACTCACAGAGTCACTCTCCCACAGGTCTCTGCTCTGCAGAAGACCTGGCTGCTGCTGTTGCTGCCTCTCCTCCTCCTCCAAGTCCAACCCTACCTCCTCCCTCCACCACTCCAGCTCCATCCACCATTACCATCTCTAGCCCTTCCCCAACATCAATTCCATCTCCAGCAACCATTTCATCACCTCCAGTAGACCAATTCCACCCATTGTTCTCATATCCACCACCAGATGTCACTTCTTCACCATCCATACCATCATTCACCCTTCTGGATGACTCCTACATGGATGATTCCCCCTCTTCTCCTCCAGAATTCCCCTCCTCCTCAACCTCCTTCCAAGATCTCCTCTACCATATCATTGACCAACCATCATTCACTCCATCCATATCCATACCCTTGTCCTCCATCTCCACCATCCCCACACCTCAGCCAACCATCCCTCCACTCTCCAGCCCTCCACTTCCAGCATCCTCAGCCATCCCTATTCCATCTACTACTGCTCCTGCTATTGAGCATGTAGATCTCCAAGCCTTAGCTGACATGTTGTATGAGCTACTTGCCCCCAGGCTCTCTCTTCTCATGGAGGCCTCCTTAGCTCCTCTACACCAGTCAGTGGCAGCTCTCTCTGCCAGGCTTTCCTCCCTCATTCCTCAGGCAGCACCTCCAGCAGTGTGCCTTGATACAGATGCATCTGTATCCAGGCAGGGGGAGATGCCATATGAAGCAAGCCTTCATGCTGTTGTTGCTGCTGCTTTTGCTCCTGCTGATCATGATACTGCTGCTGCTGCTGCTGTTGTTTTTGTATCTGCTGTTCCTGTGGCTCCTACTGCAGTCTTGGCAATAGACCTAAGGTCTTTGCTTTCTGCCTTTGATACTGCATACTTCAGTTATCTCCCAGAGCCTAATGTTGTCCAGCCCCCAGAAGATTTGTCCAAGGCACTGGTGCCTTTCTCTGGCTGTGACCCCAGCATTATATCCTCCTTTGTATTCTCAGTAACTGCTGCTGTTGCTGCTGTTGAAGAAAGAACTGTTTTTGCTGCTGCTGAAATCCCAACTGCCTCTGATGAGCAAACATCCAAGGATTTTCTGATGTCAGAGGCCACTGATTTTGAGCCTGCTGAAGATTTTGTTGATGTTACTGAAGTTGCTGCTGCCATCACTCCTGAAGTTACTGTTGTTGTTTCTGCTTCTCCTTCTGTATCTGCTGCTGGATCTATTGCTGTATCTGCTGCTGAATCTACTGTTGTTTTTGCTGAATCTGTTACTGTCTCTGCTGCTGTTCCTACTGCTGCTCCTTCTGCTTCTGCCTCATCTGCTGCTGCTCAGTTGAAGAAAGAATTGATGAAGAAAATAGATGTTGTATATGATGCCCAGAGTTCTGACTCTGATGAGTTCAAGACAGACTCTGATGACTATGCTGCCACTATTGCCAGGAAGAGGAAGGCTAGAAGCAAAGCTATGAAAAGGGTTCCTCCTGCAAAAGTAAAAGATGATAATGATATTCCTTATTATATTCTGCATAACTGCCAAATTACTGAACATTGGATGCATTATTCCAAAAATCAGCTAAAAGCAATGAAAAAGAAGAGAAAGTATGAGAAGGGCTCCTCCCAGTTCCAGCACCCTTATCCTCCTCCACCACCTCCTCCTGATGCAGGTGTAGGTGGCAGCTCTGCAAGCCAAGCCCCATCTAGAAGCCAGGCTCCCTACCAACCCCATGCCAGATCATACCAAAGGGAAAGCCAGCCTAAGGGTTCTTATTCCAGGAGAGGAGGATACAGTGGAAGTCAAAGAGATATTCAGGTTTATTCTAAAGGGCATTCCAGGCAGCACCCATACTCCAGGGGAGGACATGTTTCAGCTGACACTACTTCTGGTCCATTCCCCTACAAGCTAAGAGAGACAGTGTCTGCTAGGCCTCCTCAAGATAATTCTTCCAACAGGTATGAGCCACCTGTACCTTTTGAGGACCCTGAGAAGAATCCTGTTGCTTGGACTGCTAGGATGAAGGAGTTGGCTGCATTAGATCAGATAAAGAAAGCCAAAGAACAAGGGTTAGACACCTCCAATATTTCTACTATGTCAGAGCAAAGGCAAAAAGAGTTAGAGAGATATGCCTCCAGCAAATTCTTTGATGCAGACAGATATATGGAGTTGCATCCTGCTGCTATGGTTCCCAGGACTTCAAAGCAAACATACTTGGGTGCAGCTGATGACACCAGGTCCAACAAGGAAGCCTTAAATCCAAATAGAGAAATCAAAATGGTTAAAGGCAAAGAGAAGAAGTAACTCTGTAAGGTGACAATCTTTGGTGTTTCTGACTGCTATCTGGATGCTATATATATATATATCTCTGTGATGTTTCTGCAATGTCTAGCTGCTGTTGTTTTTATGCTTTTCTGATTGTATGATGTTATTTGACTTTCCAAAGTCTGTAAATAGTAATCCTAACCCAAATAGGGGGAGATTGTTGGAACACCCTATTACTAATTTGGGTCAGGATCACTATGTATCTAGGAATCTGTGTTTGACCTTCTGTATAGCTTAATAGGTCAATTAGAATTGAGTCTAAGGGTTAGAAGTCTAGGATTGGAAGCTGCCCTGAAGACCAAGTTTTTCTGTCTGGAGACTAAGTCTGATCGTCGAGCTCAGCACGACGATTCGTCGAACTCAGATCGACGATCGTCGAGCTCAACTTCGGCAGATCGTCGAACTCCACTCGACGATCGCTGAGCTCAACTTCAGAATGTCGTCGAACTCCGTTCGACGATCGGTGAGCTCAGTTCGACGATTTTGGCTCTGCTTTGGATCTTTATCTCTGAGCTCAGTTCGACGATCTTTGAGCTCAGATCGACGATTATTTTGCTGCTTGAGTTTTCCAATTCGCTGAGCTCAGCTCGACGATAGTAGAGCTCAGTTCGACGAATTCAGATAACTTCCAGAATTCAAATTCAAATCAGACAGGAGTTATTATGCAATTAAATTAGAAGATTTGCTAGCCGTTTTCATTTATTACTGGACCAAGTTTCAAGGGATCTTCCAAGGAATAATTCTGTGGACTTTCCTCCAGAAGAGATTATGCAATAAAAGATGCAATCAATGCAGACCAACGGCTATCTTTGACAGAGTGACATTCTATTCTGGCACAGAGAATAAAAGAAAGAATGTTTTTGAATCAATATAGATGAGATACAGAGATTAACAAGTAGAGGACACACAACTCAGAATATAGAGACTCTCTCAAAAACTTCTGTCAAAAAGAGTTCTGAAGAACACTCATCAAAGAGATCAAGTTATCAAAAATCATCAGATCTCTTCATCTTTCAAAGTGTTCAAGGCCAACATCATTTCAAGACTCCAGACACTCAACACTTCTGCCATTGCTGAAATCATCTTTTGCTGGAGTTCTACCTTTCAAGGTCTATCACCCTCAAGCAAAGCTTTTCTTCCTGAAGATTTCAAGGATTCAGGGGGAGCTTTGACATCAATCCACTTAGTCTTCTCAGTTGTTTGAGAAAGAGAAGACTGCCATCACTCTCTCACCCCCACTCTGTAAAGGGTTTCTCAAACTCCCTTCAAAAGTTTGAATCTGGTTTTTGAGCACCTTGTCAAAAGCTCATTGGTGGCAAGACACCTGATCAAAAAATCTGCTTTGGTTTTTGAGCACCTTATCAAAAGCTCATTGGTGCCCAGGATACCTGATCAACTCATCCTGCAGTGGATTCCTACCTAGGGTGGTAGAAGATTGGATGTACCCAAGTTTGGGGAACCACTATATTTCCTTGTGTCCTCTGGCTCTGCTTGTTTACTTTTTGTTTCTGGCCTTGATTTGTCTGTGCTTAGTTTTTGCATAGTTTAGTTCTGTGATTAGATTTATATTTGCTTCCCTGTTCACACATAGTACAACAATTGTTGTAAAAGCTTTTAAAAAGTTTTAAAACACAACATACTCTATTCACCCCCCCTCTAGAGCATATCAGATCTAGTTGCACTTTCACACTCGATGGAATGTGTTTGGATCCCAAGCAGATCCCGCTGTCAGGCTCTCACCTAGCTGGCAGGGCCGGAAGTCACTCGGTGTCATCCTTGGCCTCGAGTAGATCCCGCTGTCAGGCTTTCACCTAGCTGACAGGGCCGGAAGTCACTCGATGGAATGTGTTTGGACACCGAGCTGAACCCACTGTCAGGATCTCACCTAGCTGGCAGGGCCGGAAGTCACTCGGTGTTATCCTTGGCCTCGAGCAGATCCCGCTGTCAGTCTCTCACCTAGCTGACAGGGCCGGAAGTCACTCGATGGAATGTGTTTGGACCCCGAGCAGATCCCGCTGTCAGGCTTTCACCTAGCTAGCAGGGCCGGAAGTCACTCGGCGTCATCCTTGGCCTCGAGCAGATCCCGTTGTCAGGCTCTCACCTAGCTGACAGGGCCGAAAGTCACTCGATGGAATGTGTTTGGACCCCGAGCAGATCCCGCTGTCAGGCTCTCACCTAGCTGACAGGGCTAGAAGTCACTCGGTGTCATCCTTGGCCTCGAGCAGATCCTGCTGCCAGGCTTTCACCTAGCTGACAGGGTCGGAAGTCATTCGATGGAATGAGTTTGTACCCCGAGCAGATCCCGCTGTCAGGCTCTCACCTAGCTGGCAAGGCCAGAAGTCACTCGTTGTCATCCTTGGCCTCGAGCAGATCCCGCTGTCAGGCTCTCACCTAGCTGACAGGGCCGAAAGTCACTCGATGGTGTCGGCCTCGAAATCGCCAGATAAAGATCAAAAAGTCTTAGTGCCAGGAATCAAGGGGGAAGGGGTTCTGTAAAGGCGAGCTTGGGCTCGGAAAATCCAGCTCGACATGATCAAAAAGGAAGGCAAGCCAGGCCGGAGGACTCTGCATGGGCGAGTATGGACTCGTCATTCCCGGCTCGGCATTGGCGAGTAGGTCGCGGACCCGGGCCTCGCCAAAGGAGGGCGAGCCAGACCGGAGGTACCTCACCCCTTTGCCCGTTCGACTTGGAAAATTCTCCTTTTTCGGGCTCAGCTGGGACGGCTCGCGTGCGAGCTATGGTGGCGTGACAAGGGCAGGGAGCGAACCGCCCCTGAATCGCTTGGGGATCGGCGAACACTCAAAACGCATCCACTCGAGGGCGCGCTCCCGTAACTACTCTACTCGCAGAACCTGACTCGGCGAGGCCGCACGGGGAAGCACTCGCATATACTCAGAGCATAACAAACAAAGTAGAGAAAAGGGAAAAAAAGAAGGTGGCACAGGTATGATCAAAAACTCTTTCATTAATTGTTTACAAAAGTTTTTACAGGGGGCTCTCCTCGGCGAGTGAACAAAAAAGGAAAAAAAGAAAAAGTAGGCTACCCTCAGGCCTCGCCCCCTCCGCCGGACTGGTCCTCGCCGTTGCCCGAGGGATCCTGAAAGCTTTTCCCGAACATCGCATCCAGGCTGTCTTCCTTCTCGCTGGGCGGCGTTGCCGGGAACAGGCTCGGCATCAGGTCCTGAGCCGAGATCCCCTCGTACCCCTCCACCAGCACCACAAAATCCTTCATCATCTGTCGGGTGCACTCGGTGGCTTGGATGGAGTTGATCCGCAATCTCTCGACGAGGTCGGCCTCGCCAAAGATCCGCGGGATCTTGTAGGGGAGGGTGGGGTCGACGTCGGGAGGCGGGAAGAAGATCTCCTGTTGGGTATTGTATCCACAATGTACCTGATTTGAAGAAGCCCCTGGACAAGCTAAGGTCAATAGACTATGTATTTGATAAAATCCTTCTAGTTGTGCTTGCAGTTTTTCCACGCTAAGTGCACACCAATGTCAGGGTGCAGTAGGTCAATATACACGGGTCTGCACGACGTAATCCCTCGTTGAGCAGATCAGTGTGTTGGCCTACGTGTACTCTCTCTATTGGAGTGCACTTATATTCAAGCACAGGGCTGTAAATATGCAGGAGCAGACAAGGAGCAAGGATGGGTCAAGGAGCATCTCATGGGTGGAAAGACGAAATTTCGTCTAAGTTAGAATAGACGAGAATCACCAAGTGATTCTCGCCGATTCGGCGAGAATCACTTGGGATTCTCGCCGATTCGTCGAGAATCAGAAGTTGATTCTCGCCGAACTCGATCCAACAACTTCTAAGCAAGCACCTCTGCGTCTAAGTAAGAATCGACGAGAATCACTTAGTGATTCTCGCCGATTCGGCGAGAATCACTAGTGATTCTCGTCGAATCGACGAGAATCACTGGTTGATTCTCGCCGTCTCGACCTGGCTTAAAGCAGTGCGTGAAACCAAGGCAAATTTGACGAGAATCATCTTTGATTCTCGCCGAATCGTCGAGAATCACCTTTGATTCTCGGCGACTCGGCGAGAATCACTTTCGATTCTCACCGATTTTGACTTGGCGTTTTTCTGGAACTTCCTGAACCGGATTCTGCCGCTGTTAAATTTCTGGACCGGGATTTGGGGATTTCTATTGTGGGTCCCACAAACGGTCATATTGGAGTTAGCTACAGTATTTATACACGGGTATTTTGAATGGAATACCCAGACAGAAAGAAGCCGAGCCAGTGCAACCCTAAAATCGCGAAATCTCTCCGCCGCCTCCGTCGCCGCTCGCGCAAGTCCGTCGCCGCTGCTGATCGCATTTCTTCCCGATCTCCGGCGACAGAAGCTTAGCAAAGCTTGAGTCTCACGTGTCTATCCAGAGATCCCTTGTCTCTCGATTTGTTGACCGGGAAAAACTCCCCCGTCCGAATCGATCGAGACGACCGATCCTAGAGTGATCGTTGGTAGACCTAGTTTGCTTTGCAACGAAGATTGGATCTCAGAAGTACTGCTGCCGCGCATCGTCGTTGCCGTCGATCCCGAACCAAGCCGCCGCTCGGATTGCCGCCGCCGGTTTCGGGAAGATCCTTTCCAAGAGAGACCAAGGTTGTAAACTTTTCGTTGACTTCACGAACACGTCGTCGAACGAAGAGGAACACCGTAGTCTCCAAATGAAGTTTGTATCTCGTGTACTTTCTATATTTACTTTTATTGTAAAGGAACTTTTGTTCCGCGTTGTAAGGGTTGGGTGCAACCTGTTTTGTGGGAGTGTTGACTCTCACGTGTGGAAGGGTTCCTTCCGTTAGTGTAGGGATTGGGTTTCAATCCCATTGGAGAAGTGACCGAGTCGTCCCTTATTGGGGAGATAGGTCGAAGGGGGAAAGTGGATGTACCCAAGTCGGGGAACCACTATAAATTGCCTGTGTATTATGTGTGCTGTGCTTTTTATTTTTATTGTGCAGGTATGTTCGTAAATTCCGCAAAAGCGCTACTCGTCACCTATTCCCCCCCCCCCCCCCATAGGTGCACATAGTTGACACTAGGTGGACTTTCAAGTGGTATCAGAGGGAGGTTACTCATCAAAAAGGTCAACACCTTGAGTTGAATCCTGCCCCTAGTGTCAAGAAGAAGTCAAATATCTACTATGGACGGGCTCAAGTTCTCCGGCAAGATCCCAGTATGCACCAGGCTAAACTTTCTGATTTGGAAGGAAAGAATCAGGTTTTACATGGAAGCAGTCGATCCTCGACTCTTCATGATTGTGGAGGAGGGACCTTATGTCCCCACCAAGGCCTCCACCATCGATCCCACCAAGAAGGTGCCGAAGACACTTTCAGAAATGGACAAAGACGAGATGGTGCTCGTGGGACTGGACAAGAAGGCACGAAACATTCTGGTGAGCGCAGTTGATGATTCCATGATGCAAAATTTCAGCAACTGCAGGACAGCTCAGGAGATCTGGCAGTGCCTGATCATCCTAATGGAGGGCACGGATGAAGTGAGGGATGATCGGAGATCCCTCCTGAACCAAAAATATGAGGCCTTCAGACAAGGGCCTAAGGAAGAGATCGGAGTCACATACGAGAACTTCATAAAGATTGTCAACGCCCTCAAGAGCTACGGAAGAGTGTTCACCAATGGTGAACTCAATGACAAATTCCTTAGGTCCCTTACTAAGGAATGGGACACAAAGATCTGCGCCATCAGAGAATTTGGCAGACTAGCAGAAACTGATCCACAAATCCTGTTTGGGAAGCTGATGTCCTATGAACTTCAGCTGAACACCAGGAAGGCAGAGGAAGAAGCAGAGAAGGCTGCTGCAAAAGAAAAGACTGTGGCCCTAAAAGCCAGTTACTCCAGAAAGGGCAAGGGTGCGATGTCATACCGTGCGAGGAATAAGGAAGAGGAGGAGGACTCTGAACCATGCTCCTCCGACTCAGAGCTGTCGGAGGAGGATTTCTCCCTCATCACCCGAGAGTTCAATAAGTTCCTCAAGATGAGGAATCAAAGAAAGAAAGACAGCTCCTCCTCCAGGCATCAGAAGAAAAATTATTCTTCTGACAGGTATGCATCTAAACCTAACAAACATCGTTCTTCTGATATTATTTGCTTTGGATGCAATAAGCCAGGACACGTCGTGGTCGACTGCCATCAAATCAAAAGAGAAAAAGGGAAAGGAGAGGAGCTCAAATCCTCCAGAGATAAGAAGAAGGAGCGGAGCTACATCGCAAGAAGGACAAAGACACTAAGTGAGTCTGATTTCTCAGACTCCAGTGATGATGAGGAAGCCTACTTCGGGCTGGTGGGTCGCTCCGACTCAGAAGGAGAATGTCCCCCATTTACTGGGAAGGTAAAAGCTCACACCCCTCTCTCCGACTCCGACTCTGATCCTGAGTCTCAGGATGATGAACCTGAGGATGGCCCTTCAGCCTGTGAAGCTGAGCTCCTCGAGAAGTATGAGCTTCTGCTCAACACTTTCGATGAGTGCCGAAAGAGACTGAAGGCTGAGAAGAAGGAAGTAAAATTCCTTAAGGGTGAGTGTGTATCCCTAAGGGAAGAGGTCACTAGCTTGATTTCTCTCCGACAGGAACACCTTGACCTGACTTCCAAGCATTCAGAGTCTTTGAAGCTCCTTGATCTAAAGCAGGAGGAAGTCGACAAGTTGGAAGAACTACTTGCGGCAGAAAGGAAGATCGTCAAGAGCTTCTCCATGCCAAAAATAGTTCTTCCAGTCGTTGATACCTTCTCTGCTCAGGCCAAAGGAGCTTGTTGGGTATTGTATCCACGATTACCTAGATATGAGGAAGCCACCTGTCAAGCTAAGATGAATTCACAATGTATTTGATAAACTCTTTCAAGTTGTACTTGCAGTTTCTCCACGCTAAGTGCACACCAATGTCAGGGTGCAGTAGGTCAATATACACGGGTCTGCACGACGTAATCCCTCGTTGAGCAGATCAGTGTGTTGGCCTATGTGTACTCTCTCTATTGGAGTGCACTTACTTTCAAGTACAGGGCCGCTCATATGCAAGAGAAGCCAAGGAGCATGGAGGATCAAGGAGCAGCTCCTAGGTGGAAGACGAAAAAAATCGTCCAAGGCAAATTCGACGAGAATCACCAAGTGATTCTCGCCGAATCGGCGAGAATCACTTGGTGATTCTCGCCGAATCGACAAGAATCATCAGTGATTCTCGCCGACTCCTTCTGGCCATCTCAATAGGGTGCCAAGTAAGATTCGACGAGAATTACTTGTAATTCCCGCCGAACCAGTGGTCAAGCAGCCCATGAATACAAAGTCCAATTCGTTGAGAATCGACAAGTGATTCGACGAGAATCACAAACGATTCTCGACGAATCGTCGAGAATCACTTGGTGATTCTCGTTGATTCGTCGAGAATCGTCTGCGATTCTCGCCGATTTTTACTTGGCGTTTTCTCAGAATGCTGCTGAACCGAATTCTGCTTCTGGATTTGTTTGAACCGGATTTTGGGGATTTCATTTGTGGGTCCCACAAACGGTCATATTTGAGAATCCTACAGTATTTATACTCAGGTACTTTTGAACAGTAAAATTACGGAGAAAGAGGCCGAGCACGTAACCCTAACTTCGCGAAATCGCTCCGCCGCTGCCGCTCGCGTCAAGTTGTCGCCACCGCTGATCGATCTTCTTCCCGATCTCCGGTGACAGAAGCTTAGCAAGGCTTGAGTCTCACGCGTCTATCCGGAGATCTCTTGTCTCTCGATTTGTTGACCGGGAAAAACTCCTCCGTCCGAATCGATCGAGACGACTGATCCTAGAGTGACCGTTGGTAGACCTAGCTTGTTTTGCTACGAAGTTTGGATCTCCAAGTTCAGCAGCTGCTCTTCATCGTAGCCGCCGATCCCGAAGCTAGTCGCCGCTCGTGTGCCGCCGCCGGTTCCGGGGAAATCCTCTCCAAGAGAGACCAAGGTCATAGACTCTTCATCGACTTCAAGAACACGTCGTCGAACAAAGAGGAACATCGGAGTCTCCAAGAGAAGTTTGTATCACGTGTACATTCTACTTTTATTTTATTGTAAAGGAACTTTTGTTCCGTGTTGTAAGGGTTGGGTGCAACCCGATTTGTGAGAGTGTTGACTCTCACGTGTGGAAGGGCTCCTTCCGTTAGTGCAGGGATTGGATTTCAATCCCGTTGGTGAAGTGACCGAGTCGTCCCTTGTTGGGGAGATAGGTCGAAGGGGGAAAGTGGATGTACCCAAGTCGGGGAACCACTATAAATTTGCTGTGTTTTCTGTGTGCTGTGTTTGTTGTTTTTATTGTGCAGGTACATCTGTAAATTCCGCAAAAGAACCACACGTCACCTATTCCCCCCCCCCCCCATAGGTGCACATAGCCGACACTAGGTGGACTTTCAAGTGGTATCAGAGCGAGGTTGCTCTTCAAAAAGGTTAACACCTTGAGCAGAATCCTGCCACCAGTGTCAGAAGCATGGATCTGGATTATGACGTATTGCCACTCAAACTCCCTGCATGCTCAAAGGATTATTATCCCATCTGGAGGATGAGAGTATTATTTCACCTGGATGCCATTGATCCACGAGCATCCCTCATCCTGGAAGAGGGTCCGTTTATCCCCATGAAGACCTCCGACTCGGGGATCCAAGTGCCCATGTGCATTGCTGAGATGACAGAGATGGAACTCTCACTTTTCCAACTGGACCAGAGGATTCGACAAATTATTATGGATGTCTGGTCTGGAGCCTCTCACTCCAGGTTGGAAAAATGTAAAACGGCTAAATCTCTGTGGATGACGATCTCAGAGCTGATGGGGGGGTCAGAGAATGCTGAAATATGCTGCCAATCAGAGGATGAAGCGTATGTGGGAGTCCTCACCTCTGAAGATGAATGCAAGGATCCTTCGGATTGCATCAGAGCTCCAGTATCCTTGTCAGAGACTGAAGAAGATAGTGAGGAAAGCAACTCCGACGAGGACGAAACATTGGTCACTGATTCTAATGACAATAACACAGATGAGCAGGTATCATCTTCATCCTGTCCCACATCTTTTGACTTTTCTGAAGACAGAAACTGCTCGCCTCCAGAAAATACTGATTCCCTGAAGAGAGCCCTTCAGGAAAGCAATCTACTTGCTGAGGAGCAAGCTCGAGAGATTGCTCGACTGAAGATCTTGTTGGTTCTCCAATTGGCGTCCAACAAGGTCAAGGACTCTAAGATCTCAGCTCTAGAGAATAGTCTAGAAAATGAGAAACGTATAGTATCTAACTTTTCCAAAGTTGATGCTATAAAGAGAAAACAAGAAACCGGGTGGATCTCCCGGATTATCCAGGGATGGAGAAATGGGGAAACAGTGTTCCGACCTCCCACTCCAAGCGGGAAGGCAACTCATCATGCCTTCAGGTATGACCACAGGAATAATCGTGGTCACTGCAAGGGTGAATTGTCCCCATGTGGAAACGTCCATAGTGCAAGAGGCGTCATGGCCACCCATGAGGAAATACCTAAGGCTCATTCTGAGCCCTTTGTATTCACGGCCACTGCCACAACAAAGTGTGGATCTGCAGGTCCTAGTTCATAGAAGAATTCTCTCCATTCGAGGACACGGGATAGGGAGAATAGAAGTCATGATGTCAGGCGTCATGGAGCCTCAGCAAGGAAGATGCCTGAAAGAATGGCACCGCCTTCTCGGCCTCATAACGCTCACATCATGCATTCGTTCCACCCTTCATCATGCCTCGACGGAAGAGGAATTTGTGCAACAAGAACATGCCATATCCCTTTGAGACCTAGGACCGTGACTACATCAGTCACTAGATCAGGTCAAAAACGGCGATACAACATTCACTCTTGTTGGTGCTGCGGCAAAGTGGGACACTTTGCCATTGACTGTTGGCACAACCTCTCTGTGCCCACAGCAAGGGCTTATCCATATTATAGGGACAGAGGCAGTCTTCTAGACAGGTTTTCTCAAGGAAGGCAGTTGCATGCTCATGCTAATAGAAACCTAGGACCCAATATGATTTGGGTTCCTAAGGTAAAGTAATTCTGTTTTGCAGGGTAGTCTAGGTCCCCTTAAATACGATGGGATCTGGACAGTAGGTGGCTCAAGGCTTATTTGGAACAAGCGTCTGCAATAACAGATGTGCTACCTGTTGAGCATACTCACTTCAAGCTACTAATATGTTCCATCTGTGGGACTAAAACGATAACTCTCCAAATCCCAGGTAACTTTGATCAGTTCAAGGACTTGTGTCATGATGCATCCTCATTCAAATTATATATATATATATATATATATATATATATATATATATATATATATATATATATATATATATATATATATATATGTTATCCTTGTGTATAAGTATACTTATGCTCATCATATATGTGTGCACCTTTAAGGAGAGATTACCTCGAGGCATGCAAATCATTACACATCAATAAAAGGTTAACCAAGATATGTCATTGCGAATTTCGACAAATCACAATTGACATCAAAAAGTGTCTGGAGAAGCCTCGCTCAAATCCAAATAGATTGTCGTTATAATAAACATGTATTTATTAATCTTGTGTTAACTTGACACTCGAAGAATTTGAAAATTGTGCAATGCTTCCCAAAGTTTCAAGACAAACATCAATATATACTCCAAATCCCGCCGACCCATTTTATATCTCACCAAATTAGACAAATCCCGTCGAATCCCGCCGAAGGAGCTTGCCGACCGCTCGGCTTCCTTAAGAATCCCGACGACTGATATAAATCCCGCCGAAACCGAATCCCTCACACAGCCGTCGCCCGTTCGCCTTCCTCACGACTCGCGCAAGAGCACACCCGACGACCCTCGCGCAAGAGAACTCCCCAAGACTCGCGCACGGGCACTTCCGCGAACTCGCCGACACCCGCAGCCCTCCGACGCTCTTGTCGACGCCATCGAATCGCTGCTGTGTGTGACCATCTTCTCTCCGCAAGGTACTAGCAAGGCCGCACCCCACGGGATACTCTTCTCTCCACCGAGGATCTTCCCGAAGCTCGTCAACTCACCTGCGAGTAAGCCCTTAGGTAACCTCCTCCTCAACGGCTCCAAGGCCGAACCCCAAGTGATGTTCTCCTTTTGAATGTTCACTAATGTTTAGAGTCGGGCTTCTTTCTAGATCCTCAATGGCCCCAAGGACGACTGCAGGCTTGATTTCTGGTTGCGAGCTGGTTCGCACTGGTTTTGCTCATGCCTCGGACGAGTTCCGAAACATCATTCTCATGCTGGAAGAAGCCGGACTAACCTTCGTATTGGAGCATCCTTGCAAAGTTTTAGATAAAGAAGTGCTGGAGTTCTTCTCTACCGCAAGGCTCCGAGACAGAGACTCCATCATCAAGAGCAAGGTGGCTGGGACTAAGGTAAAGATGTCTGCCAGTAAGCTAACACGCTACCTGCAGCTTTCAAGTGCGGAGCAGGAAGACTATTTGGAGGACGAGGACAAAGCCAGAACCCTCCTGTTCTGCGGTCTACCCAGAGGCACTCGATCAGTAAAGCGAAAAGAGATGAATGAAGAAGGGAAGCTACTATCTGACATCATAGGAAAAGTACTCATCTGCAAGCCAGGCTCCCATGATCATATCTCCGGAGATATGTTCAAAATTCTCATAGCTGTGGTCTGCAGAAAGAGGTTCAACTGGGGAGAGTTGCTGTTTCAAAAGATCAAGGATACTCTGGGCACTCCAAGCTTCGGCCGCATCATCAGTCTATATCTCAACCAGCTCAACGGAGACAAATTCGACATGAGCAAAGGAGTCCCTCTCCATTACTTGAAAAAGATGGATGCTACTGTGTTTGATCGATGGGAGCGGCGCATCGGACAGCCTGCTGTAGAAGAGCATGAGGAAGTATCTCCCGCAGCCTCCCCCCGTGAAATTCCTGATACCCTGACTGCAGGGATCGAGGGGGAGACTCTACCCTCTCATATGGATATAATATCTGACATCGCCCAGGTGGCCAGGGATGCGGTGGCCGAAGTTAATGAAGAAAGTGAACCTGGGTTGGAGGATGAGGAGGTCCTGAACAGACACACTCAAGGAACTGAAGCTGAAACACTGGAGTCTGCTGATCAAGAAGAGGAAGAAGCTGCTGATGTGGATGAATTTTTGGATGCGGACGGAGAGGACGCTGTGAATGAGGGCCATGAAGTGTTTGAGTCTCCGGATACTGATGAACCTCCTACTGATAAGTCTGCACCAGTGGAGGGGGAGGTAAATAAGGCCACCAACATCCCTCCCATAGAGACTGTGATGGTATCCAGCTCTACTGATGCGTCTGCTGCCGAGCCAGAGCAAGGCCAAGAAGTGCCTCCAGTTATCCCATTACGAGATGACCTAGTCATTCACACTGTCCATATAATTCAGGGCATCGTGAATGAGCTTAAAACCTCTTTTGATAAAGCTCAGAAAACAATGCTGCAAGAGATTAAGACTTCTGAAGATCTCATGCTGAAGAATATGGTGGCAATCAACCATAAGCTAGACGTAATGGAGAAGAAATTCGAAGAAAAATATAACGCGGCCGGCGAAGCTGTCACACTGTTAATGGCCGGCTTGAAAAAGGCTACTGATACTCTGGCTGTTGTCAATCAGAACGCACACGTTGTGGCCAACAATATTCAGAAATTTGATGGTAACATGGTCACTTTAAATGCAAATCAGCAAGCCCTAATCACTGAATTCAGCAAGACAACTAAGCATATTGATGACTCCTTGCACTCATATGCCAATTGCATAGCTGACGAAGCCAAAAAGGGGGAGAAGGAGTATATCGCTAAGCTGGCCGAGCTCCAAGAAAGCATGGATGCAAACTTTGCCCAATCAAGCAAATACGTCTATGAGAGTTGCTGGTGGATGCTACAACAGGCACTGGGCACGTTAGGCGTCGTCCTACCTGACCAACCTGCCGGTGTTCAGGTTCCTGAGACTTCTAAGGCTGCTGAGGAAGTACATATTGCTGAGGATGTAAGTACAAGTGCTGCTGATATTTTCACTGATGAAGCTGACGCTAGGGCCATCTCCAAATCTAAGCTGAGAAGTATGTTTGACCAGGAGGCCTTAGCTAAAGCAAGGGGAAAGAGGAAAGTTCAGGAAGGGACATCAAAGGAGACACCAACTCAAAAGAGGATCAGACTAAGTGAGGAGGATGTAAGAAACGAAAGGTGGAGCCCAGTTTCAAGAAACATCATCTTAGACACCTTCCGGCTGCAAGAAAGAGGAGAGATAAATCGAAATGAAGCATATAGCCAGTATGAATGGGAGACGCACAAAGCATTTGAAGCGAAGCGCAACATTTTCTTCAGAAACAACAAGGATCCAGACAAAGTTGCTCCTCCTAGGTACTACCCGAAGCCCAAGGAATACATGGAAAGGCAGAGCAAAAAGTACTTGGCGCAAACTCTTAAGGGTGACGTAGCTAAGGACAAATAGTCATTATTTTAGAGCTGGTCACGGTGTATTAAGAACATTTAATAATTATTAACTGTCGTATGAACAATTCTGAATTATATGTGAATATATTTCTCTTGGTATATATATATATTCTTGAATGTGTGAATGATTCAAGTCCTGTTCTGATTACATATATTCCCTTGAGTTGCATATTTAATTTTTTAAATGCTATAATTATTATTTGATAGGTGTTATTCATCTTAGCTAGTAGGGTTTTGGCTTCGTCAAATAGGGGGAGATTGTTGGGTATTGTATCCACGATTACCTAGATTTGAGGAAGCCACCTGTCAAGCTAAGATGAATTCACAATGTATTTGATAAACTCTTTCAAGTTGTACTTGCAGTTTCTCCACGCTAAGTGCACACCAATGTCAGGGTGCAGTAGGTCAATATACACGGGTCTGCACGACGTAATCCCTCGTTGAGCAGATCAGTGTGTTGGCCTATGTGTACTCTCTCTATTGGAGTGCACTTACTTTCAAGTACAGGGCCGCTCATATGCAAGAGAAGCCAAGGAGCATGGAGGATCAAGGAGCAGCTCCTAGGTGGAAGACGAAAAAAATCGTCCAAGGCAAATTCGACGAGAATCACCAAGTGATTCTCGCCGAATCGGCGAGAATCACTTGGTGATTCTCGCCGAATCGACAAGAATCATCAGTGATTCTCGCCGACTCCTTCTGGCCATCTCAATAGGGTGCCAAGTAAGATTCGACGAGAATTACTTGTAATTCCCGCCGAACCAGTGGTCAAGCAGCCCATGAATACAAAGTCCAATTCGTTGAGAATCGACAAGTGATTCGACGAGAATCACAAACGATTCTCGACGAATCGTCGAGAATCACTTGGTGATTCTCGCCGATTCGTCGAGAATCGTCTGCGATTCTCGCCGATTTTTACTTGGTGTTTTCTCAGAATGCTGCTGAACCGGATTCTGCTTCTGGATTTGTTTGAACCGGATTTTGGGGATTTCATTTGTGGGTCCCACAAACGGTCATATTTGAGAATCCTACAGTATTTATACTCAGGTACTTTTGAACAGTAAAATTACGGAGAAAGAGGCCGAGCACGTAACCCTAACTTCGCGAAATCGCTCCGCCGCCGCCGCTCGCGTCAAGTTGTTGCCACCGCTGATCGATCTTCTTCCCGATCTCGGGTGACAGAAGCTTAGCAAGGCTTGAGTCTCACGCGTCTATCCGGAGATCTCTTGTCTCTCGATTTGTTGACCGGGAAAAACTCCCCCGTCCGAATCGATCGAGACGACTGATCCTAGAGTGACCGTTGGTAGACCTAGCTTGTTTCGCTACGAAGTTTGGATCTCCAAGTTCAGCAGCTGCTCTTCATCGTAGCCGCCGATCCCGAAGCTAGCCGCCGCTCGTGTGCCGCCGCCGGTTCCGGGGAAATCCTCTCCAAGAGAGACCAAGGTCATAGACTCTTCATCGACTTCAAGAACACGTCGTCGAACAAAGAGGAACACCGGAGTCTCCAAGAGAAGTTTGTATCACGTGTACATTCTACTTTTATTTTATTGTAAAGGAACTTTTGTTCCGTGTTGTAAGGGTTGGGTGCAACCCGATTTGTGAGAGTGTTGACTCTCACGTGTGGAAGGGCTCCTTCCGTTAGTGCAGGGATTGGATTTCAATCCCGTTGGTGAAGTGACCGAGTCGTCCCTTGTTGGGGAGATAGGTCGAAGGGGGAAAGTGGATGTACCCAAGTCGGGGAACCACTATAAATTTGCTGTGTTTTCTGTGTGCTGTGTTTGTTGTTTTTATTGTGCAGGTACATCTGTAAATTCCGCAAAAGAACCACACGTCACATATTCCCCCCCCCCATAGGTGCACATAGCCGACACTAGGTGGACTTTCAGAGCTGGCTTGGGGCATATAGGGGTATCTGTTTCTTCATCTAGGAGAAACAAGAACCAGAGGAAGAATAAGGCCGCCAAGAAGGCCTCTGCTGATGAAAAGGGTAAGGCTCCTCTTAGTCCTGTTGCGTTCAGAAAGCCTGGCTTTCCTTGCAACCAACACGACTTTGAGTCAACATTTGGGCATCATTTCCGGCCCTCGGTTGCAAAGCCAAAGAGCCGGTATGACGGTTGGAACTTTCCCCGGAACTTCGGTGAGAGTGCCTTCAAGGCACCTTATGAGGAAATCCACATAGGAAATTATGGTCCGTTCTCTAGCGGCCATAATGGAAAGCAGACACCAAAAGCCAAGCCTGTTATACAGAAGGTGACAAAGTCATGCGACTGTTGTCACCATGAGGCCTCCACCTCCAGATCCAAGGCCCCAGCAGTACCCACCATTCCCAGGGTAAGCAGGAGCCTAGGAAGAGGTACAACAGATTTGACTGTTGGTGTTGTGGCAAAGTCGGTCACTTTGCCGTGGATTGTTGGTTTAATCCAAGGAACTACGAGACTCCCCATGTTAGCAATGCGAGACCAACCACTCGTAGGGTTAACCAACTGAGGGGGAGTGTGCTAACCAGGAATCTAGGACCCAAGTTCAATTGGGTTCCTAAGGCAAATTAATTTTGTTTTGCAGGAATGTCCAAAGTCCACCAAAACGCCGATCTGGTATTTGGACAGTGGATGCTCCCGGCATATGACCGGGACAAGAAGCCTGCTGCGTGATTACACTCCAGTCGAGAATGGACCCAAAGTCATCTTTGGAGGGTCAGATCGAGGAGTCACCAGAGGTTATGGTATGATTTCCAACGGTATAATCTCTATCACCGACGTGGCTTATGTTGAAGGGTTAAATCATAACCTGATCAGTGTAAGTCAGTTATGTGATAAAGGTTATGACGTTAAGTTCTGCAAGGATAAATGTCTGATAATTTCACGTACCTCTTCTGAAACGGTATTATCAGGCATTAGGAGCAGAAATATCTTTTGTTTAGATTTTCTCAGTTTAGATTCATCTACCCCCGTATGCCTTATGGCAACAGGCAGTGCATCTCTTTGTGAACAATGGCACAAGAGATTGGCACATATTAATTTCAAGACAATTAGTATGCTGTTTTCTAAGGACTTGGTAAGGGATGCTCCCAGTATCAAGTGAATCAAAGATAGCCCATGTCCTGCATGCCAGATGGGCAAACAAACTCGGGCTACCTTTAAGAGCATCGCTGATAAAGACTCTTCCCGATGTCTTTACCTTTTGCATATGGACTTGTTTGGTCCAATGCAAGTTCATAGCTTGGGAGGCAAGTCCTATACGCTAGTGATAGTTGATGATCATTCTCGGTTTACATGGGTGTTCTTTTTGAAACGAAAGTCAGATTCGTTTGACATCTTCACTAATTTTGTCAAGCAGGTTCAGAACGAATTTAACTGCTCCGTGGTCAAAATCAGAAGTGACCATGGAACAGAATTCGAATCTGGTGCAATGACAGAATTTTGTGAAGAACAAGGTATCTTTCATGAGTTTTTCTCCCCGAGCACTCCTCAGCAAAATGGAGTTGCGGAGAGGAGAAATAGAACTCTCATTGAAGCCTGCACGACAATGTTGAAAGACGCTTCTCTCCCGGAATACTTCTGGGCAGAGGGTGTCAATACGACGTGTCATGTACAAAACCGAGCATTGATCAACAAGCATCATCGTAAGACGCCCTACGAGCTACTGAAAGGCAGGAAACCAACCATGTCCTACTTGAGGATTTTTGGTTGCAGATGCTATGTACTGAATAATGGGAAGTACCGCGTACTAAATTCGGTGAAAAATGCTTCGAAGGCATATTCATGGGCTATAGTTCCCATAGTCGGGCATATAGGGTCTTCAATAAGAAAACCCTAGTGGTAGAAGAATCAATAAATGTTGTATTTGATGAAGGAAGTTTGCTTAACAGCAATTCTTCTAATAGTATTCTTGAAGATGCAGGTGCTAGACTTGAACAACTGAGTCTGGATGAGAACGCTAAAGATGACGCTCCCAAGTACGTCAAAGTTTCCACCTCCACATCATCTGAAAATGTTGAAGATCAAGATGGGACAAATCTCTTAGAAGAAAGAGAAGCCCAAGAAGTAGTTGAAGCTCCAGACGCCAGACTTCTAGAGCTCCGGCACGTGAGAGATCATCCTAGAGATCAGATCATCGGGGATCCTCGTGTTGGTGTCAGAACTCGAAGAGGTACAGTTAACGAAGTATTGCATCTTAGCTTCCTGTCACAGGTTGAGCCAAAGAAGTTCGACGAGGCGAACAAGGATGCGGCATGGATTCTGGCCATGCAAGAGGAACTACATCAATTCGAACGTTGCAATGTTTGGACGCTGGTTCCCAGACCATACAAGCAGAATGTGATTGGCACGAAGTGGATCTTCAGAAACAAGCTGGATGAACATGGTGTCATAGTAAAGAACAAGGCCAGGCTGGTGGCTCAAGGTTACAGACAGGAGGAAGGGATTGACTTCGACCAGACCTTCGCACCAGTAGCAAGGCTCGAGGCAATCAGGTTGTTCCTGGCGTATGCGTCACACAAAGGATTCACAGTCTATCAAATGGATGCGAAATCGGCATTCCTGAACGGAGACCTGAAAGAGGAAGTATACGTCGCTCAACCCCCAGGTTTTGTCGATCCTACTTATCCCAATCACGTTTATTTTCTTAATAAGGCCTTATATGGGTTGAAACAAGCACCACGAGCTTGGTATGAGACTTTATCTAGTTTTCTTCTTGAGAACAAGTTCTCCAGAGGTAAAATAGATAAAACATTGTTTCTCAGGGAAGTCAAAGGCAAGATTTTGCTAGTGCAAATCTATGTCGATGACATAATATTCGGCTCAACGGACAACAATCTTTGCAAAAAGTTTTCTAAAATTATGCAAGGAAAGTTTGAAATGAGCAGTATGGGAGAGCTCAAGTATTTCTTAGGACTTCAAGTGAAACAGTCTGAGGATGGAATCTTCATCTCTCAGACGAAGTTCACAAATGAACTCCTTAAGAAATTCGGTATGGAGAGTGCAACCTCTATGAGGACTCCAATGGGATCCACCATGTCTCTGGATAAGGATGAGAAAGGTAAACCTTTCGATGAAACCAAATACAGAAGCATCATTGGATCCCTGCTCTACCTTACTGCCAGTCGACCGGATATTATGTTCTCCACATGTGTCTGTGCCCGATATCAGGTGAACACTAAGGAATCTCACTATGTCGCTGCAAAGCGAATTCTGAGATACCTTAAAGGTACTCCTAATCTTGGCTTGTGGTACCCGAGAAACAATGATGTCGAGCTAATAGGCTTTTCAGATGCTGATTTTGCAGGGAGCAGGGATGACAGGAAAAGCACCTCCGGGACGTGTCAATTCCTCGGCAGGAGGCTTATCTCATGGAACAGCAAGAAACAGAATTGTGTTGCAACCTCCACAGCAGAGTCAGAGTACATCTCGGCAGGAAGCTGTTGCGCACAACTTCTATGGATCAGAAACCAGTTAGCCGACTACGACCTTCAGTTCAAGGAAGTACCCATGTACTGCGACTCCTCCAGTGCAATTGCCATTGCCAACAATCCGGTGTCACACAGCAGAACGAAGCATATTGAAGTACGCTACCACTTCATTCGGGAGCACGTGGAGAACAAGGATATCTCTCTCTGTTATGTCCCCACGGACAAGCAGATTGCTGATATATTCACAAAGCCCCTAGACGAGGCCAAGTTCAATCTTTTCAAGACTGAATTGGGGATGCTCAATTATGAGGAATGAAGACTACAGAGGCTCCAGGCCCGTGCAAGAACTGAGGGGGAGCAAAGGGTAAAACGCTACAGACCCCGATTTGTAGAAGCCGAAAAGGGGGAGATTACCCTCTCGGCTAAGGCTAAGGTGGCTCCAAGCTTGCTCCCAAGAAATTGGTATTGGTAATGGATAACTCACTCAACTCACTTTTCAGTTTATGGTTTTCATTCTCATTTGCTCTATTCACCTTAGCTTGTAGGGTTTAGGCTTCTTCAAATAGGGGGAGATTGTTGGGTATTGTATCCACAATGTACCTGATTTGAAAAAGCCCATGGACAAGCTAAGGTCAATAGACTATGTATTTGATAAAATCCTTCTAGTTGTGCTTGCAGTTTTTCCACGCTAAGTGCACACCAATGTCAGGGTGTAGTAGGTCAATATACACGGGTCTGCACGACGTAATCCCTCGTTGAGCAGATCAGTGTGTTGGCCTATGTGTACTCTCTCTATTGGAGTGCACTTATTTTCAAGCACAGGGCTGTAAATATGCAGGAGCAGACAAGGAGCAAGGATGGGTCAAGGAGCATCTCATGGGTGGAAAGACGAAATTTCGTCTAAGTTAGAATCGACGAGAATCACCAAGTGATTCTCGCCGATTCGGCGAGAATCACTTGGGATTCTCGCCGATTCGTCGAGAATCAGAAGTTGATTCTCGCCGAACTCGATCCAGCAACTTCTAAGCAAGCACCTCTGCGTCTAAGTAAGAATCGACGAGAATCACTGGTTGATTCTCGCCGTCTCGACCTGGCTTAAAGCAGTGCATGCAACCAAGGCAAATTCAACGACAATCATCTTTGATTCTCGCCGAATCGTCGAGAATCACCTTTGATTCTCGGCGACTCGGCGAGAATCACTTTCGATTCTCACCGATTTTGACTTGGCGTTTTTTTGGAACTTCCTGAACAGGATTCTGCCGCTGTTAAATTTCTGGACCGAGATTTGGGGATTTCTATTGTGGGTCCCACAAACGGTCATATTGGAGTTAGCTACAGTATTTATACACGGGTATTTTGAACGGAATACCCAGACAGAAAGAAGCCGAGCGAGTGCAACCCTAAAATCGCGAAATCTCTCTGCCGCCTACGTCGCCGCTCGCGCAAGTCCGTCGCCGCTGCTGATCGCATTTCTTCCCGATCTCCGGCGACAGAAGCTTAGCAAAGCTTGAGTCTCACGTGTCTATCCAGAGATCCCTTGTCTCTCGATTTGTTGACTGGGAAAAACTCTCCCGTCCGAATCGATCGAGACGACCGATCCTAGAGTGACCGTTGGTAGACCTAGTTTGCTTTGCAACGAAGATTGGATCTCAGAAGTACTGCTGCCATGCATCGTCGTTGCCGTCGATCCCGAACCAAGCCGCCGCTCGGATTGCCGCCGCCGGTTTCGGGAAGATCCTTTCCAAGAGAGACCAGGGTTGTAAACTTTTCGTTGACTTCACGAACACGTCGTCGAACGAAGAGGAACACTGTAGTCTCCAAACGAAGTTTGTATCTCGTGTACTTTCTATATTTACTTTTGTTGTAAAGGAACTTTTGTTCCGCGTTGTAAGGGTTGGGTGCAACCCGTTTTGTGGGAGTGTTGACTCTCACGTGTGGAAGGGTTCCTTCCGTTAGTGTAGGGATTGGATTTCAATCCCGTTGGAGAAGTGACCGAGTCGTCCCTTGTTGGGGAGATAGGTCGAAGGGGGAAAGTGGATGTACCCAAGTCGGGGAACCACTATAAATTGCCTGTGTATTCTGTGTGCTGTGCTTTTTATTTTTATTGTGCAGGTACGTTCGTAAATTCCGCAAAAGCGCTACTCGTCACCTATTCCCCCCCCCCCATAGGTGCACATAGCTGACACTAGGTGGACTTTCATCTCCGCCTGGCGACGGACCTCGCTGAGGAGGTGCTTATTCTCCCCCTTCATCATCGTGTTCGCGCCCTCCAGCTCGGCGAGGCGTGTGCGCAGCTGGCCGATCTCCTCCCCCTGCTCTACATTGCGAGCCTGGAGCTCCCCTGCAGCCTTGGCATCCACGGCCAGGACTGCGCGCAGCTGGCTGATCTCCTCCCCCAGCTCGGTGTTGCGAGCTTGGTGCTCCCCTGCGGCCTTGGCATCCTAGCAAAGAGTCCATTTAGCAACAACACAAAAATATCCTAAGTAAAAGAGAAGAGTATTGCTTGACGCTTACCAGCCCGCCGGCGGCTTAGGCGAGTAGACCTTCCGCTATGCCGAGCTGCCTCGCCTGATCGGTGACCTTGTCCTTGGCGATGTCGCGAGCCTGCTCAGCCTTTTCGAGTTGGTGGCTGAGGGCGAAGCTGCGGCATGCCAGCATGTGATGCAGCTCCATGGTCCGCAGGTGGGACTGTAGGCCCTCATGGCCGAGCTACCGGAGGGCCATCTTTTTGTAGGCCTCGGCATCCTCCCAGCCATATAGGCCGAAGCCGAGGGAGTAGGCGTGACCTGTGGAAGGCTAGCGGTCGTTCCAGGAGGGGTGCAGAGTGGAGACGGAGACTCGATGAGCGAGCTCGTCCCACTGCAGCATGGGCTCGCCCGCCGAGTCCTTCCACCGCGCGCCGAAGTTGAAGAGGGGGTGTTGCTTCGGCGGCGCGCGCTCACGGGCGGCCCTCTTCGCCGACGGAGGAGGGGAGATCGCCGCCGTGGAAGAGGGGCCCTCGCCACCTTTCCGGCCCTTGCTGGTTGTCTCCTTCAGCGGGCTCTCCGGCGACGCATCGGGAGTGGTCTCCGACGAGCTGATGTATTTGGGGCTTGGCTGTTGTTGATGTTTCCCCCGCGGAGCCAGCAAGGCCCTCCGTATCTTCTTTAGTTGTCGCTGGCAGAGTGGTGGGTTCGATCCCGCGTCCTCAGGTCGCCACTTACTGGAAGAGGGTTGCGAGAGGGCCGCCTCATCTCGGCAGGCCGCCGCCACCGCCCTCTCGCGAGCAAGAGGGTCGGTATGGAGCCCCGGATCCGTGAACGGTGGGTTCATGGGGATTATTCGCTCCCCTGCAGGAAAATACTTTGAAAAGATTAGGAATTCAGCAATGATATGACAAGCCCGGTGGTCAAGCGAACTCGGCAGAATGAGGAGAGAAGCATACCTTCGCCGGGCAGAACAGGAGGGAGCACGTCGAGGCCCCTTCGCAGGAAGGCGACCTCGAAGTCCTTATGGAGGAAGTACTTGTGGAGCTCGGCGTCGTTGCCGGACACGGCCGGCGGGCGGTACACCTCCTCGCCCTTCTACTGAGGCGAGTAGGGGATGTTGCCGAGATAGCCCTTGATGAAGGCGATCTTGGTCATCCAGGTATGATGCTTGTTCACGATCTCGCAAACTTTGATCTGCGAGCCACCAAAGTAGGCGACCCCGTCCGGCGTCACCTTGTAGGAGAAGAGCTTCCTGAACACCGTCAGGTTGAACTCGATCCTCTCCCGCCGGAGGTAACTCGCGAACGCTACCATCATCGCGATGGCGTTGGAATTCAGCTGCGCGGGCACGGCTCCGTAATATTTTAAGATTTGTCGGATCTCCGGCCACAGGGGGAGGCGTAACCCCACCTCGAAATGTGAGAGGGGGAAGGAGAGCTCATCCTCATAAAAAGTATTGATGGCCTCCCCCTGTCTCGGCCTGCGAGCCTCAAAGCCCGGCGGCACGCGCTCCGCCACAAACTCAGCGAGCTCCTCCTCACTAGTGTGCCCCTCGAAGAAGCAGTAGTCTGTGAAGTGCTGTGCACACTTGGAGCGGCCGTCGGCATCTAGATTCGTCTTGCCCATATTCGCGGAGGAAGAGGTAGAGCGCGTGCAGGAAATGGAAAAGCGCAGGGAGAGGGAAGGAAAGCAATAAAGGCACAGTACGGGGGTAGGTGAGTGGGGGGGGGGGGCTATTTATAGAAAAAGAAATCTGGGGCAGGCTGTCCAAATCAGCGTAACTCGCCACCCCAGCTCGCCACCCCAGCTCGCCGACTTCCGGCTCATCCCAGCCAAGGCTAAGCCAAACATTGCAGCATTTTATTTGAGTAGCATGATCAAGAATATTCTAAAAGCAATTTATTACAAAAATAAAGTTCCAGGAATTTAAAGGTGGGGCGCGCAAGCAGGGAGGGCATCGGGATGCGAGTACCGGTTGACTCGGCAAAGGAGCCGCTCACTTACCTACCTCGGCCTCGCGACCCCCGCCTCCCAGGCTGCCGCGCGCGGAGCAGCTCGCAGATCCTTCCGGAATTCCTCCGTGCAATCGAGAGACCGTCATCTATCTCGTCTATTAGCCGGGAGGGGGACATCAGCTCGCCAGCTTGGCCACGGCGCACCTCGTCAGCAAGACGCGCGTAGTCGCGCTGCAGCGTCTCGTTGACCCCCTGCACCTCGCGTAGCCTGCACAGCAGCTTTTTGAGGAGCTTGACCTCCCTCCTCGTCAACTCGCCTTGATCCACCTTAGGACCCATGTAAGAGTCCAGGGAGCTCGGGGAGGGGAGGGGAGAATAGTGGGCTGCCCGCGAGGATTCCTCGGCAGCCGATTGACTGGGAAGAGCTGTGAAGACAGGTGTTAGCAAAAAGAGGCAGAAAAGATTCATGAAGCAAGGAGTCAAGCAAGACTGACCAGACGAGCTCGGCAGCTCAAGGGAGGTGTGGGGAGGGATGAACCTCAGATCCTTCCCGCGACCTGGTCCGCGAGCCCCGGCGAGATGAGCTCGAATCCCGGGGTGGGAATGGTCCCCAGACCCGCCCCCGCGGCCACATCAGTTTGGCGAGGAGGGGAGGAGCACACTAGCGAATTCGGCCTCTGCGAGCTCACAGGAAGGATCCCAACGAGATGAGGCGGGTCCCGGGGATGGCTGTCCGGTGCCGTGAATCGCGAGTTGGCGAGCGTGGTCTCGCCTCGCGGTGTGGGCTCTCGCGGTGCGACGCCCTCGCCATCTCATTGACCGTCCGGGTCGTCGCCGACTACGACAACCTCTCTGTCATTCTCAAGAATAGTTCGGGTGGAAGAGCCGGTCTCGCGAGCCAGGGTGGCAGTCAGGTCATTGAAAATGGGCTCAGCCGCCTCAGGGAATGACTTTGACCTCTTGGAGCTGGGATCGGCAGAGTCGATTTGGGGAGCTTTTGCGGGGACCGCCGTCAGGGCGGCAACGCGAGATGCGGAGGCCTGGAGGGCTCGGTCTATGCGCTCTTGGATCTCCTTAGGAAGAGGCATCTTGGTAGGGTCGCAAAGGGAATGACAAGAGTCAGGCAGGTGGGCAGGTGCACATATATATAGCCGCAGGTGGCCCCCACCCAAAGATTCCCTCCAACTCGCCAACCCGCGCACCCCGCACACTTGGGGTTGGATGTTTCTTTCCGAGCTTTGACAAGCTCAAAAAGAGCGGGGATTGTCTACAACCCCGTGTCCGGCGAGCAAGGTCACCAGGGTCTAGGCAGATCGGGTTGTGGGCAATAGGCGAGCTCGACAGTAAAGGGGGCGAGCCCGAGCTCGGTATCCGTCGACCAGCGATCGACGATTGGCGACCCCGAGCTTGGCATTCGCCAAGAGAGACACAACTCGCGTCCTCGCAGTGGAGCTCTACAGCAGTAGGCGAGCAGAACATGCCGAGGTGGTCAAATCAACGCAGCTCGCCTGGATGTATGAGGTACTTTTTACTATTTTGCCCTAGCTGGTATGCCCATAGCCCTTCAAAACAGCGGAGTTTGGCTGTTGGCAGACCCAACCAAGGGTTTTTTGTAATTTCAGGTCAGTTCTTTCGGTTATTGGTAGTCCAAGTTTTAAAAACTATAAATAGGACCCAAGGGGTACCCCAGAAAGCAGGTTTTTTCTAGTGCTCTCCTGCTCAAATCTTCAAGTGCTTTCTGAGGGTACCTTAGCTCGGCTTCTGGCTAAGGAGGGGAAGCGCTCTGAGATCTTCCGGGTTTATGGTGGGACCTCCTTGCCGAGCCCTTGGGTCCGTGTCACCTTGTCTTCTTTGTTGTTTTGCTTGCAGGAGTGACGTAGGCGCGAGACCACCCCTTTCCCCAAGGGCGAGCTCCACAGGAGATCGAGGAATCGGTTTCAACAATTGCCAGACTGAATGGCAAACTGGGCATGGGTGCATCATCAAGCTTGCCCCCCCCATACTTAAGAAGAACATATTAACAACCCCTATAAAATTTGTTTCAACTAAGGATAAAAGGTAATAAACAATAAACAAAACACAGAAGAATTACCTAACTCTAGAAATCAAAAGAACAGAAACCAGAAAACTCTGAGTAAAAATAAAGTTCAACAGATTTTGTCGAACTTAGGTCGACGAAATGTGCATAGTTCGTCGAACTCCGATCAACGATATATGAACGCAAATATTAACTATAATAATTTGTCTTACTATGATCGACGAACTGTGAATGGTTCGTCGAGCAAAGATTGACGAACCTGGGGCCCAGAAAATGAATATCTTCATTCTCTGAGCAAAGATCGACGATATCATCCCATTTCGTCGAACTCCGGTCGACAAACTCACAACTTTTCGTCGAACCCAATCAAACTTAATAAAAATCATAATTTTAACAAAAACTTAAATCAACCAAGAAAACCTTACAATCCACTTGTTGATTAGATTATTCCACCTAGAAGATTTCACCCCTTAGGATATAAAAGCCAACCTTAATGTTCATACATTTCTTGTTTTTCTTATGAAAAGAAACAAGGACCCAAGGTGACATGGGTCAAGAACATCTAACTTATTTCCTTGCAGGTGAAGAACTATCCTATCACTCAAAATAAGTGGTATCTGGATAGTGGGTGCTCAAAGCACATGACTGGATGCAAGGACAGCCTGATCAATTTTAAGGCAAAGCTGAGTCCAAAAGTCATCTTTGGAGATTCCAGCTTTGGACAAACTGAAGGCTATGGAGACTTCAATAGTGGGGTTGCTGATGCGTAAGATCACGACAGTGAACCGATCGCACAAGTAATATAAAATGGGTGTTTTCCCAAGTATCGATCTCACAAGGAACACAGTAAGGTGGAGTTAATTTCGAGGAGGACTTGAGATTGAAGTCATCAGGACGGAGCTAACTAATGGGGGGTTTTGATATTGCGGAAACAGAAAATAAAAGTCTAACAACTACTCATATGCAACGCCGCTATGCGATGCTTCGTCAGGCGGGATGGAAGACTAGTCGGGCCGCTATGCACCGAATCGCTAGGCGGATGGAAGAGTAGGCTCGCGGATGAGGTGGTGACAACGGCGGAATGAGGATCGTAAGCACCTCTTCGCTACGCACGCCACTAGCAATTGCTAGTGCGGCAAGAGTGGATGGATGGTGGATAGAATATAAGGCGCAACTCAAGCAACTTAGGAAGTAATATAAAATAGGAATCACATAGACCATAAACACATAACATAAACAACCACAGTGTACTTCATAAATATAAATAAAGTTAAACACCAATATTCAACAATAAAGCAAGAACAAGTCAAGAGATCGACCGAATCTGAAGCCTTGCTGAGGATTCACGGTTGGAATCGTCGGGTTGTCATTTCGCGTCCAAGCTCGGTCCTCAATTGCGTCCGGGATATAGAAGGGCTGTCACCACCTTCCAATGGCCCGTCTTCTTCGTCTCACGATAGCGGACGAAGTTTGCTAGCTTTCCTTTGCTTGATGCCTATGGCGTCAAACCCTACTTGAAGCTCATGGATGAAGGAGAAGGCTGAGAGGAAGCTCCGGCTCGAATTTGGCGGTGAAAGCTTTCCCGGAGCACCTCCCTAGTGTGGAGATTGAAGGAGGACGGCGAAATCCCTCCTCGGAGATGAAAACGACGGAGGAAATGGGCGATCTCGATTAGGGCGGAACCTGCACTATTTATATAAAAGCAGAAATGAACAATGCGCACGATCACAGGCGCACGACCAGTGGTCGTGCGCACTATGTCCTGTGCTCGTGCGCACTGGCATGGATTATCAGGAAGAAGAACTGGGATAATGCGCACGAGTAGTGGCGCACGACCAGTGGTTGTGCGCACTAAGTCCAATGATCGTGCGATTACCCAGACAGGACTCCAGAAAAGAGGAATAAATGCACACGATCAGTGGCGCACTACCGTTGGTCGTGCGCAATATGTCCAGTGGTCGTGCGCTTACCCCAGGCTGATTCTGGAAAACGTAGAGTAGTGCGCACGATCAGGGGCGCACGACCAGTGGTCGTGCGCATTAGATCCCATGATCGTGCGCAGTATTCCTGTTTCACAACCGTCCCGGAACACGCACACGACCCCTGTACCGAAAGAAAAACCAATCACTGATATGTGCAGACATTCCAGACAATAACAAAAAGGAGTACAGACTATAAGAATAACAAAATACACAGCCACGGGCATAAATGTGCACTTCCTATGGAAATATAGACAAGATGAAATATATATGATAATGAACTAAAAGTGAAGTGCAAGTGACGAAAAACAAGCCCAGATGAGTCCGGAAATAGGTATATAAAGTGGACTCATCACACCCCCAGACTTAACTGTTTGCGCGTCCCGAGCAAACAAAATCTAAGCAGATAGGGAAAAATACTAGTTAACAAAGAAATTGCGATACAAAGTACCATGCGAAGTCGCATGCTCGCGCGCGTAAAAATATAATAGAAGAAATTTCTAAGTATACAAAATAGTTTATACTTTTCACAATGCGTATCAAAATTTTATTATTACTCAAAAATGGAATCACGGTGAATCATTCGGTCACTCGTAGGGAGAAAGTAGACTAATCGCTAGGCGAGCATTGCCAAAGATCGGGGCTCCGGTTAACCTCCAAAGGAATCCACCAATGTCGGTGACCATATGCTTGCCCTTTCGCATTCTCTTCACGGCACTGGTTTGGTCCACACACGAATCAGTAGGACTTGAGTTGAAGAGATGGGGCTTGGGTTTCGGTGAGGTAAACAAGTATAAATAGGGAGGCTATGCACCTAACCCAAATGAGCTAGCAAAGAAAGAATCCATCAGCTAACCAAAATAAATGTGGGTACACCACACCCCCAGACTTAACTTTTAACATATGGGTGTGTGCACCGCCTACTCCAAATATACTCACATCTCAAATAGGATTTTCAATTTAAAACTTTTTCTTTTCACTTATTTTTCTTTACAAATATTTTTTTTTCTTTATTCAAATCATTTTTTTATTTTTGCAATTTCAGCAAATATAACATTGGAGCACATCCACATAATCACAAGTAAAATCACCACATCAACACCCCAGCATGAAAAATGTAAAACTCTAAAGCTCAACTTGGGAGTGCGACTAGGATTGGCTTTGAGGCTTTGGTGAAATCATGGTGGAGCTGAATCAAAAGGAGGGGTAGGCACAACAGGGCTAGCGAGGACAAGACATTAGGAATGGTACAAAGCTCAACCCGGCCAAAATGATGGCCTACATCACGCTCATGCATGACTAACCTATACCCATGCTTCAAGAATAGCTTGGGGCAAGTTCTTAGCCAACGAGAAAGACTATCCATCCTCCCGACTCGAGCAATACGAACCTAACGGCCGTATACACACATCCCTAAGCTACCGTCGGATTCACACCGGATTCACCAACTTTTGAGTAGAATAAAAAGTATTTACGCAATTAGAAAAATATAAAACTAAAAGCATATAGAAAAATTAAATCTACTCCAATTTCTACACGAGACGAGAGCAGTTGAGTAGGAGCACAGCAAGGTCAACATTTTACTCTGTCTCACAATCCTATGTCAGCACCATAATTTTCCCAAATCTAACGAATAAATGAGTTTAACTCGCGGCACACTAACAGCTAAGCACGCGCTCATGTGGGTGCAGTGGTGTGTGATGCAACGAACTAATCAAAATAAAATTATAAAAGCTTCTAGTATGCACATGAAATGTGCACGTTCAAAAGGTAACAACACTAGCTCTCCCCCAGACTTAAACTAAGCAATACAGCAGATGATATAGAAATTAAAATCATAAGGAGCTAAGGGAAGAGGTTACCCAATGCTCAGCCAGTGAGCATACCAGAAGACGCGTGAAAAACCGAAGCAGGTACGCCATACGAAGAATCACAACCCTGCTAATGCAATTTGCCAACAATACCTGCAGGGGTGAGCTCCGCAAAAACAAAAGAAAAATATACAAAAAGAAATGCTAAAAATAAAATAGACATGAAAAATAAAATGCAGAAAATGAAAGATAAGTACTGGGGTTATTATCATCCCAGCACGACTTATTAAATTTTAAACAATTCTAGCTTATAGGCCTATGAAATAAAAAGTGCACAGGTAACTATTCCAATATCCGTTTCGGTAACGGGTACCGATATGGTGATAGAGCAGTTACCCCTCTGCTTAAATAATCATACCTGCTCCTCGCAGGCAGATGAAATAGGAAGTAGGATGAGGAGGAGGCCTGGTCCTCACTCATCTCACCACAAAAAATATCCTCGCCTAGCAAGGCATTGTCAACCATAGGTGTGCAGGGTGCGATGGCAACGGCATGAGCACAAAGCTCATCGTCATCCCAACGTACCTGTGGAGACTCATCCTACACAGGCTCAGATAAGGAAGGGGGATCAAGAAATAAAGGAGACGAAGAACTAAAATAATCAGAAAATGGGAGAGTGTTCCCGGTCTCACTCTCAGCAGGATCCAAGTAGAGATCATCATCGGTATCATACGAGTCGTACCGAGGGGAATCTGAGAACTCGAGTTCCGCGGTGGTAAGAGGAACGGACTCATCCAATAAGGAGGTGCAAACCTCTGCATCGGAAAGAGGGTATTCCTCATCCCACCGGGGTGCGTAAAAGTGTTCCGAAGATCCACCTTCTCCGTCGGAGATAGAGGAATCATCATCCCACTTTGGCGCAACCTCGGGAACCGAATCATCCACAATCACGGCATCATCAACCGACTCACAAAAATGAGGAATAGCACAATCCGGCAAAAATTGCGAGGGGCAAGGCTGCTCTCAAAATCAAGCACTGAATGAGCATGCCCCATCGCAAAATCATTCGCAGACGTCACCCCGTCGACGACCGGAACAATCTCATCATCCCATACAGGAGCGCCCATGAGTTCCTGCTCCTCTTTTTGTTAGCTAACACCAGAGTGATCATCATCACTCGAGGAAAGCTCGTAAAAAGGGATTGAGGGACCCATGAAAGAGCTGTATGCGGCCAGAGATTCTTCAGTTATCTCAACGGGTAAAGAATGAGCAAAGTGCGTTATATCAGTGTATGGGCCAGGCAACACCCTGGTAGGCCTGTCCACAATAGTCTTCCGCGAACGGGAGGTTGTTGTGCACACGCCCTCAGAGGGAGAAGGCTTGCACAAACGAGGGCAATCCTTCAACATGTGGCCCACACCTTGACATAACAAACACCGAATGCAATGCTCGGCATTCATAACAGCAATGACATCGATGGATCGGTGCAAAGTGTCAAGGATACGACACTCAGCATCAGGATCCATCACAAACAAAAATAATTGCCGAAAAAGTGCTACACAGCTAGAATGAAAATAGCACGAAACTGCTATCTAAATCAAAAATAAAAAAAGGGCAAAAAGAAATAAGCAAAATAAAAATTATAGTAACCAAAGCAAATAAGAAAAGAGAATGATATGCACAAATGGAAAAGGGCTTCAATCTATTATCTACCTCTCCAAAAACTCATACGACTGTGTTCCCCGGCAACGGCGCCAAAAACTTGATGCGTAAGATCACGGCAGTGAACCGGTCGCACAAGTAATATAAAATGGGGGTTTTCCCAAGTATCGATCTCACAAGGAACACAGTAAGGTGGAGATAATTTCGAGAAGGACTTGAGATTAAAGTCCTTAGGTCGGAGCTAACTAAGGGGGGGTTTTGATATTGCGGAAACAGAAAATAAAAGGCTAACAACTAACCTTATGCAACGCCGCTATGCGATGCTTCGTCAGGCGGGATGGAAGACTAGTCGGGCCGCTATGCACCGAATCGCTAGGCGGATGGAAGAGTAGGCTCGCGGATGAGGTGGTGAGAATGGCGGAATGAGGGTCGTAAGCACCTCTTCGCTACGCACGCCACTAGCAATTGCTAGTGCGTCAAAGGTGGATGGATGGTGGATGGAATATAAGGTGCAACTCAAGCAACTTAGGAAGTAATATGAAATAGGAATCACATAGACATGAAACACATAACATAAACAACCACAGTGCACTTCATCAATATAAATAAAGTTAAACACCAATATTCAACAATAAAGCAAGAACAAGTCAAGAGATCGACCGAATCCGAAGCATTGCTGAGGATTCACGGTTGGAATCGTCGGGTTGTCATTTCGCATCCAAGCTCTATCCTCAACTGCGTCCGGGATAGAGAAGTGTTGTCACCACCTTCCAATGGCCCGTCTTCTTCGTCTCACGATAGCCGACGAAGTTTGCTAGCTTTCCTTTGCTTGATGGCTATGACGTCAAACCCTACTTGAAACTCATGGATGAAGGAGAAGGCCGAGAGGAAGCTCCGGCTCGGATTTGGCGGTGAAAGCTTGCCCGGAGCACCTCCCTAGTGTGGAGATTGAAGGAGGACGGCGGAATCCCTCCTCGGAGATGAAAATGGCGGAGGAAATGGGCGATCTCGATTAGGGCGGAACCTGCACTATTTATACAAAAGCAGAAATGAACAATGCGCACGATCACAGGCGCATGACTTGTAACGTCCCGAATCGCTCTAGGCCCCTAGTGTGTGTGTTTTGAGTCAGGAGGGTTGACTTGAGTCCTGAGAGTGCAGGGAATTGGACTGCACTTGTGGAGAAATGGAGAATCAGTGTAAAAAGGAAGTAATACGGGTAGGGACACGGGTAGGGACACGGCCGTGTGCCTACCCGTGTGCGTCGAGTTGAGCTCGACGACCCGTGTCGAGATTGTCGAGCTGTGTCGACACCAACGGACACGGGTAGGGACACGGCCGTGTTCCTACCCGTATGCGTCGAGTTGAGCTCGACGAGCTGTGTCGAGATCGTCGAGCTGTGTCGACACCAAGGGACACGGGTAGGGACACGGCCGTGTTCCTACCTGTGTGCGTCGAGTTGAGCTCGACGAGCTGTGTCGAGATCGTCGAGCTGTGTCGACACCAAGGGACACGGGTAGGGACACGGCCGTGTGCCTACCCGTGTGCGTCGAGTTGCGCTCGACGACCCGTGTCGAGATCGTCGAGCTGTGTCGACACCAAGTGACACGGGTAGTGACACGGCCGTGTCCCTACCCGTGTGCGTCGAGTTGAGCTCGACGAGAAGTGTCGAGACGCAACCCGAGAAGTACACGGCCAATGACATGGCCATGCACACGGCCGTGTCATGTGGACACGGGTCGGGACACGGGCGTGTCCCAACCCGTGTCAAGTATTGAACCGACATGGAAACTGTCGTTGCCGCTTCGCCAGGAAGGACACGGGTAAGGACACGGCCGTGTCCCTACCCGTGTCACATTTTATATATAAAGGGGAGAGAAAACCCTAGCCGTTTTCATGCTCTTTTCATCCCCTAATTCCTGTGAGAACTCCTGTGAGAGGGAAAACTGCAGAAGCAAGTTTTACCAAAGGAGATCCGCCATCGCCGTGAAAGAGAAGATGCCGCCAAGGAGAACTACGAGATCCATGGCTAGAAATGGTGGTACCGCTGGAGCCAATGTGAGTTTCCTACCCTCTCCCTTGGTGCTAGATCTATAGTTATTTTCCTAGGAGAGACATCGGCTCAAGAGAGTCTTGATGGAGAGGAGAAGATTTCTAGGTTCGGCCATGCTAGGATTTGAATCCTAGACTTTAGATCTCTTCAACCCTTCCCCTTTTCTTCAATACGACGATGGGTGAATGGTTTCGTGAGGAGTTTTGGCCTTTGAGGTTGAATAAGGGAGGAGGACATTTCTGGAAAATTTAGGAAGGATCGCTTGAGGAAGAAGACGGACCGATGCCGTCCATTTTTCTTTAAGAAGCGTGCAGAATCTGTATTCTGCGCGCAACGAACTTCGTGGCCATTTTTATGTATGCTATGGCCAGATCTGGGCTTTCGGCTTAACACGAAAGTTGAAGCCCTTGAAAATATCTTTCCAACGAATGGTTGCACGACTTCTGGTGAAGTCTGTAGCCATGGGAAAGTCTAAACGAAAATGGTGTTCAATAAACCTCGTATGCAGAAACTGTGTTCTGTACGCAGCGGACTTCAAGTCCGATTTCAAATAGGATAATGTTAAATCTGGGTTGAGCTCTGAATATGAAAGATGTAGTCTATGGAAATACCTTTCCATCGAGGGGTTACACGACTTCACCGGATTCATGTAGCCTCGGGAATCTCCGGTCGAATTTGCTGTCCAGACTATTCCTGCACTTAAAAATCTGGGTTTATAATATTTGGATTTGTATTCGGTGAAACTAATATTACAGGTAACCTTGAGGCTTGGATAAACTCTTATGAATGATTAATTCAGTTGCATAAATGATGAAGATTATTAATCGGATTTCATGTGATAGAATTGTAAGATAGTATACTTGAATGATTTGACTGGTTAGAAGTTAGTAGATTTTTATACATGTGCATCTTGATATATTGTGTTGAAATCACCTGATATGACATATAGAAGGATAACTCATGGCCATGTGAATGTTGAATAGTGGATTGAATTTGGTAGTCCAATACTTAGAGTGTCGTCTTCCTATGAGTAGTGTTGTGTGAGTTTGTAAGTGCGGTGTTGACCGCCACTTGTTTTGGTTGTGTTGAGATGAGGTGTGGATGGATGGTTGGGCTGTGCCATCGTGTTTGCTTCTGAGGCCCCTTCCACGTTATGTTGATGTGGTATTTGCATGTGGTGTGAGTCGACACGCGGTGTCGTAATCCCGGGTTAAGGATAGTGTGGCAGGTCTACGGGCTCGCCAGTCGTCACACCGACGGGAGTTGGCAGTTAGACTTGGTCGGTTTGGGCTGTGTCCTCGGTGTTCACGTCCCGAGGCCCCTCCGACCATGTGAACGGTTGGGTTGTGTCCTCGTGCTTTCTTCCGAGGCCCCTTCCGGGTCACGCAAGGCCAGTTCGGGCTGTGTTCTTGGTGCACATCTACCCAAGACCCCGCTGGGCCATAGTACGCATGGGCTCCGCTGTTGTGTTCTTAGCGTTGAGGCGTACGGAGGCCTAGGTGAAGTAGTGTGATACCCGCCTAGTAGTAGAAGTGCCCGTTCTACTGTCACCGCCTGGCCACGGCGGCTGATGCCTGAGAGGTTAGCTACCTGCTCGAAAAGTGGGAACTATAGTCTGTGTCGACATAGCAATTGCATGGGTGTGCATGGGTGAGTCATTGCATAGCATTCATAGCATTTCATAACATTGCACAACAAGATCCTCATTGTATAAGTTTGTATGGGCACTCTTATACGATGAGTTACTTTTATGTAACCCGATCCTTAACTTATAAGTTTGTATGGGCATTCTTATAAGTTAAGTTACTTTCCTGCTGTTACTTATACTTGCTAGTTTAGTGTAGCTCTTTCATATATGCTGACTATGATGCTGTTACTCTTACACTACTGCCACTTGCTTGTACTTCTTTTACTTGCCTACTTGTTATATACTATACTCTTGTTCCTTTTCTCCGCCCGGTGCCGAGGAGTCGCCGGGGGAGCGGATGTGAAACCACTTAGTCGTTTCGACTAACGGTTGCTACGTCTTCATTTTTAGGAGGTCACGCCGCAGGTAGAGCAGCCGCAGACTACGCCGCAGGACAGCCAGGCCAGGACGACAGGGCCTGACGTGACGGTGCCGTCGATACCGTCTGTTACCGATGTTAGTGTTTTGCTTACTCTGATGTAGCCCGTTTGGGCATTGTTTAGCTGTACTCTGATATATTGTAGAAGCATGTTTTAGCATCTCATTATTGATGTATTTGGACATTATAACTTAGTGTGGATTTTGACTTCTTCTGTTTATTTATTTGGTTGGGTTGGCATGATATATTGATATTGTTGTAGCCGGCGGAATAGGCGTCTTGTGGTACAGGTTAGCCCGTGTGCTAATGCTACCGCAAGGCGGCTGTTCCGGGCATAAGACTCCCCCTTCGTGCCGTGTTTTGGGATCCGGGGAGGGGGGTCTTACAAATAGTATCAGTTTGCCACGATCCTCAACTAAGAAGTCATTCAACAATGGTGCCACCCCCGTTTGGTTAGTCAGTTTGGGGACAAACTGACTTAGCGGAAGCAGTGGTGTGCCCATATGTAATTCACATTAAGTTTGTCCAACTTAGACCCTACGATTAGCCAACCTGACCTTAGGTACATACCTTTATACGTCGATCTTCCAAGTTTGGACGACCCCAAGTATGTAAAACTATGGTATAAAGTCTTGCGAGATCCCCTCGGGCAAGCACTTTTGTTTATAGCGGATTTTGAATCTAACGGAGAAAATAGACATGACAGATTTCCTAGGGCAACCACTTTTGTTTATAGGAGATTTGTGCTTGGTGGAGATAATGGATATGGTAAAGTGGTTGGGAGCGGGTCTTTTGGGTGTTCAGACAAGCGTTAAGAGACTCGCTGAAGGAGTGATTGAAGCGGGACCCAGCTCAAAGACGAGGACTACGAGGAAGAAATTAAGCATTCGTCCTTAGTCTGCCTAAGTTTTTCTAGGAATCTGGCTTGAGCATTCACAATCTTGATACTAAGGCATAATGGTTAGTGAGAAACCGGCCTTCGATACCGGTGCCTCACACTCCTTTGTGTCCGAGGATTTCATAAAAGACATGGGGGTGTACAGTACTTTACCGGCATAGCCCGACGAGTACGCCTTCCGGATGGCTCGGAGATGATCGCAACCGCCAAGTGCGTGTTGGAGTTATTTATTGATGGGAAGGCCTTTGATACACCGGCCACGGTTCTGAGAATGCCGGAGTTTGACATCATTTTGGGCATGGCATGGCTGGACTGGCACTTCGCGAGGATCGACTGTGCGGAGAAGAGGATCTATTTGAGGCATGGAGACTCTGACGTCATCTTCCAAGGTATTGGCTTCGCGCCACGTATGATATTATCTTCTATCCAGGCTGTAAAGGCTCATATGAAGGGGGATGAGGTCTTCATGATCTGGTTCGAGTTGAAGGAAGCAGCGCTGGAATTAAAGGATGTACGGGTAGTGCGGGATTTTCCCGAGGTATTTCCTGAGAAGCTGCCAGGATTACCCCCGCATAGAGAGGTTGATTTCCAGATTAATCTAGTACCAGGTGCCAAGCCTGTATCTAAGGCTCCGTATAGAATGGCCCCGAAAGAACTAGCATAATTTAGAGTTCAACTACAGGAACTAGTGGATTCAGGGTTCGTTCGCCCCAGCTCATCACCATGGGGAGCCCCTGTGCTGTTCGTGAAGAAGAAGGATGGAACCCTGCGATTGTGCATAGATTATCGGGAACTCAATCGGTTGACGGTGCGGAACACTTATCCGCTACCGCGGATCGACGAGTTGTTCGATCAATTAGTGGGAGCACATTGGTTCTCTAAACTAGACTTGCGCTCCGGATACTATCAGTTGAGGATACAAGAAGGGGACATCCAGAAAACGGCCTTCAGTTCGAGATATGGTTTGTATGAGTTCACAGTAATGCCGTTTGGGCTCACAAATGCCCCTTCGGCCTTCATGAGCTTGATGAATAAGGTGTTTGAACCGTATTTGGACATCTTCGTCATTGTTTTCATCGACGACATCTTGGTCTACTCAAAGACGGAGGGGGAGCATGTCGAGCACCTGACCTTGGTTTTGAAGAAATTGAAGGAGCACGCCTTGTATGCCAAGTTTAGCAAGTGTGAATTCTGGCTTAAGGAGGTTGCCTTCTTGGGGCATGTGATCAGTGGAGCAGGGTTAGCAGTGGATCCAGCAAAGGTGCGGGCCGTGAAGGAGTGGTCGCCCTTGAAGTCGGCGGCTGATGTACGAAGCTTTCTTGGACTTGCTGGCTACTACCGCAAGTTCGTGAAAGGTTTTTCCAAGATTGCCCTTCCTCTTAACTCCTTGACGAAGAAGGGTGTGCCATTTGAGTGGACACCTCAATGTGAAGAGGCATTTCAAGAATTGAAAGATAGGCTTACCTCTGCCCCCATCCTTGCACTTCCGTCTGGGAAGGAAGGATTCTAAGTTTACACGGACGCATCATATCAAGGGATGGGAGCGGTGCTGATGCAGCACGGGCATGTGATCGCTTATGCTTCAAGGCAGTTAAAAAAACATGAAATCAATTACCCGGTTCATGATTTGGAGTTGGGAGCAGTGGTGTTCGCTTTGAAAGTCTGGAGGCATTATTTATATGGCGTGCACTGCGAGATTTTTTCCGATCACAAAAACTTGAAGTATGTTCACACTCAGAAGGAGTTGAACCTGAGACAACGGCGGTGGTTGGAATTTCTATGCGACTACGAGTTCACCATGAACTACCACCCCGGGAAAGCGAACTCGGTAGCCGATGCCTTGAGTAAAAAAGTGCCAGGCTCTAGCCCAGAGTCCCGGCTGATGAGCATGGAGTTGGCTCGGATGATCGAGGGGATGGAAATTACTTTAGTATTCAAGGATCCTTCGGCAGAGTATGCGGAGTATTTGGCCAACATGAGCATAGTTTGTGATATCCGAGACCGGATTCGGGTGGAGCAAGGAATGGATGCGGCCTTGGCCCCGGCAATCAAGGCAATTGAAGATGGGACCACCGATGAGTACACACTCAAAGACGGCCTCATTTATTTTCGTGGTCGACTCTATATTCCCAAGGGCGGCAAAATTCGGGAGGATATCTTGAGAGAGGCACATTCCTCTCAATATTCAGTGCACCCTGGTATTGCTAAGATGTACGCCGGATTGCGGAAGACCATGTGTTGGCCGGGAATGAAGAAAGATGTTCGCTACTATGTTACACATTGCGAAGCTTGCCAAAGAGTGAAGGCTGAATGTAGGAGTCCCGGTGGTTTGTTGCAGTCATTGCCCATCCCCGAATGGAAGTTCGAGGATATCTCCATGGACTTTGTTCATGGGTTACCTCGTTCCCGCTCCGGGAATGATTCAGTATGGGTTATTGTGGATCGACTGACAAAGGTGGCCCGGTTCATTCCAATGAAGAAGGAAGCACACGTGGATGTTTTGGTACGCCTTTTTGTGGAGCAATTTGTACGGTATCATGGCGTGCCCAAGACAATTGTTTCGTATCGGGATGGTCGGTTTACATCCAATGAGTGGAAGGTGGTACATACGTATTTGGGCTCACGCCTAACCTTTAGTACCGCATTTCATCCACAGACGGACGGGCAGTCAGAGCGGACCATCAGAACACTGGAGGATTTATTGAGGTTATGTGTGTTGGACAGAGGAGAGCCATGGGAAAGGCTCTTGCCACTAGTGGAATTCTCCTATAATAATAGCCATCAGGCAAGCATCGGCATGGCGCCCCATGAAGCCCTTTACGGAAGAAGGTGCAGGACTCCCTTGTCTTGGGTGCAAGATGAAGATCCGAAGGCATTGGGGAACGAATATATAGATGATACTGATGCGGCGGTCAGATTGATACGGGATCGCATGTTGGAGGCTCAAAGTCGACAGGCGAAATATTATAATAAAAAGCATCGGATGGTGGAGTTCCAGGTGGGAGAAAAAGTGTTCCTCAAGATTCGGCCGATGCATGGAGTATCGCGGGTGCGTGGAGTGAAAAAGCTCAGCCCAAGGTATGTTGGGCCTTATACTATATTGGAAAGGATTGGCCCGTTGGCCTATCGGTTAGAGTTACCACCAGAACTAAAAAAATCTCCACGACGTGTTCCATGTGTCGTCGCTTCGAAAAGCACTGTTGCGGCCCGACCAGTATATTCCCACTACTGATGGTGCAGTGGCATCAGATAGGTCTGTGCGACTAGAGCCGGTGCGGATTGTTGACAGCGAGACAAGGACTTTGCGCCGCAAAAGTGTTCCCTTAGTAAAGGTGCTATGGTTGAATCATGGGAAGGAGGAGTACACATGGGAGCCATTGGATTTAATACAGCAACGCTACCCGGAGTTGTTTGCTCAAGGTAATTCTATTTAAAAGCAAGTGTTAAATTTCCTGTCATGCTTTCCTCCCCACAGCCTAAGCCTGATTTCGGGGACGAAATCTTTTATTTTGTTTATAGGATTTGTAACGTCCCGAATCGCTCTAGGCCCCTAGTGTGTGTGTTTTGAGTCAGGAGGGTTGACTTGAGTCCTGAGAGTACAGGGAATTGGACTGCACTTGTGGAGAAATGGAGAATCAGTGTAAAAAGGAAGTAACACGGGTAGGGACACGGGTAGGGACACGGCCGTGTGCCTACCCGTGTGCGTCGAGTTGAGCTCGACGACCCGTGTCGAGATTGTCGAGCTGTGTCGACACCAACGGACACGGGTAGGGACACGGCCGTGTTCCTACCCGTGTGTGTCGAGTTGAGCTCGACGAGCTGTGTCGAGATCGTCGAGCTGTGTCGACACCAAGGGACACGGGTAGGGACACGGCCGTGTTCCTACCCGTGTGCGTCGAGTTGAGCTCGACGAGCTGTGTCGAGATCGTCGAGCTGTGTCGACACCAAGGGACACGGGTAGGGACACGGCCGTGTGCCTACCCGTGTGCATCGAGTTGAGCTCGACGACCCATGTCGAGATCGTCGAGCTGTGTCGACACCAAGTGACACGGGTAGTGACACGGCCGTGTCCCTACCAGTGTGCGTCGAGTTGAGCTCGACGAGAAGTGTCGAGACGCAACCCGAGAAGTACACGGCCAATGACATGGCCATGCACACGGCCGTGTCATGTGGACACGGGTCGGGACACGGGCGTGTCCCAACCCGTGTCAAGTATTGAACCGACATGGAAACTGTCGTTGCCGCTTCGCCAGGAAGGACACGGGTAAGGACACGGCCGTGTCCCTACCCGTGTCACATTTTATATATAAAGGGGAGAGAAAACCCTAGCCGTTTTCATGCTCTTTTCATCCCCTAATTCCTGTGAGAACTCCTGTGAGAGGGAAAACTGCAGAAGCAAGTTTTACCAAAGGAGATCCGCCATCGCCGTGAAAGAGAAGATGCCGCCAAGGAGAACTACGAGATCCATGGCTAGAAATGGTGGTACCGCTGGAGCCAATGTGAGTTTCCTACCCTCTCCCTTGGTGCTAGATCTATAGTTATTTTCCTAGGAGATACATCGGCTCAAGAGAGTCTTGATGGAGAGGAGAAGATTTCTAGGTTCGGCCATGCTAGGATTTGAATCCTAGACTTTAGATCTCTTCAACCCTTCCCCTTTTCTTCAATACGACGATGGGTGAATGGTTTCGTGAGGAGTTTTGGCCTTTGAGGTTGAATAAGGGAGGAGGACATTTCTGGAAAATTTAGGAAGGATCGCTTGAGGAAGAAGACGGACCGATGCCGTCCATTTTTCTTTAAGAAGCGTGCAGAATCTGTATTCTGCGCGCAGCAAACTTCGTGGCCATTTTTATGTATGCTATGGCCAGATCTTGGCTTTCGGCTTAACACGAAAGTTGAAGCCCTTGAAAATATCTTTCCAACGAATGGTTGCACGACTTCTGGCGAAGTCTGTAGCCACCGAAAAGTCTAAACGAAAATGGTGTTCAATAAACCTCGTATGCAGAAACTGTGTTCTATACGCAGCGGACTTCAAGTCCGATTTCAAATAGGATAATGTCAAATCTGGGTTGAGCTCTGAATATGAAAGATGTAGTCTATGGAAATACCTTTCCATCGAGGGGTTACACGACTTCACCGGATTCCTGTAGCCTCGGGAATCTCCGGTCGAAGTTGCTATCCAGACTATTCCTGCACTTAAAAATCTGGGTTTATAATATTTGGATTTGGATTCGGTGAAACTAATATTACAGGTAACCTTGAGGCTTGGATAAACTCTTATGAATGATTAATTCAGTTGCATAAATGATGAAGATTATTAATCGGATTTCATGTGATAGAATTGTAAGATAGTATACTTGAATGATTTGACTGGTTAGAAGTTAGTAGATTTTTATACATGTGCATCTTGATATATTGTGTTGAAATCACCTGATATGACATATAGAAGGATAACTCATGGCCATGTGAATGTTGAATAGTGGATTGAATTTGGTAGTCCAATACTTAGAGTATCGTCTTCCTATGAGTAGTGTTGTGTGAGTTTGTAAGTGCGGTGTTGACCGCCACTTGTTTTGGTTGTGTTGAGATGAGGTGTGGATGGATGGTTGGGCTGTGCCCTCGTGTTTGCTTCCGAGGCCCCTTCCACGTTATGTTGATGTGGTATTTGCATGTGGTGTGAGTCGACACGCGGTGTCGTAATCCCGGGTTAAGGATAGTGTGGCAGGTCTACGGGCTCGCCAGTCGTCACACCGACGGGAGTTGGCAGTTAGACTTGGTCGGTTTGGGCTGTGTCCTCGGTGTTCACGTCCCGAGGCCCCTCCGACCTTGTGAACGGTTGGGCTGTGTCCTCATGCTTTCTTCCGAGGCCCCTTTCGGGTCACGCAAGGCCAGTTCGGGCTGTGTTCTTGGTGCACATCTACCCAAGACCCCGCTGGGCCATAGTACGCATGGGCTCCGCTGTTGTGTTCTTAGCGTTGAGGCGTATGGAGGCCTAGGTGAAGTAGTGTGATACCCGCCTAGTAGTAGAAGTGCCCGTTCTACTGTCACCGTCTGGCCACGGCGGCTGATGCCTGAGAGGTTAGCTACCTGCTCGAAAAGTGGGAACTATAGTCTGTGTCGACATAGCAATTGCATGGGTGTGCATGGGTGAGTCATTGCATAGCATTCATAGCATTTCATAACATTGCACAACAAGATCCTCATTGTATAAGTTTGTATGGGCACTCTTATACGATGAGTTACTTTTATGTAACCCGATCCTTAACTTATAAGTTTGTATGGGCATTCTTATAAGTTAAGTTACTTTCCTGCTGTTACTTATACTTGCTAGTTTAGTGTAGCTCTTTCATATATGCTGACTATGATGCTGTTACTCTTACACTACTGCCACTTGCTTGTACTTCCTTTACTTGCCTACTTGTTATATACTATACTCTTGTTCCTTTTCTCCGCCCGGTGCCGAGGAGTCGCCGGGGGAGCGGATGTGAAACCACTTAGTCGTTTCGACTAACGGTTGCTACGTCTTCCTTTTTAGGAGGTCACGCCGCAGGTAGAGCAGCCGCAGACTACGCCGCAGGACAGCCAGGCCAGGACGACAGGGCCTGACGTGACGGTGCCGTCGATACCGTCTGTTACCGATGTTAGTGTTTTGCTTACTCTGATGTAGCCCGTTTGGGCATTGTTTAGCTGTACTCTGATATATTGTAGAAGCATGTTTTAGCTTCTCATTATTGATGTATTTGGACATTATAACTTAGTGTGGATTTTGACTTCTTCTGTTTATTTATTTGGTTGGGTTGGCATGATATATTGATATTTTTGTAGCCGGCGGAATAGGCGTCTTGTGGTACAGGTTAGCCCGTGTGCTAATGCTACCGCAAGGCGGCTGTTCCGGGCATAAGACTCCCCCTTCGTGCCGTGTTTTAGGATCCGGGGAGGGGGGTCTTACATGACTAGTGGTCGTGCGCACTATTTCCTATGCTCGTGCGCACTGGCATGGAATATCAGGAAGAAGAACTGGGATAATGCGCACGAGTAGTGGCGCACGACCAGTGGTCGTGCGCACTAAGTCCAATGATCGTGCGATTACCCAGACAGGACTCCAGAAAAGAGGAATAAATGCACACGATAAGTGGCGCACGACCGGTGGTCGTGCGCAATATGTCCAGTGGTCGTGCGCTTATCCCAGGCTGATTCTGGAAAACGTAGAGTAGTGCACACGATCAGGGGCGCATGACCAGTGGTCGTGCGCATTAGATCCCATGATCGTGCGCAGTATTCCTGTTTCACAACCGTCCCGAAACACGGACACGACCCCTGTACCGAAAGAAAAACCAATCACTGATATGTGCAGACATTTCAGACAATAACAAAAAGGAGTACAGATTATAAGAATAACAAAATACACAGCCACGGGCATAAATGTGCACTTCCTATGGAAATATAGACAAGATGAAATATATATGATAATGAACTAAAAGTGAAGTGCAAGCGACGAAAAACAAGCCCAGATGAGTCCGAAAATAGGTATATAAAGTGGACTCATAAGTTGCCACATTCAGAAAAGTGGCATATGTGAATGGTCTCAAACATAACCTAATATCCATAAGTCAGTTATGTGATGCAGGTTATCAGGTTTTCTTTACTAATTCAAAATGTATTATTTCTTCAAATAATCAATCTGGTTTAACTGGCTGTAGACAAGGAAATATATACCTAGTAAAATTTAATTCTGCTAATTTAGAACTATGCTTATTCAATCAAGTTAGAAATAATAATATTATTTGACATAAAAGACTAGGTCATGTTAACCTTAAGAATATATCTAAGCTATCTAGGGACAACCTTGTCAGAGGATTGCCTTCTGGTCCCTACAAGAAGGAAAGCATATGCAAGGCTTGTCAAGAAGGCATGCAAAATAAAAATAGTTTTAAGTCAATTAATAAGAGTTATTCACCTCAGATTCTATACTTGCTACATATGGATCTCTTTGGACCCATTGCTGTACAAAGCTTTGGAGGGAAGTCTTACACTCTAGTCATTGTAAATGACTTCTCTAGATGCTCTTGGGTGTTCTTCTTGAGACACAAGTCAGATAACTTCAAAGTCCTTACAGATTTTCTTAAGGGCATAAGGATTGAGTATTATACTCCAATTGCATTGATTAGAAGTGATCATGGTACTGATGAGTCCACATTTTACACCGATTTTTTGACTCATCTAGTCTAGTTTTATCGTCTTAGCACTACACTTGAGAGCCTTTATTGCTTATTTGTGCTTATGTACCTATTTCACGATTAAGTGTACTGTAGGCCCGCTTCTGTGTGCTTTCTGTGTTTCCATTTTGTTGTTATTCCTTAGCCCTATCTCGTGGATGTGGTGTGCACGTTCTGGTGGCATTTCTGCCCCTTCTGCTGGTACATTGGTCGCGTGCGTGCTCCGAAACTGCTCGGGAGACTCCGACGATGCAGGAATACTGCGCACGACCACTGGACTTACTGCGCACGACCACTGGTCGTGCGCCACTGTTCGTGCGCATTACACCCCCTTTATCATAACCCTGTCCCGGTAATCGCACGAGCAATGGCCATTGTGCGCACGACCACTGGTCGTGCGCCACTGCTCGTGCCCGTTTATGCTGATACTTCTTGTCCAGGTTGCAGTTTTATTTGGAAAAGCCGCACGATCATCGACCTACAGTGCGTACGACCACTGGTCGTGCGCCACTAATCGTGCGCACTGCTTCTGCTGCCTCCGTATATAAGGCCCTGCTCCGCGTTTTAGGTCAACGCCTCTCATTTGCTGCGATTGGAGAGTGCGCAGGAATCGCCTTTTCACTTCTCCAGCTGCTCCATCACTTCCACCTTCGCCGGGAAGCCATTTCAAACTACTCCGAAGCTTTTCAACACTCCGGCGAAGCCCTCGGCCATTGATGACTTCAACTCCAAGCTTTCCTGCAGAGTTGGTGAAGTAGATAACCTAGAGAACGGACATAAAGGCCTTGGAGGTGACAGATCGTTGGTACCGAAAGCCTCCTTGGACTGAGCCCGGAAGCGGATTGACAACTCGCTACTCCGGCCACGACCCGCGGTGGATCTTCATTCTCTTTTGGTTTACTCCTCTTCCCCTTCCTCTGTGTTATGAATGTTTTGAGCAGTGTAGCGAACATTTCCATCGCTGAACATCAAGTTTACTTTCTAGTTAATGGAATGTTAGTTTCTTCTTATGCTTGTGAGTTCTGTCTGTGAATGCGCCTCGCTCACCCAACATCCACTTCATTCCTGTGCGTTGTCCGATTGCAATCCACACAAGAACACTGCAATCCATTAGCTTCCCTTCCACTCGCCCAACTGAAGTTCGACATAGCGGCCGACAAACCCACTTCACCTTGCGAAGCGGTGCCGTCGACCCGCATAGCTTTTACTAGTTCAGTAGATCAAACATCCACAATCTCCCTAGTCCGCTATTTCCTTTTTGTTCTATTTTTAACTCTCATAACGATATTCTCGGTACTATTGCCGTTCTATGCTAATTGCATTCCTCAAGAGACCGACACTTGGGGATTTATTCCAAAAACTTTATTACTTGTGCGACCGGTGCGCTTGTCGTATTACACGCATCAAGTTTTTGGCGCCGTTGCCGGGGAATGCAACTGTAGAGAGACTTCGGATGACTTCCAATATTGTTATAAGAGTTAGTATTGTTTTACTTTGACTGCTGTTTTCTTCTAGTGTGTAGTGTTTGCCGCAGTGAATGCAGGGTCGAGATACAGGAGATCTAGTAGCTTACTACCCCTTTTTCATTCAAGCCTCTTTTAATGACTAAAATTCAGCAGCAGACTTATAAAGCAAGCCTTATCAACCTCACATACCGAGCAGAAACGGGAAATAACAGTTTTGAAATCTCGCCTGACCTCATCGAATACATCATCGAAAACTGTCAATTCAGCGGAGACGGAAAAATAGATGCACTATGCCACGTGCAGCGGTTCTTAGAAATTTACAACACTTGTACGCCAAATGCTGCCAACAACGAGCAGCAGAGGATCCGACTCTTCTCCTTCTCCCTGAAAGACGAAGCAAAGCGATGGTATCAAGATATTCGGAAGGGAATATCCTCATCCTGGAAACAACTCGAAAGGAAATTTTTGGCCAAATTCCGACAACCGATGCTAGCAATAGACAATTACAAGGAGCTAATCACCTTCACCCAAAGAAATGAAGAGACCTTGTTCGATACATGGGAGCGTTTCCAGTTCCTGCAAAGGGAATGCTGCAGAGTTGAAATGTCAGACATCCTCCTAATCCAAACTTTCTACTTCGGCATTGCAGGCAGATTCCGCCATTGCTTGACATCGCTGCTGGTGGAACCCTGTTTAACAAATCCAGTGAGGATGCCTGGGAAGTTATAGACAACATTGCCCAAACTAGTAGGCATTGGAACTACCCGCCTTCTTCCAACTTTCCGGTAGAGATAAATTCAGTAGTCTCTGATGAAGCCACCGACCACAATCTCTCGTCAAAGACAGAGCAATTTTTTTCTTACGCGTGCAAAATGATGGAGATGTTCAATGACCAAGCCACCACCATTCAGCGCCTACAAACCGCCATAGGGATTCTCACGGAAACGTTACTATGTTCAGTCAATCAGAAACAGGAAACGGTACATACTATGAGATTGAGAAGCAGAAAAAGCCTAGAGAGGGCCTCGCCTCCTCACCCTCCCACACAATCACTCCGCGAGCCCATCCTCGATTTGATAAAGGAACCCCCGTCCTCACCTACCGCACAAGAACCCATGGCAGTACTACAACCTGTGAAGAACGCCGTGAAGCCTCCATTTCCCCACCGACTGCAAAACGAAAAGGCTGAAAAACAATTTCATAAATTCCTTGAGATCATGAAAGGAGTGCAAATAAGTATACCTCTGACAGAAGCTATCACTCAGATCCCAGGATATTCCAAGTTCCTAAAGAAACTCATCACACAGCGTAAATCTTTAGAAGGACTGAAAACGATCAATCTCACTGAAGAATGCTCAACTCTCCTCGCCAACTATTCCCCAACCAAACGAAGAGATCCGGGTAGTTTTACCATTCCCTGTGTAAGACCCCCTTTTTTTTCTTTTTTTTTAAAACCCCGGGGTCTTAGGCCCAGAACCGCCGCCTTGTGGTGACACCTTCGCACCCGGGAAGGTCGTCACTACAAGACGCCGATCCTGCCGGCCAAATCGATCGCAGCTGACACAGAAGTAGCAGTACAAGAGAAGACAAGTCCACAGCATATCACATATATATAAAAATCTCCACGAAGGGAGTGTCCACAGAATAATAAAGTTTACAGAAATAAAAGGGGCTGAAGCCCGGTACATCCATATCCTCACTACAGATCCCTCATGCGGAAGCAAAACAAAACAACTACTAGAAGTCGGAACTCACGGTCCCAGCTGGCTGTACTCCTGAGCTAGACTGCCCTATCTCCAACTGCACCGGTCTCCTGGGCTACTCCTCCATACTCGGCTCCACGATCCCCTAATATGATGTGGTTCGAAAACCATTAGTCTAAAAGACTAAGCCCTATCGTCCCCCACCCCTTCCCCCATGCTCCTAGGCACCGAGCGGGGAGGAAGAAAGGAAGGACGTGAAAGAGGAGAGAAATCAAAAACAGGTGACAGGGGAACCTAGCTAGCAATTTTATGATCAGGTTATAATGAGTAAAGTAAGAAAGGAATATAACCTTCACTTATGTGAATACACATAAGCCAAGGGATCTTCTACAAGGCTCCCATCGTATAAAATGTCCCATACCACTTTATACGTTGGGGTGTCGGTTATCACAAGCAGAATATAAATATTGAAATAACCTTAATTTATAAACTTGCCCACACAAGCTTATAGACCAAGGGGTCGTTTTGCAGGGCCTAATGTATAAGTGTCTCATATCACTTATACTTTAGGTGTCAGGGTTAAATGAATCGTTGATGCTATGACATGCAAGTGGGTATGATGGACATGCAAGTGCAACACACACACCCGACTCTGTGCACACAGACCTTTAGTTCCCCCTTTCGGAGCCGTTACCTCCCAGGATACCTCCGTAGTGGCAGACGGAAGCGGTGGGTTGGGCCTCACCCACCTCAAAACTAGTAAAAGCACTACCGGTCTGACCTATCGTACGCCTCAACGCTTGGTGCACTAAGCGGACTACCGCGTACTCTTGCCGACAAGACCGCCGGACTTAAGTTTGGCGAAGTGTAAAACCACACTTGCCGAGTCATCGTATAGGCGTCGGTGCATTGACTAACCCATACCGAAGACCCACCACCTTAACTTTCTTTCCTTCCATGCACATGCAAATTATCGTATCCGAACCGAGCTAAAGCTCCCCGGACCGAAACGTCCATCTCTTATTTCAACCTCATCCCTTTGAACACCGCGGGATGGCGCCCCTTTGAACACCTCGGGACGACTTAACCATTTCCAAAATTGTCCAACTAGTGAGTGCGGTGTGAAAACCTAGTTACTATATTACTCTTTCGATTTGTTCTTAAAGGTTTACGTTAACCCAGGACTGCCCCCGGTATTCCCTGTGAAGGGCTCTCAAGGGGCACTAGGAACTGTGTTGGGATTACGCCCAGCGTTCCCTTTCGCAAGGTACTTATTATTATTATTGGTTGATTTCCCTTACCCAATACCTTCTCATATTGCGATAGACTAATCCTAGGGTGGTTTATACCTTTCACTATCGCGGGAACGACGATCTTTCGTCGAACTCGCGTACCTCTAACACACATCAACTCGATTCCCGCACTCCTTAGAACTTTCTTTGGTGACTCGTCTACTTTCATTCCAATCCATTCAGCTCGACTAACTCTACACTAATCCAACTCTGATCCTAATACGACTTTTCCCCAAATTACTATTTGCAGACCAACCTATACTAAGTGATGTTCGTGATAGGATGTCCTTCAAATTTTCATCCGAATGACCTAGAATTATTACCGGAGTCCTATCATGACCTAAATAATTTATTTCCAGAATATTATATTTTTCTCAATTAATCTCCTATTTAAATAAATTCTTACAAATGTCAATTATTGCCAAGTTGATCATGAAGTATCTTAAATTATGATCCCACTGACCCAAGGAATTTTTCATAAGTTGTAGAATGGTAAAATAATACTGTCAGCCAAGTTTTATAATTTTCTCTTCAATTTTTTTCTATTTGTCTCCTAAATAATTCAAAATTCACATATTGGATATTTTGTTTTTCAAAGGAGGTATAAGGAATTCATTTCCAAAAATTCTAAGAAATTTCCAGCAAGCTCATAATGTTAAAAGAGTGCCACAAACAGAATTTCACTAATTTTCAAGTAACAATGGCTATAAACTTTAATTTCTAAATAATTTACCAAAATGCCATTATGAAGATTTAAAAATTTGTGGTTCATCCAAAAATACTGAGAAAATTAATCAAGGCTATTTATACTCAGATATGTCATCAATAATTTTTTTCATAATTTTCTACTGAGTATTTGCAATAATTCTAAATTAAATGAAATAAGGGCAAAAATGTAATTTCCACATTCCTCTTATCAATATTCCTCAAACAGAAACACAAAATTTTTTAGGAGTTAAACATGTCATGATATTATTCTTGACAAAATTTGGGGGAATAACTAAGTGACAAACCTAATTTCAACATTTATTCTTCAAAAGTCCTATTAATTCAATAATTCCAAATAATGGGATTTTTGATCCCAAAAATCCCATTATTTCAATGAGGGGTAAAACTCATCCTAATAGGCCACTGAAATTAATTACATGAATTTAACATGATCCAAATGGGCCTAATACTCAAAATTTCAATAATTACTATTGGCACCCCAAGCCTAAGCATGTTCCTCATTTGCATGTGGGATTACCCACCATACATTGGTCCAAACTTGATGAAATTTAAAACATATATTTATAATGTCCTGAAGGGCAAGCCACCAAAATTTGGGGCATTTTAGAGTTGAATTAACCCAAGAATCACCTAAACAAACCTAGGGGTAATTTGGTAATTTCACCATAATTTTAATTACAATAAATCCCAATTTTTGGGCAGGGCCTAAATATGCCCTAAACCAGTTACATACCAAAATCTCAAGTCATTTGGGCCTCTGGATGGGCTTGGGCATCCCTTTCAAATTTCTGCATTTGTGCTATTTGCAGCCCAAGACCATTTAATTTTTAGATCTTGCATGTGAGATATCTCAACATGCAGAGGGCTAAATTGTCTAATTTTTCTACCATAGGTATAATATACCCCTAAGGGCAGGACACCAAAATATGGGGCATTTTGGAGTTTATATGCTCCAAATATCAACAAAATTTAATTTATCATATTTGGACTAAAACTGTAGCATTATTTTCCCCAAAAATTTCCATTTTTGGGGAGGGCCTAGATATTCCTAATTAAGCCATATGCCCAAAATTTCAGCCCATTTGGACTTAGGGTTTGGGCAGGGCACCCATTTTAGTTTCTGCCCTACTCTAGGACCAGCCCTAGGAATATAGCTCTATAGGGCAGTACACTTAACCAAATATTATTTGTAACATGTCAATTTAAAGGTGACTCCAAGACCTACAATTTTCATGTTGATAACATTTTATGAAAAAGTCTGTAAGGGCCTAAATATGGACATGCAAAAATCGGTTTAAAAAAAGGGGCAGAAAATAACACTATTCATATGATTAAATTAATTCCAGAATTTAACATTTTGCATGGCACGAATCTTGACGCAATCCGACGGCTACTGCTCATCTTGTCCGATTTGCCTGGATTCCTACCCGAGTTTCACGGGGCTTTTCCCGGCCGCCTCCGGCGGTGCCACCACCGGCGATCATCAGCTCCCCTCTCACGGTGGTGGGGGCAAGCTTCTGCCGGCGGCTAGGGCGGCCGGAGGTGGCGGCGCCACCTCACCCGAGAGCTCCAAATAAGCCATTAATGGCGGAAAAAGTAAGGTTGTGCTCGGGCTCATTCGATCCCGAACCCTAACCTAGGTATTCCTAAGATCTAAGCATGAAGAGAGAGGTGAGGGAGGACCTTCTCGGCGGCCTTGCGACGTGAGGAGCGGCGGGGAACCATGGCGGCGATGGCGGCGCTTCTCCCTTGGTTTTCACGGCCAAGCTCGGGTTCAGCTCCAGGCTTGGCCTCTCTATCTCTCTCTGCTACTCTCCTGGTCCTGAGGGTGATGAAGTGAGGGGGAAGAAGTGGTGAGATGAAGTAACAAAAGGGGGTGATAATTCCTATGTGAGAGGTGGTGGGTTTGCCTTGTTTTTGTCACCAAGCATGCATGGGTGGGTCCCACTCCATTCCAGCTCCTTCTCATGACTCAATGGGTCGGCCAGCCCATGTGGGGGCTGATGGCATGGGTCCAAGTGGCTCATTTCCCTTAAACACCCTTAAATATACCCCTTTCTCTCTCCTAAATTATTCTTTAATTTTGAGATTCTCTCTCTCTCTCTCTCTCTCTCTCTCTCTCCTAGTCACTAAGTTGGCTGGTAAATCTCATATTGGCAGCCCACATGTTTATTTCATCCATCAAAATATGGTTAGCCCAAGTGAGTTGGGCTTGAGCTTGAGTTAGCCCATTTGGGCTAGCTTGACCCAAACCTAGGCTATGGTTGACTTAGGTCAATTTGGTCTTTGAGGTTGGCCCAAATGGGTCCTTAGTGACTCATTGGTCTCCCCTAAGGCCTAGGTAGGATTGTATTGGCCCTTTGGAGGTCACTTGACCCTTAAGTAGGGTACCTTGACTACTTTAGGGCTAGAGTTGACTTTGGTCAACTTAGCCTTTTTGTTTGGCCCCAATGGGTCCTTGGTGACCCGTTGGCCTCTCACTATGGTTATGAAGGTATGTGTGGGGTCCACTTGGCTAAGGGAACTCCAATTGGCCCTTGAGTAGGCCAGTTTGACCCATTGTAGGCTAGGTTGACCCATTTAGGGTTAGAGTTAACTTTGGTCAACTCAGCCTCTTGGGTGGACCCCAATGGGTCCTAGGTGACCCTTTGACCTCACTCTAGGGTTAGGTGGGCTTGGGTGCGGTCCACTTGGCTTGGGGATGGTTAATTGACCCTAAGTAGGTTGGTTTGACCCATTTAGGGTTAGGGTTGACTTGGGTCAACTTAACCCTTTTGACTGCCCTCCATGGGTCCTTATTGATCTAATGGATCTTACCATGGTTTGATGAGAACATGGTGGGGTCTTGAAGTCTTGGTGAAGCCCCATGGTTATCTTAAACAAAGGTTCAGGAATTTACTATTTGCAGACCATATTGGTCTCACCCACATTCTTAGGTTTCCTTGGTCTTCTTGGGCTTCCTAGGGTTTGGTCATGACCTAGTCATGGCCAATAACCACACTTAGGGGTCTAGTTGGAAATGGGATGTTACAAATCCCAATAAACAAAACAAAGATTTCGTCCCCGAAATCCAGGTTAGGGCTACGGGAATTTCTACCAAAGAAAAGAAACTTATAACATCTCATAAGAAGTGGAATATTACATCTCGTCGCCATGTTCGCTAAGTTAGGATTAAAGGAAACCTAAATCTATGACCTAATTCGCCCAATTGGCAAGCACAAGATCCCAATAAACAAAAGATTAGCCTCTAATCTTCTTGGAGCAGCCTTACTAGTTTAAAGCAAGAAAATAAATTGAACATGTTGAGAGGTTGTGAGGTATACCTGACTGAATAACTTCGGATATCTTTCCTGCATCAGGTCCTGTGGCTCCCAAGTATGCTCCTCTCATCCGTGGTTCCTCCACAGGACCTTGACTAGGGGGATCTTCTTGCGGCGCAAGACTCGTATCCCCTGGTTGTCGATCCGTATCGGCTCCAAGTGTACGGATCGATCCGAAGCTACCGGCCCATCAGTGGCCGAAATCTACAACTCTGGGCGTAGTAGGGCCCTCCTGAGTGAAGACACGTGAAAGATGTCGTGTAAGCCGGCCAGCTCCGGTGACAGCTCCAGCCGGTAAGCTAGGGGACCGATCCGCTCCAGGATCCTGAACGGCCCCATGTACCTCGGGCTAAGCTTCTTCCGCCGACCACGTACTCGTGAAACCCCATGCATCGGCTGAATCTTCAAGAACACCCGATCCCCTGCCTGAAACTCCACTAAACGATGACGAGCGTCATAATATTTCGCCTGCCTGCTCTGCGCCTCCAGCATTCTATCTCGTATCAACCGTACCTGCACCTCAGTATCCTCGATAAAGTCCGTGCCCACAATCTTTGGACCCTCGTCTTGTATCCAAGACAACGGAGTCCTACATTTCCTCCCATACAACGCCTCATATGGAGCCATCCGTATACTAGACTGATGACTGTTATTGTACGAAAACTCCACTAGGGGCAACATCCTCTCCCAGGGCTCTCCACGGTCCACAATACACAGTCTCAGCAGGTCCTCCAGTGTCCGGTTTGTACGCTCTGTTTGCCCATCTGTCTGGGGGTGGAAGGCCGTACTGAAAACCAGTCGAGTACCCAAGTATGCCTGTACTGTCCTCCACTCCTTGGACGTGAATCGTCCATCTCGATCTGACACGATTGTCTTGGGCACCCCATGATATCGCACAAACTGCTCTATGAACCTCCGTGCCAATACTCCGACAGCATCCTCCTTCCTGATCGGGATGAACCTAGCCACCTTCGTCAGTCGGTCAACGATTACCCAGATAGAATCGTTTCCCGCCCGTGATCGAGGGAGACCATGGATGAAATCCATTGCGATATCCTCAAATTTCCACTCCGGCACCGGGAGTGGCTGCAATAAACCAGCGGGATGTCTGCATTCTGCTTTCACTAACTGGCACGCCTCGCAGTGCGTCACAAAGTGGGCGATGTCCTTCTTCATGCCCGGCCAGTATAGAGTCTTCTTCAAATCCGCCGTCATTTTAGTGATCCCGGGATGTATAGAATATCTGCTATGATGAGCCTCGGCCATTATGTCGTCCTGAATCTGGCCTCCATCTGGTATGTAAGTACGGCCTCTGAAACATATCAGATCATCTCGCATCGAATAGTCTCCAGCTGAGCCTGCCTCCAAGGCCCGAAAAATCGGCTCTAGTTTGGCATCCCGCCTCTGCCAGTCTCTGACTCTGTCATGTATATCATAGGTGGTGCTCGTAGCGGCCAGGTACTCCTTGTACCGCTCAGGGTCATCAGATGATACCAGAGTGATATGCATCTCTTCAAAACCCCGTAATATCTCCATGGACATAAGTTGGGGCCCTGCTCCAAAAGTGGAAGCTCTCCGACTCAGTGCATCGGCCACCACGTTGGCCTTACCCGGATGGTAGTGCATCTCGTACTGATAGTTCGCTAGAAACTCCACCCATCTGCGTTGTCGGATATTTAGTTCCTTCTGCGTATCCACATATTTCAGATTTTTGTGATCTGAAAATATATCGCAGTGGACACCATAGAGGTAGTGCCGCCAGACCTTCAATGCAAATATAACTGCTCCCATCTCCAAATCGTGAACTGGGTAGTTCTTCTCATGTTTCTTTAACTGGCGGGAGGCATAAGCGATCACGTGTCCCTTTTGCATCAAAACTGCTCCCATGCCCTGGTAGGAGGCATCTACATAAACCTGAAATCCTTCTCTCCCTGAGGGGAGGGCAAGTATTGGAGCCGAAGTGAGTCGACTTTTCAGCTCTTGGAATGCCGACTCACACTGTGGTGTCCAAACAAATGGTACATCCTTCCTTGTCAGAGAGGTAAGTGGGAGGGCGAGTCTAGAAAAACCCTCTACGAACTTCCGGTAGTAGCCGGCAAGTCCTAGGAAGCTTCGTACGTCTGCAGCTGTCTTCAACTGTGGCCAATCTCGGACTGCCTGAATCTTGGCCGGATCTACTGCCAACCCCGCTCCACTAATAACATGTCCAAGGAAGGCCACCTCCTTCAGCCAGAACTGGCATTTGCTGAATTTGGCATATAAATGATGTTCCCGTAGCTTCTCCAATGTCAGCGTTAGATGCCTCGCGTGCTCCTCCTCGGTCCTCGAGTAAATGAGGATATCATCGATGAAAACGATGACAAACACATCCAGATATGTCTCGAAAACCCGGTTCATGAGATTCATGAATGCTGACGGTGCATTCGTGAGCCCGAAGGGCATCACAGTAAACTCGTAGAGTCTATACCTGCTGCTAAAAGCAGTCTTCTGTATATCCTCTTCTCGGATCCTCAACTGATAATAGCCCGATCGCAAATCCAACTTCGAGAAGAAGTGGGCTCCCTCCAACTGGTCGAATAGCTCGTCTATCCTTGGCAGAGGATAGGTGTTCCTGACTGTTAGCCTGTTCAACGCCCGGTAGTCAATACACAACCTGAGTGTTCCATCTTTCTTCTTGACAAACAGCACTGGGGCTCCCCATGGCGAAGAGCTCGGCCGGACAAACCCGGCTTCCACCAACTCCTGCAGTTGACTCCGGAACTCTGTCAGCTCCCTTGGGGCCATGCGGTAGGGAGCTCTAGATAACGTCTTAGCCCCTGGCATAAGCACTATCTGGAAATCTTGCTCTCTGTGCGGGGGTAGCCCTGGTAGTTTCTCCGGGAAGACATCCGCAAAATCCCGCACCACAGGAATGTCGGATACAGATCCCTTGACCTCCGCCATCTCGAAGAGAATCTGATAAATTTCGTCGCCCTGTATGTGTGCCTTGACGGCCTGAATAGATGATATGAATATATGGGAGGCGGGTCTAATACCTTCCATCTCGACGAACGAGTCCCCATGTCTCAGGGTAATCCTCTTGGCCAAGCAGTCAATCTGGGCATGGTTCCAATGGAGCCATGTCATACCTAGAATCAGATCAAAATCGGGCAGTAACAGAATCGCCGCTGGAGCTTCGAAGGGTTTTCCGCCTATCCACGCCTCCAGATCGCAGTGGGATGATGTGAACAGCTTCGACCCGTCGGGTAGCCGTATCTGTAATGTCTTGCCTGTGATCTTCTCCACGCCTCCCAACCCTTGGATAAAGGTCTCCGACACAAACGAGTGTGAAGCACCCGTGTCGAAGAGAGTGTGTGCGGGCTTGCCGCAAATGAAGACGATGCCTGAGATGGTAAACTTACTTAGAATTTTGTTTCTGGTTTTCCTGCCTAGTCTTAAATAATTCAAGTTCATGAAACTACTTTTCTAGGAAGGAAAGAACTTAAGTAAAAAAAAGAAAACTTTTTTTTTTGGTCGTACCTGTAATCACTTGCTCCGGGTTCCTGGGTTGAGCCAGGTCCAGTGCATAAATCTGATGTCCTTCCGGCCTACGGTCTCTACCCTGATGTCTGTGTCCTTGGCCACGTCCTCGGACTCCGTAATGTTGGGCCGGTGGGGTAATCTGCGGTGCTGGTGGAGGCATCCCTCTCACGGGACAGTTTCTCTTGATGTGTCCCACCTGATGGCAGTGGTAGCATTCCGGCGGAGTGTAAGCCCCACCTCCCTGTCTCTGCACACCTCTCATCTGAATAGGCTGAGGGGCCATCATTACCTGCCCCCTCGGCTCCTGCCTCACCTCCTGTCGAGGCTGATCCTCCACCTTTTGTACCTCTGGCGCACGACCTCGCCGCTGATCGTTCCGGGCTCCCCGGCTCTGATCCTCCGTTGGCCGTTTTCGGCCTCTGGTGGTGAGCCAATCTGCCTCTAACCTTTTTTCCATCTACAGAATACGAGTGATAGGCCCGTCCGAAACGAAAAGAAGTGCATCCCTCATGTCTTCCCGTAAGCCTTTGTAGAACCTCTTGGTGTACGCTGCCTCATCTAGCCGGTAAGAGTCTGCAAAACGGGCCAAATGGTTGAATTCTCGATGGTATTCCACCACCGTCCTGGAACCTTGCTTCAACTGCAAGAAGCGGTCCTCCAGCTCATCTCGGGCCGACTGCGGAACAAAGTGCTCCAACAGCATGGGCCTGAACTCCTCCCACGTCACCTCGGCAGCCTCCCTATCAACAAAGGTAGTCTCCAGAACTGTCTTCCACCACCGCTTGGCATGGGACTCCAAGCAGGAAACAACCAGTGGTACCCTTTCCTCCCAAGGGCTCCGTATCCCTGTCAGCATCTCCTCCATGATGTCTAGCCATTCCTCTGTCCGAACTACCCCCTCTGTCCCCAAGTAGGACGGGGGAGAGAGTCCTCGAAAGATGCTGAGCCAGTTGGCTCCCGGAATAGGTTGCGGAGCCGGGGCCTGTTGGTTCCTGAAGGCTTCCAGGATAGCCGTCAGAGTCTGTCCCATGTCAGACTGTAGGAACTGAGTGGGAACTGGCGGCGGTGCTGCAAATTCCGGAATCTGTGTAGGCAGTACTGGAGGCTGCGTCACAAAATTTATCGTCAGAAATCTTTTAACCTTAACTAAAATGGACGATTATATATGTGATCCCCACATGGGCACACCACTGCTTCCGCTGCTTAGTTTGTCCTCAAACTAAACTCGCGCGGGGGTGAACGAGGGGTTGTGGACTGGTACTTTAGGATCGAGGTTTGCGCCTTTGATACCACTTGTAAGACCCCCTTTTTTTTTCTTTTTTTTTAAAACCCCGGGGTCTTAGGCCCAGAACCGCCGCCTTGCGGTGACACCTTCGCACCCGGGAAGGTCGTCACTACAAGACGCCGATCCTGCCGGCCAAATCGATCGCAGCTGACACAGAAGTAGCAGTACAAGAGAAGACAAGTCCACAGCATATCACATATATATAAAAATCTCCACGAAGGGAGTGTCCACAGAATAATAAAGTTTATAGAAATAAAAGGGGCTGAAGCCCGGTACATCCATATCCTCACTACAGATCCCTCATGCGGAAGCAAAACAAAACAACTACTAGAAGTCGGAACTCACGGTCCCAGCTGGCTGTACTCCTGAGCTAGACTGCCCTATCTCCAACTGCACCGGTCTCCTGGGCTGCTCCTCCATACTCGGCTCCACGATCCGCTAATATGATGTGGTTCGAAAACAATTAGTCTAAAAGACTAAGCCCTATCATCCCCCACCCCTTCCCCCATGCTCCTAGGCACCGAGCGGGGAGGAAGAAAGGAAGGACGTGAAAGAGGAGAGAAATCAAAAACAGGTGACAGGGGAACCTAGCTAGCAATTTTATGATCAGGTTATAATGAGTAAAGTAAGAAAGGAATATAACCTTCACTTATGTGAATACACATAAGCCAAGGGATCTTCTACAAGGCTCCCATCGTATAAAATGTCCCATACCACTTTATACGTTGGGGTGTCGGTTATCACAAGCAGAATATAAATATTGAAATAACCTTAATTTATAAACTTGCCCACACAAGCTTATAGACCAAGGGGTCGTTTTGCAGGGCCTAATGTATAAGTGTCCCATATCACTTATACTTTAGGTGTCAGGGTTAAATGAATCGTTGATGCTATGACATGCAAGTGGGTATGATGGACATGCAAGTGCAACACACACACCCGACTCTGTGCACACAGACCTTTAGTTCCCCCTTTCGGAGCCGTTACCTCCCAGGATACCTCCGTAGTGGCAGACGGAAGCGGTGGGTTGGGCCTCGCCCACCTCAAAACCAGTAAAAGCACTACCGGTCTGACCTATCGTACGCCTCAACGCTTGGTGCACTAAGCGGACTACCGCGTACTCTTGCCGACAAGACCGCCAGACTTAAGTTTGGCGAAGTGTAAAACCACACTTGCCGAGTCATCGTATAGGCGTCGGTGCATCGACTAACCCATACCGAAGACCCACCACCTTAACTTTCTTTCCTTCCATGCACATGCAAATTATCGTATCCGAACCGAGCTAAAGCTCCCCGGACCGAAACATCCGTCTCTTATTTCAACCTCATCCCTTTGAACACCGCGGGATGGCGCCCCTTTGAACACCTCGGGACGACTTAACCATTTCCAAAATTGTCCAACTAGTGAGTGCGGTGTGAAAACCTAGTTACTATATTACTCTTTCGATTTGTTCTTAAAGGTTTACGTTAACCCAGGACTGCCCCCGGTATTCCCTGTGAAGGGCTCTCAAGGGGCACTAGGAACTGTGTTGGGATTACGCCCAGCGTTCCCTTTCGCAAGGTACTTATTATTATTATTGGTTGATTTCCCTTACCCAATACCTTCTCATATTGCGATAGACTAATCCTAGGGTGGTTTAGACCTTTCACTATCGCGGGAACGACGATCTTTCGTCGAACTCGCGTACCTCTAACACACATCAACTCGATTCCCGCACTCCTTAGAACTTTCTTTGGTGACTCGTCTACTTTCATTCCAATCCATTCAGCTCGACTAACTCTACACTAATCCAACTCTGATCCTAATACGACTTTTCCCCAAATTACTATTTGCAGACCAACCTATACTAAGTGATGTTCGTGATAGGATGTCCTTCAAATTTTCATCCGAATGACCTAGAATTATTACCGGAGTCCTATCATGACCTAAATAATTTATTTCCAGAATATTATATTTTTCTCAATTAATCTCCTATTTAAATAAATTCTTACAAATGCCAATTATTGCCAAGTTGATCATGAAGTATCTTAAACTATGATCCCACTGACCCAAGAAATTTTTCATAAGTTATAGAATGGTAAAATAATACTGTCAGCCAAGTTTTATAATTTTCTCTTCAATTTTTTTCTATTTGTCTCCTAAATAATTCAAAATTCACATATTGGATATTTTTTTTTTCAAAGGAGGTATAAGGAATTCATTTCCAAAAATTCTAAGAAATTTCCAGCAAGCTCATAATGTTAAAAGAGTGCCACAAACAGAATTTCACTAATTTTCAAGTAACAATGGCTATAAACTTTTATTTCTAAATAATTTACCAAAATGCCATTATGAAGATTTAAAAATTTGTGGTTCATCCAAAAATACTGAGAAAATTAATCAAGGCTATTTATACTCAGATATGTCATCAATAATTTTTTTCATAATTTTCTACTGAGTATTTGCAATAATTCCAAATTAAATGAAATAAGGGCAAAAATGTAATTTCCACATTCCTCTTATCAATATTCCTCAAACAGAAACACAAAATTTTTTAGGAGTTAAACATGTCATGATATTATTCTTGACAAAATTTGGGAGAATAAATAAGTGACAAACCTAATTTCAACATTTATTCTTCAATAGTCCTATTAATTCAATAATTCCAAATAATGGGATTTTTGATCCCAAAAATCCCATTATTTCAATGAGGGGTAAAACTCATCCTAATAGGCCACTGAAATTAATTACATGAATTTAACATGATCCAAATGGGCCTAATACTCAAAATTTCAATAATTACTATTGGCACCCCAAGCCTAAGCATGTTCCTCATTTGCATGTGGGATTACCCACCATACATTGGTCCAAACTTGATGAAATTTAAAACATATATTTATAATGTCCTGAAGGGCAAGCCACCAAAATTTGGGGCATTTTAGAGTTGAATTAACCCAAGAATCACCTAAACAAACCTAGGGGTAATTTGGTAATTTCACCATAATTTTAATTACAATAAATCCCAATTTTTGGGCAGGGCCTAAATATGCCCTAAACCAGTTACATACCAAAATCTCAAGTCATTTGGGCCTCTGGATGGGCTTGGGCATCCCTTTCAAATTTCTGCATTTGTGCTATTTGCAGTCCAAGACCATTTAATTTTTAGATCTTGCATGTGAGATATCTCAACATGCAGAGGGTTAAATTGTCTAATTTTTCTACCATAGGTATAATATACCCCTAAGGGCAGGACACCAAAATTTGGGGCATTTTGGAGTTGATATGCTCCAAATATCAACAAAATTTAATTTATCATATTTGGACTAAAACTATAGCATTATATTCCCCAAAAATTTCCATTTTGGGGGAGGGCCTAGATATTCCTAATTAAGCCATATGCCCAAAATGTCAGCCCATTTGGACTTAGGGTTTGGGCAGGGCACCCATTTTAGTTTCTGCCCTACTCTAGGACCAGCCCTAGGAAAAAAGCTCTATAGGGCAGTACACTTAACCAAATATTATTTGTAACATGTCACTTTAAAGGTGACTCCAAGACCTACAATTTTCATGTTGATAACATTTTATGAAAAAGTTTGTAAGGGCCTAAATATGGACATGCAAAAATCGGTTTAAAAAAAGGGGCAGAAAATAACACTATTCATATGATTAAATTAATTCCAGAATTTAACATTTTGCATGGCACGAATCTTGACGCAATCCGACGGCTACTGCTCATCTTCTCCGATTTGCCTGGATTCCTACCCGAGTTTCACGGGGCTTTTCCCGGCCGCCTCCGGCGGTGCCACCACCGGCGATCATCAGCTCCCCTCTCACGGTGGTGGGGGCAAGCTTCTGCCGGCGGCTAGGGCGGCCGGAGGTGGCGGCGCCACCTCACCCGAGAGCTCCAAATAAGCCATTAATGGCGGAAAAAGTAAGGTTGTGCTCGGGCTCATTCGATCCCGAACCCTAACCTAGGTATTCCTAAGATCTAAGCATGAAGAGAGAGGTGAGGGAGGACCTTCTCGGCGGCCTTGCGACGTGAGGAGCGGCGGGGAACCATGGCGGCGGTGGCAGCGCTTCTCCCTTGGTTTTCACGGCCAAGCTCGGGTTCAGCTCCAGGCTTGGCCTCTCTATCTCTCTCTGCTACTCTCCTGGTCCTGAGGGTGATGAAGTGAGGGGGAAGAAGTGGTGAGATGAAGTAACAAAAGGGGGTGATAATTCCTATGTGAGAGGTGGTGGGTTTGCCTTGTTTTTGTCACCAAGCATGCATGGGTGGGTCCCACTCCATTCCAGCTCCTTCTCATGACTCAATGGGTCGGCCAGCCCATGTGGGGGCTGATGGCATGGGTCCAAGTGGCTCATTTCCCTTAAACACCCTTAAATATACCCCTTTCTCTCTCCTAAATTATTCTTTAATTTTGAGAATCTCTCTCTCTCTCTCTCTCTCTCTCCTAGTCACTAAGTTGGCTGGTAAATCTCATATTGGCAGCCCACATGTTTATTTCATCCACCAAAATATGGTTAGCCCAAGTGAGTTGGGCTTGAGCTTGAGTTAGCCCATTTGGGCTAGCTTGACCCAAACCTAGGCTATGGTTGACTTAGGTCAATTTGGTCTTTGAGGTTGGCCCAAATGGGTCCTTAGTGACACATTGGTCTCCCCTAAGGCCTAGGTAGGATTGTATTGGCCCTTTGGAGGTCACTTGACCCTTAAGTAGGGTACCTTGACTACTTTAGTGCTAGAGTTGACTTTGGTCAACTTAGCCTTTTTGTTTGGCCCCAATGGGTCCTTGGTGACCCGTTGGCCTCTCACTATGGTTATGAAGGTATGTGTGGGGTCCACTTGGCTAAGGGAACTCCAATTGGCACTTGAGTAGGCCAGTTTGACCCATTGTAGGCTAGGTTGACCCATTTAGGGTTAGAGTTAACTTTGGTCAACTCAGCCTCTTGGGTGGACCCCAATGGGTCCTAGGTGACCCTTTGACCTCACGCTAGGGTTAGGTGGGCTTGGGTGCGGTCCACTTGGCTTGGGGATGGTCAATTGACCCTAAGTAGGTTGGTTTGACCCATTTAGGGTTAGGGTTGACTTGGGTCAACTTAACCCTTTTGACTGCCCTCCATGGGTCCTTATTGATCTAATGGATCTTACCATGGTTTGATGAGAACATGGTGGGGTCTTGAAGTTTTGGTGAAGCCCCATGGTTATCTTAAACAAAGGTTCAGGAATTTACTATTTGCAGACCATAGTGGTCTCACCCACATTCTTAGGTTTCCTTGGTCTTCTTGGGCTTCCTAGGGTTTGGTCATGACCTAGTCATGGCCAATAACCACACTTAGGGGTCTAGTTGGAAATGGGATGTTACACCCTGCAGAATTGGCCTCCACCGATTTGGACGAGCATTATGTGATTTGGGAGCTTCAATAAATCTAATGCCGCTCTCCGTCTTCCGCGAGCTAGGAGTTGGGATTCTACAGCCAACCCACCTGAGATTGCAATTGGCTGACAGATCGGTAAAACAACCAGCCGGAATAGTCGAAGATCTTACTGTCATGGTCAACAACCTCTCCTTCCCAGTAGATTTCGTCATTCTTGACATGACGGCCGATCCCAAAGTGCCTATAATACTAGGACGACCCTTCCTTGCCACGGCCAATGCCATTATCAATGTTGACCAAGGAGAGCTCACCCTAAGCCTGGGGGACGAAACGATTTCTTTCAACGTCCACGAACCTTCCCAACATCTCAGAATAACTAATTGGGACAAAGCAGATTTGATCGACGAACCGGACTTGTATAGCGAAATGATTCTTGACCCAGCCGAGCCAGTGTGGGAAGAGGAGGATGCCACTAATGTTCCAAGCACCCCGCATCCAACCAAAGAACCGTTCATCACATCTACCATCACAACCACTGCCACAACTCTGAAGACACTGCCTGAATCCCTGAAATATGCTTTCTTAGGGAAGGCACAGCGTGCCCAGTCATTATCTCTGCATCTCTCTCCGGCGACAACGAACTCGCCTTGGTCAATGTCTTAAAGAAATACAAAAATGTGTTTGGACGTTCATTAGCTGACATAAAAGGGATCAGCCCAGCGTTTTGCATGCACAATATTCTGCTTGAAGATCAATATAAGCCGTTGGCACAACCTCAAAGGCGACTGAACACCAAGATGCATGAAGTGGTACAGGCCGAAGTAATAAAATTGCTTGATGCAGGTATCATTTACCCAATCAGCGACAGCAAATGGGTCAGCCCAGTGTAAGTGGTGCCCAAAAAGGGCGGGATTACGGTGGTGGCCAACGAAAAGAATGAATTATTACCCACCCGCGTGATCACCGGGTGGAGAGTCTGTATAGACTACCGGAAACTGAATGAGGCCACCCGCAAAGAACATTTCCCGCTGCCCTTCATCGACCAAATGCTGGAAAAATTGGCCGGTCAGGAATACTATTGTTTCCTCGACGGGTACTCTGGATACAATCTGTAAGACCCCTCTTTTTTTTTCCTTTAAAACCTCGGGGTCTTAGGCCCAGAACCGCCGCCTTGCGGTGATACCTTCGCACCCGGGAAGGTCGACACTACAAGACGCCGATCCTGCCGGCCAAGTCGATCGCAGCTGACGCTAAAGTAGCAGTACAAGAGAAGACAAGTCCACAGCATATCACATATATATATAAAAATCTCCACGAAGGGAGTGTCCATAGAATAGTAAAGTGTACAGAAATAAAAAGGGCTGAAGCCCGGTACATCAATATCCTCACTACAGATCTCTCATGCGGAAGCAAAACAAAACAACTACTAGAAGTCGGAACTCACGGTCCCAGCTGGCTGTACTCCTGAGCTAGACTGCCCTATCTCCAACTGCACCGGTCTCCTGGGCTGCTCCTCCATACTCGGCTCCACGATCCCCTAATATGATGTGGTTCGAAAACCATTAGTCTAAAAGACTAAGCCCTATCGTCCCCCACCCGTTCCCCCATGCTCCTAGGCACCGAGCGGGGAGGAAGAAAGGAAAGGACGTGAAAGAGGAGAGAAATCAAAAACAGGTGACAGGGGGACCTAGCTAGCAATTTATAATCAGGTTATAATGAGTAAAGTAAGAAAGGAATATAACCTTCACTTATGTGAATACACATAAGCCAAGGGATCTTCTACAAGGCTCCCATCGTATAAAATGTCTCATACCACTTTATACGTTGGGGTGTCGGTTATCGCAAGCAGCATATAAATATATAAATAACCTTAATTTATAAACTTGCCCACACAAGCTTATAGATCAAGGGGTCGTTTTGCAGGGCCTAATGTATAAGCGTCCCATACCACTTATACTTTAGGTGTCAGGGTTAAATGGATCGATTATGCTATGACATGCAGGTGGGTATGATGGACATGCAAGTGCAACACACACACAACGACTCTGTGATCACAGACCTTTAGTTCCCACTTTTTGAGAGCTAGCATCACTCTCGGGTACCACCGCTGTGGCTACGGCAGCAGCGGAGCGGGCGTCTCCACTTCTAGGCCGGTATGCACACTACCAAGCCTTAGACCCCTCTCATACGCCTCTGTACACGTCCAAGGTGCACTCTAGAGTCTCGCGTACGTACTTTGCTGACAACCCGTCAGTCTTGTTGGGTCGGATGTGCGTTATCGGGGGTCGTCCTCCAGACCGCAGTGTAAAACAACCCACTGGCCCCTCTAACTCTCACAATCGCCTGGTGCACCGTACTGCCATCGGTGTGACGAACGGCCAGTACCGCATGCCCCGCCACTAGATTTATGCACATGCAAGTTTATCGTATCAGAACCGAGCCAAAGCTCCCTGGACCATCCCGTCCGTCACAAGTATCAACCGAGCCAAAGCTCCCCGGACCATCCCGTCCGTCACAAGTATCAACCGAGCCAAAGCTCTCCGGACCGAAACGTCCGTCTCTTATTCCAAATCTCATCCCTTTGAACACCGCGGGATGGCGCCCCTTTGAACACCTCGGGACGACTTAACCATTTCCAATACTTGTCCAACTAGTGAGTGCAGTGTGAAACCCTATTTACTAAATTACTCTTTTGATTTGTTCTTTAAGGTTTACGTTAACCCAGGACTGCCCCCGGTATTCCCTGTGAAGGGCTCTCAAGGGGCACTAGGAACTGTGTTGGGATTACGCCCAGCGTTCCCTTTCGCAAGGTACTTATTAATATTATTGGTTGATTTCCTTTACCCATTACCTTCTCATATTGCGATAGGCTAATCCTAAGGTAGTTTAGACCTTTCACTCTCGCGGGCACGACGATCTTTCGTCGAACTCGCGTACCTCTAACACACATCAACTCGATTCCCGCACTCCTTAGAACTTTCTCTGGTGACTCATCTACTTTCATTCCAATCCATCCAGCTCGACTAACTCTACACTAATCCAACTCTGATCCTAATACGACTTTTCCCCAAATTACTATTTGCAGACCAACCTATACTAAGTGATGTTCGTGATAGGATGTCCTTCAAATTTTCATCCGAATGACCTAGAATTATTACCGGAGTCCTATCATGACCTAAATAATTTATTTCCAAAATATTATATTTTTCTCAATTAACCTCCTATTTAAATAAATTCTTTCAAATGCCAATTATTGCCAAGTTGATCATGAAGTATCTTAAATTATGATCCCACTGACCCAAGGAATTTTTCGTAAGTTGTAGAATTGTAAAATAATACTGTCAGCCAAGTTTTATAATTTTCTCTTCAATTTTTCTATTTATCTCCTAAATAATTCAAAATTCACCTATTGGATATTTTTCAAAGGAGGTATAAGGAATTCATTTCCAAAAATTCTAAGAAATTTCCAGCAAGCTCATAATATTAAAAGAGTGCCACAAACATAATTTCACTAATTTTCAAGTAACAATGGCTATTAACTTTTATTTCTAAATAATTTACCAAAATGCCATTATGAAGATTTAAAACTTTGTGGTTCATCCAAAAATGCTGAGAAAATTAATCAAGGCTATTTATACTCAGATATGTCATCAATAATTTTTTCATAATTTTATACTGAGTATTTGCAATAATTCTAAATTAAATGAAATAAGGGCAAAAATGTAATTTCCACATTCTTCTTATCAATATTCCTCAAACAGAGACAAAAAAATTTTTAGGAGTTAAACATGTCATGATATTATTCTTGACAAGATTTGGGGAAATAACTAAGTGACAAACCTAATTTCAATATTTATTCTTCAAAAGTCCTATTAATTCAATAATTCCAAATAATGGGATTTTTGATTCCAAAAATCCCATTATTTCAATGAGGGGTAAAACTCATCCTAATAGGCCACTGAAATTAATTACATGAATTTAACATGATCCAAATGGGCCTAATACTCAAAATTTCAAAAATTACTATTGGCACCCCAAGCCTAAGCATGTTCCTCATTTGCATGTGGGATTACCCACCATACATTGGTCCAAACTTGATGAAATTTAAAACATATATTTATAATGTCCTGAAGGACAAGCCACCAAAATTTGGGGCATTTTAGAGTTGAATTAACCCAAGAATCACCTAAACAAACCTAGGGGTAATTTGGTAATTTCACCATAATTTTAATTACAATAAATCCCAATTTTTGGGCAGGGCCTAAATATGCCCTAAAACAGTTACATACCAAAATCTCAAGTCATTTGGGCCTCTGGATGGGCTTGGGCATCCCTTTCAAATTTCTGCATTTGTGCTATTTGCAGCCCAAGACCATTTAATTTTTAGATCTTGCATGTGAGATATCTCAACTTGCAGAGGGTTAAATTGTCTAATTTTTCTACCATAGGTATAATATACCCCTAAGGGCAGGCCACCAAAAGTTGGGGCATTTTGGAGTTGATATGCTCCAAATATCAACAAACTTTAATTTATCATATTTGGACTAAAACTATAGCATTATATTCCCCAAAAATTTCCATTTTTGGGGAGGGCCTAGATATTCCTAATTAAGCCATATTCCCAAAAGTTCAGCCCATTTGGACTTAGGGTTTGGGCAGGGCACCCATTTTAGTTTCTGCCCTACTCTAGGACCAGCCCTAGGAAAATAGCTCTATAGGGCAGTACACTTAACCAAAAATAATGTGTAACATGCAAATTAAAGGTGACTCCAAGACCTACAAGTTTTATGTTGAGCACATTTTATGAAAATGGCTGTACGGGCCCTAAAAGTTGCATGCAAAGGTCTGTTATAAAAGATATAAAAATGACACTATTCATTAATTAAATAAAACCAGGATTTAATATTTGCATGGCACTAATCCTAAAGCAAATCCGACGGCTGCTGTATTTCTTCCCCAAACCGCCTGCATGCCAGCCCGAGTTTCACGGGGCTTTTCCCGGCCGCCTCCGGCGGCGCCTCCACCGGCCAACTTCTCCTCTCCCCTCACGGTGGTGGGGGCGAGCTTTTCCGGCGGCTAGGGCGGCCGGAGGTGGCGGCGCCACCTCACCCGAGAGCTTCAAAACCGCCATTAATGTCTGAAAAATGAGTGTTGGGCTCGGGCTCATTCGACCCCAAACCATAACCTAGGTATTCCTAAGATCTAAGCATGAAGAGAGAGGTGAGGGAGGACCTTCCCGGCGACCTTGCGACGTGAGGAGCGGCGGGGAACCATTGCGGCGGCGGCGGCGCTCCTCCCTTGGTTTTCACGGCCAAAGCTTGGTTTCTCTCTCTCTCTGCTGCTGCTCTCCTTGTTTCTAAGTTGGCTGGTAAATCTCATATTGGCAGCCCACATGTTTATTTCATCCACCAAAATATGGTTAGCCCAAGTGAGTTGGGCTTGAGCTTGAGTTAGCCCATTTGGGCTAGCTTGACCCAAACCTAGGCTACGGTTGACTTAGGTCAATTTGTTCTTTGAGGTTGGCCCAAATGGGTCCTTAGTGACTCATTGACCTCCCCTAAGGCCTAGGTAGGATTGTATTGGCCCTTTGGAGGTCACTTGACCCTTAAATAGGGTACCTTGACTACTTTAGGGCTAGAGTTGACTTTGGTCAACTTAGCCTTTTTAGTTGGCCCCAATGGGTCCTTGGTGACCCGTTGGCCTCTCACTATGGTTATGAAGGTATGTGTGGGGTCCACTTGGCTAAGGGAATTTCAATTGGCCCTTGTGTAGGCCAGTTTGACCCAATGTAGGCTAGGTTGACCCATTTAGGGTTAGAGTTGACTTTGGTCAACTCAGCCTCTTGGGTGGACCCCAATGGGTCCTAGGTGACCCTTTGACCTCACTCTAGGGTTAGGTGGGCTTGGGTGCGGCCCACTTGGCTTGGGGATGGTCAATTGACCCTAAGTAGGTTGGTTTGACCCATTTAGGGTTAGGGTTGACTTGGGTCAACTTAACCCTTTTGACTGTCATCCAAGGGTCCTTATTGATCTAATGGATCCTACCATGGTTTGTTGAGAACATGGTGGGGTCTTGAAGTCTTGGTGATGCCCCATGGTTATCTTAAACAAAGGTTTAGGAATTTACTATTTGCACACCATAGTGGTCTCAGCCACATTCTTAGGTTTCCTTGGTCTTCTTGGGCTTCCTAGGGTTTGGTCATGACCTAGTCATGGCCAATAACCACACTTAGGGGTCTAGTTGGAAATGGGATGTTACACAATCAAATGACAGTTGACCCGGATGACCAAGACAAAACGACGTTTACATGCCCTTCCGGCACCGTCGCATTCAGGAGAATGCCATTCGGATTGTGCAACGGCCCATCAACCTTCCAGCGATGCGTGATTGCCATCTTCAGTGACATGATTGGAGACTTTCTCGAAGTCTTCATGGACGATTTTTCCCTTTTTGGTAACAGCTTCGATTCCTGCCTTGTGAATCTAGACAAAGCTCGGAAGCGTTGTGAGGATACAAACCTTGTCTTGAATTGGGAAAAATGCCATTTCATGGTTCGCGAGGGAATTGTCTTAGGCCACAAAGTCTCTCACAGGGGGCTCGAAGTCGACCAAGCAAAAGTCAGTATCATCAAAAATCTTCCTCCTCCATCTTCCGCCAAGGGGATCCGCAGTTTCTTGGGACATGCCGGTTTCTACAGAAGATTCATCAGTGATTTCTCCTCCATATCCAAGCCCCTCACAAATTTGCTGGGCAAGGACATCCCGTTTGACTTCGAAAAAAATTGTATGCATGCCTTCGAGACTCTCAAAGATCGACTCATCTCCGCTCCAATCTTGGTGGCACCAGATTGGACTTTGCCTTTCGAAGTCATGTGTGACGCAAGCGATGTTGCAGTCGGAGCAGTGCTCGGTCGAAGGAAAAACAAAATCTTTCATACTATTTCCTACGCCAGCCGGACTCTCAACGATGCTCAACTGAACTATACCACTACAGAAAAGGAGCTATTGGCAGTGATCTTCGCTTTCGAAAAATTCCATTCATACCTAGTGTTATCTAAGGTCATTGTGTACACTGACCATGCCGCACTAAGGTATTTATTCAAAAAAAAAGACGCCAAGCCCCGACTAATCCGTTTGATTCTTCTTCTACAGGAATATGACATCGAGATCCGAGATAAGAAAGGGGTCGAGAACGTCATCGCCGATCACCTATCAAGATTGGAGAGCAACACCGCAGGAGTTGTCCCCATCTGCAACCGCAACGAGATTGCCGACTGCTTCCCGGATGAAAAATTATTCACCATCTTTTCGCTCTCTCCGACAATCCCGTGGTACGCAGATATGGCCAACTACCTCGCCTGCAAATCTGTCTGCCCTCACCTGTCATCGCAGCAAAAGCGAAAACTATTGTCGGACGCCAAATATTATTTCTGGGAAGACCCGTTACTATTCCGTACTTGCAACGACAACATCATCCGGAGTTGTGTACCCGAGACCGAATTTCAATCCGTCTTAACACACTGCCACGATCGGGTGGCCGGCGGTCATTTCGGCGCCACCCGAACAGCACGCAAGATACTGCAATGTGGCCTGTTTTGGCCAACCCTTTTTAGAGACACACAAGCTTACGTCGCAAAATGCAATGAATGCCAAAGGAAAGGGAATATTTCCAAGAGGGATGAAATGCCTCTCAACAATATGCTCGTCTGCGAACCATTCGACGTTTGGGGAATTGACTTCATGGGACCCTTCCCCATGTCGCATGGAAAACTCTATATTATTGTCGCAGTAGACTATGTTTCCAAATGGGTCGAAGCCGAGGCTGTCGCAGCAAATGATGCCCACACCGTTTTGAATTTCCTACACAAGAACATTTTCTCTCGATTTGGCACCCCGCGCACCATCATCAGCGATGGCGGGAGCCATTTTTGCAACAAGTCGTTCTTGCAACTCATGAAGAAATTTGGAGTACACCACAAAATCTCTCTTGCCTACCATCCCCAAACCTGTGGGCAAGTCGAGGTCTCCAATCGCGAGCTCAAAAGAATCATCGAAAAATCCATCCATTCCAACCGAAAAGAGTGGGCCAAAAAGGTCGACGATGCCTTATGGGCGTACAGAACCGCCTTCAAAACCCCTATCGGTATGACCCATTTTCAACTCGTCTACGGAAAAGCTTGCCACTTACCAGTCGAGCTGGAACACAAAGCACTATGGGCAACCAAATTGCTAAACATGGACATCGAAGCCGCAGCCGATAAGCACCGCACTCAACTGAACGAATTAGAGGAGCTCCGGCATTTTGCATACGAAAATGCGCGGATATACAAAGAAAGAACAAAAAAATAGCATGACCGTCACATCATCCCCAAAGACTTCCAACCAGGCGATCAAGTCCTGCTGTACAATTCCCGCCTCCGCTTATTTCCTGGCAAACTCAAATAGCGGTGGAGCGGCCCTTTCAAAGTGATCGGAGTCTCCCCTTTTGGCGCCATCGAAATAGTCGGGAAAAGCGGAGACAATTTCAAAGTGAATGGGCACCGGTAAAAATTATATGATGGCGGCGCAACCACCGGCGACACTCAAAGCCTGCAGCTCATCGACCCCACGCAAAGCAATGGCGACACTCCTTGATTGAGTGGAACGCACCACAGATCTAGTCTACCACGTCTTCTGTTTCTCTTCTATTGTTTATATTTTCTGAGCAATACAGCTACTATATTTTTGTGAGTGCCCATCTGGGAGCCGACTGTTGTCTTTTTTTTTATGTATAGAACTCTCTATTTGAACTGCTAATACAGGTATTTGGTCCACCTTAAGGACGGTAAACAAAAGGGCTTTCGGGAGACAACCCAAGTTGGACCGTTCGGTCCTATGCTGTATTTGAGTTCGGTTTATTTCTTCATATATATATATATATATATATATATATATATATATATATATATATATATATATATATATATATATATATATATATATATGTCTAGATTTTGTTTGGCTTGCATCCTTTAATCGCATGTGCAGGAATATTTGAGGCGCGGCAACTTGGCCGCACTTGGACATCTCGTTCCCCGACTGGTATGCTCAATTCTGAGCATAGGTACTTCCTACCCTAGCTATTGTTCCTATTTGGAATGCTTATTTTTACTCGTTGTCAACTTTAAGTCTGGGGGGGGGGGTAGTATGCCTGTGGACACTACACCGCACTTTCTGTTGCATTCCAGTTTCTTATTTACTTATTTCTTGCTTTTTGTTGCACACACTGAATCATCCACATGAGTGCACCCTTACCCATGCGCACAACCCGAGTTAAATTTATTGTTTTTGTGTAAACTTTAAAATAGTGGTACTGGCTTAGGATTTCAGAATTGAGTAGTTCGAAACTCATGCAGTGCTCCTAATCGAATACTCATGGTTTGTGTAGAGTTAGGATAGAACTAATTTTTCTTTATGCTCGTAGATTTATTCTTTTCAGCTCACGTAAATATTGTTTGTACTGCTCAAAATCTGAATCTGGGATAATCGAACGATAGTGTAGGAATGTGTGTAGCCGCCACTAGACTCGTATTGCTCGAGTCGGGGGGAAGGATCATCTTTCTCGGTGGCTAAGAACTTGCCCTAAGCTACTCTCGAAGCATTGGTGCACGGTTAGTTAAGCATGAGCATGACGTAGGCCTTCTTTTTGGCTAGTTTGAGCCTTGTTTAGCCATTCCTACCTGTTAACCATTGCATGCCAAATTTGTGCCTACCCTTCCTTTGATCTAGCTCCACTCACTTTCACCAAGGCCTGAAGCTAAACCTACCTTCGCAATCAAATGCTTGAGCTGATTTGTATTTACTGTTTTCCGAGCTTGTGATTAGTGGACATTGTTTTTGGGGGTGCTGACTTTATTCCCGTTTGGATTGCTTCATTTGGGGATTGCTAGCGCAGAAAAGAAAACAACAGTTTAAAAAAATAAAAAGCTGATTCGCGCAATAGAAAAAAAAATATATATATGAAAGAATTGCTTTGAGATTTCGATCCCCATCCTCTTTATTGAATTTGGTCGGGTTCAGCCGTGTTCACACCCGGATTTCAAGCTAAGTCTGGGGGCGTGTGCCCCATTCTTTTCTAAATGGTTGTTTTGGTTTGGGTTGTTTTCGCTCGCTTTGGTTGCATAGAGCCTTCATGTTTATCTTTGACCACCAAGCCGTCGCCTAAGCCCCATTTCCTCCTACAAGTCCTACTGATTCACGCTTGAGTCTAACCCGCGCCATGGAGAGAGTGTGAACGTGCAAGCGTATGGTCCCCGACATTGGTGGATTCCTTTGGAGGTGATCCTGAGTCCCGAACTTTGGCAATGCTCACCTTATTGGCCTGCCTACTTTCTTCCTGCACATGATCACACGATTCTCCAGAATTCTAATTTTGAGCAATTACAATATTTATTTACGTCTGTCGAATAGTTTAAACTACGTTGTATAATTAAAAAGTTTTCTATTATATCTTCTATACTCATGATATATTTGATTTCTCGTCTTACTTCTTTTTGAAGTTTCCGAGCCAGTTAGCTATCTTCGAGTCCATGGAGTGATGATTTGCTCGGGACGTGCAAATGGTTAAGTCTGGGGGTGTGATGAGTCCACATTTTACACTGAATTTTTGACTCATCTGGGCTAGTTTTATCGTCTTAGCACTACACTTGAGAGCCTTTATTGCTTATTTGTGCTTATGTACCTATTTCACGATTAAGTGCACTGTAGGCCCGCTTCTGTGTGCTTTCTGTGTTTCCATTTTGTTGTTATTCCTTAGCCCTATCTCGGGGATGTGGTTTGCACGTTCTGGTGGCCTTTCTGCCCCTTCTGCTGGTATAGTGGTCGCGTGCGTGCTCCGAAACTGCTCGGGAGACTCCGACGATGCAGGAATACTGCGTACGACCACTGGACTTACTGCGCACGACCATTGGTCGTGCGCCACTGTTGGTGCGCATTACACCCCATTTTTCATAACGCTGTCCCGGTAATCGCACGAGCAATGGTCATAGTGCGCACGACCACTGGTCGTGCGCCACTGCTCGTGCGCGTTTATGCTGATGCTTCTTGTCCAGGTTGCAGGTTTATTTGGAAAAGCCGCACGATCATCGACCTACAGTGCGCACGACCACTGGTCGTACGCCACTGATCGTGCGCACTGCTTCTGCTGCCTCCATATATAAGGCCCTGCTCCGCGTTTTAGGTCAACGCCTGTCATTTGCTGCGATCGGAGAGTGCGCGGGAATCGCCTTTTCACTTCTCCAGCTGCTCCATCACTTCCACCTTCGTCGAGAAGCCATTTCCAACTACTCCGAAGCTTTTCAACACTCCGGCAAAGCCCTCGGCCATTGATGACTTCAACTCCAAGCTTTCCTGCAGAGTTGGTGAAGTAGATAACCTAGAGAATGGACTTAAAGGCCTTCGAGGTGACAGATCGTTGGTACCGGAAGCCTCCTTGTACTGAGCCCAGAAGAGGATTGACAACTCGCTACTCCGGCCACGACCTGCGGTGGATCTTCATTCTCTTTTGGTTTACTCCTCTTCCCCTTCCTCTGTGTTATGAATGTTTTGAGTAGTGTAACGAACATTCTCATCCATGAACATCAAGTTTACTTTCTAGTTAATGGAATGTTAGTTTCTTCTTATGCTTGTGAGTTCTGTCTGTGAATGCGCCTCGCTCACCCCACATCCACTTCATTCCTGTGCCTTGTCCGATTGCAATCCACACAAGAATGCTGCAATCCATTAGCTTCCCTTCCACTCGCCCAACTGAAGTTCGGCATAGCGGCCGACAAACCCACTTCACCTTGCGTAGCGCCTCGCTCACCCCACATCCACTTCATTCCTGTGCCTTGTCCGATTGTAATCCACACAAGAACGCTGCAATCCATTAGCTTCCCTTCCACTCGCCCAACTGAAGTTCGGCATAGCGGCCGACAAACCCACTTCACCTTGCAAAGCGGTGTCGTCGACCCGCATAGCTTTTACTAGTTCAGTAGATCAAACATCTACAATCTCCCTAGTCCGCTATTTCCTTTTTGTTCTATTTTTAACTCTCATAACGATATTCTCGGTACTGTTGCCGTTCTACGCTAATTTCATTCCTCAAGAGACCGACACTTGGGGATTTATTCCCAAAACTTTATTACTTGTGCGACCGGTGCGCTTGCCGTATTACACGCATCAGGTACTGAGTTTGAATCTCTTCCAATGCAAAGATTCTGTGAGGAGGAAGGTATCAGACACTGTTTCTCTACTCCTAGAACTCCTCAACAAAATGGGGTACCAGAAAGGAAAAACAGAACCCTCATTGAATCTGCAAGAACATTACTTGTAGATGCACACATGCCCCTATCCTTTTGGGCAGAGGCTGTGAGCATAGCAAATTATATGCTGAATAGAAGTTTGATACACAAACTTAAGGGTAAGACTCTCTATGAATTATTCAAAGGGAAGAAACCTAAAATTGATTACTTTAGAATCTTTGGGTGTAGATGTTTTATTCACAATAATGACAAGAAACACATTAGAAAATTTGAAGTCAAAGCTACAGAGGGAATTTTTCAAGGATATTCCCAAGTTAGCAAGCCTTATAGGGTTTTCAATAAATCATCATTAAAAATGGAAGAGTGTGTACACATTTCCTTTGATGAAGCTAACATGTATTACAAAGACAAGGACTCTTCTACCTCAGATCTTTTGCAGGTACCTCACTTGTGTGAGAAATTAGAAGAATTAAATCTTACTCAAAAGGTCATATCTCATTCTCCTCCATAAGCTGATGAAGACAGTGAAGAAGACTTTTTGGAAGTGACTAAACCTACTCCAACAACAGACATTATTCCACAAGAGGAATTAACTCTGAATGTTGTTGTTGAACCAACTCCACCCACTGACTTTGTCACATTAAGGGATCACCCTAGCTCTCAAGTGACTGGAGACATGTCAGTTGGTGTATAGACAAGGCATCAACTCAACCAAGATGTGATGCATTCTTGTTTCCTCTCTCAAGTTGAGCCTCAATCCATAAATGATGCTGAGACAGATCCCAACTAGATCATTGCAATGCAAGAGGAGCTCAATCAATTTTATAGATGCAGAGGTTGGGAATTGATTCCAAGTCCCAATGGCTATCCTGTAATTGGAACCAAGTGGGTATTCAGAAATAAACTTGATGCCCATGGTGTAATTGTGAGAAACAAGGCTAGGTTTGTTGCTCAAGGTTATAAGCAAGATGAAGGAATTGAGTATGACCAAACTTTTGCACCAGTTGCAAGGTTAGAGGCAATCAGAATTTTTCTTGCATATGCTGCCTACAAGAAGTTTAAAGTATATCAAATGGATGTCAAGAATGCCTTTCTGAATGGAGTACTTAAAGAAGAGGTTTATGTTGAACAACCTCCAGTTTTTATCTCTCCAACTTATCCTTCATATGTTTTTAGATTGCATAAAGCTCTTTATGGTTTAATGGAAGCTCCAAGAGCTTGGTATGAGACATTAGCTAGCTTCCTGATAGAGCATAAATTTACTAGAGGCATTGTAGAGAGAACATTATTCACTAGACACCATAAGGATCAAATCTTGTTAGTACAAATTTATGTAGATGACATCATATTTGGGTCTATAGATTCCAAACTATGCAAGAGGTTTTCTGACCTCATGCATTTAAAGTTTGAAATGAGTAGCATGAGTGAGCTTTCCTACTTCCTTGATCTCCAAGTGAAGCGGCTACCTGATGGCATCTTCATATCCAAGGCTAAGTATGCTAAGGAGCCTCTCAAAAAGTTTGGGATGGCTGATGCCTCAACAAAGAAAACACCCATGGCCACTAATGCTGTAATAGACTCTGATGAACATGGGAAACCTGTTGATCAGAAATTATATAGGGGCATTGTTGGGTCCCTACTATACATTACAACAAGCATACCTGACATAATGTTTGCTACATGTCTTTGTGCTAGGTTCCAAGTGAACAGAAAGAATCTCATCTAGTTTTCTTAAAAAGAATTTTGAGATATATAAAGAGTTGTCCTAGCCTGGGACTCTGGTATCCTACTGAGTCAGAGTTTGAGCTAACTGGATACTCAGATGCTGATTTTGTTGGATGTAGAGTCGACAAAAAAAGTACCTATGGAACATGCCAGTTCCTTTGTATGAGATTATTCTCATGGTTTAGCAAGAAGTAGTCATCTGTGTCTACATCAACTACTGAAGCAGAATATATAGTTGCTGGCAGTTCCTATTCCCAGATGTTGTGGATTCAAAACCAACTCATGGACTATGGTTTCAACTTAAATAATTTAACTCTATTATGTGATAACACTAGTGCTATATCCATAACACAAAATCCAGTCCATCACAGTAGGACCAAACATATATACATTAGACATCATTTTATTAGAGAGTGTGTAAACAAAAACAAAATTAATCTTGTCTATATCTACACTGATTTACAAAAGGCAGATATCTTCAACAAACCTTTGGATGAGAGGAATCGTCTGTTCTTCATAAATCAGCTTGGTATGATAAATGGAGAAGACTTAGTTTGATTTCTGTCTACGGTCGACGAATTTTTCAAAGTTCGTCGAACAGAGATCGATGAAATGTGAAAGGTTCTAGAGATATTCGTCGAACTGCATTCGACGGACTCTCTGTGAGTGAAGTTACTTTTGTTGAGTGGAGTTCGACGAATCTGCTTCAGAAAACTTTCGTGGAACGGAGCTCAATGAAATGTTTTCACATCTTATGTCAGAGATCGACAAATTCTTTTGACCATAAAATACTTCATCGACCACAGCTCGAAGAATTTCTTATTTTTTTCGCTGAGTGGAGTTTGTCGATTAATATTCTAAAAAATCTTATATCTAGGTTTTTTCTTTGACCTCCATCCCGCGCTTTCAGTTCTCTTGCACTTGATCTCTTTTGTTTTTGTTGCAGGTGATCTCATGACAATTCCATAACGTAGTCTTGGAGCAATGAAGTTTGATACAGGCTTTGACATCGACTTCGAGATGTTACAACACTCAGATCCTATATTCCTGGAAATTCTGAAACTGCTTGAAGATCAGCAGTTAAAGTATATGATGACCACGATAATCAAGATAGCCGGTGCAGAGATCAGAGAATGGGTTTACACCTCCTCATCCCCAGATGAGAACACCACGACGGGAAACATATCGGGTAATGCAATATCTATTACCCCCGCCGTCCTGACCGAAATTTTTGGATTATCTAATGGTGTAGAAGAACTGGAGATTGATACTGATGAATTTAATGAGATGTTGAATAAGATGAGCTACTCTGGAGACACTCCCAACAAACTACTGAAGAAATATTTATCTGCTGAATATAAGTTTCTAGCAGATATTGTTGGCAAGGTACTGCTGGGAAAACACATAGCCCATGACTACATCACTAGACATCAATTCTTGGTGATGTGTGTTGTTGTGAATAAAAGCCTGTACACTGGGCCAGGATTCTGTTTGAGATGATCTGGAAGAAAAACACCAACAAAGAGGTATATTTTGGAATGCTTTTGGGCATCTTCCTTCATGCAAAGGCTGCTGAATCCCTGGTCACACCGACCATATTCATTAATGTCTCCAAGAGGATAACTTGTGCCCTCTTTGGTAGGTGGGAGAGGAACATCACCAAGCCATCCAAGGCTTCTTCCTCTTCCTCCAGGCCTTCTGAGAGTACATGGGCTACTCTAGACACTCCCCACCCTTCTGAAGATGCTACACCTCCAGCCTCCCCAATTCATCTTTCTTCCCCAGTCCATACCACAGTCCATACTCCTATACCACCATAATCTCCAATACATCATCCTCAAACCCATATTCACTCTCATACACCACCTCCATCACCCCATGGTACACCAACTCCATCACAACATGGTACACCAACTCCATCACACCATGGTACACCAACTCCATCACAACATGGTACACCAACTCCATCACAAACTCATATTCACTCTCATACACCAACTCCATCACCACCCTCATCTCCTCTCCCACCACATTTAGCTAACATTCCCCTTTCCAATCTATCATCCCTACCATCATTCAATCTACTGTTATCCCCCAAAATAGTTTGGTTTTCATTATTGATAATAGAACAAAAGGTAGAGTTAAAGTGTACCTGATAACCTTCATCACATAATTGGCTTATGGATATTAGGTCATGTTTGAGTCCACTTACATATATTACTCTCTTGAAGGTAACTGTTTCAATCTTTACTGCTCCATATCCTTCAGATTGGTCACTGTTTGAATCACCAAAGATCACCTTTGGACCTAGCTTAGACTTTTAATGAGATAGATTGGCCTTGCTGCCTGTCATATGCTTGGAGAAACCACTGTCCATGTACCAGGTCTGACTCACCCTTGGACAGCTCTTCACCTGTACCTGTAATGAACAACAAAACTCAATTGTTCTTGACCCAGGTTACCTTGGGTCCTTTATTTGGTTGAAATTAAAAGCTGGAAATAACTGATAAGGAAGGTTGAGATTTATAACCTAAGGGGTGATATCTCCTAGGTGGAATGACCCAATCAGCTACTGGATTAAATGTTTTATTAGTTGGCTTAGAATTTCTGTAAGAGAAATGATTTAAGTTTGGTCCTTCTGGGTTCGACGAATTTATGTAAGTTCGTCGATCAGAGTTCGGCGAATAGGGCTGAGATCGTCGATCTCTGCTCAGAGAATGACAGTAGTCATTTTCTGCGCCCCAAGTTCGTCGACCTCTGCTCGACAAACCATACAAAGTTCGTCGATCTCAATTAGACGAATTGTTATAACTAAAGTTTGCGTTCAACGTTTGTCGATCTGGGTTCGACGAACTGGCCATATTTCGTTGATCTGTGTTCGACGAATGCTGCTGAACCTTGTTTTTATTAACTGTTTTCTGCTTTTTATTTCTCTTGTCTATGGGTTTTGGGTTATTTTTTGACATTGTTTTGTCTATTATCTTTTCTTTTCCATTGGCAGAAATAAATTTAATGGGGGTGGTAAGAATATTTTTCTTAATTATTGGGGGTAAACCTGATGATGCACCCAAGCCCAGCTTGCCATTTAATCTGGCATTTACTGTGCTTGTTATGTCCATGAGCTTGAGACTTCTCTCATTGAGAGATTGCTCAAGTTGTTTAGCCTAACATAAATCAGATTTTTAATTTGATTATCTATTCATTTGCTAGAGTTAGTTGATCTTTTAACTTAATGTTTTCTGAATTAACAGATTCAAGATTTCCTAGTCTTTCTCTAAGGGTTTTTATTTCCTTTTCTGAACTAATTAAATCTAGGCACATAGTTTTGAATTCAATTTTAAATAAATCAGAATTAAAATTAAAACTTGAAAGAACCTGATCTGCCTCTGAGTCTGAGGCTACTTCATCTTCATATTCTCCTTCTGATGCCGAATTGCTCCTGGAGGCATCAATTGCCATAAGACAAAACTCCTTCGATCTTGCTTCTTCCTCTTCTTCACTTGAGCTGAAAGAGGATGATTCTTCTTCAGTATCACTCAATGTCTCAGCAACAAATCCCTTGTCTTTCTTTTTGTACTTGCTTGAGGAGGGTCTGCTGCTGTGTTTTCTTCTGGAGTCTCTTTCTTTGCTTTTCTCCTTCTTCTGGTTTTCTGGACATTCTGAGATGTAATGTCCAGACTTTCTGCATCCAAAGCACACAACCTCCTTGGTTGGTGTCTTGTCAAATCTGGGCTTATCATCCTGCCTGGATGATTTCCTTCTGAAATCTTTTCTAGCCATCTTATAGAATCTTTTTGCAAAGAGGCTTATGAGTTCCTCATTGGATGTTGAGGTCTCACTTTCCTCAGATGCTTTGAAGGCTATGATGTGATCCTTTCTCACTGGAGTTGTTGACTTCGGTTCAGCTGCTTCTCTTGATTTTATCAGTTGCTCATAAGACTTTAATTTGCCTAGCAGAGATTCAGTTGATATCTCATTTAGGCTTCTGGCTTCTTTGATAGGCCAGATTCTTGAATCCTAAGAGCTAAGGAAGCACATCAAAATCTTATCATTCACCTCTGTAAGGGTGATGTCTTTATCCAAGGTTTCAAGCTCATTGATGATTGAGCTCAACCTGTTATACATTTCAGCCACTGATTCAGCCTCATCCTTCTTGAAATTCTCATACAGGGATATGAGATTTGATCTCTTATCTTTCCTTTCATCTGCTAAACCAGCTACCATTTGGTTGAGGGAATCCCAAATGGCCTTTGTTGAGGTGCACTCAGCCACCCTTGGAAATATGTCATCTGACATTATCTGAGCCAGGATATTCATTGCCTTTGCATCTATAATTTTGGCTTTCTTGTAGGCATCATTGTTCTCTGGAGGAGGTACTGCAGTCATGTTGGTAGAGGTGCTTGTAGAAGCTGCAGGTGCTGGAGGTACTCTTGTTAAGATAGAATCAAAAATATCCTCATCAATAGAATTCATGTATAATTTGATTCTTCCCTTCCAGATGGCAAACTTGTTAAGATTGCATACTGGAGGTCTGATGCTTGCATAATCTTTGTTTTGAGCCATTTCTGTGAAGAAATAAATCTAATAACAAAAACAAAACAATTAGATCTAATAAGAGGGATCTTTATGGTTCAGGTGTTAGCCTGTGCAACCAATTAACCTCTCAAGGTGCGGTAGATTAACCAACCTCGCTCTAATACCAATTGAAAGTGCAAGTTAGATCTGAAATACTCTAGAGGGGGGTGAATAGAGTATTGTGCTCACTACAAAAATTCTTTACAGCTTTTGCTGTAATCCTAAGTGAATAGATTAATGAATAAAGAAATAAGCGCAACATCCGAAACAATCACAGAACAACACAGCCAAAATAAAAGAAAAGGGCAAACAAACGACATAAGAAATTTATATTGGTTCCCCAACCTGGGTACATCCACTCTTCTACCACCCTGGTAGGAATCCACTTAGGTTTTTGATCAGGTGCTTGACACAAATGAGCATTTGTTCAGGTGCTCAAAAACCAAAACCTCAATTCCTTTGGTAGGAGACTTGCATCCAGGAATAATTTTGAAGGGAATTAAAACCCTGTACAGAGGATGGAAAAAGGGTGATGAGGTCTTCTCTTTCTCAATAACAACTGAGAAGACTTGTGGATTGATTTCAGCAAATTGCTCCCCTTGAGAACTTGAATGGATTAGGAAATCTGGAGCACTACTTCAGGGTGACAGGTCTTCAAATAGCTTGAGTGCCTGGACCAGAGATTGCTTCAGGAACTTCTTTGACAGATAGAGATTTGTTGTCCTTCTGAAGTTATCTTGTAGGGTTGAAGGAAGAAGACTCTTGATAGTGATTGAATATTCTTCTTCTCCTCCTTGAAGATGTTCTCTGGCTTGGGCTGATTGCAGTATGAAAACTATTGATTTCTGTAAGATTGTTCTTGAGTACAATTGTCTGTCTGTGTTTGTAGTACTACTTGATCTGTATTATCCTGACTTTTTACTGACTGAAGAACATTTGAAATTTGAAAATTTGAGCAGTAAATGCAATCGGCCTGGGAAGGAAGCGGCAATCATTGAATTCCCTAACTGTCCCATGGAAAACGACAAGAAATAATCCATGATCAATACGCGTTCTAACGGTAACAATCCGAGAAGATTTGGCATTAATTGCTCATGAATCATCGCCAAGAAAAGGGACGGAAAATTGGAGAAGACCTAGTCTGGAATCGTCGAACGAAGTACATGAATCGTCGAGCTGAGTTCACAGTTCTTCGAGCTGAGCTGATGAGTTTGTCGACCAGACAATAGCAATTGGTCTTCCAGGGAATCTTGTCAATTTTGCTTCAATCTTCGTCGAACTGACAATCTTCATTCGCCGAGCTGAGACCCAAATTCGTCGAGCGAAGAATGATTGTGGACTTAGAATCTGAGAAGTCTTTGACTGAGAAGGATTCAAATCGTCGACCAGAAATCGTCGAACAGAGTACTGTATTCGTCGACCTGAGGAGTTGACTTCGTAGACTTGAGAAGTTGTAAGCTTGAGGTCCAACTTCATCGAGCTCAGAATCTTGTTCGTCGACCAAAGCCTGAAGTTGGACTTAGAAAAAATCTGGAGTTATCCTGACTTTAGCTTGTTGAAGTATCTCAGTCTTCGTCGAACAGAGAACAAAGATCGTCGAGCTCAGCACAAAGAAATGTCTCAAGATCATCGAGCTCCGAACGCCTTTCGTCGACCTGAGTTCGACGAACGTCGAACTCATTTGACTTAGTCTTGAAAACATCTAATTCTTGAGTCTCTGATGGTATGTTGATAGCTGGTGCATCTGAAGTTGACTCTAAGGACTTGGCATAGACTCTAGGACACAAATTTGACCCTGGCTATACATGTTGGGTCACATCCTAGTCTAGTGAACCTAGCCCAAATCAACTAGGGATACAACAAATGTATTTGCAATCTGGAAAAAGAAGGATACATTCTAGTCATCTCAAATTTAAATATCTTCCACATTGCTTCAGGTGCGCATATCCACCTACCGTCGATGTACTTGCTTACTTCATCATAAATTGGTGCTGGTCGGAGTTCAAATGCAATGCGGTCTGACACTTTATGAAAATATTTATATAGATACTTGATGCTCTTGATACTACTGCAGATTTCAACATTTATATGACAATCGTACTTTAGAAGTAAATGAAGATTATAAGGAACCACCCAACTGTTGTCGAGAACACATTGATCGGTGAGGTTGTTTTGAACATTAATGGTGCTTCTCCGTCGCCTTTATACTGGGTATGAATCAATACCCTGTGCGGTACATTCTGCATTTTGCACATAAATTTTTTCATGCAAGGTGCATTAGGGTTGTAATGTCCACACGGCCCATGTATCATATGTCTTCGCACAGCCTCGTGTAACTCAGGCTCAACATCTACTTGTGGTATCTCAGCTCTGACGATACAATCATATTCATCAGGGCTAATTAATTTGTCCTCCTCTTCATAAATTATCAACATATGGACATGTGGCAAACAACATTTCTGAAACTCGATGACATGAACATGACCAATTTCTTTCCCCAGAACCCCTTTACAGAATATATCATCTTTTAAACTTTCACATTTTGAATTGAAAACCCTAGCCAACAAATCTGGTCGTTCATGTGCTGCTTTTCCAGGATATAGTTCAACTTTTATCTCTTTCCAATTAGAATTGCATGTCATTGTTAAGAAGGCATCTGGTTTCTCGTATTATTGTACGATGGCCATTGTATCTTGGTAGCTTTGGTATATGTCACGCGGGCTCCCAATAAATGAAGAAGGGAGAACTGTACGGCGGCCAACAACACCTAAAGTAAATGATATAGATAGTTTACCCGCGTATAATTTGTAGTTATCACTTGAAATATTTAGTATGCAAAATGAAGCAAAATAATGTACCTGCATCATTCTCACCCACTTCGAAGCTATCTTGCAATCCTTGGTGCAACTCCGCACGTATCTTGTTTTGGTCAAGCTTAATCCAACGCAACTTCTGTGTTTCGATTTTGATGTAATTATCGACAACAAATTGTTGTAATAATCTCCCCGCATGAAGAAGAATAGACTAATCACCATTGCGTATCTGCATGATTACAATTTATGTAAAATTTAGACAAAATAAGATTATAGTGTAGCTTAGATATTGTTCATTTAAAGATGATACAGTCAAACTTGCAACAAAGAGGCATAGTAATCGCAATAGCTTATTCATATGCCTTGTTTTGATTCAAAGCATTTGTCCCATCCATTGGTTCTGTGTGGATGTAATAGCGGGTATTATATTTGATCATAGTATCCAGTATACTCTTTGAGAGTAAGTAAATTTCCAGCTGTGGTACATATTAACATGTCTCTATCATCTAACTCCATGAAATCCTCAGCACCTACCAAGACTGCTGCAACTTGTGATGCTATTGTAAGAATGTATTGTTATTATGTAGCTGGCCTGTCTCGAATAAGAAGCTGACAAGATTGTATTTGAGGATGTTGTGATAGCTGTCGAAAGCGGTGGACAAATGGATTATATGTATCAAATATTGTTTTAATTTTATGTAGCACATCCACGTCAAGTCCATGACCCTCTTCCATGCGATGTTCAGTTTCAAGGTCCGTGTTGTAGATGAACATCTGTGGAAATCTCGGTCTATTGCCTGGAATGGGCAAAAGAGAGCCAATTCTACGGTATAGCGCACCATGTGCTTTGAAGGTATAGTTTCCTCGCGCGAAGGACAGTACGGATTCATCCAATGTCACACCCATCGATGTGAATGAAAAAAACGTGATTCTACGTACGCGCATTTTGTCGTAAATGACGTCCTAGGGTACCCTGCTGAGTGAATAGATCAAGTAGTTCGGGCGGAGCAGGAATACCAGGAATCACACCCCTCCCATTACTACAGCACAAATTTTTTGATTCCTTAAAAAATAAATTTGCATTGCAATGACGACAAAATGTCGCTGGTGGAAGTTCCATCCTAGGAACGTGTGTAGATTGAGAAGAAATTCTTGCAGAGTTTCTCACGGGTGCTCGAAGATTTGGGACCACGACTGGTAATTGAAGTTCTTCTTCGGTTTATGCACCTGGCATGTCCGGTATTCAATAGAGAAAGCATTTATGAAAGAAAGTCAAGTAATTGAAACACATTTATGAAGTGGGTTACAAAGATGCATGAGATGAAGGTGTTAATAAATTACCTTGTTCTAGGATCTCCGAAGACGTTGAGTCATGGCTTAATACATTTTGTATATTGGATTGTTGATTAAGTTGATGTTGTCGTCTTCTTGCAATTCGGGTTGTTCGTTGAACATCCGTCAGTGAATGTCGGTATGCGGTTGATCGAGACAGTGCAGGAAGGTGTAATGATGGATCTGTGTTGTAAGGAATCTTCACACATACTGAATCTGTAGAAGTTACATGTTACATTAAAGAAGAACATTGAAGAGAAAAACTGGTTAATACCATCTGCAGTCAAAGACCCGGATGCGGAAGCCCTAATACGTTTGCGGCCAATTACCTCGGGCTCATTTGGTTGGTGGTCCATCACTAACGTTGTCTACGATTCTAGTAAAATGTCAGAAGTTTAGGCGTACTTTTAATCATTTGACAGATTTTTGCGCCTATAATAATTTTTGTTCCTAACATAAAATAATTGAAATGCTCATTTTCTTCATAGTTGGATATCTCAACAAATATTTCAAATGGTTTGTTCAGCTACTCGGATATGCAAGAAAATAAAGCCTCTCGAAGTGATATCCCCAAAATATAACTAACAATGGAACCAATATCCGCCAAATACAACTAAGAATGCAACTAATATCCCCAAAATAAAAGTAAGAATGCATCAACAAAATGATGTCAAATTAATTGGCAAAAACACTGGGCATCAACAAACTGAGCATCAACGAACCTCAAATTTGGTAGTACTAAAAGGGGAAAACATACATGAGAACATCTCAGAAGTATGCAGTGGCAAAACCGCAAAAATTAAAATAATTTTTTGTTGGTGAATATAATGTGAACAACAGCAGCACTGTCATTATCCCACTAAAGTTATGCTAACAAAATGTGAATTATTTCCATCATATTTCAATTACTCACAATTTCTACCTAAATGATAATGTAAATAAGATTCAGGGAAGGGCTTACTGTGCAAGGAAAAATAATATGTTTACCATAGAATGTTGGCTGAGATGAAATTACCTGAAAGAAAATCAAATTTGCCTGACTTAATCGATGACAACGAAATAAGATCCAAATTCCTGAAATAGAGGCAAACTTAATCAATGAAAATGAAGATCTCAGATGCAGCACATGGCATTTTTATGTAAAGCATATGTTGATTAAAGCATATGTTGATTAAACCATGTCAGGTCTCAACTATCCCTCCATATGTTGATAAATTTTGAAATGTAGACCTGACATATGGAACCATTGCTTTGTGAGCATATGTTGATTAACATACGTCAGGCAAAGCAATGTTTTGTTCAATAACTCGCAAAGCATATGTTGATTAAAGCATATGTTGATTAAACCATGTCAGGTCTCAACAATTGGAATGTAGACATAGGTAAAGCATATGTTGATTAAACGAACATTTAAGGGGTGGTCCATTGAATCAAGATTGAAGGCCTTGAAGGCCTGCATAGTTACTTGAAAGTCGAAGCAACTGAGTTGTTGAGGTGAATGTCAAAGAAGTCGAAATCTCGAGCAACACATAGCCTAAATTCGAAATCTTGAGGTTGAGATCAAAGCACCTGAAACTTGACATAAAAGCACTCGAAAGCTTAAGATCAAAGCCCCCGAAGACTGAAAAGGGAGATACCTAAAATTCAAATGTTGGACCTGAGGTTCGTCGATCAAATTTGTGCGGAGGAGCAGTGATGTTCAGCTCGAGGGGCAGAGATTTCCTGAGTGCGACTCGCAGAAGAAAGAACGTCGGAGGGACTCTTCATTGATGTCGTCGGGTTGAAGAAAGAAGCGAGGGTTTTAGAAGCGAAGAATAGGGATCATAGCGAAGCGCCGGGTTGAAGAAAGAAAAAAATCATGAACGGACCTGGTTGCTACCTCCCAAGTCAAAGAACAAAGAGCTCTCACCGGGTTGAAGAACGCCGGAGGAGGCAGTCTTCGCTGATGTCATCGGCACCTGGGCATGCGCTACTTTCAGTGATCGTCGAGTAGAACCTGCGGGATTGCGCGAAGGATGAAGAAATCACCGTGTTTGTGCATAAGATTTTAGGACGAAGTGCGATGTGATGAAGGAATCACCTGGTTTCAGCGAAGCGCTATTTTAGGGCGAAGTGCTACTTTCGCTGATCGTCGAGCAAAGGGATTGTGTGATTTAATTTGGTGGGAAGCTGTGCCGAAGAACAAAATAGAAAAGATTTCGTTTATAGAATGTTTTTCGTTTATAGAATAGTATAGATAATAATATATTATATATAAATATATTAATTATAATATTTATAATATTAATAATGTGTTGATTATTTTTGAGACTAAAATAAGCTCCTAGGAAAAAAGTGTTGAACATGAAAAATATTCCCCATGATGAGGGCTTTCTCCACAAATATTTTGAGAATTTTTTGAGTTGATGTAGTATTTTTAAAAGCCCAAATGAAAATGTTTTGGCAAAATTAAAGGCCCAAAACTCTTTGAAAAATTTTGAAAAATTTTCTAGGCTCATTTTAGACGCTTCCAAGGGTTATATCAAACTTTTGGGTCATGGGGATGAGATTTGATATTTTTCCCAAATTATGGAAGCCTAGGGTCGCGATCGGAATTTATTACACTCATTTTCCTCGAAAGTGAAAATTGGAGCACGCGACCACCCTTTCTAATTTGAATAAGAAATTCAAATTATATTACCGATGAGAGTGGCTGAGGCAAGTGACTAAGCTCTGGGAGTTTCGATATTTCATGAAACCGTCGAGCGCCTCGACTCTCGGGTGATATGGGCACGCTCAGAAAGTGAGAGCACGAGTGGTGAGTTATGAATTATTCTCGATAAATAATGAGGGTGTAACTCTTGATAAAGCCCTGATCCGATTAAGCCGTGATTAATAAGATGCAACCAACACATAATCGGATCTTAATAATGGGTGTAACCCAAGGAAACCTTATTAAAAACTGATATGGAACTGAATCTCTCCTGAGAACGGAGATGGAAGTGAATGTTCCTCCTGGATGGAGATGGAACTGAATCTCTCCTGAGAACGGAGATGAAACTGAATGTGCCTCCTAGATGGAGATGGAACTGGAAAATCTCTCCTGAGAACGGAGATGAAACTGAATGTGCCTCCTGGATGAAGATGGAACTGAATCTCTCCTGAGAACGGAGATGAAACTGAATGTGCCTCCTAGATGGAGATGGAACTGGAAAATCTCTACTGAGAACGGAGATGAAACTGAATGTGCCTCCTGGATGGTGATGGAACTGGAAAATCTCTCCTGAGAATGGAGATGGAACTGAAGCCTCCTGGATGGAGTGATTGGACTACTAACCATTTTCTTTATGATTATTCAAGTTTTGCATTGGTCCAGTTCCTTTATTTATTTCAGTTCAGTACTTTCAATTCAGTACTACTCCAGTCTCGCACTGGTCAAGCTTATTTCAGTACTTTCATTTCAGTACTACTCCAGTCTCGTACTGGTCAAGCTTATTTCAGTACTTTCATTTCAGTACTACTCCAGTCTCGCATTGGTCAAGCTTACTTCAGTACTTTCATTTTAGTACTACTCCAGTCTCGTACTGGTCAAGCTTATTTCAGTACTTTCATTTCAGTACTACTCAAGTCTCGCACTGGTCAAGCTTATTTAAGTACTTTCATTTCAGTACTACTCCAGTCTAGTACTGGTCACATTTCATTCCAGCACTTTAAATAAGCAGCATAATCACTGAACTTATCCTTATCGTAATTTACTTTTATTATCCCGGGTCCTGCTCTGACGAGTAGTCGTTGTTAAGGTTAAGCCTTAGTTGGGGATAACTGGATTTTAAGTAGTCCTCCAGGTCTAGCCCCAAATAATGTGCTCCCACGCTCCTTGTCGAAAGTAGAACAGAGTGTTGACGCCCGAAGTGTAAGCCTAGTATGTCAGGCCAACGTAGACCCGATGTTATATTGTTTGCCTTTGTTTGATTGATTGTAAATTGCTTGTGGTGAAATGGTGGCGTGTCAGTCCCTTCTACAGACCGTTTGTACTGGTATGGGGAGGTTGACGACTCAAGGTGACAGTGAGATGAGTACCACGGGTGACCGCCCGATATTTTCCCCGTCGGGTTTCCTCCGCTGGTCGGCCAAAATGATTCTCCGGATGTCTCACACATCCAATAGTACACAAGGTTGTACGTTAGGGCCTAGGGTTGTTCAGTATGATCAGCCCCAGAAGTGGCAGGACTGGCCACTGTCACCGATGGCCACATCGGTGAGGCCCGCGGGGCTCGCTACCATGTTGGAATAGAAGCGGTCCAATCTATGTCGACATAGGGTTGTGTGTGTGGCTATGAATGCCTGCATTGTGTGTGTGGCTTTGAATACCTGTGATGTGTGCGCGGCTTTGAATGCCTGTGGTGTGTGCGTGTCTTTGAATGCCTACGGTGTGTGCACAACTTTGAATACATGCGGTGTATGCGCGATTGTGAATGCCTGCGATAGTTTTCAGGATTTGAAACCCGATGTGTTGATGAGCTAGTGGAGCATTATTATAACTAGTTATATTGCTGCTGCTTTTCTTCCCAGTTATGTTATCCTGTACTCACTTATACTGCTCCTAGCTGTTCATATATGAAATGTTGTGCTAACCCTCTCTTGCTTCGGCTATTTACTTTTGTTGGGTGGGTGTGTACTCGTCCCCAGGATGTGGATCCGGGGAGGAGATTTGTTTCCAATTAGCTCTGTGACTAATGGTTATTTGATTAACCATTCATAAAAGGTGGAGCACCGTAGTGACCCGCTGTCGCAGGAGATTACGCCAGCAGCTAGGTCTACTCGAGCAGATACACCCCCGCCATCCCCAGAGTTTAGAGATGTGGGTTCCGCCGAGCAGCGTAGAGAGAGAATATATGATGATTATATGTAGCACATGTACAACCCACTGGCTTATTTAAACACTTAGGTTTCGGCCCTAGAATCGCTGTGATTTTGATATATGATATATAAAATCTGCAATGGTTTCCTGTTAATGCTTCCGATATACTTTGATGGGTTGTCTATGTTATGATTCGAGCCGAGCAAGACAGCCATCTAGTGCTTGGTTAGGGTGGACCGTTTCCCCTAAGTGCACTAGGTGGACGTCTTGGGCCAATAGTACCCCTTCGGTCGAGCAGGGCAAAAGTTTGGGGGTACTACATAAAGTGTGTGATCGAATTGGGACTCCGGGAAGCTTGATCCGCGCATATGGCTTAAATTGACATTGCGGTGTGAGCAATGGGTTAGGCGGAACCGTACCTGCTCTATGACGTTCGGTTAAAGAGACCTAAGGTACATGGAACTTGCCATTGGCGTAGATGGAGGGTCTTAGGCTTAGGCCAGAAATACCATAATGCTCACTAGATTTGCCATCCAAGGGGCGGTGGTGAGACCGCGGATTTTGACCGGGTTCACCGAGAATGTGCCCTGAGAGCACGGGGTGTGTGGTCGTGCGTGCCTACGCCTGTGTTGAAGTGTATTTTACTACTATTTGGCTATGCTAATAAAGTGCACGGAAGGAGCATCGCTGGCCCGAGTTTAGGGGCGGGGTCGTTATAATTTGGTCAGCTTTAGCAGACCGTTGCTTTTGTTTGCCACCGCTTCAGTGGTTTATTGCTTGCAGGTGCTGCGGAGCCTAGTGGAAAATAGTGGGCAAAAGCCCTTGTTGCTGAGCCGGCCCTCGAAGGCTTATATATAAATGTTTACTTTTATTCTCATGTGTGACCGGTCTGCGTGCTGAGGTTTGGAAGACATTATTTATTTGAGTAAACTCTTGTAAGGCCATAAGGCCAAGGTACTTTGTGTATTTTGTACGTTCATTCCGTTTAGGTTACTGTGGTGGACATTCATGTTGTGGCTGTGTTCTTAGTTTGCAACATTTAAATTGCTTCCGCTAGAATGTACTCTGTGTAGGACGTGTGGGTGTTAAAATTTGGTATCAGAGCTAGGTTTTGATCCTGGGACCTGTGGGTGTTACAATTTGGTATCATACTACTGGTTTTGGTCAATTAAATGAATTCGTGGATGAATTCTTTTAAGGGGTGGTGAGCACATGTATGTGCGTCATCGTTATAACATAAAAGAACTCATGAATGTCCACTTAGGAATGAAAATACACATGTTTGATGAACCCGTGTGTTCCTATAATTGCTTTTTGCAATGTCGTTTGGTCACTTAATGGTGATTTGTATGACTATAGGTGATCAGGAGTGGTGCAGGGCCGTCAGAATGCCGGGTTTCTGCGGCAAGTAGCGCACCGAATTATGTGCATGCAACACCTCCCTCGGCTGAAACCATAATATTGGTGGCTGAAGTGGTGTTCGCTATGATAAATGCCCAACCTGTAAGGCAAATGCAGCAGCCTACCCTTGTGGTGTAGTAGGTATCGCTTCAAGCGACTGAACCGAGAAGGGTGGAGCAAGCGGTCACAGAGCCATTGATACCGAGGAGAGTAACTGAAAATCAGCTCAAGCATGTTATGGGCTTCAATCCTCCGGTGTTCTCGGGGACTGGAACCTCATCCCAAGCTGAGGATTGGCTCTCCCGAGTAAAAAGTGTCTTGACAGATACAAAAACCGATGAGTGACAGATGACCACCATAGCTACGTTTCTGTTGGACGGAGATGCAAGGTTGTGGTGGGAAGGTTTAGAGTTACATCACCTGAGGGGAAGACAACTCACGGACGTCTCGATGGAAGAATTTTCGAGACTCTTCTTGGCAAGGTACCTTCCCTCGGCTCAGAGGATTGCGATGGAGAATGAATTCCAGAAGTTGACGGAGGGAGAGAGTAGCCTGGATGAGTATCTCCATGAATTTACACGGTTGGGTCAGTATGTTAGCTCTACATTCCCTAATGAGGAGCGTAAGACAAATCGATTCTATGAGGGTCTGAGGGATGACCTAAGGCTACTGCTCTTGGGGCCTATGAAGCAGGGCTTCTTGGCCCTGGTTAACACGGCCCAGTCATTGGAGAAGGATCTGAGGAATGTGCAAGCGAAGAGAGACTCTGGAGCTAAGAAGACAGAGTTCAAGGTGCCGACAACCTCAAAATCTGGGTATCGTAAGTTCCATAAGAAGGCTAGGACTTCAGGTCCAGCCCCTTCTTCCGGTGCTTCGGGGGCAACTACAAGCTGAACCCCGGGCGCATGCTATAATTGTGGGAAGCCAGGACACTTTGCCAGCGACTGTTGGAGCGGATGTCCAAAGTCCGAGAGGAAGACGGGAGCAACCTACGAGGAGAAGGGCAAGGAGTTGGAGTCAACCACATCCCATTATGCTACGGCTCAACCTAGAGTCTATAACTTTGGCCAGCAGGAGGCCATAAAGCAAGCAGATGTGGTGACATGTACAGTTTAAATATATAGCAAGTTAGCTTTAAATACTTGTTACCTTGCGCATGCTAGATTAATACTGTTTGTATAGACTTTGTTTTGATTTGTGATAATCCTGCGAGAGCACTCTTTGATAAGAGAGCTACGCACCCCTTTTTGTCTGAACGATTTATATCCCGCATCGGAGTTCCTTCTTCGATGGCAAAGGATAAACTGGATGTGTTGTTGCCAAATGGGAGTTCAATGCACGAGGATAGAGACTGTGGTGTAAAGATACATATTGGGAGTCAGGAGTTCGATTTGCAAGTGTCGCTAATGCCTCTAGTGGAATTCTACGTGATATTTCGTATGGACTGACTCTCGGAGCAACAAGCATATATTGATTGCAATCGCAAGGAGGTAAAGTTGGGAACTGGTCGTGAGACGACATTTGCGGGCTTGTAAGGGTCGAGCAAGACTTTGATGTCGGCTCTTCAGTTGGTTAAGGAGGTTCGTGCTGGTGCAGAGCTGTTCTTCATGCTAGTGGAGGCTTTGAAGCCTAAGCCTGCTTTGGACAGAATCCCAGTGGTTCTCGAGTACCCTGATGTGTTCCCTGGCGATCTCCCTGGAGCCCCACCTCAGCGGGAGATAGACTTCACTTTTGAGCTAGTGCTAGGTTCCAAACCTGCGTCATGCTCTCCGTATAGGTTAGCGCCTAAGGAGATGAGGGAACTGAAGGTTCAACTTTAAGAGTTGTTGGAACAGGGTTATGTGCGTCCAAGTTTGTCGCCTAGGAGCGTACCGGTCCTTTTTGTGAAGAAGAAGGACGAAAGTTTGCGACTCTATATCGATTATCGAGAGCTGAATAAGTTAACAGAGAAGAATAAGTACCTGATCCCAAGGATTGATGACCTGTTTGATCAGTTAGTCTAGTCGTCGGTGAACTCGAAATTGGATCTAAAGTCCGGGTATTATCAGCTGAGGATAAGAGAAAGTGATATCCCTAAGACAACTTTTAGTACGAGATACGGGCATTATGAGTTTACGATCATGTCATTTGGGCTGACTATTGCGCCATCCGTGTTCATGGATCTGATGAACAGGACTTTCAGAGAGTACTTAGACCAATTCGTGATCGTCTTTATTGACGATATATTGGTGTACTCACAGAGTGAGGAGGATCACTTTAAGCATCTGCATTTGGTGTTGGAGACACTGAGGAGGAACCATATATACGCCAAGTTCTCCAAATGCAAGTTTTGGTTGTCCTCAGTAGCGTTCCTTGGTCACATAGTGGAGAGGGAATTACGGTGGATCCGGCGAAGATTGTTGCTATACGGGAGTGGCATGTGCTGTCTACGGTAGCGGAAGTACAGAGTTTTCTGGGACATGCCAACTATTATAGGAGCTTCATGGAGAACTTCTCGCGGATAGTGTTACACCTCACGACTCTAACAAGGAAAGAGCAGAAGTTTGTTTGGATGCATGAGTGCGCACGAGCTTTCGAAGAATTGAAGAGTCGGTTGACCTCGGCACCTGTTCTAAGTTCGCCGAGTGGGACCGATGGCTTTAAGATCTACAGCGATGCTTCGGGCAGTGGATTGGGTTGTGTTCTACTACAACACGGATGTGTGATAGCTTATGGCTCGCGTCAACTGAAGGTGCATGAGAGGAATTATCTGGTCCATGACTTGGAGTTGGCGGCCGTGATATTTGCCCTGAAACTGTGGAGGCACTACTTGTACGGTGTGAATGTCGATATCCATACCGACCACAGGAGCCTGAAGTACTTGTTGGATCAGAAGGATCTGAACATGTGGCAGTGGAGATGGATGGAGTTCCTGGGAGACTATACATTCAAGATTCATTATGTGTCTGGGAAAGTCAATGCGGTTGCGGATGCGTTAAGTCACAGGGTGATGCTAAAGATCACGGCAGTGAACCGGTCACACAAGTAATATAAAATGGGCGAGTTTTCCCAAGTATAGATCTCTCAATGAACACAATAAGGTGGAGTTAATGTCGAGGATGACTTGAGATTGAAGTCCTCAAGGTTGGCGGTAACGATGGGGTTTTTGATTGTTGCGATAAAAAGAAAGTAAAAAATCTAACAAATACTCCTATGCAACACCGCTATGCGATGCTTTGCCAGGCGGGATGGAAGAGTAGACGGGCCACTATGCACCAAATTGCTGGGCGGATGGACGAGTAGGCTTGCGGATGAGGTGGTTAGAATGGTGGAATGAGAGTCGTGAGCACCTTTTCGCTACGCACGCCACTAGCAATTGCTAGTGCGACAAGGGTGGATGGTGGTGGATGGAATATGGCACACCTCAAGCAAATATAACGAAAATACAAATCACAAAGACATGATTTAATATAAGCGTTTTACAACAGGCGCACATCATCTATAAATAAAGTTTACAACAACACATAAACTACAATAAAGGAAGAACAAGGCAAGAGATCGACCGAATCCGAAGTCTTGTTGAGGATTCACGGTTGGAATCGTCGGGTTGTCAATCCGCGTCCAAGCTCGGTCCTCAACTGCGTTCGGGGTAGAGAAGGGATGTCACTACCTTCCAATGGCCCCGCTTCTTCATGTCACGATAGTGGACGAAAGTTGCAAGCTTACCTTTGCTTGATGGCTATGGCGTTGAAGCTTGAAATGAGCCCAAGAGATGATGGTGGAGGCCGAGAGGAAGCTCCTGCTTGGATTTGGCAGTGAAAGCTTGCCCAGAGCACCTCCCTAGGGTGGAGATTGAAGGAGGACGGCAGAATCCCTCCTCGGAGACGAAAACGGCGGGGGAAAAATGAGCGATTTTGGAATTAGGGCAGCACCTTCATATTTATAGACAACAGAAATAACAATGCGCACGATCACGGGCGCACGACCAGTGGTCGTGCGCACTATATCCAGTGATCGTGCGCACTGGCATGGCAGATTATGAAGAATAACTGGGGTAACGCGCACGAGCAGTGGCGCACGACCGGTGGTCGTGCGCACTATGTCCAATGGTCGTGCGATTACCCCAGACAGAACTCCAGGAAAAGAGGAATCAATGCACACGATCAGAGGGGCATGACCGGTGGTCGTGCGCACTGTGTCCAGTGGTCCTGCGCACTCTGTCTAGTGGTCGTGCGTATGCCCATGCAGAACTTGGAAAAGGAAGGCAAGTGCGCACGATCATCAACGCACCACCAGTGGTCGTGCGTAGTAGATCCGATGATCGTGCACAGTATTCCTGTTTCCAAACACTCTCGGAACACGTACACGACCCCTGTACCAATAGGAAAAACAAATCACTGATATGTGCAGACATTTCAGGCAATCACAATAAGGAGTACAATCAATAAAAGTGCAAAAGTACACAACACATGCCAAAGTGTGCACTTTCTATGGAAATATAGATAAGAAGAAATATGAACGATATAGAACTAAAAGTGAAGAGCAAATGCGTGAAAACTAGCCCAGATGAGTCCGAAAAACCCTATATAAATCGGACTCATCACACCCCCAGACTTAACTATTTGCGCCTCCCGAGTAAACAAAATCTATGCAGATAGGGAAAATGATTTAGCTAACAAGGAAATTGCGATACGGAGTACCATGCAAAGTCGTATGCTCGCACGCATAAAAATATAATCGAAGAAATTTCTAAGTATACAAAATAGTTTAAACTTTTCACAATGCGTATCAACATTTTATTATTACTCAAAAATGGAATCACGGTGAATCAGCCGGTCACGCATAGGGAGAAAGTAGACTAATCGCTAGGCGAGCATTGCCAAAGATCGGGGCTCAGGATAACCTCCAAAGGAATCCACTAATGTCGGTGACCATATGCTTGCCCTTTCGCATTCTCTCCACGACACTGGTTTGGTTCACACACAAATCAGTAGGACTTTAGGTGAAGAGATGGGTCTTGGGTTTCGGTGAGGTAAACAAAGATAAATAGGATGGCTAAACACCTAACCCAAATGAGCTATCATAAAAAGAATCCCTCTGCTATACAAAATACACGCGGGTACACCACACCCCCAGACTTAATTTTTCACTTTTCTTTTTCACAATTAATTTTTTTTGTATATATTTTTTTGAATCCTATTTTATTTTAACAATTTCAGCAAATAAAACATTGGAGCACATCCACATATTCACATGTAATATCACCAGATCACATCCCAGAAAGAAAATGTAAAACTCTAAAGCTCAACTTGGGTGTGCGACTAGGATTGGCTATGAGGCTTTGGTGAAATCGTGGTGGAGCTGAATTAAAAGGATGGGTAGGCACAACGGGGCTAGCGAGGATAAGACATTAGGAATGGTGCAAAGCTCAATCGGGCCAAATTGATGGCCTACATCACGCTCAAGCGAGTGAACTAACCTATACCCATGCTTCAAGAATAGCTCGGGGCAAGTTCTTAGCCAACAAGAAAGACTATCCATCCTCCCGACTTGAGCAATATGAACCTAACGGCCATCTACACACATCCCTAAGCTACCGTCGGATTCACACTAGATTCACCAATTTTTTAGTAGAATAAAAAGTATTTACGCAATTAGAAAAATATAAAGCTATAGGCATACAGAAAAATTAAATCTACTCTAATTTCTACACGAGACGAGAGCACTCGACTAGGAGCACAGCAGGGTCAACATTTTACTTCGTCTCACAATCCTATGTCAGCACCATAATTTTCCCAAATCATACAAAATAAACGAGTTTAACTCGTAGCACGCAAAAAGCTAAGCACGCGCTCATGTGGGTGCAGTGGTGTGTGATGCAATGAACTAATCATACTAAATCTATAAAAGCTTCTTGTATGTACATTAAATGTGCGCGTGCAATAGGTAACAAATCTCTCCCCCAGACTTAAACTAAGCTACACAACATATGATATAGGAATTTAAATCAAATAGAGACAGGGGAAGAAGATACCCAATGCTCAGCCAGTGAGCATACCAGAAGACATGTGGAAAACAGAAGCAGGTCCGCCATATGAAGAATCATAACCCCGCTAACACGATTTGCCATGAATACTTGCAGGGGTGAGCTCCGCAAAAATAAAAGAAAAATATACAAAAAGAAATGCTAAAACTAAAATAGACATGAAAATAAAAGCACAGAAAATGAAAGATAAGTACTGGGGTTATTGTCATCCCAGCACGACCTATTAAATTCTATATAGTTCTAGCTAATGGGTCTATGAAAAGAAAAATGCACAGGCAACTGTTCCATTATCTATTGCGGTAATGGGTACCGATACGGTGATAAAACAGTTACCCCTCTGCCTAAATAATCATACCTGCTCCTCGCAAGCAAAGGAAATAGGAAGTAGGATGAGGAGGAGGCATGGTCCTCACTCATCTCACCACAAAACAAATCCTTGCCTAGCAAGGTTTTGTCCAACACAAGTTCGTTGGCGGTGAAGGTGACGGCAGGGGATTCCACTGTGAAGGAGGTAGGAACCTCCTCACACAAGAGGATGCACTCATCGACATCCTGAGCGCAAGGCTCAACGTCAACCCAACTTACCTGTAGAGATTCACCCGCACAGGCTCAGATAAGGAAGGGGGGTCCAAAAATAAAAGAGATGAAGAACATAAATAAATAATCGGGGGAGTGATCCCGGTTTCACTCCCCAAAGGCTGTGGTATAAAAATATTGTCAGCAATGTCGATAATGCTACAAGGCTCGGCCGGATCCATAGAGGACTCCACCAAGACTTGGACTTCCTCCTTTGGTATCGAGGGAGAATCCTCGACACCAGGAAGGTTGTCCTCCTCCATGGGAGTGGAAACAATCCATGTATCACAAGCCTCAACTTGTGTTACATCGTCGAAAATGTCTTCAGAGACGACTGAAGTAGAATGCACAAAAGGCGGAAGAACTTTGCTTGGATAAAAGTGAAGCGCAGGTTCCTCACAAAGAATTGGCTCCACGCTTGGAGATGTATGCATAGGAGAGATGGACTCAACCACGTCAAAGCCTAGATCAGCCACACATCTGGTGGTTGTGTCCACATCATTCCCTTCAAGAAATGAAGTTGACAGGGACACATAACCAGATGATGAAGGTGTGCCACCAAGGGTAGGAGTCGGGATGATCCGGATGTCCGGCTCATCATCCTCTTCCATAACACGGAGGTACTCGGCACAATCCTTCAGGACATGATCTGTTCTACGACAATACAAAAACTTTCTCATATTATTCTGCGGTCCTTGTGGGGCCGGAGAGGAAAAAGAGAACAGTGTATGTGGCGAGGATGATTGACCATAAGCTCGGGGCACAGTGTTTGAAGGGTTGTATGAATACAACATCTCATGCATTGTGCACTGAGGCTTATGCTCAATATCTCTCGTAGCGCATTCATGACTAGCGTGGGAAGGCTTTCCACACCAATGACATTGGTCATATGAATATCCCCACATGCTGTCGAACTAGCAGATTCAAAATAAATTGTGCAAATTACTAAATACAACAATATATTACTACAATTGCCTAAACAAAAAAAGGCAGGCAAAACAGAAATAGAACAAAACAAAAGCGATTTACAAAGAAAAAGGAAAGCAATCTCATATCTCCCTCTCCAGAAACTCACATGACTGTTCCCCGGCAACGGCGCCAAAAACTTGATGCTAAAGATCACGGCAGTGAACATGTCGCACAAGTAATATAAAATGGGCGAGTTTTCCCAAGTATCGATCTCTCAAGGAACACGGTAAGGTGGAGTTAATGTCGAGGAGTACTTGAGATTGAAGTCCTCAAGGTTGGCGGTAACGATGGGGGTTTTGATTGTTGCGATAAAAAGAAAGTAAAAATCTAACAACTACTCCTATGCTACGCCGCTATGCGATGCTTTGTCAGGCGGGATGGAAGACTAGAAGGGCTGTTATGCACCAAATCACAGGGCGGATGGACGAGTAGGCTTGCAGATGAGGTGGTTAGAACGACGGAATGAGGGTCGTGAGCACCTCTTCGCTACGCACGCCACTAGCAATTGCTAGTGCGGCAAGGCTGGATGGTGGTGGATGGAATATGGCGACCTCAAGCAAATATAACGAAAATACAAATCACAAAGACATGATTTAATATAAGCATTTTACAACTAAGCGCACGTCATCTATAAATAAAGTTTACAACAACACATAAAACAACAATAAAGGAAGAACAAGGCAAAAGATCGACCGAATCCGAAGTCTTGCTGAGGATTCAAGGTTGGAATCATCGGGTTGTCAATCCGCATCCAAGCTCGGTTCTCATCTGCGTCCGGGGAAGAGAAGGGTTGTCACCACCTTCCAATGGCCCGTCTTCTTCGTGTCACGATAGCGGACGAAAGTTGCAAGCTTCCCTTTGCTTGATGTCTATGGCGTTGAAGCTTGAAATGAGCCAAAGAGATGATGGAGGTGGCCGATAGGAAGCTCCGGATTGGATTTGGCGGTGAAAGCTTGCTCGGAGCACCTCCCTAGGGTGGAGATTGAAGGAGGAGGACGGATTCCCTCATCGGAGACGAAAACGGCGGAGGTAAAATGAGGGATTTTGGAATTAGGGCGGCACCTGCATATTTATAGACAGCAGAAATAATAATGCGCACGATCATGGGCGCATGACCAGTGGTCGTGCTCACTATGTCCAGTGATCGTGCGCATTGGCATGGCAGATTAGGAAGAATAACTGGGGTAACGCGCACGAGCAGTGGCGCACGACCGGTGGTCGTGCGTACTATATCCAATGGTCGTGCGATTACCCCAGACAGAACTCCAGTAAAAGAGGAATCAATGCACACGATCAATGGCACACCACCGATGGTCGTACGCACTGTGTACAGTGGTCGTGCGTATGCCCAGGCAGAACTTGGCAAAGGAAGGCAAGTGCACACGATCATCAACGCACGACCAGTGGTCGTGCGCAGTAGATCCGATGATCGTGCTCAGTATTCCTGTTTCCAAACACTCCCGAAACACGTACATGACCCCTGTACCAATAGGAAAAACAAATCACTGATATGTGCAGACATTTCAGGCAATCACAATAAGGAGTACAAACAATAAAAGTACAAAAATACACAACACGGGCCAAAGTGTGCACTTCCTATGGAAATATATATACGAAGAAATATGAACGATATAAAACTAAAAGTGAAGTGCAAACGTGTGAAAACTAGCCCAGATGAGTCCGAAAAATGCTATATAAATTGGACTCCTTCATAGAGCCCCAGCGCAAGCCAACTGGTTGTCGGTTCATGACGAGCATTTGGTTCGGGAGTTGGAGGCATTAGAGATCTCTTTTGTTGACAAGCAGACTAGTTCGAAGCGCTATTGAACTGGACAGAAGTTCAGAAAGTCCTAGCTGATCGGATTCGACATGCTCTGACTTTGGATAACAATATGAAGCAAATCATGGTTGAGGCTTTGGATGGATCAAATTCCCAATTTGATGTTGTGGATCAATAGTTTTGTAAGTTCAGTCGTCTGTGCGGCCCAAATTTAGGCAAACTGCGGGTGGAATTGATGTACGAGGCTCATCATACCATGTACTCGATTCGCCCGGGGAGCACGAAGATGTACTGTGATGTGAAGAAGTTGTTCTGGTAGCCAAGACTTAAGAAAGATGTGGCACTGTACGTGGCAAAGTGTCAAACATACGCCTTAGTGAAGGCGGAGTGCCAGAAGCCTGGATGTTTCTTGAAGTCCTTGTCTATCCCGGAGTGGAAGTTCGACGATATTACAATGGACTTTGTGCATGGTTTTCCAAGGTCGCGGAAGGAAAACGACGCCGTCTGGGTGATCGTAGTCCGTTTTACGAAAGTGTCGCACTTCATTCCGCATAGGAAGGATGATTCAGTGGAGAAATTGGCAAAATTGTATGTGGATAACATTGTTCGGCTTCACGGTGTTCCCCGCAGCATCGTGAGTGATCGAGATGGACGGTTCACGTTCAATGACTGGAGGTTGGTGCAACAGATGTTGGGAACAAATGTGAGTTTCAGCACGGCCTTTCATCTGCAGACGGATGGTCAACCCGAGAGAGTCAACATGACAATGGAAGACATGCTTCGCATGTGAGTCTTGGATTTCTGGAAGCAGTGGGAAGATCACAAGTACTTGGTGGAATTCGCCTATAATAACAGCTACCAGGCGAGCATTCAAATGGTGCCCTTCGATGACCTTTATGGTAGGATATGTCGCACGCCATTGTCATGGTTGGAAACGGTTGAGTCGAAGCTATACAAGCGGCAATAAGTGGAAGATGCAACCTCGTTGGTACGAACCATTTGAGAAAGATTGCTAATCGCTCAGGACCTGCAAGTTAAGTACTATAATGCCAAGCATAGGAACATGGAGTTTACTGTTGGCGATTGGGTGTATTTGAAGATTAAGTTATTCAAGGGTGTCTTACGGGTACGGTGCTTGAATAAGCTAATCCCGAGATACCTTGGACTGTTTGAGGTTCTGTAGAGAATTGGCAAAGCATCTTATCGATTAAAGCTATCAGCGGAATTGGGTGGTCTACATAACGTATTACACATATTGGTGCTACTGAAGGCGGTGCAAGAGCCTTCGCAAGTGATTTTGGTTGATCAAGGACTGGTTGATATTGGGTTGACGATAAAGTTCAAGCCCGTTCGCATAGAAGACTCGGAAGTCAAGCGATTGCATAATAAAGACATCAGGATAGTCAAGGTCCATTGGGACAACTGCGGTCGGGAGGAGCTCTCGTGGGAGCGAGAGCAGACCATGAATGAGGAGTACCTAGAGTTATTCCACTCATGTACCATTTAAGTTTTGTGTATATTTTTCCTTTCTATAATTTCGGGACGAAAATCTTTTAAGAGGGAGAGAATTGTAACGCCCCAAAACTCACAAGAGGGACAAGCATCATATAGAACCAAGTTTGGTGCTTGGTAGGGGTCACACGGCCTTGGACAAGGGCATGTCCAGGGCCGTGTCGTGCTCGGGTTCGACGATTTGGCTGTGTGGTCAACGAAAATGCAGTAGATGATCGTCGAGATAGCAAACACGACCTGAGACACGGGCGTGTCCGAGGCTGTGTCCTGCTCGGGACGTTAGCCAAGCTGTGTCGGGGGAGGAACACGGCCTGGAGACCAGGCGTGTTCGGGATGACACGGGCGTGTCAAATTGGACACGGGCGTGTCGAGGACCCGTGTTCTCTTCAGGTTGTTTTTTGTCCTGTATCGATGGAGGAACACGCCCAGCAATATAGGCATGTACTTATTGACACGGGTGTGTCAAGTGTGGCATGGGCGTGTCAAGAGCCAGTGTCCTGGTCTGGACGCGACGATTTCAGTGTTGATTGAGGCACACAGCCTTGGATACGGGCGTGTCACAAGCCATGTTTGCCCAGGAATCTGATTTTAAGTGCGAATCGTGGACGTCTATTTTCTTATTTTGGGATCCAAGGGCCCTGGCTGGTCCTGATAGTGTTAAATCCGGGAATAGGGTTAGAAACCGTCATTCTACTCCAAGTTTTGTCTTTCTAAAGCTTTAGAGAGGGGGAGAACAAGGAAGAAGGAGGAGGAGAGTTTCGGCCGCCGGTTGAGTTTCGGAGCCCCAAATTGCAAGCCGAGTTCGGATCTACGGAGGCAAGGCCATTGCGGTGCTTTTCATCCGTCTAGATCTTCATGGCACCGAAGAGAAATGCTAGGGTAATGATTCTCATGTTGGACATGTGAAGTCCTCATTCCTTTTGCAGAGGAAGCCCGCTCTCGCGAGTATGCAGTGAGTGTAAGGTGTTCCTTCGGGTAGACATGAAAAGTCCCCATTGTTTTGTATGTAGAGTCCGCAATCGAGAAACGGACATAGGCATGGTGTGTGAAGCTTACCCAGACAAGCTGGTCTGGGCGGTGATGTTGCATTGCATGAATGGCCGGAGAAGTCTCCGCGCTGATGGTTGTTTTTCGGGTTTTCTACGCGGTAGATTGCAACAGAGATCCTTTGGTACTAACTCCGAGGTGCACCCAGAAAACTAGGCAGATGCGTGATTCTGCCAATATGGTGGCCTGGGAGCCAACTTGCGCATAACTGGGTTATGTAAAGTGTGTGATCGAGTTGGGACTCGGGGAAGCTTGACCCCCGCATATGGCTTAAATTGACATTGCGGTGTGAGCAATGGGTGTAACGCCCCCGATTTTTCTGTGATTATTTAATTCTCGTTTGGCGTTACGTTCACGTGTTTCTGGCTTGTGCTGTTTGTTAAAGCGTGGTCTTAGCTCTTTAGGTTCCTTGTGTAGTTGTTGGTAGCCTGTTTGGCAAGATTCCCTAGCAAGCCGGGTCTGTTTTGGTGACCGGTGAGTCCTCTCGAGGGATTCTTGTGTTTTGGCTTCAGGTGGCGATAACCCGAGTTTTGTTTGTCGAAAGTTGATTTCGACTTCTTCGTTGCGTTCGTAGCATGGGTATTTAGCTACGATGCAAATTTCGTCGAATTCGGAGAATGTTCGGGTTTCGCGTCGTTTTGTATTTTATTTATAATAATGTGATTATATATTATATATAGATATTTTTTAGAAAGTAGCAGTTTTGGTGAAAAGGTGGCTGGCAGATTTTGGGTTGGCTAAGAATAGAAAGTATTTGGGACTTAACCGCTGTCTATAAATAGTCTAAAATTAGAATAAAGACTATTCATTGTCTTTTCGGAATTAGCATAATATTCGTCCCTATACAAGAGAGGAAAACCGCTGCCCTTGCCTTCCACCGCCGATTCCCGGAGTTCTAGCGGTCGGATTTTCATTCCGAGGGTAGATCTGGACTGCTCTCCCCTAGATCTTCATTTTGACGTCTTGCTCTATTAGGTGTTTGCTGGCAGGTCTGTGGGAAAGCAGAAAAGTCGGTCGAGACCTTCCGGAAATCAAGGCAAGTGGTCCTCCTGCCCTTGCCAAGTAACTTGTTTTAGTTCCTTTTATACCTTGCCGCTCATAGATCACCCTATTGCTTGGATATTAATGTTCAGTGTATATTAATCTTAGTCACATAAATGCTTAAGCCTATTTGATCACTCTCTATACAAGTTTACTCAAGAATCGGCCTTGCTGTTAAATTTTTTTTCTTCTTTCTTGGACTTCCTGTTGTTAATTCGACTTGCTCTCGTGTTGGGAATAGAGAGATGAGAGTGGAGATGTTTTTCCTTTTCTGTACAGTAACTATAGCAGGATAGTTGTATTGTGGCCTTAATATTGGTTTTGTACAAAGTAATCTGTCTTGGTTAGGCACAGATTGGGGGAAATTAGGCTTGCCTATGTAATGGATGTATCAGAACCCCCCTCTTTTCCTTAGTCTAGTTGATTAGAGCATTTCTGGGCTAAATGAAGTGGTCTGGAGAGATGAGGAGGATACAGGAATTAGGTTGTAGCATATCTGGCTGGGGGCGTTGATTAGCTCAGGTTTGAGTTTCTCTAATTTTGCCTAAGTGTAAAATCGTTGAGTGAGGGAAGCTCAAGCAACGCCGGGCTTGGTTTTTATGCTAAGTATAAAAGCATTGACAGCGTTGAGTGCACTCAACGCTGACAGTTCGACGACGTTCATCGTTCTCAGCTCGATGTTATTCGTCGAACAGAGATCGACGATCTCTGGTTGCTTGAGATCGACGAAGATCGTCGATCTGAGTTCGACGAAAATCGTCGGGCTAAGCTCGACGTTTTCCTGTGATCTGAGTTTGACAAAAATCTTCGAACTGAGCTCGACGTTTTCCTGTGATCTGAGTTTGATGAAAATCGTCGAACTGAGATCGAAGTTTTCCTGTGATCTGAGTTCGACGAAAATCTTCGAACTGAGCTCGACGTTTTCCTGTGATCTTAGTTCGACAAAAATCGTCGAACTGAGATCGACGTTTTCCTGTGATCTGAGTTCGACGAAAATCGTCAAACTGAGATCGACGTTTTCCTGTGATCTGAGTTCGACGAAAATCGTCGAACTGAGATCGATGTTTTCCTATGATCTGAGTTCGACGAAAATCGTCGAACTGAGATCGGCTTTTTCCTGTAAGCTGAGATTGACATTTATTTTGCATTAACCGAATTTTTTTTCATGTTCTTTTCTTCCCGAGTGATTACCTCCTAGGTGGGGATGTGAAAGTCCACCTAGTGTCAACTAGCTTCACCTATGGGGGGGGGGGAATAGGTGACGTGCAGCGTGTTTGCGGAATTAAAATTGTACCTGCACACAAAAATAAAACAACACAGCAAATAGAGTACACAAGCTATTTATAGTGGTTCCCCGATTTGGGTACATTCACTTTCCCCCTTCGACCTATCTCCCAACACGGGACGACTCGGTCTCTTCACCAACAGGATTGAAATCCAATCCTTGCACTATCGGAAGGAACCCTTCCACACGTAGGAGACAACAATCCCACAACACGGGTTGCACCCAACCCTTACAACTAGGAACCAACGTTCCTTTATAACAAAAATGAACTAGAATGTACAAGAAATACAAACTACTTTTGGAGACTCAGGTGTCCCTCTTCGTTCGATGATGAGTTCTAGAAGTCACGAAGAGTCCACACCGCTAGATCTCACTTGGAGAGAATCTCCCCGAAACCGGCGGCGGCAAGAAGGGCGGCGGCTTGGTTCTCAGGATCGGCGGCGACAACGGTGTGCGGCTGCTGTACTCTGGAGATTCAAACTTCGTAGCGAAGCTAGCTAGGTCTTCCAACGGTCACACTAGGATCGATCGTCTCGATCGATTCGGACGGGGAAGGTTTTCACGATCAACAAATCAAGAGACGGAGGATCTCTAGTTAGACACGTGAGACTCTAAGCTTGGCTAAGCTTCTGTCGTCGGAAGATCTGGAAGAAACCACGATCAAAAGCGGCGACCAACAAGCACGAGCGGCGACGGCGGCGGCGGAGCAGTTTCGCGATTTTAGCTCAAGATCGTTGCTCGGCTTCTTTCTGTGTGTTCTTACTGTTCAAAAATACGCGTGTATTTATACACAAGTATACTCCTAAATGACTGTTGTGGGTCCCACCAGAAGAAACCCTAATATTGGTTCAAAATCAGCGCCTCAACATATGATCCGGTTCAGTGGTATCCAGAAAATTGCCCAAGTCAAAATCGGCGAGAATCAAAGGTGATTCACGTCGAATCGTCGAGAATCAAAGGTGATTCTCGACGATTCGACGAGAAAGTGATTCTCGTCGAAGTTGACTTGTTTGCACTCACTATTTTAGCCGGATAGAGACCGCGAGAATCAGCCAGTGATTCTCGACGATTCGGCGAGAATCACTTGGCGATTCTCGTCGAATATGACTTAGCGCCAGAGTCGCATGCTTTGATGTAGCCGGATCGAGACGGCGAGAATCAGCCAGTGATTCTCGACGATTCGGCGAGAATCGCAAAGTGATTCTCGCCGAATCGGCGAGAATCACTTGGTGATTCTCGGCGATTTACACTTAAACGATTTTTCGTCTTTCCACCCATGAGCTACTCTTTGACCCATCCTTGCTCCTTGACTGCTCTTGCAAGATCACAGCCCTGTACTTGAAAGTAAGTGCACTCCAATAGAGAGAGTACACGTAGGCCAACACACTGATCTGCTCAACGAGGGATTACGTCGTGCAGACCTGTGTATACTGACCTACTGCACCCTGACATTGGTGTGCACTTAGCGTGGAAAAACTGCAAACACAACTTGAAATATTTTGTCAAATACATTGTCTATTTACCTTAGCTTGTTCAGGGGCTTATTCAAATCAGGTACGTTGTGTATACAATACCCAACAATCTCCCCCTATTTGAAGAAGCCTAAACCCTACAAGCTAAGGTGAATAAAGCGTATGAGAATGAAAATCATAACCTTGAAATTGAGTTGAGAGAGATATTCATACCTTGAAATTGAGTTGAGAGAGATATTCATTACCAATACCAATTTCTTGAGAGCAAACTTTTGAGCCACCTGCCTTAGCCTTAGCCGAGAGGGTAATCTCCCCCTTTTCGGCTTCTGCAAATCTGGGTCTGAAGCATTTGACCCCTTGCTCCCCCTCAGTTCTTGTGCCTGTGCTCACACTTGAGTTCCTGGCAGAGGATCCCCCTAGAGGCACGATCCTGGAGCTTCTGTAGGCTTTATTCCTCATAGTTTAGCAACCCCAATTCAGTTTTGAAAAGACTGAATTTGGCTTCGTCTAAGGGCTTTGTGAATATATCTGCAATCTGCTTGTCCGTGGGGACATAACAGAGAGAGATGTCCTTGTTCTCCACGTTCTCCCAAGTGAAGTGGTAGCGCACTTCAATATACTTCGTTCTGATGTGCGATACCGGATTGTTGGCAATTGCAATTGCACTGGAGGAGTCGCAGTACATTGGTACTTCCTTGAACTGAAGGTCGTAGTCGGCTAACTGGTTTATGATCCATAGGAGTTGTGCGCAACAGCTGCCTGCCGAGATGTACTCAGACTCTGTTGTGGAGGTTGCAACACAATTCTGTTTCTTGCTATTCCGTGAAATAAGCCTTCGTCCGAGGAATTGACACGTCCTGGAGGTGATTTTCCTGTCATCCCTACTCCCTGCAAAATCAGCATCTGAAAAACCTATTAGCTCGACATCATTGTTTCTCGGGTACCACAAGCCAAGATTGGGAGTACCTTTAAGGTATCTTAGAATTCGCTTCGCAGTGACATAGTGAGATTCCTTAGTGTTCACCTGATATCTGGCACAGACACATGTGGAGAACATGATATCCGGTCTACTGGCAGTAAGGTAGAACAGGGATCCAATGATGCTTCTGTATTTGGTTTCATCGAAAGGTTTACCTTTCTCATCCTTGTCCAGAGACATAGTGGATCCCATTGGAGTCCTCATAGAGGTTGCATTCTCTATACCGAATTTCTTGAGGAGTTCATTTGTGAACTTTGTCTGAGAGATGAAGATTCCATCCTCAGACTGTTTCACTTGAAGTCCCAAGAAATACTTGAGCTATCCCATACTGCTCATTTCAAACTTTCCTTGCATAAGTTTAGAAAACTTTTTGCAAAGATTATTGTCCGTTGAGCCGAATATAATGTCATCGACATAGATTTGCACCAGCAAAATCTTGCCTTTGACTTCCCTGAGAAACAATGTCTTATCTATTTTACCTCTAGAGAACTTGTTCTCAAGAAGAAAACTAGATAAAGTCTCATACCAAGCTCGTGGAGCTTGTTTTAACCCATATAGAGCTTTATTAAGAAAATATACATGATTGGGATAAGTAGGATTGACAAAACCTGAGGGTTGAGCGACGTATACTTCCTCTTTCAGGTCTCCGTTCAAGAATACTGATTTCATATCCATTTGATAGACTGTGAATCCTTTGTGCAAAGCATACGCCAGGAACAGTCTGATTGCCTTGAGCCTTGCCACTGGTGCGAAGGTCTGGTCGAAGTCAATCCCCTCCTCCTGTCTGTAACCTTGAGCCACCAGCCTGGCCTTGTTCTTTATGATGACACCATGTTCATCTAGTTTGTTTCTGAAGATCCACTTGGTGCTAATCACATTCTGCTTGTGTGGTCTGGGAACCAGCGTCCAAACGTTGCAACGTTCGAATTGATGTAGTTCATCTTGCATGGCCAAAATCCATGCCGCATCTTTGTTCGCCTCGTCGAACTTCTTTGGCTCAACCTGTGACAGGAAGCTAAGATGCAAAATCCCGTTAATAGTACCTCTTCGAGTTCTGACACCGACACGAGGATCTCCGATGATCTGATCTCTAGGATGATCCCTCACGTGCCGGAGCTCTAGAAGTCTGGCGTCTGGAGCTTCGACTACTTCTGGGTCTTCTCCTTCTTCTAAGAGATCTGTTCCATTTTGATCTTCAACATTCCTAGATGACGTTGAGGTGGATACTTTGACATACTTAGGAGTATCATCTTTAGCGGTCTCATCGAGACTTAGCTGTTCAAGTCGTGTGCCTGCATCTTCAAGAATACCGCTGGAAGAATTGCTGTTAAGCAAACTTCCTTCATCAAATACAACATTAATTGATTCTTCTACCACTAGGGTTTTCTTATTGAAGACCCTATAAGCCCGACTGTGGGAACTATAGCCCATGAATATGCCTTCAAAGCATTTTTCACCAAATTTAGTACGCGGGTACTTCCCATTATTCAGTACATAACATCTGCAACCAAAGATCCTTAAGTAGGACATGGTTGGTTTCCTGCCTCTCAAAAGCTCATAAGGCCTCTTACGATGATGCTTGTTGATCAATGCTCGGTTTTGTACATGACAAGCTGTATTGACCGCCTCTGCCCAGAAGTATTCTGGGAGAGAAGCGTCTGTCAACATTGTTGTGCAAGCTTCAATGAGAGTTCTATTTCTCCTCTCCGCGACTCCATTTTGCTGAGGAGTGCGCGGGGAGGAAAACTCATGAAAGATACCTTGTTCTTCACAAAATTCTGTCATAGCTCCAGATTCTAATTCTGTTCCATGGTCACTTCTGATTTTGACCACTGAGCAGTTAAATTCGTTCTGAACCTGCTTGATAAAGCTAGTGAAGATGTCAAACGTATCTGACTTTCGTTTTAAGAAGAACACCCATGTAAACCGAGAATGATCATCAACTATCACCAGCGTATAGGACTTGCCTCCCAAGCTATGAACCTGCATTGGACCAAACAAGTCCATATGTAGAAGATAAAGGCACCGGGAAGAGTCTTTGTCTGCAATGCTCTTAAAGGTAGCTCAAGTCTGTTTGCCCATCTGGCATGCAGGACATGGGCTATCTTTGATGCACTTGATAATGGGAGTATCCCTTACTAAGTTTTTAGAAAATAGCATACTAATTGTCTTGAAATTAATATGTGCCAATCTCTTGTGCCATTGATCACAAAGAGATGCACTGTCAGCTGCCACTAGGCATACGGGGTAGATGAATCTAAACTAAGAAAATTTAAGCAGAAGATATTTCTGCTCCTAATGCCTGTTAGTATCGTCTCAGAAGAGGCGCATGAAATTATCAGTCATTTATCCTTGCAGAACTTAACGTCATAACCTTTATCACATAACTGACTTACACTGATCAGGTTATGGTTTAACCCTTCAACATAAGCCACGTCGGTGATAGAGATTATACCGTTGGAAATCATACCATAACCTCTAGTGACTCCTCGATCTGACCCTCCAAAAATGACTTTGGGTCCATTCTCGATGGGAGTGTAATCACGTAGCAGGCTTCTTGTCCCAGTCATATGCCGGGAGCAACCACTGTCCAAGTACCAGATCGGCGTTTTGGTTACCTTTGGACATTCCTGCAAAACAAAATTAATTTCCCTTAGGAACCCAATCAAACTTGGGTCCTAGATTCTTGGTTAGCATACTCCCCCTCGGTTGGTTAACCCTACGAGTGGTCGGCCTCGCATTGCTAACATAGGGAGTCTCGTGATACCTTGGATTAAACCAACAATCCACGACAAAGTGACCGACTTTGCCACAACACCAACAGTCAAATCTGTTGTACCTCTTCCTAGGCTCCTGCTTTACCCTGGGAATGGTGGGTACAGCTGGGGCCTTGGATCTAGAGGTGGAGGACTCATGGTGATAGCAGTCACATGACTTCTTCACCTTCTGTTCCTTCAGTATAATAGGCTTGCCTCTTGGTGCCTGCTTTCCATTATGGCCGCTAGAGAATTGACCATAATTTCCCATGTGGATTTACTCATAAGGTGCCTTGAAGGCACTCTCACCGAAGTTGCGGGGAAAAGTCCAACCATCATATTGACTCTTTTGCTTTGCAACCGAGGGCCAGAAATGATGACCAAAGGTTGATTCAAAGTCATGTTGGTTGCAAGGAAAGCTAGGCTTTCGGAATGCAACAGGACTGAGCGGAGACTTTCCCTTTTCAGCAGCAGAGGCCTTCTTGGCGGCCTTATTCTTCCTCTGGTTCCTGTTTCTCCTAGATGAGGAACCAGATACCCCTACATGCCCCAAGCCAGCTCCTTTGGCCTGAGCAGAGAAGGTATCAACTACTGGAAGAACTGTTTTTGGCATAGAGAAGCTCTTGACGATCTTCCTTTCTGCCGCAAGCTGTTCTTCCAACTTGTCGACTTCCTCCTGCTTAAGATCAAGGAGCTTAAGAGACTCCGAATGCTTTGAAGTCAGGTCTAGGTGCTCCTCTCGGAGAGAGATCAACCTGGTGATCTCTTCCCTTAGGGAGACACTCTCACCGTTAAGGAATTTCACCTCCTTTTTCTCAGCCTTCAATCTCTTACGTCACTCCTCGAAAGTGTTGAGCAGAAGCTCATACTTCTCGAGGAGCTCCGCTTCACGGGCCGAGAGGCTATCCTCAGGGTCATCATCCTGAGACTCAGGATCAGATTCAGAGTCGGAGAGAGGGGTGTGAGATTTTACCTTCCCAGTAAATGGGGGGCATTCTCCTTCTGAGTCGGAGCGACCCACCAGCCCGAAGTAGGCTTCCTCATCATCACTGGAGTCTGAGGAATCACATTCACTCAGTGTCTTTGGCCTTTTGGCGATGTAGCTCCACTCTTTCTTCTTCTCTCTGGAGGATTTGTGCTCCTCTCCTTTCCCTTTTTCTCTCTTCCCTTGGTAGCAGTCGGCCACGACGTGTCCTGGCTTATTGCATCCAAAACAAATAATGTCAGAGGAGCGATGTTTGTTCGGTTTAGAAACATACCTGTCAGAAGAATAATTTTTCTTATGATTCCTGGAGGAGGAGCTGTCTCTCTTTCTTTGATTCCTCATCTTGAGGAACTTCTTGAATTCTCGGGTGATGAGGGAGAAATCCCCCTCAGACAGCTCTGAGCTGGAGGAGCATGGCTCGGAGTCCTCCTCCTCATCCTTTTTCCTGGCACGGTATGAAACCGCACCCTTGCCCTTTCTGGAGTGAGTGGCTTTTAGAGCCACAGTCTTTTCCTTGGCTGCAGCCTTCTCTGCTTCTTCTTCTGCTTTCCGGGTGTTCAGTTGAAGCTCATAGGACATCAGCTTTCCAAACAGAATTTGAGGGTCTGTTTCAGCTAGTCTGCCAAACTCTCGGATGGCGCAGATCTTTGTGTCCCATTCTTTAGTAAGGGACCTAAGGAATTTATCATTAAGTTCGCCATTAGTGAACACTCTTCCGTATCCTTTGAGGGCATTGACAATCTTGAGGAAGTTCTCGAAGGTGACTCCGATTTCTTCCTTAGGCCCTTGTCTAAAGGCCTCATATTTCTGGTTCAGGAGGGATCTACGATCATCCCTCACTTCATCAGTGCCCTCCATTAGGATGATCAGGCAATGCCAGATCTCCTTTACTGTCCTGCAGTTGCAGAAGTTCTGCATCATTGTGTCATCAACCGAGCTGACCAGAATGTTCTGCGCCTTCTTGTCAAGTCCCACTAGCACCATCTCGTCCTTGTCCATTTCAGAAAGTTTCTTCGGCACTTTCTTGTTAGGATCAATGGTGGGGACATAAGGTCTCTCCTCCACGATCATAAAGAGTCGAGGATCAACTGCTTCCATGTAGAACCAGATCCTTTCCTTCTAGATAGGAAAGTTGATCCTGGTGCACACTGGGATCTTGCCTGTGTACTTGAGCCTGTCCATGGTAGATGTTTTCCTTCTTCTTGACACTAGTGGCAGGATTCAACTCAAGGTGTTAATCTTTTTGATGAGGAACCTCGCTTTGATACCACTTGAAAGTCCACCTAGTGTCAACTAGCTTCACCTATGGGGGGGAATAGGTGACGTGCAGCGTTTTTGCGGAATTAAAATTGTACCTGCACACAAAAATAAAACAGCACAGCAAACAGAGTACACAAGCTATTTATAGTGGTTCCCCGATTTGGGTACATCCACTTTCCCCCTTCGACCTATCTCCCAACACGGGACGATTCGGTCTCTTCACCAACAGGATTGAAATCCAATCCTTGCACTATCGGAAGGAATCCTTCCACACGTAGGAGACAACACTCCCACAACACGGGTTGCACCCAACCCGTACAACTAGGAACCAACGTTCCTTTACAACAAAAATGAACTAGAATGTACAAGAAATACAAACTACTTTTGGAGACTAAGGTGTCCCTCTTCGTTCGATGACGAGTTTTAGAAGTCACGAAGAGTCCACACCCCTAGATCTCACTTGGAGAGAATCTCCCCGAAACCGGCGGCGGCAAGAAGGGCGGCGGCTTGGTTCTCGGGATCGGAGGCGACAACGGTGTGCGGCTGCTGTACTCTGGAGATTCAAACTTCGTAGCGAAGCTAGCTAGGTCTTCCAACGGTCACACTAGGATCGATCATCTCGATCGATTCGGACGTGGAAGGTTTTCCCGATCAACAAATCAAGAGACGGAGGATCTCTAGTTAGACGCGTGAGACTCTAAGCTTGGCTAAGCTTCTGTCGCCGGAAGATCTGGAAGAAACCACGATCAAAAGCGGCGACCAACTAGCACGAGCGGCGACGACGGCGGCGGTGCAGTTTCGCGATTTTAGGTCAAGATCGTCGCTCGGCTTCTTTCTGTGTGTTCTTACTGTTCAAAAATACGCGTGTATTTATACACAAGTATACTCCTAAATGACCGTTGTGGGTCCCACCAGAAGAAACCCTAATATTGGTTCAAAATCAGCGCCTTAACATATGATCCGGTTCAGTGGGATCCAGAAAATTGCCCAAGTCAAAATCGGCGAGAATCAAAGGTGATTCACGTCGAATCGTCGAGAATCAAAGGTGATTCTCGACGATTCGGCGAGAATCACAAAGTGATTCTCGTCGAAGTTGACTTGTTTGCGCTCACTGTTTTAGCCGGACAGAGACGGCTAGAATCAGCCAGTTATTCTCGACGATTTGGCGAGAATCACTAGTGATTCTCATCGAATCGGCGAGAATCACTTGGTGATTCTCGTCGAATATGACTTAGCGCCAGAGTCGCATGCTTTGATGTAGCCGGATCGAGACGGCGAGAATCAGCCATTGATTCTCGATGAATCGGCGAGAATAAGCCAGTGATTCTCGCCGAATCGGCGAGAATCACAAAGTGATTCTCGCCGAATCGGCGAATCGGTGATTCTCGCCGAATCGCCGAATCAGTGATTCTCGTCGATTTAAACTTAGACGATTTTTCGTCTTTCCACCCATGAGCTACTCTTTGACCGATCCTTGCTCCTTGACTGCTCTTGCAAGATCACAGCCCTGTACTTGAAAGTAAGTGCACTCCAATAGAGAGAGTACACGTAGGCCAACACACTGATCTGCTCAACGAGGGATTACGTCGTGCAGATCCGTGTATATTGACCTACTGCACCCTGACATTGGTGTGCACTTAGCGTGGAAAAACTGCAAGCACAACTTGAAATATTTTGTCAAATACATTGTCTATTTACTTTAGCTTGTTCAGGGGCTTCTTCAAATCAGGTACGTTGTGGATACAATACCCAACAGGATGTCTTGTCGGCCATTCGTTTCTTCCTTTATTTTTAAGGGCCGAATCGTGGGTTATGGCAGGTAGTGGTATTTTGATACTATAAAGGAGTGGGATGTTTTGTGTGCGAGCCATGGCCGCCACCTTTTAGTCCCAGGTACGGGCTGGGTATAGCCGTGGCCGCCACCTTTTAATCCCAGGTACGGGCTGGGTATGTGGTGGCCTTGTGCTGACGCGGTGAAATTTAGTTGTAACTGATGTAGCGTCGTCCTACGAGCCTACACGAGTTAAGATCCGATACGGATGGCGTCAAGTGTTCTCTTGCCACGCTAACAATCTCTTGTTACACGCTAACGAAAACGCAGCAATACCAATTATTTTATTTATCTTACGCACCAACGTTCGGTTAGCCAAGCCGTTAGAGATCGAACCACGACTAGATGCCGAGATCCGATCAAGCCAAAAGGACAAATATTCGTGTCCGCACGAGCGATGTTGTACCAAAGAAAGATCCACCAAAAAAATTTCCGATTCGCGAAACGGTTGATCTTTCCCCAACAAGAAATAACGAGGTTCGCCAATCCTCCCGAGAGTATCCAAAAATCGAACGAAAAATAGATCCACAAATTTATTAAGAAACGCCGCGAAATTTCGTTCATTATCTCGAAAGTCACGCAAGAAATCGTCCACCACACAAAACAATCTAGAAGAGAAAAAAACTCTTGGTAGAAATTTCGTTACCCCTCTCGGAATAGTAGATCCGGGATATTGGTTCCACTAGAAAATAATCGCTCTCCGTTGAACTCCACGAGAGAGGCTCCAATGATGAAGAAACTCGATCATCTTCCCCGCTTTGCACCGTGAAGTTTCACCCAAGGCCTTTGACTCTTGCAATCAATTTGTCTCCTCCAAGGATGGTCGGTTAGGATGAGATAAGTGGAGAATTTCGTGGGGTGGATGTGTGATAGAGAGTTGAAGGAAGATTGACGGAGGAGGAGGGGAGAGATGGTGGCCGAGATCTTGGAAGGGGAGAAAGGAGGAGGCCGACTTTTGGAGGAGGAAACCCAAGGGGGGCGGCGGCTATGAGGAGGGAAAGGAGGGGAGTCAAATTAGGTTAGAGAAGTTTTGGCAACAATGAAAATCTGCTTTTCTAATTAGAGTTTTAGCCTTATATAGGCCTTACAACACAAGTGCTAATTGCACACCAATAAGTCAACATATTAAAATGCAAGCCATAAATAAAAACTAATAATTAATTAATTAATTATTATTTAATTAATTAATTATTAATATAAATGAAAATAGTTAATTCTTGTGGCGTGGACGAAGATTGTAGCCGTGGCCGCCACGACGCCGCAAGTCTTTAGCCGCTGGGCCATCATCATCATCATCATCCGCCGCAACTTCATGATCAACCAAAGCGCCATGTACGTCATCATCATCAACTTGGCCGTCCTGGTGGTGGTCGCCATCAATCCTCCCCCGCTCAAAAGGACTCATCACCGATGAGTGGGCAGGAACATAACAGCGTAGGAGGTCCGCATCAAGTATCTCCACCTCTGAAGCCGAGAGCCAAGAGTCGTCCGAAGCTGGGCGACCACGCCAACGAATCAAGAACCTGTGAATGTCACTGTCGGGAGTTGGAAACATAGCATCCTGCAAAATCTTGTCAGGCAAGAAAACGGTCCGGGGAAACCTCGGAAATGCGTTAGGCAAAGAAGAAAAACAAGTTTCAATATCAGTAGGCGGCATACCTCCCGTAGAGTCCGCAGGAGAGAGCGATCCAGAATTGATCTCACCACCCATCCCATTAGAAGTTTTAGTGGAAATATTAAACGGAGAGACAGAAAGTTCATGTGGTGGAGCGACAAAAAGCGTTAAATCAGAAACATTAAAAATAGGGGAAATTCCCCAATCAGCGGGTAACTGTAATAAATATGCATTTTCGCCCAACCTTTTTAACACTCGAAAAGGACCGGCTCGCCTATTCGCCAATTTCTTTATAGTGCCCGAAGGCATCCGTTCAGGGGTGAGACGAACCATTACCAAATCACCAATATTCAAGGGGACCGCTCTCCTATGTACGTTGGCATTCGTTTGATAAATAGCATATTGTGTAGCTAGCGTTTCGCTAATGTGTTTATGGAGACTGTGAACGTGCGAGGCGAAATCCTGAGCAAACTGACTAGACTTAAACGATGGTGGTAATGGAACCAAATCAAGAGGCACGGGCGCCTTATAACCATGAACGATCTCGTTCGGAGACAAACCGGTGGACCTATTCCTTGAATTATTATAAGCTATTTGAGCATGAGGAAGGATAAGGTCCCACGTACCTTTATGATCGCCAACTAAGCAACGAAGCAAGCTACCCAAGCTACGATTAACCACCTCCGTTTGCCCATCCGTTTGGGGATGATAGGCCGACGAAAACATCAGTTTCGTACCCATAAGCTTCCAAAGTGTTTTCCAGAAATAGCTAGTGAACTTAACGTCCCTATCAGACACTATCGTTTTGGGGACGCCCCGATGCGCCACGACCTCTTTGAAATACAACTTAGCAACATGGGATGCATCGTTGGTAGTGTGGCTAGCGATGAAATATGCCATTTTAGAAAATCGATCGACGACGACAAGGATGGAATCGTGTCTCCGAAATGTCATAGGTAGGCCCAAAATAAAGTCCATACTAACGTCCTCCCAAGGAACAGACGGAATAGGAAGTGGAGTATAAAGACCGGCATTGGTTTTGTTGCCCTTCGCTAACTGACATACGCGGCAACTCCCTACGATTTTATTGACCATTGGCTTAAGCCCCGGCCAAAAGAATTTATCTTCCACTAATATGATCGTTTTATCCCGGCCGAAATGTCCCCCTAACCCTCCACTATGTAGCTCCCAGACAATGAAATGGCGTAGTGAAGAGCGGGGAATACACAATTGTGTATGCTTAAATAAATACCCGTCTCGAATGTAGTATGCCGAAATAGTCGAGGTAGCCTGTTCCTGAGCGGCTAAATAAATATCCTTAAAATCCGGGCATAGGACATACTCGTCCTTAATGCGTTCAAATCCTATTACCTTCACCTCCATTTTAGATAATAATAGAGTGACACGACTAAGGGCGTCCGCCACTCGATTTAACGTACCCTTAAGGTGCTTAATAATGAAAGTATACTCCTGAAGATAGGAGACCCATTTGGCGTGCCGAGGGCTAATTTTACTTTGAGAGTTTACAAATTTTAGCGCCTCATGATCCGAGAGGATCACAAACTCTTTCGATATGAGATAGTGTCGCCAATGTTGGAGACAACGTATCACGGCATAAAACTCACGATCATAATTAGAATAATTTAATTTTGGGCCCGCTAGTTTCTCGCTAAAATATCCTACCGGATGTCCCTCTTGGCTTAACACTCCTCCAATTCCTATTCCCGAAGCGTCACATGATAGTTCAAACACTTTAGTAAAATCCGGCAACCGTAGTAGGGGGGCTTCGGACATCCGATCCTTAATCATTTGAAACGCGCTAGTGGCCGACTTGGTCCATTTAAAATCACCCTTCTTCATACATTCAGTGATTGGTGCCATGATACTACTAAAATTGCGAATGAATCGTCGGTAAAACGTGGCCAATCCATGAAAACTCCTAACCTCCCTAATATTTTGCGGTTCCGGCCATTCTCTAATCACTTGGACCTTCTTAGGGTCAACATGTATACCCTCAGCGCTCACTATGTATCCTAGAAATTCCACGGAAGTCACACCGAACGCGCACTTCTTAAAATTAATGAATAAGTTCTCTTGGCGCAGTGTAGTAAGGATTGTCCGCAAATGAGTTTCATGATCGATCGGCGATATACTAAACACCAAAATATCATCGAAATAGACTACGACAAATTTACCCATATATGGCTTAAAAACTTGGGTCATTAACCGTGAGAAAGTGCTTGGTCCGTTAGTGAGTCCCTCTCCTAGCACTAACCACTCGTAAAGCCCATCCTTAGACTTAAAGGCCGTTTTCCATTCGTCTCCCTCCCGTATCCTTATTTGGTGGTAACCACTCTTTAAATCCAATTTTGAGAACACGGTGGCACCAGATAACATATCCAACAAATCGTCCAAACGGGGAATGGGAAACCTATACTTGACAGTTATTTTGTTGATGGCCCGGTAGTCTACACACAACCTCCAAGACTTATCTTTCTTCGGGACCAACAAGGCCGGGACGGCACAAGGGCTTTTACTATGGCGGATAAATCCCTTTGCTAATAAGTCGGAAATTAATATTTGAAGTTCATTATGTGCGGAGGGATTGAGTCGGTAATGGGGTAGATTGGGCAGGGACGAGCCCGGGACGAAGTCAATTTCGTGTTGAATATCCCTGATGGGTGGCAACATGGAAGGTAAATCTACCGGATAGACGTCCTTATACTCTTCCAATAATGTGCGCAAAGATAACGGTAGGTTCTCTAAAAACGGTGAATCTTCCTTTACTTGTAGGCATACTAGCGCATAAATGACACCATCTAGAAAGGTCTCGCGTTCTAACTCCTTCCTACTTATAAAACTTATCACTTTCTTTTCCGCGGGCACCACTGTGTCCTTGGAAATAATCGACGGGTCTTTAGGTGGTGTGGGCTTCAAAACAATGGTCTTACCATTGAACTTGAACTCGTATGTGTTGGCTCTGCCCAAATGGGTCACATCATAATCATAAAGCCATGGTCGTCCTAGTAAAACGTGACATACATCCATAGGGATGACATCGCACCACACCTTATCGACATAGCTCTTCACCGTAAGCGGTACCAAGCATCTTTTAGAAACTGCGATAGACGTTTTGTTCACCCATGCTATCTTATACGGATGCGGATGCGGCTCAGTGACTAAGTGCATTCGAGTGATGGCATTCTCCGAAACGAAATTCATACAACTACCGCTATCGATTATTAATTTACACCACTTGTCACCGTGCTTAAAATTTACCGAAAAGATATTCGTCCGGTTGTAATCGTCCTTCGCACGCTGTGTATTCAGAATACATCTCATAACCATCATGAAAGAGTCGTCATCAATATCACTCGGCTCGGCGTCAGACTCAGTACCGGCTTCATAAACGATCTCTGCGGGATCAGACGTGGAGCCTAAAAGGGCTAGGGGTTTGCCCTTAGTGGGGCACTCACTAGCATAATGCCCTTGGATTCCACATGAATAACAAGTGACGTTAGTCTTACTAAGACGCCCTATTGGAACTCTCTCACCCGAGGGATTTTTGATGTTCCTAGCAGTAACGACCACGGAGTTCGAATCTGTGGATCGAAACTTTCCTTTGTCTCGCATGGAGGATGAGGGTGGGGGTCCTAAAATGGATTTTTCTTTTTGGAAAGCTCGTCCCTTGGACTTATAGGCATTGTGCTTTTCTATATCCAAAGCTGCATTAAACGTTGCGTTAAGATCCGTGTGACCGTAGCGCAGGAGCTTGCCTTGGATATCCGGCCTGAGTCCCTTACGAAAACGTGATAGTGTTACTTCGGGAATTTCCCGGACGTCACATCTCACCATCATATCCTTAATTAGTCCCATGTACTCCGCTATCGATTTGTCCCCTTGGCGAAGGGTGGCTAATTCATCGAACATTTGGGTTCGGTGATACGCGGGGACATATTGGTCAATCAACAGTGCTTTCATGGCAGCCCACCCAATTGGGGGTACTCCATTCACGGTACCCATTCACCTCTCTTCGTTCAACCAGAACGTCTTGGCCCTACTTAGAAGCTTCATTCGTGCCACTCGTACCTTATCACCGTCAGACAGGTTGTGCCACTCAAAGTAGCACTCGATCTCCATGATCCAATCTAGGAAAACTTGAGGTTCTCCCATTCCATCGTAGGATGGTGGATGTAGTCGCACGGCCCTAGTTAAATTGAAATCGTCGTCCTGATCACGATGGTGGTTTTGTCTTTCATCTCGTTGGTTGGCGGGCTGTGGTGGGGGCCCCTGCCGATTTATCCCAAAGCCGGGATTTTGAGGCGCCGCCTGATTTACGGCCAACCCTTGTATTAACTGGGTGAGTGCATCGAACCTAGCGTTGAACTCTTCCCGAAGCTCCGCAATCGCTGCAGGAGCGTGCTCATCATCATGGTGGTCGGCCATGTGAGAGGTGGAGGGAAAATATTCCGTACCAGACCTTGTGCGCATGAACTACAAGACACCCAGGGATATTTTATAAAAGATGAATTTTTGGAGACCTATAAAGTAGGAATAAAAAATATTTTTTTAGACTTTTTTGCTTGGAAAAATAAGGAGAAAATTCAGGAATTTTTTTGTAATTTTCTGCAGAAAAAAACTTTTTGGATGTTGCTATTTGCAGCCCAAAACGAAAATTCTGAATTTCGTTATCTAATACGCAACGTGCACGACCAAGTGTGGGTCGACGCCCTATGACCGGAAAGCGTAAGGATGGTGTCGATTGAGAAATCAACACAACCTCTCTTTGATACCAAATTGATGTAGCGTCGTCCTACGAGCCTACACGAGTTAAGATCCGATACGGATGGCGTCAAGTGTTCTCTTTCCACGCTAACAATCTCTTGTTACACGCTAACGAAAATGCAGCAATACCAATTATTTTATTTATCTTACGCACCAATGTTCGGTTAGCCAAGCCGTTAGAGATCGAACCACGACTAGATGCCGAGATCCGATCAAGCCAAAAGGACAAATATTCGTGTCCGCACGAGCGATGTTGTACCAAAGAAAGATCCACCAAAAAAAATTCCGATTCGCAAAACGGTTGATCTTTCCCCAACAAGAAATAACGAGGTTTGCCAATCCTCCCGAGAGTATCCAAAAATCGAACGAAAAATAGATCCACAAATTTATTAAGAAATGCCGCGAAATTTCGTTCGTTATCTCGAAAGTCACGCAAGAAATCGTCCACCACACAAAACAATCTAGAAGAGAAAAAACTCTTGGTAGAAATTTCGTTACCCCTCTCGGAATAGTAGATCCGGGATATTGGTTCCACTAGAAAATAATCGCTCTCCGTTGAACTCCACGAGAGAGGCTCCAATGATGAAGAAACTCGATCATCTTCCCAGCTTTGCACCGTGAAGTTTCACCCAAGGCCTTTGACTCTTGCAATCAATTTGTCTCCTCCAAGGATGGTCGGTTAGGATGAGATAAGTGGAGAATTTCGTGGGGTGGATGTGTGATAGAGAGTTGAAGGAAGATTGACGGAGGAGGAGGGGAGAGATGGTGGCCGAGATCTTGGAAGGGGAGAAAGGAGGAGGCCGACTTTTGGAGGAGGAAACCCAAGGGGGGCGGCGGCTATGAGGAGGGAAAGGAGGGGAGTCAAATTAGGTTAGAGAAGTTTTAGCAACAATGAAAATCTGCTTTTCTAATTAGAGTTTTAGCCTTATATAGGCCTTACAACACAAGTGCTAATTGCACACCAATAAGTCAACATATTAAAATGCAAGCCATAAATAAAAACTAATAATTAATTAATTAATTATTATTTAATTAATTAATTATTAATATAAATGAAAATAGTTAATTCTTGTGGCGTGGACGAAGATTGTAGCCGTGGCCGCCACGGCGCCGCAAGTCTTTAGCCGGTGGGCCATCATCATCATCATCATCCGCCGCAACTTCATGATCAACCAAAGCGCCATGTACGTCATCATCATCAACTTGGCCGTCCTGGTGGTGGTCGCCATCAGTAACTGTTTGTTTGGGGGACTGTTTTTGGTCACCAACTCAGGTCCATATTGTTTTACTACTGCCATTATTCACAATCTAGGATTGTTAGATGTTTCTTCCTTTGTAGATTGCAACATTTCTTTTTTTTGGGCAAATGTTTGCCTTGTAGGCTCTATAGGTTTTATGACAGGGTTGTTGTTGTTTTTCTCGCACTTGGTGCAAGTGCGTCTTGTCTTGGACAGTGTATGTCTGTTACTGTCTTACTTTCTTCTCTTGCATACCCTTTTATATAACACTTCCATGCAGCCTATTTGTTTTACTTGCTGAGGTATTCTTTCTTCTCTGAATGCCTCAGGTTCTGATTAGTAGCCGAGTAGGTGCCTACTTTTGTTATGCTGTTGTTGGTGATCTCTTGTACTATAGAGATCAGTTTCTTGGTCTTGTGAGGTTGTTTTCTGTTTTTCTTACAGACATACATGCTCGCCAATGGGTTCGTATCAGGTTGTTGACGCCCGCTGGTGGTTTTTACTTATGATACTAGATATGTTTCGTTTACTGCTACCTTCCTGAAGATAGTCTATTTGCTCTTGGGAAGATTTATGCTAGGTTGCTAGTTACTTTTAAACCTAAAAACACTATTATAAGTATATCTCATGATCAATAGGTTTATAAAACTCATACACTACTTTCCAAGCAACGTAAAAAGATCGTTTTCTTATTTATAATATAAAATGAATCAAGAGTCTTGCATAGTATAAGTTGACCTCGGGGGACACTTATGCACTCTCATAGGATGTCATATATAAATAAAGTATTTTTTGCTGCGTATAAGTATAATTTTTAAACTGTGGACTAGATGATCCACTGAGCCGAGGGTTGCGGCCTTTAAAATATAACTGATTTTCTAATCATTAAACTTATGAATTTTCATAGTCTAGTTAGATGGTGTTCGCCTGAGCGTCGACAGTTATCCCCCGCTCGACGTGGCATCACGACGCGTGTTTTCTCATACTCTGATACTTCTTAAATTCGGAGAAAATGCAAGTTGTGACATTTGGTATCAGAGGGAGGTTGCTTCACAATTTGTCGGGCAACCTTTCCTTGTAGGTATTAGATGTTTAGCATCATATCATAAACACACCGATATGTCATCATCACGTATTGGTTGAAGCACAAAAACTACACTTATAGCATAACATGAAGTATACGGGGCATATTATGTAGTATGGGATGCATAATATGTGTCTGTATATGGATCCACCATAGGGACAACATGTGAGGGTTATGTAGTATGGGATGCATAACCTCACCACATGAATGCGACTAGCACGTTTCTTTTTCGTTGCATGAGAATGTTATGTAGAATGGGATGCATAATATTTTCATGCTTATGCCACTCATAACATACATTAGGGCCTTTTTAGAATGCATAACACAATCATGCATATCATAACATTACATAAGAACAACGTGCCAAGCTAAAGATTTGGAGGATGACATATGTACACACATGGTTTTAAATCAGAAAAAGAATATAAATTCATACATTCCCGATCTAGGCACAAGAGTTAGTTGATGGTGGTAAACCATCCTAGGTTAAGCATAGCATCACTTTTGTAAAAATAAAATAAAATCCCAGAGCAAGTATAGCAGTTAAAAGTTCATATTTATGTATGTATTGTCTGTACTGGTAGTTTGTTCTAACTATTGTACTAGGTTTCGACCTCAGGTTTTTATGGTTTTAGGATGGTGAGACGTCCTTCTACTAGGTCGACTCCCCTGTCTGAGGGTGAGTCTTCAGGAGCGCAGAGTGATGCGGTGATCGAGAGCCTGCGATAGAGCAATGATTCCTTGATCGGGCAGTTGGTGGAGATGCAGGCCCAGATCCAGTCTCTGGTGGCAGTTGTGGCAGGACAGACTCAGGGAGTGCAAGACCCTACAAGGGGGTTAGCTGCTCCTCCGCCTCCTGCTCCCCTGAGACCTCCAGTGATGGTGCCAGCAGAGATGGCCTTTATCTCATAGTTTCAGAGACTTAACATTCCTACATATGATGGGAAGGCAGATTTCATGGTCATAGATGATTGGCTGATCTCCATGGAGGAGATGTTCACGTACTCTGGTATTCCAGATGATCATAGAGTGATGATAGCCGCCTATCTGCTAAAGGGTTTGGCTAAGAGCTGGTGGCTTAGGGAAAAGGAGAGTTTGGTGGCCGATTGCTCTTGGGTATTTTTTAAGGAGATGCTGTTGAGGAAGTTCTTGCCTTTGATCGAGCGTGACCGACTAATGAACGACTTACTGCACCTGAAGCAGAGGCAACTCACGGTCAGTGAGTACGAGATTGAGTTCAGCAAGTTGAGCCGGTTTGCCCCTTTATTGGTGAGTATTGAAGCTCATCGAGTCAAGCGGTTCCTCGCTGGCTTGAGGAGCGAGGTTCAGCAGTTGGCCAGTGTATATGGATCAGAGAATTATGCAGGGGTAGTGGAGGCTGCTCTGAAAGTGGAGGCAATTGAGACCGCAAAGAACAGAGGCCAGCAAATGAGGAAGGATAAGAGAAAGTCTGCTGAAGAGAAGAACCCCCAGGTACCCGGTGCTGCTTCGAGAAAGAAGAGCAAGGTAGTGTGTAGCTTCTGTGGCCGGCCAGGCCACCCTGTTGAGAGGTGTTTCAAGAAGGAGGGAGCTCAGACGAAGGAGCATGTTCATGCTATTCAAGGTGCTCCTAGGAATGATGTTTCCTGTTCTATTTGCAAGCGACTCAGGCATGATGCTTCCCAGTGCTGGTCCAAGGATAAAGTCTGCTATCAGTGTGGACAGAGGGGCCATATCAAGACAAGATTTCCTCAGGTCCAGCCTGTTCTTCAAGCAGTTCCACTTCAGGCCTTACCTCTGCCTCAGCGTGTGGACAAGGGCAAAGGAAAGCTGAACATGATCTCTTCCGAGGAGACTCAAACTTCGACTCAGGTCATCTCAGGTTAGTTATTTTCCTAGCCTGAAAGTTTTATTTACTAGAATGGTTATAGTTTTTGTTTTGGTAGTTCCTTAGTTGTTTATATACTCCTATAGGGAAATTTAAGGTTAAGAACCGATGGGCACGTGTTTTGTTCGACTCCGGCGCTACCCACTCGTTTGTGGCTAGAGCTTTTGTGGAGCGATATCGGTTGATTCTAGATCAAGTTCGTGATACCTTCCGCGTCAAGTTCCCTTCTGGTGAATCTGTGTTATCAGATTTGGGCATTCTGGATTGCCCTGTTTTGTTGGGGGACTTTCTTGCGAAGGCAGACATGAAGATGATTGATCTAGATGACTTCGATGTTATTCTGGGCATGAACTAGTTGTCCAAGTATGATGCGGTTATTTAGTGCAAAGGGAAGTGCTTGGACTATATCAAGGACAACGGTCAGCCTGGAAGTGTGTATGCTGATCCTTGCCAGGATTTTCCTGTCATTTCTGCGGTATGTGCTCAGAAGCTGTTTCATTCTGATTGTTTTGCTTGTTTAGTCTCGGCGGTTGGGACTGCTGTTAGTATGCCGTGCTTGGAGGAGATTCCTATTGTACGTGGTTTCTCTGATGTTTTTCCTGATGACCTTCCTGGTCTTCCCCCAGATCGGGATGTTGAGTTTGTGATTGATTTGGAACCGGGTACGCGTCCTATTGCTAAGGCGCCATACCGGATGGCCCTTAGTGAGTTGGAGGAGTTGCGAGTCCAGTTGGACGAGTTGTTGGCAAAAGGCTTTATAAGGCAGAATTCGTCATCTTGGGGTGATCCTGTTCTATTTGTGAAGAAGAAGGATGGGTCGATGAGGCTGTGCATCGATTTTAGAGAGCTGAACAAAGTCACCATTAAGAACAGGTACCCTTTGTCGAGGATCGATGACTTATTTGATCAGTTGTGTGGTAGTACGGTGTTTTCCAAGATCGATCTTCGTTCTGGCTATCATCAGCTCAGGATCCGTGAGGCAGATATTCCACGGACTGCGTTTATATCGAGGCATGGACACTTCGAGTTCCTAGTGATGTCATTTGGTTTGACCAACGCACCATCATCTTTCATGGATATGATGAACCGGGTGTTCAAGGATTTTCTAGACAAGTTCGTTGTGGTATTCATCGATGATGTGTTATCTACTCTCGCAGTGCTGAGGAGCATAAGCAGCATCTGCGCTTGGTTCTATCGGAGTTGAGGGACCACAAGTTATTCGCCAATCTGAGTAAGTGTGAATTTTGGTTGCCTTAGGTCTTGTTTCTGGGCCATGTGGTGAATAAGGATGGGATCTCGGTCGACCTGGCAAAATCGCAGCAATGATGGATTGGAGTAGGTCGGGCATGCCCAAGGATATTAGAAGCTTCCTAGGGTTGGCCGGCTATTACAGGAGGTTCATGGAGGGTTTCTCCACCCTGGCTGCACCTTTGACCATGTTGACTCAGAAGAACACGACCTTTGTTTGGAGCGAGAAGTGTGAAGAATCCTTCCTGGAACTAAAGAACAAATTGTGCACTGCTCCTGTTCTGACCCTACCTACTGAGGGTGCGGAGTATGATGTGTACATTGATGCTTCGCATGTTGGTCTGGGTTGTGTGTTGATGCAGGCTGGAAAAGTGATTGCGTATGGGTCAAGGCAATTAAAGACTCATGAGAGAAATTACCCTAAGCATGACCTTGAGTTTGCTGCGGTGATTTATGCACTAAAGTTGTGGAGGCATCTACTTTATGGTTCTCAGTACAAGATCTTCACATATCATAAAAGTCTAAAGTATGTGTTCACACAGAAGGAGTTGAATCTGTGCCAGCGGCGGTGGATAGAGTATGTGGCCAATTATGATGTGGAGGTACAGTATCATCCGGGCAAGGCTAATGTGTTGGCCGACGCCCTGAGCCGGAAGACGGGGAAGATCTTTAATCTCTCCGCCGATCATTTAGTGGAAGAGTTCCTCCTGATGGATATCTCCGTGGGATGCTGTGACATGCAGAGCAGTTTGGCAATGGCAGAGCCGTCTTGGATTTCACTTACCAGGTTGCACCAGAAGGATGATTCGGATCTTCTGCACTTTTACCTCAGGACTGAGAGAGGGGAGTTGTCGGATTTTTCTATTGATGATGCTGGTACTTAGAAGTACCACGATAGGTTTTGCATCCCCGTTGATGGAGACATCAGGGTTATGATATGCAGAGAGGCTCATGGATCCAGTGTTGCCTACCATCCAGGATCTACAAAGATGTATCATGAATTGAAGCAGATTGCCTGGTGGTATGGGATGAAGGGTGATATAGCCCGATTTGTTGCTGAGTGCCACACTTGCAAGCATGTGAAGTCCGATCATGGAAGGCCTGGTGGCAAGTTGACTCCGTTGGAGATCCCGACTTGGAAGTGGGAGAGTATTTCTATGGACTTTATTACGGGCTTACCGAGATCTCCAAGGGGATTTGATTCAGTTTGGGTGATCGTGGACCGATTGACGAAGTGTGCGCACTTCATACCTTATAATATAGATTACCCGATGAAGAAGATAGCCGAGTTGTACCTGAACGAGGTCATCAGATTGCACGGTGTGCTAGTTAGAATAATTTCGGATCGAGACTCCCGTTTTACATCTCGCTTCTGGAGGAGTCTGCAAGAGGGTTTGAGTACAGATTTGAGGTATTCTACAGCTTACCACCCACAGACCAATGTTCAGACTGAGCGAGTGAACCAGATAGTTGAGGATATGATCAGGTGCTACATATTGGACCATGGTGGAGCGTGGGATGAGCGTTTTCGGCTTATGGAGTTTGCATACAATAACAGTTACCAAGAGAGCTTGAAATGGCTCCATTTGAAGCTTTGTATGGGAGGCGCTGCAGAACTCCCTTGTTTTGGACCGAGGTCAGTGAGAGGTCTGTGTTGGGTCCGGATGTGCTTGAGGAAATGGAAGTCGCAGTGAAGCTTATTCGAGAAAAGCTTCGTATAGCTCAGGAGAGATATGAGAAGAACGCCAACCAGCATAGGTCTGACTTGTAGTTTTCTGTATGGGACCTTATGTTTCTTAAGGTTTCCTCGATGGTTGGTGTTAAGAGGTTCGGTAAGAATTGGAAAATGGATCCGAGGTATGTGGGCCCGTTTTAGATTGTTGAACGGATTGGCGTGTCATCGTATAGGGTGGATTTTCCAGCAAACTTCCCTGGTGTTCACAATGTGTTTCATGTAAGCCAACTACGAAAGTGTGTTCAAAGCAGTGGGCATGTTTTAAATTCTGTGCCCCAATTGGAGCCAAATCTTTCATATGTTGAAGTGTCGGTCCGCATTCTGGATACTCAAGATCGGGTGCTGCGGAGAAAATCCATCCCGATGGTCAAAGTCCTATGGAAGAATCATAATTTGGAGAGCGCGACTTGGGAGCTAGAGTCGGCTATGAGGGAGTCTCACCTTAACTTGTTTCCCTGATTTGATCGGTATGTTTCCTTCCTTGTAACTCCTATTTATTACTTTCCTTCTATAAGTAGAAGTAGTGTATATAAAGTTTCGGGACGAAACTTTCTTGTAGGGGGAGTGACTGTAATGCCCCCGATTTTTCTGCGATTATTTAATTCTCGTTTGGCATTACGTTGACGCGTTTTCGGCTTGTGCCGTTTGTTAGAGCGTGGTCTTAGCTCTTTAGGTTCCTTGTGTGGTTGTTGGTAGCCTATTTGGCAAGATTCTCTAGCAAGCCGGGTCTGTTTTGGTGACCGGTGAGGCCTCTCGAGGGATGCTTGTGTTTTGGCTTCGGGTGGTGATAACCTACGTTTTGTTCGTCGAAAGTTGATTTTGACTTCGCTGTTGCGTTCGTAGCGTGGGTATTTAGCTACGGTGCAAATTTCGTCGAATTCCGAGGATGTTCGGGTTTCGCGTCGTTTTGTATTTTATTTATAATAATGTGATATTATATATTATATATAGATATTTTTTTTAGAAAGTAGCAGTTATGGTGAAAAGGTGGCTGGCAGCTTTTGGGTGGGCTAAGAATAGTTAGTATTTGGGACTTAGCCACTGTCTATAAATAGTCTTAAATTAGAATAAAGACTATTCATTGTCTTTTCGGAATTAGCATAACTGCCGTCCCTTTACAAGAGAGGAAAACCGGCGGGCTGCCCTAGCCTTCCACCGTCGATTCCCGGAGTTCTAGCAGTCGGATTTTCGTTCCGAGGGTAGATCTGGACTGCTCTCCCCTATATCTTCATTTTGACGTCTTGCTCGGTTAGGTGTTTGCTGCCATGTCCGCGGGGAAGCAGAAAAGTCGGTCGAGACCTTCTGGAAATCAAGGCAAGTGGTGCTCCTGCCCTTGCCAAGTAACTTATTTTAGTTCCTCTTATACCTTGCCGCTCATAGATCACCCTGTTGCTTGGATATTAATGTTCGGTGTCTATTAATCTTAGTCACGTAAATGCTTAAGCCTATTTGATCACTCTCTGTACAAGTTTACTCAAGAATCAACCTTGTTGTTAATTTTTTTTTTTCTTTCATGGACTTCCTGCAGTTAATTCGACTTGCTCTTGGGCTGGGAATAGAGAGATGTTGGGTTCCATCAATGCCCCCGAAGTTGGGAGGTACGGCATGCTGCGCTATGGCCCGCACTAGTCGAAACAGAAGGGTGTGTCCCCTGGGGCCTAACTGGCCGCCCCGTGGATCCTAGGGTAGCCAGCTCCATAAAGGAGTGGTAGCGCCGTCCTCAAACAGTCCGGGCTTTTGGGCGAGTTGGTTGCGCCATATCCCTACAAGTGGTATCAAAGGAGGTCACGGGTTCGAAACCCCGGGGTCGTTGCTGGGGGGGGGGATTGTTGGGTTCCATCAATGCCCCCGGTGTTGGGAGGTACGGCGTGCTGCGCTACGACCCGCACTAGTCGAAACAGAAGGGTGTGTCCCCTGGGGCCAAACTGGCCGCCCCGTGGATCCTAGGGTAGCCAGCTCCATAAAGGAGTGGTAGCGCCGTCCTCAAACAGTCCGGGCTTTTGGGCTAGTTGGTTGCGCCATATCCCTACAAGAGATGAGAGTGGAGATGTTTTTCCTTTTCCGCACAGTAACTATAGCCGGATAGTTGTGTTGTGGCCTTAATATTGGTTTTATACAAAGTAATATGTCTTAGTTAGGCACGAATTGGGGAAAATTAGGCTTGCTTGTGTAATGGTTGTATCAGAATCCCCCTATTCTCCTTAGTATAGTTGATTAGAGCATTTTTGGGCTAAATGAAGTGGTCTGGAGAGATGATGAGGGTACAAGAATTAGGTTGTAGTGTTCCTGGGTGGGGGCGTTGATTAGTTCAGGTTTGAGTTTCTTTGATTTTGCCTAAGTGTAAAATCGTTGAGTGAGGGAAGCTCACTCAACGCCGGGCTTGGTTTTTATGCTAAGTATAAAAGCGTTGACAGCGTTGAGTGCACTCAATGCTGCCAGGTCGACGACGTTCATCGTTCTCAGCTCAACGTTGTTTGTTGAACTGAAATCGACGATCTCCGGTTGCATGAGATCGATGAAGATCGTCGATCTGAGTTTGACGAAAATTATCGGGCTGCGGTTGACGTTTTCCTGTGATCTGAGTTCGACGAAAATCTTCAAACTGAGCTCGACGTTTTCCTGTGATCTTAGTTCGACGAAAATCGTCGAACTGAGGTCGACGTTTTCCTGTGATCTGAGTTCGACGAAAATCTTCAAACCGAGCTTGACATTTTCCTGTGATCTGAGTTCGACGAAAATCGTCGAACTGAGCTCGACGTTTTCCTGGGATCTGCGTTCGACGAAAATCGTCGAACTGAGATTGACGTTTTCCTGTGATCTGAGTTCGACGAAAATCGTCGAACTGAGATTGACATTTTCCTGTGATATGAGTTCGACGAAAATCGTCGAACTGAGATCAGCGTTTTCCTGTAAGCTGAGATCGACGTTTATTTTGCCTTAACCGATTTTTTTTTCATGTTCTTTTCTTCCCGAGTGATTATCTCCTAGGTGGGGATGTCTTGTCGGCCATTCGTTTCTTCCTTTATTTTTGAGGTCCGAATCGTGGGTTATGGCAGGTAGTGGTATTTTGATGCTCTAAAGGTGTGAGATGTTTTGTGTGCGAGCCGTGGCCGCCACCTTTTATTCACAGGTACGGGCTCGATATAGTCGTGGTCGCCATCTTTTAATCCCAGGTACGGGTTGGGTATGTGGTGGCCTTGTGCTGACGCAGTGAATTTTAGTTGGAACTGTTTGTTTGGGGGACTGTTTTTGGTCACCAACTCATGTCCATATTATTTTACTATTGCTATTATTCACAATCTAGAATTGTTAGATGCTTCTTCCTTTGTAGATTGCAACATTTCTTTTTTTGGGGGCACATGTTTGCCTTGTAGACTCTGCAGGTTTTATGACAGGGTTGTTGCTGTTTTTTCTCGTACTTGGTGCAAGTGCGTCTTGTCTTGGACAGTGTTTGTCTGTTACTGTCTTACTTTCTTCTCTTGCATACCCTTTTATATAACACTTCCATGCATCCTATTTGTTTTACTTGCTGAGGTATTCTTTTCTTCTCTATATGCCTCAGGTTCGGATTAGTAGCCGAGTAGGCAGCTAGTTTTGTTGTGTTGTTGCTGGTGATCTCTTGTAATGTAGAGATCAGTTTCTTGGTCTTGTGAGGTATTTTTTGTTTTTCTTACAGACATACATGCTCGTCAGTGGGTTCGTGTCAAGTTGTTGACGCCCGCTGGTGGTTTTTACTTATGATACTAGATATGTTTCTTTTACTGCTACCTTTCTGGAGATAGTCTATTTGATCTTGGGAAGATTTATGCTAGGTTGCTAGTTACTTTTAAACCTAAAAACACTATTATAAGTATATCTCATTATCAGCAAGTTTATAAAACTCATACACTACTTTCCAAGCAACGTAAAAAGATCGTTTTCTTACTTATAATATAAAATAAATCTAGAGTCTTGCATAATATAAGTTGACCTCGGGGGATACTTATGCACTCTCATAAAATGTCATATATAAATAAAGTATTTTCCGCTGCGTATAAGTATAGTTTTTAAACTGTGGACTAGATGATCCACTGAGCCGAGGGATACGGCCTATAAAATATAACTGATTTTCTAATCATTAAACTTATGAATTTTCATAGTCTAGTTAGACGGTGTTCGCCTGAGCGTCGACAGTTATCCCCTGCTCGACGTGGCATCACGACGCGTGTTTTCTCATACTCTGATACTTCTTAAATTCGGAGAAAATGCAGGTTGTGACAACGGGTTAGGAGGAACCATACCCGCTCTATGTCGTTCGGTTAAAGATACCTAAGGTACATGACACTTGTCGTTGGCGTAGATGGAGGGTATTAGGCTTAGGCCGGAAAGACCATAATGTTCATGAGATTTGCCGTCCAAGGGGCGGTGGTGAGACTATGGATTTTGAGCGGGTTCACCAAGAATGTGCCCTGAGAGGACGAGGTGTGTGGCTGTGTGTGTTTACGCGTGTGTTGAAGTGTATTTCACTACTATTTGGCTATGCTAATAAAGTGCAGGGAAGGAGAATCGTCGCCCCAAGTTTAGGGTAGGGTCGTTATAATTTGGTCTGCTTTAGCTGACCGTTGCTTTTGTTTTCCACCGCTTCGGTGCTATATTACTTGCAAGTGCTGCGGAGCCTGGAGGCAAATAGCTGGCAAAACACCTTGTTGCTGAGCCACCCCTCGAAGGCTTATATATAAATGTTTACTTTTATTCTCATGTGTGACCGGCCTGCGTGTCGAGGTTTGGAAGACACTATTTATTTGAGTAAACTCTTGTAAGGCCATAAGGACTAGGTACTTTGTGTATTTTGTACGTTCTTTCCGTTTGGGTTACTGTAGTGGATATTCATGCTGTGGTTGGGTTCTTAGTTTGCAACATTTAAATTGCTTCCACTAGAATGTACTCTGTGTAGGCCGTTGGTTATTGGAATGATGGTTTAATTGCGTAACCCTTCGGTCTATTTGTGGTATATGGCGTCGGGCCCCGGTCGGACCTACTACTATATGCCATGTGACGGATAGGGGGTGTTACAATACCCTATGAACGACTCTCACCGGAACTAGGTAGTTTTATGGGATAATAGCACAACAAGGCCCTTTCTAAGAAATTAAGTTTCAATTATCTAATTTGTTTTTTAAAAAAACTGGGTAATTTTTTTTAAATTTTTAATTTTTTTGATTTTTTTTATGTTTTACTAAAAATAGGTTAAACTAGTGAGAAATATCCCCACCATACTTAAACGAAACACTGTCCTCAATGTATGAAAATTAAAAGCAAATGAAGAGAGAACTTCCCTGAAGAGTCTAAATCTGCACCAAGTCTGACCTGAAAGTAAATACTAAAGCAAAACATGGTATATATTTTTAGATTTTTTAATAAAAGAAAAGTACAAGGTAATGCTGATAAAAAAGAAAAAAAAGATACATATACCAAAGTCCTACTATAGACACAATCCAAAAGGAAGTTTAATCCTCATCGTTATGGTGCCCATGCTGCTGATAGTATGTCACAAATCCAAAAACTCACGCATAATATACGCCATGAAAGAAGCGTGACTCTGCTTCAGCGTGGTAAATCGACCATCAAAGCTCACAAAATGTGCGTCAAAATGGGTCTGCATCTGGTCTAGGTATGTGTGAATAGACCCAAATTGACGATCCCAATACATAGAAGGACCGGGAGCTGGGAAAGAATGTTGTGGTGGTGGTAGAATCTGTGGAGAGTGAATAGTTACACTGGGACTAGCCCTTAGATCAAGTTCAAAGTCTCCACTGCCTACTGCTGGCGGGATAGCCTCGAACTGGCCGTCTCATCATCGCGCAAGGCCAAGGACCTGGAGGGTCTAGAACTAAATGGCAAGTGGTTTCTTAACACAGGTCAGACATGGAATAGCATCCCAAATCCCCATCTGTTTGGCGAGATGAGTGATGAACTTCCCTCCATGGATGGCTTGTAAACTCACATTTTTTGCCTAATGCCAAAAGAAGCTTGCAAGCGTGTGGCCTAGGTTGTGTGGAACCCTGTAGAACATACTATAAAACTATAGTAAATCTGCCTGAGTCACCACGCCATGGCTATCGCCATGACTGGTGATGGAAAAGGTGAGGAGATTGTGGAGAATACGAAGGTAGAGAGAAATAAGGTGGGTACCTTTTGATTTATTTAGGAGTGTATGAGATGAAATTGTTGCAGATTTCTTGCCAAAAAGTAAGAAGGTTGAAGTCAAAAGGGAAATCAGAATGAAGGGTGGAGTAGGCAGGAGAGAGAGAAAATGCCTCATCGCAAAAACTAATGACCACATTGAGTTGACAGATGGTCAGCTGATGCACTACGACGCCCATTCGAAAGATGATAAAATCATTTTCTGCATCCCAACCAAACTTGGACAAGAAGTTGAACTCAACGGTATACTCCAAGAAGGCGGTCTCCAAAATAGAGAAAATAGTACTCCATCAAGGGGTGGATCAAAATTCTCGGACCAATTCTGCCTCGCCGAAGGCCGCAAGGATGCCCCAATCAAGTATCTGGAAAATGCCAAAGCGTTTGCCTCGTAAACGTTCACTCCGATCTTATTGGGAAGTGTTTTCAAATATAAGCATAACCTCTACCGCGGCGTGGTCCGCGAGGCGCTCGAATGAGGAGGCGGTGTATCGAGGTTGGTGGCGATGCATTTTGGAAAGAAATGAAGGATTTTCTAGTTGGAGAAGGGAAGGAGGAGGACTGGATTTGGTGTGGAGGGAAGAATGGGGAGAGGGTCTTAAATGGGGTTTATTTGTTTGGTCATGCCCCCTGTCGTGCCCCTGACTGGGGGGGGGGGGGGGGGGGTGTAACCTTCACGGGAGTTTGGAGTCGTGATTTCTTGAAAAACATCAGAAGATTAATTTTTTGCAGGTCACGCCCCATAGTCACGCCCGTTACTCTGGGACGTATAATGTGAAAAATCAAAAAACGGGGTATTTGAGGCATTGATCAGGTCAGTGCATCAGATTCACTTGACACGGCCCAGGGTCACCCCCGTGACCCAGAGGCGTATAACTGAAAAAGTCTGTTTTTTGGTTTTTTTCTTTCGGGACAGTCACGGCTGTGACATTCTTATCTCACGAGCATGACATAGGTTTTCACGGGCATGACATACAAATCTGTTTTTAACTATTTTTGTTTTTCGCTTTGGCCGGAAAAGTTCTGCCAATGTCACGCCCGTGACCAGTGAAGGTTGCGCCCGTTACTAGTGAATGTCACACCCGTGACTGGAATGGATGACGGACAAAAAAATCTCCACGAGGAACCAGTGTCGGGTTCTGTTTACGGGAAGTACATGACTGTTAGCCACCCCCATGACCAACTGGTCATGCCCGTGACAGAGGCGTCTAAAAATAAAATTGTAGAGTTTTATTTTTTAAAAATTTTTAAATTTTTTTGTTAGAACTTATTATTATTATTTATTTACTAAATAAAATAAATAAAACACAAATTATCTACATGGAAGTGTCTTGACGTTCGAGCCTGGCTGGCCGTCATTCACCAACAAACTCCCAAACCTATAAAACTAAACATATAATTTTAAAAAAAAGTTAACCATGAGGTGTCTGCTCATAACGCTTTTCTTTTTCCCGTTTTTAAGCTAGACGGTTTTGGTTAAGAGAATAGAAAATAAGAATTGAAGTGAACGAGCAACTCTCTTAATTCAAGCTTTGGTCAATACGACGAAGACGCTAGCTCGGCTACTCCTCTGCTTACTTGTTGATTTTTCCTCCGCCAGTTTTCTTGAAAATGTAAATTCAAATCACATATATATACCAGAGGTGATAAGAATTTTTGTAGAGTTGTAGAAAAAGGATCGTGAATGACGTTTAATTACAACGACTCCTCTTCTACATGAAAACCGATAGTGCAAGAAAAATAAAAAAGAAGTGTGTCAGAAAAATTTTTGCGAGGAGGAGGCTCTTGCGAAAATATAAGATCAAGTTCTGGTTGTTTATTTTCTAAAATAAAATTATTATATAAAAATTCATTTAAAGTAAAATTTTCGGACACCTCATTTTCATAAATTTGAATTTCTAAATATTTATAAGTGTTGCTTCAAAATTCATGAATAAGAGAAGAACTGGGAGTGTTAGGAGAATAAACATGTTCTTCCAATTCACCCGGTTTGCCCATACAATTTATAAATTCTAGAAATAATAATTTTTCTTTCTCTTTAGAATAAGAAACCAAGGGCGCACATGATGAATCATGTATCTCCAAAGGAGAAATATTGGAAGATGAGGAAAAACTATTAGAACAAGTAAAATCTTCATCTAAATTTTGGGGAGAAGAATCAAATTGAAATTGTGAAGATTCCCCAAAATTAGAAGAACAAGTTTGCGGTGCAAAAGAAGAAGAACAAAATTTTTGATCTAAATAATTATGTTCATTACTCGTGAATCCTTCCAGTTGATCTTCTCAACAAGAATAATTAATACCCGAGGTGGAAGATAAATTATTTAAATCAAAATAATTATTCGCAATAAAATTAGAGAAAATATTTTCTTGAAAATTTGAAGAAGAATTATCATTAAAGTGAAAATAGTCATTGTCATAATTAGTATCAAAATTATTTTCATAAGAAAAATTTTGTTTATAATAATAATTATAATATTCCTCACTTCGATGAGCAGCACGACAATAATAACATAAAATGGCACTTTTTGTGACTTCCAAACTATCTAGTTTACTTTGAAGCTCGGCAAGCAAAGCGGACTATTGAGATAACAATTTTTTATTAAAGAAAATTAAAACAACCGTTACCTAATGGAATTGAATTTAAAAAGAAAACAAAAAAAGAGAAATGAAGGTAGATTAAGAGAATGATAAAATTAATAAAATTCGAACTTTCAAAATTTCAGCAAAAATAACTCCCCGGAAACGACGCAAGAAACTTGATGGGTAAAATTTATGATTGAAAATATTTCTCAATTCTACGAACTATATTCAAGAGCAACTATTACTAGAGTATAATATATTTTAAATAAAATATCAAGTGTCGTATTCTTCCAGGCCTATTGATTGATTCTACTCATGCAAATTAATATTATTTTATCGGTAAATAAAAATAAGTTAAATTAAACTATGAAATAAAAAAACACTTGATCTAAAATCCCTTTGGATTGAAATAAACTTTATAAAATACAACTTCTAATTTATCTACTACGACCGTGGAGGATCCCAAAATTTAAAAGCACCTCTCTCGAGAATACTCTCTCGACTAAACTTAAGTTGATCGATTAAGACCCTACGGCCAGTCAAAACCCCTAAGCTTGCTTTACGCGGTGAGTTTCACTATTGGATTTGACTCCAATCCAGAAGATTTATGTCATCCTATCTCGAGTAGTGATCTACCTTTGAGTGATCTACTAATATCCACAACCTCTTGGTAAATCTTGGATTCAGATCTAGATAGCGAGCACATATACATAAAATATGAATTCGACGCAATTGAAATCAAAGATAGATTAAAGTGATAAATAAAGGGAGCTTGATAAAGAAAAGAAGTTTATTTTATTCAAAGTTTATCATGATCAAGTGCTAATAAAATTAGCTACTCAACATGATAAAGGAAATACACAGAAAGGAGAAGAAAAACATGATTGCTAAAATAAAAGTGCTTGAATTAAAATTACGGAAGAAAAACTAAACAATGAAATTGAAATTACATAAAAGAAATGCAAGGAAACTGGAAACTAAACTAATAAATTTGCTAAAAATCTACTTCTAGTTGACACCTTCAGCTCCTGGCAACGTCTGGAATTTATAGTAATTTGTCTGGAGGGTCACTCCACTAGATCACTCCCACGACTAGGGGGCATGTCAGGTGCAAAACCGTCCTCTTGAAAGCCTGGGAACGTTGGGAGAAAACTGCCAAAATATGTTGTTCTGTGGGTCACGCCCCTTACCTAGGGTGTGTCATGATTGTTGCTAGAAATGATGGGAATATGAAAAGTCGGGAGTTAATCTGGAATTTACTGAATAGGTCACACCCCTAGGTCACACTCGTGACCTAGGGAGTATAAGCTAGAATGACCTGGATCTGAAATTGTCTTCTTAATGCTGCAACACGCCTGAGATGGATGTCACGCCAATGTGTCAGGCTCGTGACTTAATGGTCATGCCGGTGATATGGGCATGTAAATTTAAAGTGATGTGGAGTTGGAATCTGGAGCTCCATCGGCTAGGCACGCCCATGTTCTTTGGTCATGCCCTATGTCACGCCGTGACATGGGGGCATGTAACTTTAAATAACGTGGCATGGATTCTGGAACGTCTGGATGGGTCACTCCTTTCATTCACGCCCATGATCGGTTGGTCACGACCGTGAAAAGATGGTCATCCCGTGACTTGGGTGTGTACTTGTGATTATTTCAAATTTGCTCAACTTCTTCTACTATTCAGTCCTGTCAACTTTGATTTATTATTCGTAGCTGAGATTGCCCTGAAATAAGAAAATAAAGTACATTAGAAAGGTAATTAATAAAATATAACTGTAAAATAATTAATTCTTAAATAAAAAATATAAAAATAATGATAAAATCAGAGTTATCAAGCACCTTTGTCCAAAAAATCATTTCGATCTTATGATAAGACTAAAATCTCAAGCCATAGTTCCACTAGTTATAGTCTTGATATAACGTAGATCAGAACATGACTTGATTTTTCACTTTATTTCTCTCATAATTGCATATAGAATTTTTGAGATAAAACATGTAATAAATTTTAACTCTACTTGATGTTTGTCTTCTGATGCTACACGTACACACTTTATTGTTTTATCTAACGCTTCCATGCATAAGAATTGGACTGAAATGGTATTATATGTCCATACCACATAAGTACTAGTACACAATTTCTATTCTTGACATGTACAATGTTCCTCTATGTTAATTTTATATCGCTCTTAGTATTATACTTTAAATCGTTGTGTGCTAGTTTAACCTGTGTTGTCCCATCTTGTCTAACTCAGAAAACTTATTTGAACCGTCTGTGTGTACTATGCTCATTAGTTTGAACTCTATGTTTTATATTCTCCGATTTCTATTTGGTCACCCCTAGTATTTTTTTGCCTCTCGGTTCACTTTCTATAACGTTCACTGCTTGTTATCTCTATCTTTATCATCATGTACTTTTATTTCTCCCGTACATGCGTATGCTTATTTTTTTGGTCTAGCGCACCCTCTTTCGATAATATCAAAACGGAGAATAGATTGTTCAAGAGTCATGAGCAAGGGTAGATCACTTGTATGGGGATCTCATTTCTCTGTTTGCATGTAGATAGGGTGACCGCATAGAATACATATATATGGGGAGCACGTGTGTAGGGGAAGCTATATATAACCTGAAACCTAAGCTTTAAAGATTATCACTTATATATACATTGTATCATGCACTTCATTGTTACATCTCATAAACGAGACATGATATTATTATAAGGGAGATTTTGTTGGAGCCGACGGTCAACATATCCTAAGTTTGATAATATCAATTCCCATGCTATATTTGATCACATCTTGTGTTTGGTAGAGTGTATGGGTTTACAGGTCCAAGCGAAGCAAGAAGCTCTCCTCAGGAACCTACCGCCGAGAGGTAGCAGTTACCGCAAGGATATAGCCTAAATTAAATAGACATGGCGCCCAGGTTGATACCGCGCCAAGCTAGTCCAACTGCCCGCGCTAACCTGAGGATTTATTTCAGTCAGGCGCTCAGGATGCTTTTTCGATCATCGAGATGGATTCATTGAGACGACTAATCTATCGCAGGTGATAACTTCCTCTCGCGTCGTGATAGCAAGAAAAAGAGGAAAATATGCATTTTGAATATTTTTCCAAATTTGCAGGACAGCTGTCAGCATCAGGCGTGTGAACCTTCCGCCGGGAGCTAGTCTGACCGTCGGCGGTTGCCTGTTTTTACAAAGATGTATAAAGGCATCTTATTTTCCCTATTCCTGAAAAACGATGAACAGAGACTCAGATCAAACTCCTGCAAGAGGAGGATCCATCGCAAAAGGCGGGGCTTTGCGTCCGCTTTGCTAAATAAAAAACGAAGGGCTGAGTGATCCATAAAGACGATTACTTTGGAGAGGGTGATATAAGACCTAAACTTATCGAAGGCAAAAACAATTGCTAGGAGCTCTTTCTCGATGGTGGTGTAGTTGGCCTGTGCAGACGTGAGTGTCTTGTTTGCATAATAAATCAGGTGGAAGAATTTATCCACCCGCTGGCCTAAGACCACGCCCACCACAGTATCACTAGCATCGCACATGATTTCGAAAGGGAGCGACAAATCCGGAGCAACTAGAATTGGAGAGTTTACTAGTTTTTATTTTATTAAATTGAAAGCAAGAAGACAATCATTGTTAAAAATGAAAGGTGACTCCTTCTCGAGAAGATGGGTTATCGACTTCGTTATTTTGGAAAAATTTTGGATAAAACGCCGATAAAATCCCGCGTGCCCAAGAAAACTACGAATGGCTTTAATATTCGTTGGAGGGGGGAGCTTTTCAATAATTTCGATCTTGGCCCGGTCGACCGCGATCCCCTTGCCTGAAATCTTATGGCCGAGGACCAATCCCTCTCGGACCAAAAAATGGCATTTCTCACAGTTGAGGGCTAAGTTAGTTTCCTCATAACGAATCAACACATACTCGAGATTTTTTAAAAAATTCACAAAAGAACTACCAAACACCGAGAAGTCGTCCATGAAAACCTCCATCACTTCTTATACCAATTCGTCGAATATCGCCAACATACATTGCTGAAATGTAGCCGGCGCGTTACATAAACCAAATGGCATCTGTCTGTAAGCGAAGGTGCCAAAGGGACATGTAAAGGTAGTCTTCTCTTGGTCTTCAGGTGAAATAGGGATTTGAAAGTACCCCGAGAGACCATCGAGAAAGCAGTAGAAGGAGTGACCGGAAACTCATTCTAAAATTTGGTCGATAAAGGGGAGTGGGAAGTGGTCTTTTCGGGTGGCATCATTGAGTTTTCGGTAATCAATGCACATCCGCCAACCCATAATAGTACGGGTTGGAATTAATTCAATATTTTCATTGGCCACTACCGTGACTCCGCCTTTCTTTGGCATGACCTGTACTGGGCTTACCCAAGTACTATCGGAGATGGGATAGATAATTCCCGCATCTATAAGTTTAATAACCTCATCCTTCACGACGTCCTTCATGTTTGGAGTTAAACGTCGTTGGGGCTGGATACTACTATGAAAATTATTATCTAAGAAAATCTTGTGTGTGCAGAATGATGGGTTAATCCCCTTCATATAGGATAACTGCCACTCAATTGCATGGCGGTGATTTTGCAAAACTAGAGTCAACTCAGAAATTTCTAAGTTGCTCAGATCCGAGGAGATAATAGCCAGTAGCTTGGAGTCATTTTCAAGGAAAAGATACCGCAGATGACGGTGGAGTTTCTTAAGATCCAATATGGGTGGTTCATCGTAAGAGGTTTTGAATTTTATGGTGTCCATGGGAAGCCATTCGGGGAGGGTAGTGCGAGAGACTTCTTCTAAGCAGAAGAGCTCAGTGATAAGAGATTCATCAAATGATGAAGAAACAAATTCAAAAGGCTCAAAAAATTCATTTTTGAAGAATTCCTCTAGATAAAAGCAGGAATCATCTTGTTCTAGGGTGTTACGCATGGAGGGATTAATGATGAAAGTAATTTCATCATCTCCAACCTGAAGGAGGAGCTTTCCATCACTAACATCAATAATAGTGCGGGAGGTGGAAAGGAAGGGGCGGCCGAGTATTAGTGGTACATCGGCATCCTCTTCGATGTCTAGGATGACAAAATCCACCAGAAAGATGAATTTTTCCACCTTGAACAAGACATCCTCCACAATCCCTATCGGATATTTCACAGAATGATCGGCTAGCTGAATGCTCATGCGAGTGGGGTTCGGAGATCCTAGACCTAATTTCTTAAAAAGCGAAAAGGGTATGAGATTTAGGCTTGCTCCCAAGTCCGCCAACGCATGTTTGGCCAACGAATTACCGAATAGGCACGGGATGGAAAACCTTCCCGAGTCATTCACTTTGCGGGGAAATTTGTTGAGCACAACCGCGGACCATTCTGCATTTAAGGAAATATGTGAAATATCCTCGAGCTTTTTCTTTTTTGATAGGAGCTCCTTGAGATATTTCGCGTATTTCGGCATTTGAGAGATAGCCTCGCAGAACGACACGTTTATATGAATTTGTTTTAGAATTTCTAAAAAGGTTTCGTAACTTTCTTCGGCGCATTCATTTTTAAGTTTAGACGGATACGGTAATTTTGAATTAGACGCATGTGGCGCAGGCGTAGTAGGCAAATTTGAAGCTAAAATAACAGGAGGAGAGAGTGGAGAAGGGAGAGGTACCATGGGTTTGCTTGGTATAGCAACTTCTTTTCCACTGCGGAGGGTAATGAAGTTTGCACTTTCTCTTGGATTTTGCTGGATATTGCCTGGCAAAGCTCCTTGTTGCTGATCGGAGATTATCTTGGCTAGCTGTCCCACTTGGTTTTCCAAGTTTTTGATGGACCCGAAAATATTCCTGATATTCGTATCATTTGTAGCAACGTATTTGGCAAAGAACTCTTCAAGTGAAGAGGGCTTTGCCTGTTGCGGTTGGAAACCAGGTGGATTTAAATTTAAGGGGGGAGCTAGATTAAATGTTTGGTTATGATTATGAGGGGGATTATGGGGGCATTGAGCATTTTCTTGGTTGCTCCATGAGAAATTTGGATAGCTCCTATAACCTGCATTGTAAGTGTTATTGTACGGTGCATTGTTCGGGTTATAGGAGGGACCGAGGAGCATTTCCCATGAAGTCAACACGCTCTTCTATAAAATCAGAATTATTATAATTATTAAACCCAGGAGGAGTGGCGGAGGAAGCAGTCATCTCCGCCACTTGCTTTGTTAACTGCTTAACTTGGAGGACAAGATTCGAAGTAGCGTCAACTTCAAAGACTTCCGTTGGTTTGTTAGCCTGCACGCGGGGCGCATTCCATTGATATGAATTCATAGCCATTTCCTCAAAACGTTCTTGAGCGGCCTCTGGGTTTTTGTTATTTAGTGTTCCCCCAACGGCCGCGTCGATCATTTGCCTTGTTAAGTAATTTAAGCCGTTATAAAATATTTGCACTTGTTGCCAATTCGGAAGCGCGTGGTGTGGGCACCTTCGCAGTAGCTCCTTGAAGCGCTCCCATGTATTGTAGAGAGTCTCCGAGTCTATTTACATGAAGGATGCAATATCCGTGCGCAATTTGGCGGTCTTCGCAGGCGGGAAATACTTGGTAAGAAATTTTCCTGCCATCTCGGCCCACGTGGTGATGGACCCTCTAGGAAGAGAGCTCAGCCACTGCTTGGCCTTTGACCACAAAGAGAAAGGGAAGAGACGTAATCGAACGGCGTCATGTGAGACTCCATTGATTTAGAGTATCACAGATTTCGAGAAAATTCGCAATGTGACAATTTGGATCCTCGTCTGGGAGACCATCAAAGGTTAACGACTGCTGAACCATTTGGATGATGCTGGACTTGATCTCAAAGTTATTGTTCGCCACTATGGGGAAAACAATAATTAATTGTGTACCCTCCAGGTTTGGCCTCGCATAATAGGACATAGTCCTTTGCTGGGCCTCATTTGGGTTGGCCGAATTAGGATCCATTGTTTCTGTGGCAGTGTCCCCGATCGACTCTTCGATGCCTAAGTGTGATTCCTGATCACGAGAACGGATGCGACGCAAAGCGATGCACTCTATCTCAGGATCAAAAGGAATAATCGAAGAGCTTTCTCGGGTCATACACTTAAAAGAAAGAAGGGTGGTGGAGAGGTAAAGATAAAAACTAAAGAGAGAGCGAGAGAGAGACAATAAAATTAATAGCTATCCTCTTTTCAAAATATCAAAACAAAAACATCCCCGGCAACGGCGCCAAAAACTTGATATAAATTTTCGGAGATGGGGTTACACGTGGAGAAGACAAAGTTAAGTAAGGAGAAGGTGAATGTGTGATTGTGAGACGTTCTCCGATTCTATATTCGATGAAGGCAAGTGTACCTTATCACATATAGTATAGGATATTAAGTTTCATTTCAAGGTCGTATTACCCGGGGCGATTTGAGTACTTCTACTTCAAGGAGTTACTATTATCTTATCAAATAAAAGTTGTTTTGGGGTTGCTTACTGAATTAAAGATGTGAGAATGTTTTACTTGCAAATTAGAGAAAAGCTAAATGATAATTAAGCGATAGTACTCGATCGAGAATCACCTCGGCTTAAGTTGATCAAAACAGGCAATAATAACTTTTTAAATTAATAACGCAAGAGACCTTGACCGCGGAGGTTCTTAAAGCAAGAACATGCTTCTCTCGAAGTCATGCCCATCTGAGTTTAGGAAGGTTTGACCGAACTCTCGTCCGAATCGGAGGCCTAAAACTTGCTTTATGCTGTGAACCCTGTTATTGGATTCCACTCAAATCGAGGAGATTTAACGTCCACCTCTCTCGAGGGGTGCATGCAACTCTCTTCAGTCTTGAGAGCTCACTTCAAACCATCGTCCTCTCGGCTAGCCAAGAATGAAAGCTAATGATGGAAAATATATATCGATAATATATCTCAAAGCAAAGGTAAATCAAGAGTAAATCAAGGTATAAGACTTACAAAGAAAAAGAAAACTAGAGCATCATAGCTTAATCAACTCGAACCTCAGATCATCAAGATCGAGTACAAGGAGGATTAGTTACACATGGTGAAATGGGGAAAGAGAGATGAATAGAAATGCGTTGAGAAAGCGAGGAAAACGACGAACTTTTTATTAACACTGAAAGAGAACTACAACTTAAAAATGAAAGATTACAGGCGCGGGAAATGAAAATCTATGCGAACATTTCCCTTAGCTACAAAGCAGTTACAACAACTAATATAAAATAAGAGTAACTAAGCTAGAGTACAAAGCTCGAAATGAGGAAGGAGAGTGGATACATGGAAAATTACAAGAAAAATACAGGAAAACTAAGGGGAAGAACCTCCCCTCTCACTCCAAAACTGCCTGCTGAACCTTAGGAGAAGGGCTCAATTTATAGAATTTTTCGGGCTAGGTCACGCCCCACTGACACGCCCGGGTCGGGCGTGTACCTGGGGCATGACACATTCGGTGTGACTTTTTGGGCTGAAATTGATTGCTGGAGGTGACAGGCGTCGTAGTTGAGTTACACACCCATATATCACGCCCTACTAGGGCGTGTCCGTGGGGCATGACACATTAGGCGTGACGGTGGATCGGGAAAAAGTAGTGCACTGCGGAGATTTCTCAAGGCCTGGTGACACGCCTCTTGAACAGGCCCGTGTTGGGTGTGACACGGGCATGTCAGAGGGCATGTTCACTGAGTTTCTAAGAAATGCATTTTCGAACCTGTTGCTTCATTCCTCTGGGCTACACGCCCTAGGTACACGCCCTGGTAGGGCGTGACCTTGGGGCATGTCACAGCAAAATTTTGTTGAAAGCAGTGCAAACCTGCAAAAAACAGAAAACGCATTAGTGACAATAATATTTACAAAAGGGGGTCAATATAAGCACTTGCAAGACATGATTTGTGCTTAAAAAACCCGAAAATACATTAATAAATTTAACTACAAAAAGTACTATCACTGCACACATATTTCCACTTGCTGATGTTGTATCTATAGAATCAGCATCCTCCTTTGGTGATATCATTAATACACCACATCACTGCAGCCCCCTTAGAACTTGAGTGACTCAGGGATCCATTTGAGCTGGCTGCTAGCTATTCCTCTTCTCATAATCTCCCCATTGGTTTGTGCCTTGTTCTTCAGACAAACTAATCAGCTATTGTGACAGCTGTTCTACTACAGCAGCTGCCTGCTCCTTCCCAACAGGAGGTTGATCCTGTTTGTTGGAACACCCTATTACTAATTTGGGTCAGGATCACTATGTCTCTAGGAATCTGTGTTTGACCTTCTGTATAGCTTAATAGGTCAATTAAAATTGAGTCTAAGGGATCCGGAGTCTAGGTTTGGAAGCTGCCCTGAAGACCAAGTTTTTCTGGAGACTAAGTCTAATCGTCGAGCTCAGCACGACGATTCGTCGAACTCCGGTCGACGATCGTCTAGCTCAACTTCTGCAGATCGTCGAGCTCCATTCGACGATCGCTGAGCTCAAACCTCATAATATCGTCGAGCTCCACTCGACGATCGCTGAGCTCAACTTGGCAATATCGTCGAACTCCATTCGACGATCGGTGAGCTCAGATCGACGATTATGTTGCTGCTTGCATTTTCCAGGTCGCTGAGCTCAGCTCGACGATAGCAGAGCTCAGTTCGACGATTTTAGTTATCTTTCAGAATTCAAATTCAAATCAGATGGGAGTTATTCTGCATTTAATTCAGAAGATCTGCCAGCCGTTTCCATTTACTTCTGGAGCAAGTTTCAAGGGATTTTTCAAGGGACAAATCAGTGGACTTTCCTTCAGAACAAATTATGCAATTAAGGCTGTAATCAATGCAGACCAACGGCTATCTTTGACAGAGTAATATCCTATTCAGACACAGAGAAAAAAAAAAGACAGAATGTTTTTGAATGAAAAAGAGAGGATACACAACTCAGAATACAGAGACTCTCTCAATCTTCTGTCAACAAGAATTCTGAAGAACACTCATCAAAGAGATCAAGCTTTAAAACAAATCTTCAGATCTCTTCAGCTCAAAAAAGTGTTCAAGGCCAACATCATTTCAAGACTCCAGACACTCAACATTTCAGCTTGCTGAAATCATCTTTTGCTGGAGTTCTACATCTGAAGGCCTATCACCCTCAAGCAAAGCTCTTCTTCCTGAAGATCAAGGACTCAGGGGGAGCTTTGAAATCAATCCACTTAGTCTTCTCAGTTGTTTGAGAAAAGAGAAGACTGCCATCACTCTCTCACCCCCACTCTGTAAAGGGTTTTTCAAACTCCCTTCAAAAGTTTGAATCTGGTTTTTGAGCACCTTGTCAAAAGCTCATTGGTGGCAAGACACCTGATCAAAAAAATCTGTTTTGGTTTTTGAGCACCTTATCAAAAGCTCATTGGTGCCCAGGACACCTGATCAACTCATCCTGCAGTGGATTCCTACCTAGGGTGGTAGAAGAGTGGATGTACCCAAGTTGGGGAACCACTATAATTCCTTGTGTCATCTGGTTCTGCCTGTTTTCTTTTTGTTTCTGGCCTAGCTTTTCTTGTGCTTAGTTTCTGCATAGCTTAGTTTGTGATTAGTTTTATTTCTGCTTCCCTGCTTACACTCATTACAACAATTGTTGTAAAGCTTTGCAAAAGTTTTTCCTTGTGTTTTAAAAAGAACCATATACTCTATTCACCCCCCCTCTAGAGTATATCTGATCTAGTTTTCCCTTTCAATTGGTATAAGAGGGAGGTTGGTTAAACATACCATATCTGTTTGGTTGTACAGGCTAACACCTGAACCCCAAAGATCCCAAACTAGATCCCTCTTTTATATTTCTTTATTAGATTTAGCTTGCACAAGTCATGGCCCAAAACAAAGATTATGCTAGCACCAGACCTCCAGTGTGCAATCTGTCAAAGTTTGCACTTTGGAAAGCAAGGATTAGACTCTACATGAATTCTATTGACGAAGACATTTTTAATTCTGTTTTGACAGTGTGTCCAAGACCTCCAGAGGGCACAAGCACAAATGCTGTTCCACCTCCATCAGGAACAGATGCTGACATCAAAAAGTGGAAAATAGCTGATGCCAAGGCAATGAACATCTTAGCTCAGACAATGTCAGATGACATTTTTCAAAAAGTAGCTGAATGTAATTCAGCCAAGGAAATTTGGGACAAGCTCTCAGAAATTGTCTCTGGCTCAGCTGATGAGAGAAAGGACAGAAGATCCCATCTCATCTCCCAATATGAGAACTTCAAGAAGGGAGAAATAGAGTCAGTGGGAGACATGTACAACAGACTGAGTCTAATTGTCCGTGAACTGAGGACATTAGACAAAGAGATCTCACTGACAGAACTTAATGACAAGATCCTAATGTGCTTCCCCAGCACTTGGGATTCAAGAATCTGGCCAATTAAAGATGCCAGAAGTCTGAATGAGATCACCACTGAAGCCATGTTGGGTAAGCTCAAATCTTATGAGCTACTCATCAAGAACAGAGAGGAAGAACAGAAGGCTGCTCCACCAGCCACAAGAAAGGAGAAGACTATAGCATTGAAGGCAACTGAGGATCTGCCTGAAGAAAAAGGAACAACCAATGATGAACTTCTCAGCTTGTTGGCCAAAAGATTCTATAAGATGGCCAGAAAGGACTTCAGAAGAAGATCATATAAGGAGCAGGATAAGCCAAGATATGACAAGTCCATTGGCAATAGCAAAGACATCATTTGCTTTGGTTGCAGGAAACCAGGGCATATGGTTCCTGACTGTCCAGAGAACAAGAACAAGGACAGAAGGGACAGAAAAGAAAGAAGAAAGGAGAAGGACTCCAAAAGGAATGGAAGTAGCAAACCTTCCTCCAGCAGAAATAAGCACACAAGGAAAGGATTTGTTGCTGAATCCTGGAGTGAGACTGAAGAGGAGTCAGAAGCCTCTTCCAGCTCAAGTGATGATGAGGATGATGCAGAGGAAAAGGAGTTCTGCATGATGGCAATCAATGCCTCACAACACAACTCAGAGGAAGAGGAGTCAGAGTCAGACTCAGAGACTCAACCTGAAGAAGATCAGGTAATCAGCTCTTTTGATTTTACTTCAGAAGATTTTAAATTTGAATTTAAAGCACTATGTTTAGACCTGCTAAAGTCTGAGAAAGAGATCATCTCTCTCAGAAATCAATTATCTGAACAAAGTGGTTTAAAATCAGAAAACCTCAAACTCTCTCAGGAGTTGGAGAACCATAGGGAACAGATAGCTTCACTGAAGAGTGAACTCTCTGAGGCCAAGAAGCTTGAAGAATCTCTCAATGGGAGAAGCATCAAGCTGATGGACATCACAAGCACAGTGAACTCAAGATTCAACAGTACACTGGGCTTAGGTGCCTCATCCAGCCAACCTATTGTTCTAACAACCCCTATCAAGTTCATTTCTGACAAGGGAAAGGGAGTTGTAGAGGTTGCCAGGAAAAATTCTGATCTTCCTCAGAGAACTAAAATCCAGCACAAATCGTCGAACGGAGATCGACGATCGCCGAATGAAGATCGACGATCGCCGAACGCAGCTCGACGATCTCAGGACAAATCGTCGAACGCTGATCGACGATCTAAGCCAAGATCGTCGAACGCTGGTCGACGATCCCATATACCTGACCTCAGCCATAGTCGACCGTCGAACGGAGCTCGACGATCTGACCCAAGATCGTCGAACTCAGCTCCAAGATCGTCGAACAGAGGTTAGAGCTCTGGAAATTTTTTCAATGGCAAGTCAAAATTGAATCCTGAGGGTTCTTCATCCCAAACCTTCAACCCTTATACTGAATGGATTTTACCTCCAAGGAGATATCATCCTGAAGGATATAAGAGTCAGCCAGGGATGTCTTTCATTTCTGAATTTAGAGGTTATCAACCTAGGCCCAAGGTAAACTGGGTAAAAAACAAGTGAATTATTTTATGTGCAGGTGAAGACCTATCCAACATCTAACCAGCAATGGTATTTGGATAGTGGGTGCTCCAAGCACATGACAGGGAACAAGGACAACCTCAATTCCTTTAGAGCCAAGCTTGGACCCAAGGTTATCTTTGGTGACTCCAACTTTGGACAAACTAAAGGTTATGGAGCAGTCCAGATTGGTTCTGTAACCTTCAAGAAAGTAGCATATGTGGAAGGACTGAAGCACAACATAATCAGCATCAGTCAGCTATGTGATGAAGGCTACCAGGTGACCTTCAGCAAAACCTTATGCAAAATCAAGTCAGAGGACAACACAACTGTGTTGACAGGTAAAAGGAAAGGTAACATCTACCTAGTAGATTTTCTTTCAACTACTATAGATATCTGTTTATTCAATTCAGTTTGTAGACCAAATGTTTTATGGCATAAGAGATTAGGACACCTAAACCTTAGAACTATTGCTAGGCTCTCCAAGGACAACCTTGTTAGAGGACTACCTTCTGGCCCCTACAAGAAGGAAGGACTCTGCAAGGCTTGTCAATTAGGCAAGCAAACTAAAAACAGTTTCAAGTCACTTAATAAGAGTGATTCACCTAGGATATTGTATCTGTTATACATGGATCTATTTGGACCCATCACAGTACAAAGCCTAGGTGGGAAATCCTACACTTTGGTGATTGTAGATGACTTCTCTAGATTCACTTGGGTGTTCTTTCTAAGGAAGAAGTCTGATAACTTTAAGTGTCTGACTGAGTTTCTCAAATGTATAAAGATTGAGTTCAATACTCACATTGCCCTGATCAGAAGTGATCATGGGACAGAGTTTGATTCTCTTCTTATGCAGGAGTTCTGTCAGAGTGAAGGGATCAGACATACTTTCTCAGCTCCTAGAACTCATCAACAAAATGGGGTAGCTGAAAGGAAAAATAGAACCCTTATTGAATCTGCCACTACATTGTTGTCAGATGCTCATCTACCTCTATCCTTCTGGGCAGAGGCAGTGAACACCTCCAACTATGTGCTGAACAGAAGTCTGATACATAAACTGAAGGGAAAGACTCCCTATGAATTACTCAAAGGGAAGAAACCTAAAGTTGACTATTTCAGAATTTTTGGCTGCACTTGCTATATTCATAATAATGATAAGAAATATTTAGCAAAATTTCAAGCCAAAGCTGATGAAGGAGTGTTTCTGGGATACTCCATGATCAGCAAGGCCTATAGGGTATATAATAAATCCTCATTGAAAATTGAGGAATCTGTTCATGTTTCTTTTGATGAAACTAACATGTCTTTCAAGGAGAAGATCTCTTCTACCATAGAACCTTTGCAGGAACACTCTCTAGTTGAAGATATGAACAAGTTGCAGGTTGCTCAAGAGAATGAAAGCAGTGAAGATGAAGGGAATGCTCAACACATTGAAGCCCAACTTGAAGAGCCAGTTGTTGTACCACAAGAGGAAACAACAACACAGGTTGGTGAACAATCAGCACCCCCTGTTAATTTAGTAACATCAAGAGACCATCCAATTACCCAAATAATTGGAGAACTCTCAGCTGGTGTGCAAACCAGAAATCAGGTCAACCAAAACCTGTTGCACACCTGCTTTCTTTCTCAAATTGAACCTCAGTCCATTCAAGATGCAGAGCAAGATCCACACTGGATCATTGCCATGCAAGAGGAGTTGCATCAATTTGAGAGGAACAAAGTATGGGAACTAGTGCCAAAGCCAAAGGATCATTCCATTGTTGGAACAAAATGGGTATTCAGAAATAAACTGGATGATCAAGAAGTAATAATAAGGAACAAGGCAAGGCTAGTTGCCCAAGGATATTCTCAAGAAGAAGGAATTGACTACGACCAGACTTTTGCACCTGTTGCAAGATTGGAAGTCATCAGAATTTTTCTAGCTTATGCAGCTCACAAAGGCTTCAAGGTTTATCAGATGGATGTCAAGAGTGCCTTTTTAAATGGAGACATCAAAGAGAAAGTCTATGTCAGATAACCTCCAGGTTTTATCTCTCCAACTTACCCTGATTATGTATTCAAACTACACAAAGCATTATATGGTCTCAAGCAAGCTCCTAGAGCATGGTATGAGACCCTAGCATGCTTTCTCTTGGAAAATGGTTTTATAAGGGGTAGAGTAGACCAAACTCTTTTTATTAGAACCCATAAGTCCCATACCCTACTAGTACAAATTTATGTAGACGATATCATCTTTGGTTCTACTGACTCAAAATTGTGCAGAAGGTTTTCTAACCTAATGCATTCTAAATTTGAGATGAGTAGCATGGGTGAGCTATCCTTCTTCCTAGGATTGCAAGTCAAACAACATGCTGAAGGCATCTTTATTTCTCAAACCAAATATGCTAATGAGCTGGTTAAGAAATTTGGCATGTCTGAGGCATCTTGTATGAAAACACCCATGCCTACCAATGCTGTATGAGATGCTGATGAACATGGGAAACCTGTTGATCAGACAACATATAGAGCAATGATTGGCTCTTTACTGTATCTTACAGCTAGTAGACCAGATATAATGTTTGCTACATGTATATGTGCTAGATTCCAAGTAAGCCCTAGAGAGTCACACCTAACATTAGTAAAGAGGATTCTTAGGTATGTTAAAAGTTGTCCAAATCTAGGTCTCTGGTATCCAAAAGATTCAGCATTTGAGTTAACTGGATTCTCTGATGCTGATTATGCTGGATGCAGAATTGACAGGAAAAGCACCAGTGGAACTTGTCAGTTCCTTGGTGACAGACTTGTCTCCTGGTTTTGCAAGAAACAAACATCTGTGTCAACTTCAACTGCTGAAGCTGAATATATGGCTGCATGTAGTTGCTGTTCACAAATATTGTGGATTCAAAATCAACTCCTAGACTATGATTACAACTTAGACAAGTCAAAAATCTTTTGTGACAATACAAGTGCTATTTCCATAGCTCAAAATCCAGTCCTCCATAGTAGGACAAAACACATAGAGATTAGGCATCATTTCTTAAGGGACAATGTTGAAAAGAATAAAATTGAATTGCAGTATATCCCAACTGATTTACAAAGGGGAGATATTTTTACCAAGCCTTTGGATGAAAAGAAACACACCTTCTTCCTAAATCAGTTAGGAATGTTAGATGGAGGAAGTCTTAAATAATCCCCAAGATTTTGAAAGCTAAAAATGGACCAAGACTAGGCAAAATTCTGATTTTTCTTAGTATTTAGGATTCTCTGATCTCTGAACTGCGCTCGATGATTTCCCCAAAGATCGTCGAACGGAGATCGATGATTTCCAGGATCGTCGAACCAAGTTCAGCGCCCCTCAGACAGCATGAACTATCTCCTTAGGTCAACGATTGTCGAACGGCGCTCGACGATTTTGTTCCCTGAACGATCGTCGAACGGAGCTCGACGCTTCCCAAGATCGTCGAACGGAGATCGACGATGTTAGAGTCTCTTCAGATTCCTTTAGAAGCCTCGATCGTCGAACTGAGTTCAACGATCTTTCCAATTCTGCGTCGAACCCTAATATAAAACTCATTTTTCGCCGTCGTTCTCTCTTGCGCTTTCAATTTCTCTGCAGAAATTTTCTTCCCTCCAAACAGTTCTATCTTGGTCGTTTTGTTTGTTAAGTTTTTGCAGGTACCATGGCCGTCTCAGTTGCTGTCCTCGCCGCCATGAAGTTTGATGCAGGGTTTGACATCGATTTGGACTCCTTCAACACCACTGATCAAATCTTCCAGGACATCCTGAGTCTATTCAAGGATCAACATTTGTCTGCCCTCATGACCACAAGAATCAAACTTGCCTCAGATGAAATAAAGGAATGGGTATATACTGCACACAACCTTGACAACAACACCATAGTTGGATCTATTGGTGGCACCCAGGTACCTCTGACCCCAACAGTCTTAACAGAGGTTTTTAGTTTTAGAAATGGAGATGACTCTGCTGAACTTTCTGGAGAAGAGTTTACTGATATACTTGCCAGGATGGGTCATCCTGAGGGAAACCCTAGCAAATTGTTTAAGAGGAACCTGTCAGTTGAATACAGGTTTCTGGCAGATGTTGTAGGCAAGGTCCTGTTGGCCAAACATTCTGCACATGACACCATCTCCAGACATCAGCTCTGCCTCATGGGAGCTCTGGTAGATAAGAAAAATCTGAATTGGGGAGAGGTCTTCTTTGACCTGATAAAGAAGAAAATAAATAAAAGCTTTGTAAATTTTGGAAGAATTCTTGGAGTTTTCCTTCAGGCTAAGTGCCCTGCTCTGCTAGTCTCCTCTGGAGTGCATATCAATGCCTCCAAGAGACTCTCCTGTGCCCTTTTTGGCAAATGGGACAGGCAGATTAGCAAGCCCAGCAGGCCATCTTCAGCTGCCCCTTCAGGCACCAGGACTCACAGAGTCACTCCCCCCCAGGTCTCTGCCCCTGCAGAGAACCTGCCTGCTGCTAGTGCTGCTTCTCCTCCTCCTCCAAATTCAACCCTACCTCCAGCTCCATCCACCATTCCAGCCTCATCTCCCATTACAATCTCCAGCCCTTCTCCAACCTCTCTTCCATCCCCAGCAACCACTTCATCACCTCCAGTTGACCACTTCCACCCATTATTCTCATATCCCCCTCCAGATGTCACCTCATCCCCCTCCTTACCATCCTTCACCCTTCTGGATGAATCCTGCATGGATGATTCCCCCTCTTCTCCTCCAGACTTCCCCTCCACCTCAACATCTTTCCAAGACCTCCTCCACCACATCCTTGACCAACCATCATTCACTCCATCCATCTCTATACCCTTGTCCTCCATCTCCACATTTCCCACACCTCAGCCCTCTATCCCTTCACCATCCAGCACTACCCTTCCAGCATCCTCAGCCATCTCAATACCCTCTACCTTTGCTCCTGCCATTGAGCATGTAGATCTGCCAGCCCTAGCTGACAGGTTGTATAAGCTACTGGCCTCCAGGCTCTCTCTTCTCATGGAGGCCTCCTTAGCTCCTCTACAACAGTCAGTGGCAGACCTGTTTGCCAGGCTTTCCTCCCTCATTCCTCAAGCAGCCCCACCAGCAGTGTGCCTTGATACAGAAGTGTCTGCATCCAGGCAGGGGGAGATGCCTTATGAAGCCAGCCTTCATGCTACTGTTGCTGCTGCTTCTGCTTCTGCTCCTGCTGCTGCTGCTTCTGATGCTGCTCCTACTGTGTCTACTGCAGTCTTAGCAATTGACCTAGGGTCTTTGCTCTCTGCATTTGATACTACATACTTCAGCTACCTCCCAGAGCCCAATGCTGTCCAGCCCCCTGAAGATCTGTCCAAGGCTCTGGTGCCCTTCTCATGCTGTGACCCCAGTATCATTTCTGCTTTTATTCATTCAGTGACTGTTGCTTCTGATGATGTTACTGCTGCTGCTGTTGAAGACAAGGCTGTATCTACTTCTGAAATTGTTGTTGCTGCTGAAGAGGACAATGTTCCAACTACTGCTGATGAGCTCATTTCCCAGGATTCTCTGATGACAGAGGCTGTTGTTTTTGAGCCTGCTGTAGATGTTGTTGTTGTTTCTGAACCTGCTGCTGCCAAAATCCCTGAAGTAACTAGTACTGTATCTGCTGCTATACCTGCTGCTGGCCCTTCTGCTTCTGCCCCATCTGCTGCAATGCAACTGAAAGAAAATTTGATGAAAAGGATTGATGCCTTATATGATGCTCAAAGCTCTGAATCTGAGGATTACAACACTGCTTCTGATGATTCCTCTGCCACCATTGCAAGGAAAAGGAAGGCAAGAAGTAAGGCATTGAAGAGGGTTCCTCCTGCCAAAGTTAGAGATGATAATGATGTTCCTTACTATATTCTGCACAACTGTCCAATTACTGAGCATTGGATGCAGTTCTCTAAGAATCAGCTGAAGGCTATGAAGAAGAAAAGAAAGTTTGATAAGGACTCCTCCCAGTTCAAGCACCCTCATCCTCCTCCACCACCTCCACCTGATGCAGGTGCAGGTGGCAGCTCTGCAAGATCAGGCCCAACTAGAAGCCAGGCTCCCTACCAACCTCATGCTAGAACATATCAAAGGGAAAGCCAGTCTAGGGGCTCTTACTCTAGAAGGGGAGGATACAGGGGAAATCAAAGAGAGACTCAGGTTTACTCCAAAGGGCATTCCAGGCAGCACCCTTATTCCAGGGGAGGACATGTTCCTTCTGATACAACTTCAGGTCCATTCCCCTATAAGCTCAGAGAAACTGTGACTGCCAGGACTCCTCAAGATACTTCTTCCAACAGGTATGAGCCACCTGTTCCATTTGAGGACCCTGAGAAGAATCCTGTTGCTTGGACTGCTAGAATGAAAGAGTTGGCTGCTTTAGACCAGATCAAGAAAGCCAAAGAGCAAGGCCTGGACACCTCCAATATATCTACAATGTCAGAACAAAGACAGAAAGAACTAGAAAGATATGCCTCCAGTAAGTTCTTTAATGCAGACAGGTACATGGAGTTGCATCCAGCTGCAGTGGTTCCCAGGACATCAAAGCAAATTTATTTGGGTGCAGCTGATGATACCAGATCCAAACAACAAGCTTTAGATCCTAACAGAGAAATCAAGATGGTAAAAGGCAAAGAGAAAAAGTAACTCTGTAAGGTGATATTTCTTGGTTTTTCTGACTGATTTCTGGATATCATATATATATATATCTGTGTGATGGTTCTGTAATGTCTGGCTACTGTTGTTTTTGTGCTTTTCTGATTGTATGATGTTGTTTGATTTTTCAAAAGTCTGTAAATAGTTTTCCTAACCCAAATAGGGGGAGATTGTTGGAACACCCTATTACTAATTTGGTTCAGGATCACTATGTCTCTAGGAATCTGTGTTTGACCTTCTGTATAGCTTAATAGGTCAATTAGAATTGAGTCTAAGGGATCAGGAGTCTAGGTTTGGAAGCTGCCCTGAAGACCAAGTTTTTCTGGAGACTAAGTCTAATCGTCGAGCTCAGCACGACGATTCGACGAAATCCGGTCGACGATCGTCTAGCTCAACTTCTGCAGATCGTCGAGCTCCATTCGACGATCGCTGAGCTCAAACCTCATAATATCGTCGAGCTCCACTCGACGATCGCTGAGCTCAACTTGGCAATATCGTCGAACTCCATTCGACGATCAGTGAGCTCAGATCGACGATTATGTTGCTGCTTGCATTTTCCAGGTCGCTGAGCTCAGCTCGACGATAGCAGAGCTCAGTTCGACGATTTCAGTTATCTTTCAGAATTCAAATTCAAATCAGATGGGAGTTATTCTGCATTTAATTCAGAAGATCTGCCAGCCATTTCCATTTACTTCTGGAGCAAGTTTCAAGGGATTTTTCAAGGGACAAATCAGTGGACTTTCCTTCAGAACAAATTATGCAATTAAGGCTGTAATCAATGCAGACCAACGGCTATCTTTGACAGAGTAATATCCTATTCAGACACAGAGAAAAAAAAAGACAGAATGTTTTTGAATGAAAAAGAGAGGATACACAACTCAGAATACAGAGACTCTCTCAATCTTCTGTCAACAAGAATTCTGAAGAACACTCATCAAAGAGATCAAGCTTTAAAACAAATCTTCAGATCTCTTCAGCTCAAAAAAGTGTTCAAGGCCAACATCATTTCAAGACTCCAGACACTCAACATTTCAGCTTGCTGAAATCATCTTTTGCTGGAGTTCTACATCTGAAGGCCTATCACCCTCAAGCAAAGCTCTTCTTCCTGAAGATCAAGGACTCAGGGGGAGCTTTGAAATCAATCCACTTAGTCTTCTCAGTTGTTTGAGAAAAGAGAAGACTGCCATCACTCTCTCACCCCCACTCTGTAAAGGGTTTTTCAAACTCCCTTCAAAAGTTTGAATCTGGTTTTTGAGCACCTTGTCAAAAGCTCATTGGTGGAAAGACACCTGATCAAAAAAATCTATTTTGGTTTTTGAGCACCTTATCAAAAGCTCATTGGTGCCCAGGACACCTGATCAACTCATCCTGCAGTGGATTCCTACCTAGGGTGGTAGAAGAGTGGATGTACCCAAGTTGGGGAACCACTATAATTCCTTGTGTCATCTGGTTCTGCCTGTTTTCTTTTTGTTTCTGGCCTAGCTTTTCTTGTGCTTAGTTTCTGCATAGCTTAGTTTGTGATTAGTTTTATTTCTGCTTCCCTGCTTACACTCATTACAACAATTGTTGTAAAGCTTTGCAAAAGTTTTTCCTTGTGTTTTAAAAAGAACCATATACACTATTCACCCCCCCTCTAGAGTATATCTGATCTAGTTTTCCCTTTCACTGTTTCAGCAAATGCTGGACATGCTCCCCCTTTATAGGAGCATCCTTGTCATTCCCTCTACTGGACACTTAAGTCCATCTAAGTCTTGATATCACTTAATGGTCTTTATAGCCTTGATGCACATCAAGAGCTTATCCACCTGTAAGAGCAATGAATCCTGCAACACAAGTATGACATGGAGCAACTGAAGGAACATTAAGTTCAACATACCCAATCTTAATCTAGATGGTGTTGAATCTTAACTTCATCTAATGGCAAGATGAACATGTCAGCGACATGTCAGTCAGGACAAACTCAAAATTGAGTTCTTCTTTATGATCCCTGATGAGGAATTTTATATAGTTTTAAAAATGTATCCAAACTATAATCTCAAATAGGCAAGCGTACCTATCGAAATATAGTATAGGAATGTCGTATTATACTCGGGGCCTGTTGAGTACTTCTACTCACGCAAATTAATATTATTTTATCTAAATAATAAAAATGAGCGAATTTAATCTACGACTATAAAATAAAATAAAATATAACACTTGATCTAGAATCCCCTTGGACTAAAATGAACCTCCTCTATGAACATAAAGTATGCAAGACTCTTAAATTGCTCACCCGACCGTGGAGGTTCCTAAAATACGAAAACGCCTCTCTCGAGAATACGCTCTCGACTAAACTTAGGTTGATCGATTAAGACCTCTCGGCCAATCGAAACCCCTAAGCTTGCTTTAGGCGGTGAACCCCTCTATTGGATTTGACTCCAATCCGGAAGATTTATGTCGCCCTCTCTCGAGGATTGCATGCAACTCCTTTTATCTTTGAGTGATCTCCTCGTATCCGCAACCTCTCGGTCATTTAGGATACGGATCTTAGATCGAAGAACATATCCGCGAAATATGAATTCGATGAAATATAAATCAAAGATAAATCGTAAGCGAACAAAATTAAGAACAAGACATTTGATAAAGAAAAGAAGAGTTTATTTTATTCCAAGCTTCATCATGATCAAGTACTTATTGAAATTTAGCTACTCATAATTGAAAAATACATTTTATCACTATGAAATAAAAGAGTACAATTGCATGAAAAGAAAAATCTAAACTATTTTGCAAATAAAATAAAATTGCATAAAATAAAACTAACTCCAAAGATATCCCGAAAATAAGCCACCTAACCCGATTTTCAACCCTAATGGTGGACTCCCGTCATCATTCCCCCTTGGCCATTATTTATAGGAAAAAAAGAAAGGATGAAAGACACATGAAAGGTTGGAAGGCCAAGGGTAAGAGGAGGAAAATAAAGTGACAATAATAATTAAATATTAATGAAATATATGAAAAAACAACCAAATTAAATGGGGGAGTTTCATAGTTTATAAAGAGGAGATGAATGGTGGACATAATTACTAAAATTAAGATGGAGTTGAAACATCAAATATTTATCAAATATTTAAGAGGAGGTAAATGGAGGGAGGAGATAATGAAGAAGGTTATAAAGGTGGTGGTTTAATGGAATAATGTGGAGCTAGGGGTTTCTTGGAGAAATGAAGATGAGAATTAAATGGTTATAGTAATAATAGTAATAATAAAGTGCATGTATTTAACTGTGGTGGTTTTCAGAAAGAGAAATGGGTGGTGATGTAGGTTGTATGATGAGATGGGGGCTTTGACATGAAAAGGTGACGGCGATGGCGTTGTGTATGAGAATGATGTGAATGAAAATAGTTGAATGTCGTAGACTTGCTTGGCGCCGATCATTTTGAGAGTTGGCGATGATGGCGTGGCGGCATCAATGCATAATAATATATTTGTCATGAGCTTGCATGAAGAAGAGCTGAATGGGTTGTTGTGATGTGAAACGCTTGATCGGCTTGAACGAGTGCAGCGAGTCCTTGACTTGGTTTCATGTAGACTGCATGAATTGCTCGGCCAACTTCGATAAATATTTCTTTTGCAAACGTTGGGAGCGCGACCACGTCAATAAACCTACAAAAATAAATATATATTAAATTATTAAACTAAAATATAAAATAAAGATTTATAAATGAAAATATATAAATTATTATTAATTTTATATTAATTATTAAACTAAAATAAATACTAAAAATAGTTATAAATCCTACAAAAATAAATAAAACTTAAATTATTTAACATATATTAAAAAGATATAATTTATTAACTAGAATAAATAAAATATGATTAATTAAAACTAAAAATTAAACTAAATATTATAGTAAAAATACGCGTAAATATTACTTATCAAATACCCCCATACTTAAGCTTTTGCTATTCCAGAGCAAAAATATGAGAAGTACTTATAAGATATTAATATAATTTTTAATCAAACTAAAAATTTATTAAATCAAAAGAAAGTTAAAAATAAAATTTTAGGGATTCAAAATTTTAAGTCGTAAAATATGAAAGTAAAATGTGAAGAGCTAAATATTTAGCAAAGTTTTCTCTAACAAATTAATTAGAACTCAAAATTAAGTATTTAGCAAACAAAGTTAGATTAAAAATTATTAACACTTTTTCAGTAAAAAGAAACTCAAAGGAAAATTTAAACTACTACTTATGCTCTCTTAAAATTTTAATTTAAATCTAAGCAATTATATTGGGTTTTGGGTTTGGAAAAAGGAAAATTGAAGAGATCTTAGATTGGGGGTGATTAATTTTATCCTCTCACCCCGCACAATTTTTTTCTTTTTTGATGTTTTTTTTCTTCTTTTTTTCTCTTCAAACAAAATTGCTTAGGAGTAATGAATTTTATCCTCTTACTCCTTTTTTGGGGGGGGGGTGCATATGTGTACCAAGGAATATTTAATTCCCATGACATATGATCTAACCAAAAATGAAAAATTGCATATGTGTACCATGGGATAATGAATTTTATCCTCTTATCCCCATGACATATGATCTAACAAGAAAATTCAAAATAAGGGGGAAGACGTAACAAATTTTAGATTAAATTAAAAAACTAAGAGAGCAACTATAGTGATTTAAGTTTTCCTAAAAATCTTAAAGCATAAAGTGAATATAATTAAAATCTAAGAATTGTTAATCTAAATACCACAAAGTTGAAACTAATTACAATAAAAGAGAAAAAAAGGCTAAATAGATTTCTCCAAACAAATTTGCTTCATAAATTTATTTCTTAAAATCAAATCACCTAAAAATTAAATTTAACTAACTTTGATGAAATAAAAGATTAGAAAATCAAAAATTATAAAAATTCTTATAAATAAACTCAAAATAAATTTCTGAAAAGTCACAAAAATATTAAGTAAGGGTTTATTATATTTTTTGGATTTTCTTTTTTTCCTATTTTTTGTATTTTTTTATAAAATAAAAATAAAAAACAAAATGTTATAATTTTTTAAGATTTTTACATATTTTAAAAATTTTAAAGATTTTTTCATTTTTTTTATATTTTTAGATAAAAACAATAAAGATGAATCCACCCCCATACTTAAAAATAAACATTGTCCCCAATGTTTATAAGTCAAGTAAGAGGGGAGAAACAAGAAAAAATAAAATAAAAAAAAATTAGACTTTTTTTTTAAAAAATATTAAAGATAAACAAGGGGTGTCTCCCAAGAGTGCTTTTCTTTTTCCCGTCTTTAAGCTAGACGGTTCGGGTTAGGAGAAAGGAAAATAAAAATTGAAATGAACGGGTAACTCCCTTAATTCTCGCTTTGGCGAAGATGCCAAAGTCGCTTGCCCGGCTACTCCTCCGCTTGCTTCTTGATTTTCCTTCTTGCAGTTGACTTGAAAATTTAGATTCAAATCACCTATGCATACCTGAGGTGATTTGAATCTTTCTAGATGAGCGACAAATGGGTCGGGGACAACATTTGATTGCAACGACTCATCTTCTTCCTGAAACTTGTTAGGGAAAGAATAATCAAAAAGAAGTGCGTCAGAAAAATCTTCGCAAGGAGGAGACTCTTGCGAAGTTATAAGATTAGGCTCGGGTTGTTTATTTTCTAAAATTAATTTTTTGTCCGAAAATTTATTTAAAATAAAATCATCGGAAGCATCATGTTCATAAATTTGCGCTGCTAGAAAATCATAAATTGTGCAAGGAGATTCATTAATAGGAGGAAAATGGGGAGTAGTAGGAGGAGAAACATATTCTTCATCTACTCCGTCCAGCGCATCCATACACCTAACGAGCTCTTGAAATAAAATTGTTGTTCTTCTTCGGTATAAACAACTACTGTGGTACATGAGAAGCCATGTTCCTCATTAGCAACAGTATACGAAGGAGAAGAATCACTAAATGTAAGAAAATTTTCATCCAAATTTTGGGGGGAAGAATCATATTGCAAATGAGAGGATTCCCCAAAATTAAGAGAGAAAGCTTGCGGTGCGGAAGAAGAACAACAAAAATTTGGATCCAAATAATTATTCTCATAACTCGGGAAACCTTCCGGTTGATCTTGCGACCAAGAGAAGTTTTCATCCGAGTTGGAAGAATAATTATTTACATCAAAATAATTATTCGCATTATCACTTGAAAAATTATTTTCATGAAAATAGGAAAAATTAGAAAAATTATTTTCATAAAAATTTGAATTATCATAAAAGTGAGAAGAATTATTATCATAATTACTATCAAAATTATTTTCATAAGAATGATTTTTATAATAATTATAATGATAACAAAACTCACTTGGATGAGAACCGTGACAATAAAAACAAACAGATTGACGCTTTTTTGCGGCTTTCAAAATATCGAATAGATTTTGAAGCTGGGCAATTTTAGCAGCCAATTGAGATAACATAGTTTTAATAAAGAAAAATAAACACAACCCGTACCTAATAGAAAGGAATTTAAAAAAAATGAAAAAGAGAATTGGGGTTAGAGAAAGAGAGTGATAAAAGTAATACAATTTGCGCCTTCAAAATATCAACAAAATGTCCCCGGCAACGGCGCCAAAAACTTGATGAGGAATTTTATATAGTTTTAAAAATGTATCCAAACTATAATCTCAAATAGGCAAGCGTACCTATCGAAATATAGTATAGGAATGTCGTATTATACTCGGGGCCTGTTGAGTACTTCTACTCACGTAAATTAATATTATTTTATCTAAATAATAAAAATGAGCGAATTTAATCTACGGCTATAAAATAAAATAAAATATAGCACTTGATCTAGAATCCCCTTGGACTAAAATGAACCCCCTCTATGAACATAAAGTATGCAAGACTCTTAAATTGCTCACCCGACCGTGGAGGTTCCTAAAATACGAAAATGCCTCTCTTGAGAATACGCTCTCGACTAAACTTAGGTTGATCGATTAAGACCTCTCGGCCAGTCGAAACCCCTAAGATTGCTTTAGGCGGTGAACCCCTCTATTGGATTTGACTCCAATCCGGAAGATTTATGTCGTCCTCTCTCGAGGAGTGCATGCAACTCCTTTTATCTTTGACTGATCTCCTCGTATCCGCAACCTCTCGGTCATTTAGGATACAGATCTTAGATCGAAGAACATATCCGCGAAATATGAATTCGACGAAATATAAATCAAAGATAAATCGTAAGCGAGCAAAATTAAGAACAAGACATTTGATAAAGAAAAGAAGAGTTTATTTTATTCCAAGCTTCATCATGATCAAGTACTTATGGAAATTTAGCTACTCATAATTGAAAAATACATTTTATCACTATGAAATAAAAGAGTACAATTGCATGAAAAGAAAAATCTAAACTATTTTGCAAATAAAATAAAATTGCATAAAATAAAACTAACTTCAAAGATATCCCGAAAATAAGCCACCTAACCCGATTTTCAACCCCAATGGTGGAATCCCCTCATCATTCTCCCTTGGCCATTATTTATAGGGAAAAAAGAAAGGATGAAAGACACATGAAAGGTTGGAAGGCCAAGGGTAAGAGGAGGAAAATAAAGTGACAATAATAATTAAATATTAATGAAATATATGAAAAAACAACCAAATTAAATGGGGGAGTTTCATAGTTTATAAAGAGAAGATGAATGGTGGACATAATTACTAAAATTAAGATGGAGTTGAAACATCAAATATTTATCAAATATTTAAGAGGAGGTAAATGGAGGGAGGAGATAATGAAGAAGAATATAAAGGTGGTGGTTTAATGGAATAATGTGGAGCTAGGGGTTTCTTGGAGAAATGAAGATGAGAATTAAATGGTTATAGTAATAATAGTAATAATAAAGTGCATGTATTTAACTGTGGCGGTTTTTAGAAAGAGAAATGGGTGGTGATGTAGGTTGTATGATGAGATGGGGGCTTTGACATGAAAAGGTGACGGCGATGGTGTTGTGTATGAGAATGATGTGAATGAAAATAGTTGAATGTCGTAGACTTGCTTGGCGCCGATCATTTTGAGAGTTGGCGATGATGGCGTGGCGGCATCAATGCATAATAATATATTTATCATGAGCTTGCATGAAGAAGAGCTGAATGGGTTGTTGTGATGTGAAACACTTGGTCGGCTTGAACGAGTGCAACGAGTCCTTGACTTGGTTTCATGTAGACTGCATGAATTGCTCGACCAACTTCGATAAATATTTCTTTTGCAAACGTTGGGAGCGCGACCACGTCAATAAACCTACAAAAATAAATATATATTAAATTATTAAACTAAAATATAAAATAAAGATTTATAAATGAAAATATATAAATTATTATTAATTTTATATTAATTATTAAACTAAAATAAATACTAAAAATAGTTATAAATCCTACAAAAATAAATAAAACTTAAATTATTTAACATATATTAAAAAGATATAATTTATTAACTAGAATAAATAAAATATGATTAATTAAAACTAAAAATTAAACTAAATATTATAGTAAAAATACGCGTAAATATTACTTATCACTCCATAACTTATTGAACCTTAATCTACATATGCATAGTCCTGCTATGAAAGACAGGATTCCTAGCAACTTAGATTATACTAGTAGAATATCACTAAAAATAAGGATTTAAAGAAATTGTACCTAATCACCTATAGGGGGGGTGAATAGGTGACCTTATCTTTTTAAACTTTTAGGCAGATTATATCACAGATTTCACAGAACATAAAAATAGCAACCACAGAATCACATACACACAGAGTACGCACAGTTTTATAGTGGTTCCCCAAGGTTTGGGTACATCCACTTTCCCCTTCGCCTATCTAGTAGTGTACTAGATTCGGCCAAACTCCTCCACTATTCCTCATATCCTCAGATCTTACACTCAGAACCCCAAACAGGTTCCTACAGCTCAGGCCCAATGCCCTACAACTCAGTCTTCACAAAGACCTACACTCAGCCTTCAACAAGGCCTACACTCAGCCACAAGGCCTACACTCAGAGATATGAATCTCCTACACTCAGGCACACAGGCCCTACCACTCAGCCTTTATAATTGCAGGCTTACAACTTAGATCCCTAAGGATCCTACAAGAAATTAAGAATACAATGTATATACCTACAACTCAGAATAAGAGAGAAGAGTTGACAGGTTTCTTGATGAGTTCTTGGAAGAACTCTGCTGAGATCAACCTCACTTGGTTTTCTTCAAAGCTTCTTGAATGTAGAACACAATAGGGTTGAAACTCTCTGCAGCTGATCTTCAATCACTGCAACTTAAAAATCAGATCTTGATCTGAAACTTTCTTCACAGCCTGGTTCCAACAGCTGTCTTCTTGGAAGGAGCTCTCTCTCTCCAACTACTTAGATCTTCACTTGAATTGATTTTTTAATGAATTGCTTGATCTTCTTCTAAATCTCTTGTTGTTCGTCTTCTTCTATTGACAGAATAAGCCTATTTATAGGCCTTCTTCATGGTGACCGGCTGATCCGGTTTCTAACAGCGTTCTGACGACTCTGACAGTTGCAGTAGAATGGCTGGAATGGCAGCTGTCATGTCATCCAGTCACTTCTTGAAATATCTATAACTGTCTGAAAGTGTCGAGACAGTCTGTCTTTAAGTGTCGACACTTATAGACTAAGTGTCGACACAAGTAGACTAAGTGTCGACACTAGCCTTCAAGGTATCGACACAACTCCTTGTGTTATAGAATTTACTTCTCGACACTGCTTCTTCATCATGTGTCGACACTGATATTGTGTGTCGACACAACTCCTTGTTCTTCAGTACTTAGTTGATTTCTTGTAAGTGTCGACACATCTCCTTTGTGTCGACACAACTTCTTATGTTGAACTTGTTCAGTGTCGACACATCTTCTTGGTGTCGACACATGCCTTCTGTGTTGATACTTGCTGAGTGTTGACACAGCTCCTTGTGTCGACACATTCTTCTTTTGTTGAGACATTTGCTGAGTGTCGACACATCTCCTTTCTGTCGACACTTGTACTTAGAATTTGTTGAACTTTGCTGAGTGTCGACACAACCTCCAAGTGTCGACACTTTCTTCATGTGTTGAGTCTTCTGCTGTGTGTCGACACATTCTTCATTATGTCGACACTTATACTTAGACTCTGTTGAAGTTTGCTGAGTGTCGACACAGCCTCCAAGTGTCGACACTTTCTGATCTCGACAAAGTTCCTCTGGGTGTTGAGACTGCTTCTAAGTGTCGACACTGCTTCACTGGACATTTCTTCATTGAGTGTCGACACATCCTGTAGGTGTCGACACTTTCCTTCTGGGTGTCGACTCTGCATCCCTGGTGTCGACACAATTACTCCAAGTATCGACACTGCCTTCTCTGGGTGTCGACACAAGTCTTCTTAAGTGTCGACACTTTTCTTCTGGGTGTCGACACATGGACTTAGAAACTTTTCAGCTTTCCCTGCAAATACTTAACCTGAATAACTAAACTCAAAACACAGCAAATACATTTTGATGTATATCATTGAGTAGGGTGAGGCTTCTTCAAATCAGGTACATTTATTCCAATGTACCCAACAATCTCCCACTATTTGGAGAAGTCATAACCCTTAGTCAATGATATACACCATATATAATAAAAATACAGTATGATGTAAAGCAGGATTATATAATAGGGTAAGTACATAAATATGTATTAATCAAAACATGTATACACAGATATCTCAGAACAATTAATGTAATAGTTGAACATATATCACATTGTTTTAACAACTTTATCATATTCATTGTTCAAAAGTTTACAGAATGTTTAAAATCAAATGATTACAACTAGTAAACTTAAGAAAAATTCTCTCTTATTGCTGCTCAGTCTCCTTGATCACTATGCCCTTTCCAGATTGTATCTTTGCTTGGACTGGGGCTTCAGCATCTTCAGCAGCAGTAGGCTTCTTGCCTTTAAGATCCTTCTTCTTTAACTCTTCAGCTTTGATCTTCTGCCTTTCAAAGTAATGATAAGGCTTGAGAAAGTACTTGCTAGGCTCCTGGCCAGTAGGAGGTAGCTTTCCCATCTTAGCCTTTCTTCTATATTGCATAATGGCTTCTTGTCTGTTCTCATGCTTCCTCCACTCCACATCAGAATACCATTTGCCTCTGTCCACAATATTGTCTTTGGCAGCCTTCCATGCAGTCAGAATGATATTCCTGGAGGTGGGGCTCCACTGTTTAAAATCAGGCCTAAGTTCAGCTTGCTCTCTGAATCTCTTCTTAGATAATTGAGTCTCTTGTTCTTTGAGCAAAGCTTCTTGTTCTTTCAGTATAGCCTCTGGCACTCGCTGAACCACTTTTTCTATGATGATCTTCTGATTTCCCTCAGGTGGGCTATACATTGACTGTATATCTGCATGTATCATATCAAAGTTTGGTGGAGGGTAAATTACTTGAGCCACTTCAGCTTGCTCCCCTCCAAGATATGCAGGATTAATCCGAGACTCTGCAACATTATCATCATCACATAATGGAGGATATCCAAGGGTGGCTCTGATGGAATTGGAAATTCATTTTGCATGATCAGAGCCTGCTTTGACTAACACCCTCTCCCCCTTTATGACTTCTCTTTCAATGTGATCTCTTAGATCATCCTTCTGAAATCTTATTTGGGCATTTAGATAATTTACTCCATCCTTGTAGAAAGGTTTCAACCTTTGGAGTTTTCAGTAATGAGCTTCTGTGAATCTTGAAGTGCAGTAGTAACAGCAGTTAGACTCTCTTGCAATGCTTTGTCAAATTCTTCTTTGGCAGTGGTCAGGGATGTATTCTAGGCAGTTGCTATATTCTTTAGTTCAGTTACAATGGCATTGTGGGAAGCTGTCAAATTATCATTCATCCTTATCTGATTCTCCAGAACATAGCCTTGCTTCACTTCAAGTTCATCCACTTGAGCTATGATCTTCTCTTGATGAGTTGCTAGATAGACTACTGTATTTCCTCCTTTATAGAAGTAGTCAGTCATCTCTTTCTTATTCAGATTCATTTCAAATCTGATGGACTTAATATCTTGGGCCAGATCAAATTGTAGAGACTTATGCCCTTCATCCATATAAGATTGCAAAGCCTGTCTTTGCTCATCCATCTTTATCTGTAATGCAACCATCAAAGAACTAAAATCTGTAGATGGTGCTGGCTGTGGTGTAGGCTGTGGTGCTATTGTTTGTAAAGCTTTCTTATATGTCTGACTTCTCCTCTTGAAAACTTGAAATTTTCCCTTTTTGTCTCTTGCAGCCTCTTCATCTTCAAAAGCAGATGTGCTATCAATAGTCACTCTGTCCTTAGGACTAGGAGGTAACTCCTTCTTAGTCCTTTGTACCTGCTCAGCATCTTTTGGCACCTCAGTCTCTGTGCCTGCAGTTTCCTCAACAATAGCCACATGCTCCCCCTCAACAGTGACTTTCTCCCCCTCAGCAGCAGCACTTTCTTTCTCAAAGTCTGTTTGTAGAAGGTTTGGGAATAGCTCTTCTCGGGTAAATTCTTGTTGAGGATGGGGTGGAGAAACTCTTATCTCATCAACCACTTGATCAGATTCCACTTGATCTGCAACAGATGTGTCCTCCATGACAACATCTTGGGGTTGACTATGTGTCTGTGTTTGCTGATTAACATTAGGTAATGAATCAGACAAAACATCATCCTCAATAGGGAAATTTAATTTATTAATGTCAGTGATTACCTCAAGTATGGTGTGGGTAGCTTGTTCACTTTCTAGTGGAGTTGGCTCTTCCACTAGTAGAGGTTCCCCCTGGATGGAATCCTGGTGAAGTGGGCTAGCCTGTGGTAGCTCCCCCTGCCTCTCTGCATCATCTTGTCTAGCAGGAGACTTTCCAGCATTTCCAGTTTCTTCTTCATCAGGAGTGAACACTACTTGTTCCTCAGAACTGCTTGATGATTCTTGAGCCACAGGGGCTGATTTCTTCTTCCTTTTCTGGGGTGTTACCTTCTCAGGAGTTGGCATTTCCTTGGTCAAGACCCTATCCCATCTAGAGAAGATTCTCATGTCCATATTCCTCATGTGATTAATCTTAGATCCAACTGCTTGACTCATCACCTCTGGTATACTACCAGCTAGGTATAGACTTAGAATTCTACCCATATTGGGTTTCTTCATACTTTCTTTAATCTTATCAAACAATACTGCAAACCAATCAGTATTTAGTTGGAAGATAATCCTTGTCATGAGGCTGAACATATAAGCTGAAATCCTGTCATGTCCTCCAGACTTGCACAGGATAACCTTGCCAACAATTTCAGACAAAAATTTGCCTTGGTTGTTCATTCCTTTTCTGTTGAACATAGAACCTATCTTCAGGTTGGAATCCAGTCCACACCAACTCAAAGCTTCTCTTGTCTTAGATGCAGAAAAATCTTCTTCCTCCTTGGTTCTTGGTAGTTGTAGTACCTTCCTCAGTCTTTTAGGAGAAACTTTCACCTTAGGCCCATGAACCCTTGACTTAATCTTTAGTCCTGATTCATCTAGGGTTGCGCCATTCAGAAATTCCTGGACCTCCTTCTTCCAGATCTTGATGGGTTCTGAAATAAGGAATTCCAATCCAGATTCTGCAACTAGGGTTAACACACCTTTGATCGCGGGTTCCGCCTCATCAAATGCGTGCCGCACCAGTTCATATCATTCATTCACGTTCTCTTCGAGCTTGGGCGCCATTAGGGTTTGAATAAATTTGAATTGAGAGAAAAGAGGTGTCGACACACAAGTTTGGTCTCGAAACTTTGGTGACCGTGTCGACAGATAATGACAAAAACCTATTTATACCTTTCTAGAATCGAAGATGAAAGGGCGCGTCAAAATACTCAAATTGTGTCGACACTGTTGAAAAGTGTCGACACAGACTTATAATGTCTCGACAACTATGTGTCGACACAAGTATAGTCGACAGAATATCTGTGTCGACACTTATTTATATGTCGACACCGCTTAGCTCGACACTTAGTAGAGACTTTACTTGTCTAATTCTGTGTAAAGCCTAAGTGTCGACACCACCTTGGTTGTGTCGACACCTACTCTGCATGTGTCGACACTAATTCTCTGAAGTGTCGACACCAACTTCCTAGATGTGTCGACACCTTTTCTCTGAAGTGTCGACACCAATACTCTGTCTCGACACAGACAACTCTGTGTGTCGACACTATTTTACTTAGCCATTTTTGTAAACTTATTCTAAGTTTATCATACCTAATTCAATTTTGAACCTATTGAATTTAGTTTCATCTAAGGCTTAGTATACATGTCAGCTAGTTGATTATCTGTATTAACATACTCTAGTGAAATATCTTTTTTTTCAACATGTTCCCTTAGAAAATGATATTTTATTTCAATGTGTTCAGTCCTACTATGAGAAACAGGATTGTTTGCAATAGATATAGCACTAGTAGAATCACAATATAGTGGTGTTCTACTTACTTGAATATCATAGTCTTCTAGCTGATGTTGTATCCATAGAAGTTGAGCACAACAACTTCCTGCAGCCACATACTCTGATTCTACTGTGGAGATAGCCACACTTGTTTGCTTCTTGCTACTCCATGATATCAGTCTTCCACCTAAGAATTGACAGGTTCCAGTTGTACTTTTCCTATCTTCCTTGCAGCCTGCAAAATCTGCATCTGAATAACCTGTCAGTTCAAAGTGTCCATTCCTTGGGCACCAAAGGCCTAGATGAAAGATATAGTACCTAAACACCTAGAGGGGGGGGGGGGGTGAATAGGTGACCAAATTCTTTTTAAACTTTAATGGCAACAATCAGTTTTTAACACAGAATCTAATCTACTTTTGCACAGCAATCACACAACATTCACAGCAAATCACAGCACACAGAAGACACACAGTTTTATACTGGTTCCCCAAGCTTTGGGTACATCCACTTTCCCCCTTTGCCTATCTAGCATTATACTAGATTCGGCCAAACTTCTCCACTATCTCAGAACCCAAACTGGTTCCTACACCTCAGGCCCAAGGCCCTACAACTCAGCTTTTCCACAAAGACTACACTCAGCTACAAAGGCCTACACTCAGCCACCAAGGCCTACACTCAGAGATTTCAATCTCCTACACACAGGCTCTCAAGCCCTACACTCAGCCTTTATAATTACAGGCTTACAAAACTCAGATCCAAAGGATTCTACAAGATAAAATTGATTATACAATTGTTAACTCAGCAACCCAAAGACAAGAGAGGGGAGTTGTGAGTTTCTTGAAGAGTTATTAGAAGAACTCAGCTGGAATCAATCTGACTTAGCTTTCTTCAAAGCTTCTTGAGAGTAGAACTCAATAAGATTGACTCCTTCTGCAGTTGATCCTTGATCTCTGCTTCTTAAGATTCAGAATAAATCTGAACCTTTCTTCTCAGCCTAGTTCCAATGGCTGATTTCTTGGATGGAGCTCTCTCTCTCCAACTTCTTAGATCTGCACTTAATTCTTCAAGGAATAGCTAGATCTTCTTTGTTAGATACTTGATCAATAATTTGAACAACAGTTTCTGTAGACTGTACAAGCCTATTTATAGGCCTTCTTCATGGTAACCGGCTGGTCCGGTCCATAACTGAATTCTGACATCTCTAACAGGTGTTGTAGACCGGCTGGAACGACAGCTGTCAAGTCATCCAGTCAGTTCTTGAAAATTCTCTGTCTGTCTGAAAGTGTCGAGACTTTCTGTCTTTAAGTGTTGACACTTATGGACCAAGTGTCGACACAAGTTGTGTATGTGTCGACACAACTCCTTGTGTTGTAGATTCTATGTCTTGACATAGTTTCTTCTTCATGTGTCGATACTGAAATTGAGTGTCGACACAACTACTTGATCTTCTGTATTTTGCTGAATTCTTCTAAGTGTCGACACATCTCCTTTGTGTCGACACATCTTCATGTGTTGAATCTGTCAAGTGTCGACACTGCTTCTTGGTGTCGACGCATGTCTTTAGTGTTGATACTTGCTGAGTGTCGACACAGCTCCTTGTGTCGACACATTCTTTTTCTTGTTGAGACTTCAGCTGAGTGTCGACACATTCCCATAGTGTCGACACTTGTACTTAGAATAATTTGTTGATCTTGCTGTTCTTTGCTAAGTGTCGACACAGCTCCATGTGTCGACACTTTCTTCAAGTGTTGAGTCTTCAGCTGAGTGTCGACACATTGTTTTGGGTGTCGACACTTACTTCAAATGCTGACTCTTTTGTTGTGTGTCGACACATTGTTCTGGGTATCGACACTTTCTTCAAATGCTGACACTTCTATTGAGTGTCGACACATTGTTCTGGGTTTCGACACTTATACTTAGTCTCTGCTGACTTTTGCTGCATGTCGACACAGCTCCAAGTGTCGACACTTTCTGGTGTAGACACAGTTCTTCTAGGTGTCGACAGTGCTGTTAAGTGTCGACACTGCTTTACAGTACTTTCTTCATTGAGTGTCGACACAGCTCCTTGTGTCGACACTTTGTGTCTGGTGTCGACTCAGCATCCTTGGTGTCGACACAATGACTCCAATTGTCGACACTGCTTGTCTGGGTGTCGACACAAGTCTTCTTAAGTGTTGACACTTTCCCTCTGGGTGTCGACACATGTACTTAGAAATTTTTTGCTTCAGTCCTACAAATACTTAACCTGCACAAGTAACTCAAAAACACATCAAATACATTTTGATGTATATCATTGAGTTGGGTGAGGCTTCTTCAAATCAGGTACATTTAAACCAATGTACCAAACAATTTCCCCCTATTTGGAGAAGTCATAACCCTTAGTCAATGATATACACCATTCATAATTAAATTACAAAATGATGTAAAGCAGGATTATATACAGCAGGGTAAACATAAACATGTATCAATTACACATGTATACAAATACATCATCACAGAACAAATATGAAATAGTTTTAACATATAACACATTGTTCTAATATCTGTCATATTCATTTCCAGAAGTTCACAAAATGTTTTACATCAAAAAGATTACAAAGTAAATTTCAAGAAAATTTTAATTCTATTTCAGTTCTGGCTCCTTAATCACAATTCCTTTTCCAACTTGAACTTTAGCTTCAACAGGAGCATCAGCAATTTCAGCATAAGCAGGCTTCTTACCTTTTAGATCTTTCTTCTTAAGCTCTTCTGCTTTAATCTTCTGCCTTTCAAAATAATGGTATGGCTTTGGAAAGTACTTGCTAGGCTCCTGAGCAGTAGGAGGTAGCTTTCCCATCTTGGCCTTCCTTCTATATTGGACTATTGCCTCCTGTCTAGTCTCATTTTTTCTCCATTCAGCCTCAGAAAACCATTTGTTCCTGTCATGCACATTATCTTTGGCAGCTTTCCAGGCAGTCAATATAATGTTTCTTGAGGTAGGGCTCCACTGCTCAAATTCTGGTCTTTGTTCAGCTTGTTCCCTAAACCTCTTCTTTGACAATCTAGTTTCTTCTTCTTTCTGCAGTGCCTCTTGCATGGCTTCAGAAATTGGCTGAACAACCTTTTCAATAATAACATTGTCCTTACCCCCAGGTGGGCTATACATAGACTGTACATCAGCATGAATGATATCAAAATCTGGAGGAGGATAAATGACTTGAGCCACTTTAGGTTGCTCTCCTCCTAGATAGGCAGGATGAATTCCAGATTCAGCGACATTATCATCATCACAAAGAGGAGGATAACACAGTGTAGCTCTGATAGAATTTGATATCCATTTGGCATGATCAGAGCTGGCCTTGACTAACACTCTCTCCCCCTTTATGACTTCTCGTTCTATATGATCTCTTACATCATCTTTCTGAAATCTTACTTGATTATCCAAATAATTAACTCCATCTTTAAAGAAGGGTTTTAACCTTTGGAGTTTGTCAGTTATGAGCTTTTGAGATTCTTGAATGGCAGTTTTAAGAGCAGTGATTTCTTCTAGGAATACTTTGTCAAAATCTGCCTTTGCTATAGCTGGAGTCTGCCCTGCAGCTAGATTCTTCCGTTCTGTGACTATTGCATTGTGAGATGCAGTAAGATTGTCATTCATTCTTATCTGATTTTCTAGAACATAACCTTGCTTCACAGTCATGTCATCCACTTGTGCTTTTATCTTCTCCTGGTGTGTAGCCAAGAACACAACTGCATTTCCACCCTTGTGGAAACATTCAGTCATCTCCTTTTTATTTTGATTCATTTCAAACCTGATAGATTTTATGTCCTGGGCTAGATCAAATTGGAGAGTCTTCTGCCCTTCATCCACATACTTCTCAATTGCCTTCCTGTGTTCATCCAGTTTAATCTGCATAGCAACCATCAGTGCACTATAATCAACTGATGGTGCTTGCTGAACTATAGGCTGTGGAGTTATGGTTTGGAGAGCCTTCTTGTAACTTTGACTCCTTCTCTTGAATACATAAAGTTTCTGTTTCTTTGCCCTTGCAGCCTCCTCATCTTCAGATGCTGAGGAGCTAGCAATTCCAACTCTCTCCTTAGGGCTTGGGGGCCTCTCAGTCTGCACATCTTGTGCCTTTTCAGGTTCTTGTCTTGCAGGCTCTTCATGAACTTGCACTTGCTCCCCCTCAGCTGGAGCATTCTCTTTTTCAGCAGCAGCAGTGTCCTTGTCAAAGTCCTGTTGATCCAGATTTAGAAATAAATCTTCCATTGTATACTCTTGTGGTGAATGAGCTGGAGAATTTCTTGGCTCTTCAACCACTGGATCAGATACAAACTGAGATGCAGCAGATGTGTCTTCCATGATAACATCTGGAACTTGTCTAGGAGTCCGTGGTTGCTGATAAACATCAGACAAATTAGTATCCTCTAAAGGAAAAACCAAAGCATTAAGCTCAGTGATTACCTCTAGGATTGTGGTTGTAGCTTGCTCACTTTCCAGTGTAGTGGGTTCATCTACAACTGGAAGCTCCCCCTGGACTGTAGCAACCTCTTGAGGAGCTAGAGACTTCACAGTAGGCTCTTCTTCATTCTCATCTGGTGTGAAGACAACTTGTTCTTCACTGTCAGAGCTGCTAGTGGACTCTTGAGCCACTGGAGCAGTTTTCCTCTTCTTCTTTGGAGGAGATACTTTCTCAGGAATGACCGTCTCAGGGGTTGGCATCTCCTTAGTCAACACTGTAACGGCCCGAAACTCAAAGGAGCGAAGGGGGACGTTTTGGGCCAGTTTGGGTTCTGGCAGCAGGCACACGGCCTGGGACAGGGGCGTGTCCCAGGACGTGTCAAGCGTGTGTCGACACTTAGCCTCGAAGTCGTCGAGATTTTCTCGACGATTCGCTGAGAATGGGCACACGGCCTGCGACACGGGCGTATCGCAGTGCGTGTCGACCCGTGTCGACACTTAGCCGTGAAGTTGTCGAGTTTTACTCGACGATTAGTCGAGAATGGGCACACGGCCTGCGACACGGGCGTGTCGACCCGTGTCGACGATCATCCCGGAGAGTCGTCGAGATTCACTCGACGATCGTCGAGGCATGGCACACGGCCTAGGACACGGGCGTGTCCAAGGCCGTGTCATCAAGTCGTCGATCTTCACTCGACGAAGTGTCCCGTGTACACGGCCTGGGGCCCAGGCGTGTCAAGGGGACACGAGCAAGGACACGGGCGTGTCCTATAACCCGTGCAGTGCTCGGGTTGAAAATGGGGAAAAATCATGGGGTACACGGCCGGCTACGCGGCCGTGTGAAGTGGAATACGGGCGTGTCAGCTCGAACACGGGCGTGGTCGATACCCGTGTGAGGTTCCAGGAGATTCGATTTTGACGGCGAATGCGGCACACGGACCTGGACACGGGCGTGTGCCAGGCCGTATTCGGTCCAGATTGGGCATTTCAGCCCCGAATCAAAGTCGTTCGTTTCCTTGTTTTGAGATCCAACGGCTGGGGGAAGTTCCTGAAGGGATATACCCGTGGGTTGACTTAGAAATCCATCACTTTTCATACCTTATTCTCTTTCTAAATACTTGTAGAGAGAGGAGAGCTAAGGGAAGAAGACGGAGCTAGATCCGCCATTGGAGGAGCTTCGGAGCTCCGAATCGCAAGCCGACTCCGGATCCACGGAGGCAACGCTAGTGCGGTGATTTCCATCCGATTACTTTTCAATGGCGCCAAAGAGAAACTCAAGGGTAATGATCCTCATCTTGAGCACGAATAGCTATCTTTCCTAGCATAGGAAGCCCGCTCTCGTGAGTTTGCGGAGAGTTGGAGGCGTTCCTTCGGGTAGATATGTAAATTCCCCGTTGTTTAGAGTCCGTATGCGAGAACGGACGTAGGCATGATGTGTGAAGCCTACCCGGACATGTTAGTCTGGATCGGTGATGTTGCATTGCATAAGGCCGGAGAAGACTCCGTGCTATTGGTTGTTTTTCGGGTTTTCTACGCGGTAGATTGCAGCAGGGAGCCTTGGGGACTAACCCAAAGGTGCACCCGGAAAACTGGGCGGATGCGAGATCTTGCCAACTTGGTGGCTTGAGAGCCAACTTGAACATAACGGGGTTATGTGACTTGTGATGGAAATGGGACTCGGTGGAAGTTTGACCCGCGCAAATGGCTTAAATTGCCGTTGCGATGTTAGCACGGGTTAGATGGAACCGTACCCATTCTATGTCGTTCGGTTAAAGAGACCTAAAGGCACGTGGCACTTACCGTTGGCATAGAGTAGGGTCTTCGGCGGTTAATGGCTTAAATTGTCGTGACCCAGGCCAGGAAGACAAATTGCTCATAGGTTTGGCCGTCTAAGTGGCGGTGGTGAGTCCCGAATGTTAATGGCTTTAATTGACGTGACATCGACCGGTGCACCGAGAATGTGCCCTGAGTGCACGGGGCGTGTGGCCGTACGAGCCAACGTCTGTGATGACATGGCTATGGTTATTTATATGGCTCGCTTATGCTAATGAAATGCAGGGAAGGAGCATCGCCGCCCCGAGTTTGGGGCGGGATTGTTATAATTTGGTCAGCATTGCTGACCGTTGCCTTGTTTTGCCACCGTGCGGTGGTTTGTTGCTTGCAGGTGCAGCTGGACCAAGCGGTCAATAGCGGGCTAAAGCCCTTTTTGCGAAGCCGGCCCTCGAAGGCCCAAATGGAAATGTTTATTGCTTTATTCATGTATGACCGGCCTGCGTGCCGTGGTTTGTAAATCATGTAATATTCAAGTGAAACATTTTGTAAGGCCTTAAGGCTTGTTTTGAGTATTTTGTAATAACATTCCTGTTTTGTACTAGTGGACATTCGTGCTCTAATGCTGGGTTCTTTGTTTACAACTTTTATAAACTGCTTCCGCTAGAATGCTTTGTGTAGGACGTTGAGATTGGTTGGATGGTTTCCATAAGTAACCACACGGTCTGTCTGTGGTATATGGCGTCGGGCCCCGGCCGGACCTACTGCTATATGCTATGCGACGGATAGGGGGTGTTATAATTTGGTATCAGACTACTGGTTTTGGTCGGGCTTAAAGTGAATTCGTGGGCGAATTCTTTTTAAGGGGTGGTGAGCACATTGTGTGCGTCATCGTTATAATGGTAAAAAGAACCCATGAATGTCCACTTAGGAATGAAAATACTCGTGTTTGAGGAACCTGCGTGTTCCTATAATTGGTGTTTGCAATTTATTTGGTCACTTAACGGTGTTTTGTACCACTATAGTTGACCAGAAGTGGTGTTGGGCCGTCAGAACGCCGAGTTTCTGAGGCTAGTAGTGCACCGGATGTTGCTCCTGCAACACCTCTGTCGGCTGAAAATATATGATTGGTGGTTGAAGCGGTGTTGGCCGTGATTAATGCGCAACCTGGAAGGCAAGCGCAGCAGCCCGCTCCCGTGATGGAGCAAGAACCTCTGCAAGAGGCTGAGCCGAGGAGGGTGGAGCAAGTGGTTGTAGAACCGGTAGTGCCAAGGAGGGCAACTGAGAGGCAGCTAAAGCATGTAATGAGCTTTAACCCTCCGTTATTCTCGGGGTTGGGAACCCCATCTCAGGCTGAAGACTGGCTCTCCAGGGTGAAGAGAGTCATGATAGCGACGGAGACGGAGGAGTGGCAAATGACCACCATCGCTACGTTCCTTTTGGACGGTGAAGCGAGGATGTGGTGGGAAGGATTGGAGCTGCATCATTTGAGAGGCAGACAACTGATAGACGTTCCGATGGAAGAGTTCTCGGGATTGTTCTTAGCAAGATACCTCCCTTCTACTCAGAGGATTTCGATGGAGAATGAATTTCTGAGGTTGGTTCAGGGTGAGAGGAGCGTGGATGAATATCTCCACGAGTTTACTCATCTGAGTCGTTATGCTAGCTCCACCATCATGGATGAGGAGCGCAAGACTAATCGTTTCTATGAAGGATTGAGAGATGAGTTGAGACTACTACTGTCGGGGCCGATGACGCAGGGTTTCTTAACCTTGGTCAATACTGCCCGGTTCTTGGAGAAGGACATGAAAAATGTACAAGCGAAGAAAAGCTTAGGTGAGAAGAAATCTGAATACAAAGTGCCGACTAATTCAAATTCCGGCTATCGGAGGTCTTTCAAGAAGCATAGGACTTCGGATCTAGCTCCTTCTGGCGCTTCTGGGGCGACTACGGGTCGGACCCCCGGTGCGTGTTTTACATGTGGAAAGACGGGGCATTTCGCCCGTGACTGTTGGAGCGGACGTCCTAAGTCCGAGAGAAAGCCGGGAGCTACCTATGAAGAGAAGGGAAAGACGGTGGAGTCGACCGCATCCCATTATGCTCCGGCCCAACCAAGGGTCTACAATCTTGGCCAACAGGAGGCCATTCAACAAGCTGATGTGGTGACATGTACGGGTTAATTTATAGCAAGTCAATTTATTTAAATACTTGTTATACACATGTTACCTTACCAATGCTTGTTAGGATTTGTATTGATTTGTGAAAATCCGGCACGAGCACTCTTCGATACGGGAGCTTCACACTCCTTCTTGTCCGAAGGATTTATATCACGCATCGGAGTCCCTTCTTCGATGGCGAAGGATAAGTTGGATGTGTTGTTGCCCAATGGGTGCTCGATGCGAGCGGATAGGATCTGCGATGTTAAGACTCGTATTGGGGAGCAGGAGTTCGACCTGCGGGCGTCTTTACTTCCGTTAGTGGAGTTCGACGTCATATTTGGCATGGACTGGATCTCGGAGCAGCAGGCCCATATATATTGCGGTAGCAAGGAAGTTAAGCTGGGACCGAGTCGTGAGACGACGTTTACGGGCTTAAAGGGGTCGAGCAAGACGTTGATGTCTGCTCTTCAGGTGATGAAGGCGGTTCGTGCTGGAGCAGAACTGTTCTTTACACTAGTGGAGGTTGCAAAGCCGAAGCCCACGTTGGATTGTATTTTAGTGGTATCAGAATACCCTGATGTGTTCCCCGCAGATCTTCCTGGAGCCCCGCCTCAGCGGGAGATAGATTTTACGATCGAGCTAGTGCCAGGTGCAAAGCCTGTGTCACGATCTCCGTATCGGCTAGCGCCTAAGGAAATGGCGGAGCTGAAAGTTCAACTGCAAGAGTTGCTGGAGCAAGGATATGTGCGCCCGAGTTCTTCGCCTTGGAGCGCACCGGTCCTCTTTGTCAAGAAGAAGGACGGAATCTTGAGGCTATGTATTGATTACCGGGAACTCAACAAGCTGACTGAGAAGAATAAGTACCCGATCCCTCGGATTGATGATCTCTTTGATCAGTTAGTCGGGTCGACGGTGTACTCGAAGTTAGATCTCAAGGCTGGGCACTATCAGCTGCGTATAAGGGAGAGTGATATCCCGAAGATAGCGTTTAGTACGAGATACGGGCACTATGAGTTTACGGTCATGCCGTTTGGGCTGACTAATGCGCCGTCAGTATTCATGGATTTGATGAACAGGACGTTCAGGGAGTACTTGGACCATTTCGTGATCGTCTTCATCGACGATATTTTGGTGTACTCGCAAAGTGAGGAAGATCACTTCAAGCATCTTCATTTGGTGTTGGAGACGCTAAGGAGAAATCAGTTGTATGCCAAGTTCTCGAAGTGCGAGTTTTGGCTATCCTCAGTAGCGTTCCTCGGTCATATAGTGAGTAGAGAGGGTATTGCTGTGGATCCGGCGAAGATTGTTGCGATACGGGAGTGGCCTGAGCTTGCTACGGTAGCAGAAGTCCGGAGCTTTTTGGGGCTTGCCGGCTATTATAGGCGCTTCATAGAGAACTTCTCGCGGATAGCGTTACCTCTCACTACTTTGACGAGGAAGGAGCATAAGTTCGTTTGGACGCCGGAGTGCGCGCGAGCTTTTGAGGAGTTGAAGTGTCGGTTGACCACGGCGCCTGTGCTGAGTTCGCCATGTGGGACCGAAGGCTATGAGATATATAGCGATGCTTCAGGCAGCGGTTTGGGCTGCGTGCTACTGAAGCACGGAAGCGTGATAGCTTATGGCTCGAGACAGCTAAAAGTGCACGAGAGGAATTATCCGGTCCATGACTTGGAGTTAGCGGCCGTGATTTTTGCCTTGAAGCTGTGGAGACACTATTTGTACGCTGTGAAGATTGATATCTACACCGATCACAAGAGCCTGAAGTATCTTATTGATCAGAAGGATCTAAATATGCGGCAGCGTAGATGGATGGAGTTCCTGTGGGACTATACATTCAAGATACACTATGTGCCTGGAAGAGGGAATGCGGTTACGGATGCACTGAGTCGCCGAGCCCTAGCTCAAGCCAATTGGCTATCGGTGCACGATGAGCGGTTGGTGCGAGAGTTGGAGGCGTTGGACATTGTTTGTGTGGATAGACAATCTAGTGCTGATGCAGTTCTGAATTGGACTGAAGTCCAATATGACCTGGCTGATCGGATTCAGCAGGCTTTGGATATGGATGCTAATATGAAGCAGTTCATGATAGAGGCTCTGGATGGGTCAAATTCCCAATTCGTCGTGGAGGACGGATTGCTTTGGAAAGACGGTCGATTGTGCGTCCCAAGTGTGGGCAATTTACGGGTGGAGTTGTTGTACGAGGCACACCATACCAAGTACTCGATTCACCCGGGGAGCACAAAGATGTACCATGATGTGAAGAAACTGTTTTGGTGGCCGGATTTAAAGAAGGATGTGGCGCTATACGTGGCGAAGTGCCAAACTTGCGTCTTGGTAAAGGCGGAGTGCCAAAAGCCGGCAGGATTTCTTAAGTCCTTACCTATTCCGGAGTGGAAATTCGACGACATCTCTATGGACTTTGTGCACGGTTTGCCAAGGTCGCAAAAGGGAAACGACGCCATTTGGGTGGTTGTTGATCGATTAACGAAGGTGTCGCATTTTATTCCGCATAGGAAGGATGATCCGGTGGAGAAGCTGGCAAAGCTTTATGTGGATAACATAGTACGGCTTCATGGTGTGCCCCGTAGCATCGTGAGTGACCGAGATGTGCGGTTCACGTCCAATGATTGGAGGCTGGTGCAGCAAATGTTGGGAACAAAGCTGAAGTTTAGCACAGCCTTCCATCCACAAATGGATGGGCAGACCGAGAGGGTTAATAGAACCATGGAAGACATGCTTCGCATGTGTGTCTTGGATTTTGGAAAGCAATGGGAAGACCACCTTTATTTGGTGGAGTTCGCATACAACAACAGCTACCAAGAAAGTATTCAGATGGCGCCTTTCGAGGCCCTATGTGGTAGAAGATGTCGCACGCCGTTGTCTTGGATAGAAACGGGTGAGTCAAAGTTGTATAAGCGATCAGAAGTAGAGGGTGCTACTTCTTTGGTGAGAACCATTCGGGAGAGGTTGCTTATCGCTCAGGACCGGAAAGCAAAGTACTATAATGCCAAGCACAGGAACGTGGAGTTCGCTGTGGGCGATTATGTATAGTTGAAGATCAAGCCGTTCAAGGGTGTCTCGCGGGTGCGGCGATTGAAAAAGCTAACCCCAAGATACCTTGGACCATTTGAGGTTCTGGAGCGAGTTGGGGAAGAGTCCTATCGGCTGAAGCTTTCAGTGGAGCTAAGTGGTTTACATGATGTATTCCATATTTCGGTGCTTCGGAAGGCGGTGCAAGAGCCTACGCAAGTGATCGCGGTTGATCAAGTACCGGTGGATAGTGGGCTAACGACAAAGGTCAAGCCCGTCCGGATTGAGGACTCGGAGGTCAAGCGGCTACGCAATAAAGAGATCAGGATGGTCAAAGTCCGGTGGGACAATTGCGGTCGTGAGGAGCTCTCTTGGGAGAGAGAGCAGACTATGCTTGACGAATATCCGGAGTTGTTCCGCTCAGGTACAAATTTTAGTTTTGTACATGTCTTTCCTTTATGTAATTTCGTGGGCGAAATTCTTTTAAGAGGGGTAGAGTTGTAACACCCCGAAACTCAAAGGAGCGAAGGGGGACCTTTTGGGCCAGTTTGGGTTCTGGCAGCAGGCACACGGCCTGGGACACGGGCGTGTCCCAGGGCGTGTCAAGCGTGTGTCGACACTTAGCCGCGAAGTCGTCGAGATTTTCTCGATGATTCGCTGAGAATGGGCACACGGCCTGCGACACGGGCGTGTCGCAGGGCGTGTCGACCCGTGTCGACACTTAGCCGTGAAGTTGTCGAGTTTTACTCGACGATTCATCGAGAATGGGCACACGGCCTGCGACACGGGCGTGTCGCAGGGCGTGTCGACCCGTGTCGACGATCATCCCGGAGAGTCGTCGAGATTCACTCGACGATCGTCGAGGCATGGCACACGGCCTAGGACACGGGCGTGTCCAAGGCCGTGTCATCAAGTCGTCGATCTTCACTCGACGAAGTGTCCCGTGTACACGGCCTGGGGCCCAGACGTGTCAAGGGGACACGGGCAAGGACACGGGCGTGTCCTATAACCCGTGCAGTGCTCGGGTTGAAAATGGGGAAAAATCATGGGGTACACGGCCGGCTACACGGCCGTGTGAAGTGGAACACGGGCGTATCAGCTCGAACACGGGCGTGGTCGATACCCGTGTGAGGTTCCAGGAGATTCGATTTTGACGGCGAATGCGGCACACGGCCCTGGACACGGGCGTCTGCCAGGCCGTGTTCGGTCCAGATTGGGCATTTTAGCCCCGAATCAAAGCCGTTCGTTTCCTTGTTTTGAGATCCAACGGCTGGGGGATGTTCCTGAAGGGATATACCCGTGGGTTGACTTAGAAATCCATCACTTTTCATACCTTGTTCTCTTTCTAAATACTTGGAGAGAGAGGAGAGCTAAGGGAAGAAGAAGGAGCTAGATCCGCCATTGGAGGAGCTTCGGAGCTCCGAATCGCAAGCCGACTCCGGATCCACGGAGGCAACGCTAGTGCGGTGATTTCCATCCGATTAATTTTCAATGGCGCCAAAGAGGAACTCAAGGGTAACGATCCTCATCTTGAGCACGAATAGCACTCTTTCCTAGCATAGGAAGCCCGCTCTTGCGAGTTTGCGGAGAGTTGGAGGCATTCCTTCGGGTAGATATGTAAAGTCCCCGTTGTTTAGAGTCTGTATGCGAGAACGGACATATGCATGATGTGTGAAGCCTACCCGGACATGTTAGTCTGGATCGGTGATGTTGCATTGCATAAGGCCGGAGAAGACTCCGTGCTATTGGTTGTTTTTCGGGTTTTCTACGCGGTAGATTGCAGCAGGGAGCCTTGGGGACTAACCCAAAGGTGCACCCGGAAAACTGGGCGGATACGAGATCTTGCCAACTTGGTGGCTTGAGAGCCAACTTGAACATAACGGGGTTATGTGACTTGTGATGGAAATGGGACTCGGTGGAAGTTTGACCCGCGCAAATGGCTTAAATTGCCGTTGCGATGTGAGCACGGGTTAGATGGAACCGTACCCGTTCTATGTCGTTCGGTTAAAGAGACGTAAAGGCACGTGGCACTTACCGTTGGCATAGAGTAGGGTCTTCGGTGGTTAATGGCTTAAATTGTCGTGACCCAGGCCATGAAGACAAATTGCTCATAGGTTTGGCCGTCTAAGTGGAGGTGGTGAGTTCGGAATGTTAATGGCTTTAATTGACGTGACATCGACCGGTTCACCGAGAATGTGCCCTGAGTGCACGGGGCGTATGGCCGTAGGAGCCAACGTCTGTGATGACATGGCTATGGTTATTTATATGGCTCGCTTATGCTAATGAAATGCAGGGAAGGAGCATCGCCGCCCCGAGTTGGGGCGGGATCGTTATAATTTGGTCAACATTGCTGACCGTTGCCTTGTTTTGCCACCGTGCGGTGGTTTGTTGCTTGCAGGTGCAGCTGGACCAAGCGGTCAATAGCGGGCTAAAGCCTTTTTTGCGAAGCCGTCCCTCGAAGGCCCAAATGGAAATGTTTATTGCTTTATTCATGTATGACCGGCCTGCGTGTCGTGGTTTGTAAATCATGTAATATTCAAGTGAAACCTTTTGTAAGGCCTTAAGGCTTGTTTTGAGTATTTTGTAATAACATTCCTGTTTTGTACTAGTGGACATTCGTGCTCTAATGCTGGGTTCTTTGTTTACAACTTTTATAAACTGCTTCCGCTAGAATGCTCTGTGTAGGACGTTGAGATTGGTTGGATGGTTTCCATAAGTAACTACCCGGTCTGTCTTTGGTATATGGCGTCGGGCCCCGGCCGGACCTACTGCTATATGCTATGCGACGGATAGGGGGTGTTACAAACACACTGTCCCATCTAGAGAATATTCTTAAATCCATCTTCTCAGGGGTTGGCAGCTCCATTGAGGAATTCTAGTACCTCTTTCTTCAAGATTTTAGTAGGTTCAGAAACAAGATATTCTAACCCTGAATCGGCTACTATGGTTACGACAGTCTGGATTTCTTGATCAGCATCATCGAAAGCATTGCACACCAGCTCGTATCCTTCATTAACGTTCTCCTCTAGCTTAGGTGCCATTAGGGTTTGTAGAATTTGTCTTGAGAGAAGAGAGGTGTCGACACAGAAGTTTGGTCTCGAAACTTTGAAAGCGTGTCGACAAACTAAGACAAAAACCCTATTTATACCTTTCTAATTTTGAAGATGAAAAGGCGGGCAGCTAACTTAAATTGTGTCGACACTGGCAATAAGTGTCGACACTGACTTATAATGTCTCGACACATATGTGTCGACACAAGTTTAGTCAACAGATTATATGTGTCGACACTTGTTTATGTGTCGACACCACATAACTCGACACATAGTCGAGACTTTACTTAGAGAATTCTGAGTAAAACTTAAGTGTCGACACCACTTTAGATGTGTCGACACCTACTTGACATGTGTCGACACTACTATTATGAAGTGTCGACACTAACTTCCTAGATGTGTCGACACCTTTTTCCTGAAGTGTCGACACCACTATTCTGTGTCGACACATAGATTTCTGTGTGTCGACACCTTTTTACTTAGCCATTTTCAATACTATAAACTTACTCTAAGTTTATCATACCTATTTCAATTTTAAATCTATTGAACTTAGCTTCTTCTAGGGGCTTAGTATACATATCAGCTAATTGATTATCAGTTTTAACATATTCTAATAAAATATCTTCTCTTTCTACATGTTCCCTAAGAAAATGATATCTAATTTCAATATGTTTTGTTCTACTATGGGATACAGGATTATTAGCTATTGAAATAGCACTAGTAGAATCACAAAAGAGCGGAGTTCTACTTACCTGAATTCCATAGTCCTCAAGCTGATGTTGTATCCACAGAAGTTGAGCACAGCAACTTCCTGCAGCCACATATTCTGACTCTGCAGTGGAGATAGCCACACTTGTTTGCTTTTTGCTACTCCATGAAATTAGTCTCCCACCTAGGAATTGACAGGTTCCAGTAGTGCTTTTTCTATCTTCTTTGCATCCTGCAAAGTCTGCATCTGAATAACCTGTTAGTTCAAAATCCCCATTCCTAGGGTACTAGAGGCCTAGATAGGGAGTGCCCTTTAGATATCTCAATATTCTTTTGACTGTAGTCAAATGAGACTCTTTAGGGCAGGCTTGATACCTTGCACAGACACATGTAGCATACATGATATCTGGTCTACTTGTAGTCAAGTATAATAGGGAGCCAACTATCCCTCTATACAAGGTTTCATCTACAGGTTTCCATGCATCATCCTGCCAAGAGACATACTTGACCCCATAGGAGTCTTCATGGTGCTGGATGAATCCATACCATACTTCCTTATGAGTTCTAGAGTGAACTTAGACTGACATATGGATTAACCATTCTCAGTCTGTTTAACTTGGAGACCCAAGAAAAACATTAGCTCTCTCATACTACTTATCTCAAATTGACCTTGCATAAGTTTTGCAAACGTTTTGCAAAGGCTGCTTTCAGTAGACCCAAATATAATGTCATCCACATATATTTGGACTAGTATAACTTTGCCTCTAGATTCCCTAAGGAATAGAGTCTTATCTATTTTCCCCCTTGAGAACATGTTCTCAATGAGGAAACTAGATTGGGTTTCATACCAAGCCCTAGGGGCTTGCTTTAACCCATATAAAGCTTTCCTAAGTCTATAGACATGATTAGGTAGAGTTGAATCAACAAAACCTGATGGTTGTTCCACATAGACTTCCTCTTTAAGATTACCATTCAGAAATGCTGACTTGACATCCATTTGGTAAACCTTGAATCCTTGAAAGGTTGCATAGGCAAGAAACATCCTTATGGCTTCCAGTCTGGCTACTGGAGCAAAGGTTTGATCAAAGTCAATACCTTCTTCTTGCCTATATCCTTTAGCAACGAATCTTGCTTTATTCTTAATGATGACCCCTTGTTCATCCATCTTATTCCTGTAGATCCACTTGGTTCCTATTATATTGTGGTCTTTAGGTTTAGGAACAAGTTCCCAGACCTTGCACCTTTTGAACGGATTCAGCTCTTCTTGCATTGCTTCAGTCCATTGTGGATCTAGTATGGCTTCTTCAAACTTCTTTGGTTTAACTTGAGATAGTAAACTGGAGTAGATTGCAGCATTCTGATTTCTGCTCATTGTTTGTACTCCTTGTCTTGGATCTCCAATAATCTGCTCTACTGGATGATCTCTAAGATGCCTATTGGTTGGAGGCATCCTAACTTCTGGTTGAACCTCTTCAACATCTTCATTATACTGTACTCCTTGGACTTCATCAGCAATTGGTACATGTAGTTCTCCCCCTGGACAACAGCCACTGTCTTCTACTTGCTGTCTTGCAGTAGGTACTTCTTCTATAGTAAGCTTGTCCATCTTCTTTGTTAAACCTATGGGGCTGCATACACTACTAGACAACTCATTGTTAATAGGTTTAGTCTCATCAAATACTACATGTACAGATTCTTCTACAACTTGTGTAGACAAGTTGTAGACTCTATAAGCCTTACTGTTATTGCTGTACCCAACAAAAATTCCCTCTTGGGACTTGGCAGCAAACTTAGTCAAGTAAGACTTTCCATTATTAAGTATGAAGCATTTGCAATCAAAGATCCTGAAGTAGGATAGGTTTGGTTTCCTGCCTTTCACAACTTCATAGGGGGTCTTGTTGAGGCATTTAGTGATGGTAGCCCTATTTATAACATGGCATGCAGTGTTAACTGCTTCAGCCCAGAAGTATTCTGTTAGTGATGTATCACTTAATAGGGTCCTACCTGCCTCAATCAAGGTTCTATTCTTCCTCTTAGCAATGCCATTTTGCTGAGGTGTTTTTGGTGAAGAAAACTCTTGAAATATCCCAAAGTCTTCACATAGTTTTGCCATACTCTCAGACTAAAATTCAGTACCATGGTCACTTCTAATCCTGACCACTGTACTGTCTAGTTCATTCTGAATTTGCATGACAAAGCTATGGAAGACACTAGGTGTTTCAGATTTCTGTCTTAAGAAGAATACCCAGGAAAACCTTGAGTAGTCATCTACAACTATAAAGGTATAGACCTTCCTACCTAAGCTGTGAACTGGCATTGGACCAAATAGATCCATATGTAAGAGGTATAAACACCTCACAGCATCTTTGTTTTCTATGCTTCTAAAGGTGGATCTTGTCTGCTTGCCCTTTTGACAAGCAGAGCAAATACCATCTTTAACACACTTAACTTGAGGACCATTCCTCACTAACTCTTTGCTAAAGAGTTTACCAATTGTCTTGTAGTTTAGATGAGCTAGCCTCTTGTGCCATTTGACACAATGAGAGACTTTCTCATCTGCTACAAGACACACTTGAGAACCATTGGTCTCACACATAATGTCTAGGCAGTAGACATTCCTCTTCCTATAACCTGTCAAAATGATCTCTTGATCACTTGACCTCTTGATATGACAACCATTTTTCACAAATGAGATGTCATACCCTACATCACTTAATTGACTTATACTTATTAGGTTGTGTTTCAACCCTTTAACATAAGCCACTTGAGTAATGGTAACTAAGTTACTAGAAATGTTACCAAACCCTTTGATGATTCCTTTTTCAGAACCACCAAAGGTTACTTTTGGACCATCTTTGATTGGAATGCAGTCCCTTAGTAGTCCCCTAGTTCCAATCATATGTCTGGAACATCCACTGTCCAAGTACCATATTGGGGCATGGCCACTTGGACTCACCTACAAAACAGATTAGTGAACCTTAGAACCCAAAGAATTTTTGGATCCTCGGTACTTGTTAGTTTGCATCCTGACAAAGCTACCCACTGGTTTTCCAATAGGCAGTTTGTTACTCACTTTGGCACGAGCATTGTGCCAACAGTCCATTGCAAAGTGGTCTATCTTGCCACAACACCAACACTCAAACTTATTGTACCTTTGCTTAGGTACCTTCTTAGCTGTATCTTCCACAGCTGGCTTGATGAGTGTTGGGGCTTTGCCCTTGGACTTGGACTTGTACTGCTTAGTCCTTGCAGGTCTAGTAAATCCCAGTCCAGCTTTACCCTTGTGATGAACAAATTCATCAATTATCGGTAACACTGACTTAGGTTTAGAAAACCTAGCAACAAGCTCTTTCTCCTTCTGAAGATTAATCTCCAGACTCTTGATTTGATCATTTTTAAATGATATAGTTCCCATCTGAATCACTGTTATGTGCTTCAGTCTGGCTATCTCATTAAACTTTTGATCAAATAACTTCTCAAATTCTGTTGCAGCAGCTTTGAGATCAGCAATTTCCTTTGCCTGACTTTTGGCTAGGGACTTGCTCTTCTTATAAGCTTGCAACAGTACTTTATATTCATCTATCAGCTGATGAATATCTTCCTCAAACTCAGATACACTCTCATCACTAGATGATGATGAATCTGATTATAAACTGGCACAAGAAACTGAACTTAAAGTTGAACTTTGTACCTTGCTAGGTCCTAGCTGCTCCAGGATTTTGTCATTTTCAGTCAATGCCATCAGTCCTTGGCACTAACAGTCTTCTTGCTCATATATAGAATCCATAATCTGCATGAATTCTTCTTCTTCTTCTTCAGCAAACAGCCCTATGTATGCCTCAGCATCTGACTCAGTTTCTGAAGAAGAAATATCTGACAGAGTCTTCTCCTTTTTGGGAACAAAAGACTTCTCTTTCTTGCCTTTGAAATGAGTCTTCTTCCTGTCACTAGACTCCTTTCTCTTTTCTGGACAATCTGCAACAACCTGACCTTGTCTATTGCAGCAATAGCACACTATTTTTGAAACAGTTGCCTTGCTAGATTTAGTCCTCTTCCTGTCCTTCTTTGAAGCCTTTTTATTCTGATATAAGTCTTCTTTTCCCTGTGAAGTAGAAGGCCTTGACCTCCACTGTTTCTTCTTCAAGAACTTCTGAAAATGTCTAGTGAAGGCAGCAAAGTCTTCATCACTTTCACCGCTTTCAGACTTTGTGCTGACAGACTCATCTGACTCTGATTCTGCAACCTTTGGAGGTGGAGTTGGTGACTTACCTCTGTACTTTCTGGGGTCTTCTGTCTTGAAAGCTACTGTTCTTTCCTTATGTTCATTTCTTGTTGATTTCTCCTCCTCTTTCCTCACTGTCAACTGCATTTCATATGACAGCAATTTGCCAAACAGTGTAGGTGGAGGAATTTCTCCCAACTTAGCCATTTCTCTAATGGCGCAGATCTTGGTGTCCCAATCTTTAGTTAGGGACCTTAGAAACTTTTCATTTAGTTCATAATTACTGAACTCTCTTCCATAAGACATGAGTTCATTCACTATCCTATAGAACTTCTTATAGCACTCAGTTATGCTATCACCCTTTCCTTGTCTAAAACTTTCATACTCTTGATTTAGCAAGGATTTTCTATCCTGCCTTACTTCTTCAGAACCCTCCATATACACAATAAGAGTATCCCACATTTCTTTGGCTGTCTTACAGCGTATTAGATTCTGAAAAGTTGCATCATCTATGACACTCACTATAATGTTTTGAGCCCTTTAGTCCATGGTGGCTAGGACAATCTCATCCTTTGTCATTTCAGAGAAATCCTTTGGTGTTCTCTGATTTGCATCTAGAACTGATGTCTTCATGGGCACATATGGCCCCTTTTTGACTGTGATATAAATCCTAGGGTCTGAGGCTTCCATAAACAGCCTCACCCTTTCTCTCCAGATCCCAAATATCTCTTTCCTACATATAGGTAATTTCATGGATCCCAATTCCTTGTGATTATCTATGGAACCCATGGTTCTTGATGTTCTTGAATCTGTAATTTGACTTAGACTGAATCTGCAAATCAGGATCTCCTCAGACTGTTAGTCCTTTTTGAGGAACCTCCCTCTGATACCACTTGAAAGATATAGTACCTAAACACCTAGAGGGGGGGGGTGAATAGGTGACCAAATTCTTTTTAAACTTTAATGGCAACAATCAGTTTTTAACACAGAATCTAATCTACTTTTGCACAGCAATCACACAGCATTCACAGCAAATCACAGCACACAGAAGACACACAGTTTTATAGTGGTTCCCCAAGTTTTGGGTACATCCACTTTCCCCCTTCTCCTATCTAGCAATATATTAGATTCGGCCAAACTTCTCCACTATCTCAGAACCCAAACTGGTTCCTACACCTCAGGCCCAAGGCCCTACAACTCAGCTTTTCCACAAAGCCTACACTCAGCCACAAAGGCCTACACTCAGCCACCAAGGCCTACACTCATAGATTTCAATCTCCTACACTTAGGCTCTCAAGACCTACACTCAGCCTTTATAATTACAGGCTTGCAAAACTCAGATCCAAAGGATCCTACAAGATAAAAATGATTATACAATTGTTAACTCAGCAACCCAAAGACAAGAGATGGGAGTTGTGAGTTTCTTGAAGAGTTCTTGGAAGAACTCAGCTGGAATCAATCTGACTTAGCTTTCTTCAAAGCTTCTTGAAAGTAGAACTCAATAAGATTGACTCCTTCTGCAGTTGATCCTTGATCTCTGCTTCTTAAGATTCAGAATAAATCTGAACCTTTCTTCTCAGCCTAGTTCCAATGGCTGATTTCTTGGATGGAGCTCTCTCTCTCCAACTTCTTAGATCTGCACTAAATTCTTCAAGGAATAGCTAGATCTTCTTTGTTAGATACTTGATCAATAATTTGAACAACAGTTTCTGTAGACTGTACAAGCCTATTTATAGGCCTTCTTCATGGTAACCGGCTGGTCCGGTCTATAAATGAATTCTGACATCTCTGACAGGTGCTGTAGACCGGCTGGAACGGCAGCTATCAAGTCATCCAGTCAGTTCTTGAAAATTCTCTGTCTGTCTGAAAGTGTCGAGACTTTCTGTCTTTAAGTGTCGAAACTTATGGACCAAGTGTTGACACAAGTTGTGTAAGTGTCGACACAAGTCTACAAGATGTCGACACAACTCCTTGTGTTGTAGATTCTATGTCTTGACACAGTTTCTTCTTCATGTGTCGACACTGAAATTGAGTGTCGACACAAGTACTTGATCTTCTGTATTTTGCTGAATTCTTCTAAGTGTCGACACATCTCCTTTGTGTCGACACATCTTCATGTGTTGAATCTATCAAGTGTCGACACTGCTTCTTGGTGTCGACACATGTCTTCAGTGTTGATACTTGCAGAGTGTCGACACAACTCCTTGTGTCGTCACATTCTTCTTCTTGTTGAGACTTCAGCAGAGTGTCGACACATTCCCATAGTGTCGACACTTGTACTTAGAATAATTTGTTGATCTTGATGTTCTTTGCTAAGTGTCAACACAGCTCCATGTGTCGACACTTTCTTCAAGTGTTGAGTCTTCAGCTGAGTGTCGACACATTGTTCTGGGTGTCGACACTTACTTCAAGTGCTGACTCTTTTGTTGTGTGTCGACACATTGTTCTGGGTGTCGACACTTTCTTCAACTGCTGACACTTCTATTGAGTGTCGACACATTGATCTGGGTGTCGACACTTATACTTAGTCTCTGCTGACTTTTGCTGAGTGTCGACACAGCTCCAAGTGTCGACACGTTCTGGTGTAGACACAGTTCTTCTAGGTGTCGACACTGCTGTTAAGTGTCGACACTGCTTTACAGTACTTTCTTCATTGAGTGTCGACACAGCTCCTTGTGTCGACACTTTGTGTCTGGTGTCGACTCAGCATCCCTGGTGTCGACACAATGACTCCAAGTGTCGACACTGCTTGTCTGGGTGTCGACACAAGACTTCTTAAGTGTTGACACTTTCCCTCTGGGTGTCGACACATGTACTTAGAAACTTTTTGCTTCAGTCCTGCAAATACTTAACCTGCACAAGTAACTCAAAAACACATCAAATACATTTTGATGTATATCATTGAGTTGGGTGAGGCTTCTTCAAATCAGGTACATTTAAACCAATGTACCCAACACTAGATAAGGAGTGCCCTTAAGATATCTCAGAATTCTTTTGACTGCTGTCAAATGAGACTCATTAGGGCAAGCTTGGTACCTAGCACAGACACATGTAGCATACATAATATCTGGTCTACTTGCAGTCAAATAGAGTAGGGAGCCAACTATCCCTCTATACAAAGTCTCATCTACAGGTTTCCCTGCATCATCTTTGCTAAGAGACATACTTGACCCCATAGGAGTTTTCATGGTACTGGATGATTCCATACCATACTTCCTTATCAGTTATAGGGTGAACTTAGACTGACATATGGATTAACCATTCTCAGTCTGTCTAACTTGGAGACCCAAGAAGAACTTAAGTTCTCCCATACTGCTCATTTCAAATTGTCCTTGCATAAGTTTTGCAAACTTCCTGCAAAGACCACTTTCAGTAGACCCAAATATGATGTCATCTACATATATTTGGACAAGAATGATCTTGCTTCTGGATTCCCTAAGGAATAGAGTCTTGTCTATTTCCCCCTTGTGAATTTATTCTCAATGAGGAAACTAGACAGGGTTTCATACCAAGCCCTAGGGGCTTGCTTTAACCCATACAAAGCCTTCCTAAGTCTATAGACATAATTAGGTTGAGTTGAATCAACAAAACCTGATGGCTGTTCCACATAAACTTCTTCCTTCAGATTACCATTCAGAAATGCTGACTTAACATCCATTTGGTATACTTTAAACCCTTGATAGGTTGCATAGGCCAAGAACATCCTTATGGCCTCCAGTCTGGCTACTGGAGCAAAGGTTTGATCAAAGTCAATACCTTCTTTCTGCCTATATCCTTTTGCAACCAGTCTTGCTTTGTTCTTTATAATCACTCCATGTTCATCCATCTTGTTTCTAAAGATCCACTTAGTTCCAATTATGTTGTGGTCTTTTGGTTTAGGAACAAGCTCCCAGACTTTGCATCTCTTGAACTGATTCAGCTCCTCTTGCATTGCCTCAATCCAATGAGGGTCTAGGATGGCTTCTTCAAATTTCTTTGGCTCAACTTGGGATAGAAAACTGGAGTAGAGAACTGAACTTAGATTTCTGCTCCTTGTTTGTAGCCCTTGTCTTAGATCACCAATAATTTGATTGGCTGGATGATCTCTTAGATGTCTATTAGCTGGAGGCAGCCTGTCTTCAGGTTGAACTCCTTCAGCTTCTTCAACTTGCTGCATTCCTTGGTCTTCTTCTATAATAGGTGCATGTAGTACTCACCCTGGACAACAGCCACTATCATCTACATGCTGACTTGCAGTAGATCCTTCTTCAATAGTGAGCTTGTCCATCTTCTTAGTCACACCTGTGGTGCTGCAAATACTTCTAGACAACTCATTGTTAATAAGTCTAGCTTCATCAAATACTACATGTACTGACTCTTCTACAACTTGAGTAGACAAGTTGTAGACCCTATAAGCCTTACTATTGTTGTTGTATCCAACAAAGATCCCCTCTTGGGATTTGGCATCAAACTTGGTCAAGTAAGACTTTCCATTTTTAAGTATATAACATTTACAACCAAAGATCCTGAAATAGGATAAATTTGGTTTTCTGCATTTCACAATCTCATAGGGGGTCTTATTGTGGCTCTTAGTAATGGTAGCCCTATTAATTACATGGCATGCAGTATTAACTGCCTCAGCCCAAAAATATTCTGGGAGAGATGTATCACTTAATAGGGTTCTACCAGCCTCAATCAAGGTTCTATTTTTCCTCTCATCAATGCCATTTTGCTGAGGTGTTCTTGGTGAAGAAAATTCCTGAAATATCTCAAACTCTTCACATAGCTTTGTCATACTATCAGAATGGAATTCAGTACCATGGTCACTTCTTATTTTGACCACTGTACTGTCTAACTCATTCTGAATTTGTTTGACAAAACTATAGAAGATACTAGGTGTTTCAGATTTCTGTATAAGGAAGAATACCCAGGAAAACCTTGAGTAGTCATCTACAACCACAAATGCGTAGACCTTCCTACCTAGGTTGTGAACTGGCATAGGACCAAAGAGATCCATATGCAAGAGGTATAAGCACCTCACAACATCTTTGTTCTCAATGCTATTAAAGGTGGATCTAGTCTGCTTGCCCTTTTGACAAGCTGAGCATATCCCATCTTTAATACACTTAACCTGAGGACCATTCCTCACTAACTCTTTGCTATAGAGTTGGCCAATTGTCTTGTAGTTGAGATGGGCTAGCCTCTTGTGCCATTTGACACAATGAGAGACTTTCTCACTAGCTACATGACACACTGGAGAAACATTGTTCTCACACATAATGTCTAGGCAATAGACATTTCTCTTTTTATAACCTGTCAGAATGATCTCTTGATCATTTGACCTCCTGATATGACAACAATCGTTGATAAATGAGATGTCATATCCTAAATCACTCAGTTGACTTATACTAATTAGGTTATGTTTCAAACCTTTAACATAAGCCACTTGAGTAATTGTTATAAGGTTGCTAGAAATATTACCAAAACCTTTGATGATTCCTTTTTCAGAACCACCAAAGGTGACTTTAGGACCATCCTTGATTGGTGTGTAGTCCTTTAGCAATACCCTAGTTCCAGTCATGTGCCTGGAACATCCACTGTCCAAGTACCATAATGGGGCATGGCCACATGGACTCACCTGCAAAACAGATTAGTTGACCTTAGAACCCAAAGAATTCTTGGGTCCTTGGTGCTGGTTAGTTTTCCTCTTAACAAAGCTACCTGCAGCTCTTCCAACAGGCAGTTTGCTACTCACCTTGGCATTAGAATTATGCCAACAGTCTATGGCAAAGTGGCCTACCTTGCCACAGCACCAGCGCTCAAATCTATTGTACCTTTGCTTAGGTACAACCCTAGCTTTTCTATCTACATCAGGCTTGTTGAGTACTGGGGCTTTGCCCTTAGACTTGGACTTTACAGTCCTAGCAGGTTGAGTAAACCCTAATCCAGTTTTACCCTTCTGATGTACAAATTCATCTATCAAAGGTAAAATATATTTTGGTTTAGAAAACCTTGCAACTATATCTCTCTCCTTCTAAAGATTAATCTCCAGATTTCTGATTTGATCATTCTTAAATGTTATAGTTCCCATCTGAATAACAGTAATGTTCTTCAGCCTGGCTATTTCATTTAGTTTTTGATCAATCACCTTATCAAAATCTGTTGCAGTAACTTTAAGATTAGCAATCTCCTTAGCCTGACTCTTGGTCAAGGATTTGCTTTTCTTCAAAGCTTGCAACACTACTCTATATTCATCAATCAATTGATGAATATCACCTTCAGATTCAGATGCACTCTCATCACTTGATGATGATGAATCTGATTCTGATCCAGCACTAGAGATTGAACTTGAAGAACAATTATATACCTGACTAGGTTCAGGCTGATCCTGGATTTTATCTCCTTCTGATAATGCCATCAGTCCTTGGCACTGATTGTCCTCTTGCTCATATATTGAGTTCATTAACTGGATGAACTCCTCTTCTTCTTCTTCAGCAAACAATCCAATGTAAGCTTCTGCTTCTGAATCAGTTTCTGAAGATGATATGTCTGACAGGCTTTTGTCCTTCTTGGCAACAAAGGACATTTCCTTCTTGCCCTTGATTTGAGTCTTCTTCTTATCTGTTGACTCTCTCCTCTTCTCTGGACAGTCAGCAACAACATGTCCTTGTTTGTTACAACAATAACAAACTATCCTTGAAGATGAAGTTCTATTTGACTTGGGCTTTCTCCTGTCCATCTTTGATGATTTCTGTGAAGTGGATGACTTAGTCCTCCACTGTTTCTTCTTTAGGAACTTCTGAAAATGTCTTGTGAAAGCTGCAAAGTCCTCATCACTCTCACTGCTTTTAGAATTCCTGCTTTCTGATTTATCTGACTCAGTCTCAGCAACCTTTGGAGGTGGAGATGGAGACTTACTTTTGTATTTCTTGGTGGCTTCTGTCTTGAATGTCACTGCTCTTTCTTTATGCTCACTTCTTGTAGTCTTCTCCTCCTCCTTCCTTACCATCAACTGCATCTCATAGGATAACAACTTTCCAAACAATATTGGAGGAGGAATATCTGCTAACTTGGCCATTTCCCTTATTGCACAGATCTTGGTGTCCCAGTCCTTTGTTAGGGACCTCAAGAACTTATCATTCAGCTCATAATTGCTGAATTCTCTTCCGTAGGACATCAACTCATTGACAGTCCTATAGAATTTCTTGTAGCATTCTGTTATACTATCAGACCTGCCTTGTCTGAAACTCTCATACTCTTGGTTTAACAAAGACTTTCTGTCCTGTCTAACTTCTTCTGAACCCTCCATGTACACTATCAGAGTATCCCACATCTCCTTTGATGTTTTACAGTGTATCAAGTTCTGAAATGTAGCATCATCTATGACACTTACAATGATATTCAGGGCCCTTTTGTCCATGGTGGCCAGAATAATCTCATCCTTGGTCATTTCAGAAAAGTCTTTTGTTGTTCTCTGATTTGCATCTAACACAGATACCTTCATTGGCACATATGACCCTTCTTTAACTGTGATATAGATTCTAGGGTCAGAGGCTTTCATAAATAGCCTAACCCTTTCTTTCCAGATGCCAAAGATCTCCTTTCTACAAATTGGCAACTTCATGGATCCAAGTTCTTTATGATTCTCTGTTGAACCCATTTTCTTGATTTTCTTGATTATGCTGAATCTGTCCTTGATTTCACTGAATCTGCCAACAGGATCTACTCAGACAGTTATGTCCTTTTTGAGTAACCTGCCTCTGATACCACTTGAAATAAATTGTACCTAATCACCTAGAGGGGGGGCGGGGGGGTGAATAGGTGACCTTATCTTTTTAAACTTTTAGGCAGATTATATCACAGATTTCACAGAACATAAAAACAGCAACCACAGAATCACATACACACAGAGTACACACAATTTTATAGTGGTTCACCAAGGTTTGGGTACATCCACTTTCCCCCTTCGCCTATCTAGTAGTGTACTAGATTCGGCCAAACTCCTCCACTATTCCTCAGATCCTCAGATCTTACACTCAGAACCCCAAACAGGTTCCTACAGCTCAGGCCCAATGCCCTACAACTCAGTCTTCACAAAGACCTACACTCAGCCTTCAACAAGGCCTACACTCAGCCATAAGGCCTACACTCAGAGATATGAATCTCCTACACTCAGTCACACAGGCCCTACCACTCAGCCTTTAAAATTGCAGGCTTACAACTCAGATTCCTAAGGATCCTACAAGAAATTAAGAATACAATGTATATACCTACAACTCAGAATAAGAGAGAAGAGTTGACAGGTTTCTTAATGAGTTCTTGGAAGAACTCTGCTAAGATCAACCTCACTTGACTTTCTTCAAAGCTTCTTGAATGTAGAACATAATAGGGTTGAAACTCTCTGCAGCTGATCTTCAATCACTGCAACTTAAAAATCAGATCTTGATCTGAAACTTTCTTCACAGCCTGGTTCCAACAGCTGTCTTCTTGGAAGGAGCTCTCTCTCTCCAACTACTTAGATCTTTACTTGAATTGATTCTTCAATGAATTACTTGATCTTCTTCTCAATCTCTTGTTGTTCATCTTCTTCTGTTGACAGAATAAGCCTATTTATAGGCCTTCTTCATGGTGACCGGGTGATCCGGTTTCTAACAGCTTTCTAACAACTCTGACAGTTGCAGTAGACTGGCTGGAATGGGAGCTGTCATGTCATCCAGTCACTTCTTGAAATATCTATAACTGTCTTAAAGTTTCGAGACAGTCTGTCTTTAAGTGTCGACACTTATAGACTAAGTGTCGACACAAGTAGACTAAGTGTCGACACTAGCCTTCAAGGTGTCGACACAACTCCTTGTGTTGTAGAATTTACTTCACGACACTGCTTCTTCATCATTTGTCGACACTGATATTGTGTGTCGACACAACTCCTTGTTCTTCAGTACTTAGTTGATTTCTTGTAAGTGTCGACACATCTCCTTTGTGTCGACACAACTTCTTGTGTTGAACTTGTTCAGTGTCGACACATCTTCTTGGTGTCGACACATGCCTTCTGTGTTGATACTTGCTGAGTGTCGACACAGCTCCTTGTGTCGACACATTCTTCTTTTGTTGAGAGTTTTGCTGAGTGTCTACACATCTCCTTTGTGTCGACACTTGTACTTAGAATTTGTTAAACTTTGCTGAGTGTCGACACAGCCTCCAAGTGTCGACACTTTCTTCATGTGTTGAGTCTTCTGCTGTGTGTCGACATATTCTTCATTATGTCGACACTTATACTTAGACTCTGTTGAAGTTTGCCGAGTGTTGACACAGCCTTCAAGTGTCGACACTTTCTGATGTCGACAAAGTTCCTCTGGGTGTCGACACTGCTTCTAAGTGTCGACACTGCTTCACTGGACATTTCTTCATTGAGTGTCGACACATCCTGTAGGTGTCGACACTTTCCTTCTGGGTGTCGACTCTGCATCCCTGGTGTCGACACAATTACTCCAAGTGTCGACACTGCCTTCTCTGGGTGTCGACACAAGTCTTCTTAAGTGTCGACACTTTTCTTCTGGGTGTCGACACATGGACTTAGAAACTTTTCATCTTTCCCTGCAAATACTTAACCTGCACAACTAAACTCAAAACACATCAAATATATTTTGATGTATATCATTGAGTAGGGTGAGGCTTCTTCAAATCAGGTACATTTATTCCAATGTACCCAACAAGGATTCTACTTATCTGGAGGTTATGGTTTTGAAGTAATGGCTGGATTCTCATCAGCTAATCACAGCAGCTCCCTTGCACCATGACCACTTCTTGTTGAGCCAGATCTTCTCCTTGTCTTTAGCACCTGATCACCACTTGATCAATCCCTTCTTGGTTTCAGAATAGACAGGGAGCGGTTGGTCTACTGTGATTCTCTTCTCTCCCTAGCTGATTGAAGATGATACCATTGGGGCAGTTGTCAGCTTTCTCTTCTCATGAGGCTGAATGTTCCTTGAATTATCTCCCCATGAATCATCCTTTCATTCTGATACCAAGTCCTTCTTTACACAGTTATTCGAATAAGAATGAGCTGACTTGTATCAACACATTCTGGAACAATCCAGCTATTCTAGTAAATTGATTGGATTTCATTCTTCCAGCAGGATCCATCACTTGGGTAGTTTCCCCCTCAGCTTCTACAATGTCCATGGGGGCAAGTTGATCCACAACAGTAATGCTGATCTATTCTATGCTGGGGAACTTTAGGTAAGATTCAGGCATGTCCAGTAACCTTGACTGAGCATGCTCCCAATAAGCATTTGCACAGAACTTGTCCATAAAGCCCACTAACTTGGACACCTTATCCTTCTATTAGGATAACTTCCTTATTCCAATCCAAGTTCTGGAACATCTTCTATCCAAGTGCCACATAAGGGATGGGCACTAAGACTAACCTGCAGAATAGAAATATCTTACCTTAGGACCCCAAAAGGTATTGTGTCCTAGGTTCCTGTTAGCCTGAAATCTGACTTGCCTACCTACAGAATATCTGACAAGTAGTCTAACTCTTGCTCTAGACACAGAAGAATTGTGCCAACAATCTAGTGTAAAGCGCCCCACCTTACCACAGCACCAACACTCATGGATATTATGTCTTCTTTTCTGAGCAGGTCTTGCAGTGTGGATAACTGCTGACTGAACAGAAGGAAGATGAGCAGCAACTTTCTTCAGGTTCCTTTCAGCAAGGATCTGACTGAAGGTCATTCTTCTAGCAGGCTTTCTTTGCTTGCCCAGAATGGTATTTACAGTTATCTTCTTTGCAGATGACAAATTGTATATATCATCAGAGCAAGCAAAGATAGGTTACTGGTACAGTAACCCTTGGTCTGAGTCCTTACAGGATGGGCTTGAATGAAAGCCACTGCCTTATCCTTGTGAGTTGGGGCTGAGGCACCAAATATAAATGGTCCAGAGTGGGCCATTTGTACTTCTTCATGGGGAGCCTTAAAGGCACTCATTCCCCTACCCTTTCTTCTTCCAATGGAAGAAACTCTTATATTCTTACAAGAAGAATTCCCATTTTCCCTGTGACCATGCATGCACCCTTGGTCATACCTGTGAGAAGGTAGGATTACCTTGCGAAAGGTTGGTTGAGGCACAACATGAGCTTTTCCTTTCGCTTTGGAAAGTTCAACTCTTGTGCTTCCCTTGACTACCAACTCCATCTTACCCTTTTGAGAGGAGAAGGACTTTATCAAGGGAAACACAACTTTAGGCTTGCTGAATTCAGCCACACCCTTCTCTACTTTAGGAGTTTCTCTTCAAGATCCAAAATGATCTTGTCCATCTGCCTTATGGTCTCAATTTGGATGATTGAGTTGGCCTTCAATTGGCTGACTTTTTTGATCCAGCAGGGATGCTGTCTCAGACTGCTTGGCAGTAACTAGCTGAAGAGAGATAATCTCCTCAGCCTGCATCTTGGCCAACTTCTTGCTTCTTATCTAAGCATCCAAGATTTTACCATACTTATCAATCAATTGATTGAAATCTATCTTAGATTCAGAGTCATATTCATTCCTAGATAAGGATGCATCAGAATCTGGACTGGTCACATGACCTGAGTAATAAGAAGAGCTTGATAGATATTATGTCTGATCAGGACCAGGCTGATCTTGGCAGGATTCTGCTTCTTTTGTCATGGTAATTAACCCATAACAACTGCAGTCATCTTCTCTTTCATCATCCACATCTGAATCACTTTTTGATTGTGATAGAGGGGCCCTGATCTCCATTCTAGCAGAAAAGTTTCAGCGAGTCCGATGATGGGAGGACAGGGGTCTGACAGGGCGGACTCCCCTCCCCCCCGCCTCATGCCACGGTGGGGATGTTCGAGGATTTCAGGAATGAGGTGCTGAACCTTATCAAGTTCGCACTCGGCACGCGGGCCGAGTGCTCGACTCCAGCAGTCCAGATCGCGGCCGCCCCCTCTTTGGGCGAGGACGCCCCCGACAGGAAAGTTGGGAAGGAAGTGGCCGAGAAAAGCCGAGGGTGCAAGCTCCCCGGGTGCGAGCTCTTCCCCGGCTCGGCAGGTCGAGGCCAGTTCGGCGAGCTAGGCTCACGAGATTTGCCAGCTCGCCCAGCAGGGGGAGGCGGCCCCTTCAGCGAGTTAGTCACTTCAGCTCTAGTTCCAAATGGGTTCAGGGAACCCGAGATGTCCTACTACACCGGGAAAGGAGACCCGGTCCAGCATGTTCAATGGTTAGAGGATGTAGTCTCCATCCGGCAGATGTCAGACGGGTTCAAGTGTCGACTCTTCGCTATCACCCTCAAGGAGAAGGCAAGGGAGTGGTTCCATCAACTACCGGCCAGCTCCATCTACTGCTTCGAGGACCTGCGTCGAGGGTTCATGCTGAGGTTCACTACCTCGAAGAGGAGGAAGAAGGAGTCAGAATCCCTGTTCCACATCAAGCAGGGGGTGAACGAGACCCTGGGGAGCTACGCGGATCGGTTCCAGAAGGAGGTTACTCAGGTCCAGGATATGCCGGGCCATAGTTTGATGATGGACTTTACCCTGGGCCTGCAGCAGGGGTTCTTCAGGATGGAGCTGAAGAGAGATCCCCCCTCTCCTATAAGGATCTGATGGAGAGGGCGGCAAGAGAAGTTGATGGGGAGGCATCAAACCCTGAGTTTGCGCGGAAGCTAGACAGGTGTGACACGGAGGAGGAGAAGGAGTCGAGAGGAGGAAGTGCACAGGAGGAGCGGAGAGGAGAGCTTCGATAGAGGGAGCAGAGGCAGCTCCAGGGGCAGCAGCAGCTGAGGTGGGGGCGTTAGGAGCCCGACTGTTGGCTGGGCTGGAGACCTGGGTGGAAAAGGCAGGGGACACAAAAAGGATACCAAGGAAGGGATCGCTATCAAGGGGGGCAAGATCAATTCCACCCCGAGCTGGAGGCAGGCCCAGAGGCCCCGACTCCCCGATCAAGAAAAGGCTATGGCCATAGCCTTGGGGGAGAGGAGGAGAGTAGCAAGGAGGAGGAGGAGAGAAGTTAGGGTGGAGTTGTAACAACCCCATCCGTTCATATGGTATATTCTAGAAGGTCCGGCCGGGGCCCCACAGTATATACCACAAAACAGTCGGTGAAGGTACAAGATGATATCAGAGTAGCGCGTCGCACCTATCACAAGCATTCTAGCGGAAGCCTAAACTACTTGAACTCCTCAGGAATGTCCCAAATATAAAACTCCACATTTTATATATATATAGGAATGTCTAACAACAAGTACAAAGAGTTGGCCTTATGGCCTTACATGGCTTTCACACAGTGGCCTAAAACAGATTGGCGCGCAGGCCGGCCACAATAAAAGAAAACACTCAAAAGAACACAACTAGCCTTCGAGGGCTAGCAGCAGCAGCAGCAACACCAGCAGGAACATCAACCTCTATGCGTCCCGCTCGGCTCTCCAGCACCTGTGCAAGGACAATCCACCCACCGGTGGCAAACAAAAGCAACGGTCAGCGTTCAGATGACCAAATTATAGCGACCCTACCCCTTCTCTCGGGGCAGTGGTAATCTTCCCTGCAGGCATATCATATCACAAGTATGGCAAGCTATATCATCAAAAGGTGCTTTCACGCACACAAGCCATCACAACCATTCGCCGCCCGGCCCAATGGTCCGTGCACTCAGGGCACATTCTTGGTGTTCTGGCAACCTCTTGCCCACCACCGTATAAGGGTCACAACCCAACGGTACCTCTATTGAGCATTTCCTCCATGGCGTGCAGCCGGAGTTAGTCTTCCTACACCGGGATGGCCCGTAGCCCCCCATTGTGTCATGGCGCGTAGGCCGAAGACTCTTGCTATGCGCTCCAACAGACCGCACGTTTTGGTCTCACGTTAGACGGACATAGCGCAGGTCGGATCCTCCACCCCCCGTTGCTCAAATCGCCTTGCCTTCTCCGAGTACCGCGTACTCATGGCTATATCAAAGGCGCGGGTCGGTCTCACCAATCCTGTTCTTGGCATTCAAGCCTGGGTATTTCACTATACCCATTTCCTCACAGCAACAGCGGGTCTTTCCTGGGCACACCAGTACTTCCTGTGACTCTCTCCACAGGTGGACACTGCACAAGCACAAATGTCAGGGGTCTTTCCTGGGCACACCAGTACTTCCTGTGACTCGCTTCACAGGTGGACACCCTATGACATCAAGCATCACAAAAGGGCCTTTCCTGGTCCCACCAGTACTTCTTGTGCCTTACTCACAGGTTGGACCCAAAAACATCCCATGGCTATTTTCCTGGGCTACAACCCAGTACTTCCTGCTACTCCTTTTCGCATGCATAACCCGTAGACTCCTTACACTACACGTTTATCACGGAGTCTTCTCCGGTTCGTATGCAACATCACCAATCCAGACTAACCTGTCCAGATGAGCTTCACACAGCATGCCTATTCCGTACTCCATTTCCGGATCTATATGCTAACAAAAGGGGATTTCACGCATCCACCCAAAGATTTCCCAAAATCAGCCACCTCTTGGTGGGGGAAATCCCAAAATATGCCAAAAAGGAAGCCTTCACATGGCTAGGAAGAAAAGTCGTTACCCTTGACGATCGCTTCTTTGCCATGGACTCCAAGCTAGCTTGCAAGACTCGCAAGAGCGTTTCCTCCGCAACGCTGGCTTCAGATCTCTCGTCGGTAAACCGCAGCACCACCAACAGCAGCCCCCTTTCCTTCTTCCTCCTCCATTCTCTCTCTCTCTTTCTCTCTCTTGAAGAAAGATGAAGGCCAAACAAAGTGAGCAAGACTTCTCAGTTTTCGGCCTTGAAGAAAAAGAGGAAGGAGCTTTCAGCCCTTGGATCCAGACTGAAGGAATGGACGACCACGATTCTGCCAAAAACACATATTTTGACCCGACACGGCCTCGAACACGGCCGTGTGCCAGGCCGTGTGCCTCAAGCGGTGGTCAGCCGACTTATCCAAACCAGTGACACGCCCATGGGACATGCCCGTGTCATGGGCCGTGTCACCAACATGCCTTCAGACACGCCCGTGTCTGTGGCCGTGTACCTGGATGAAAAAAATCCCAAATCATCCCGAGACTTCACACGGCCTGTGACACGCCCGTGTCCCAGGCCGTATGCCCAGACACGGCACAAAGACACGACCTGTCGAAATCCTTCGACGGGCTGAGTTCGTCGCCTGATTTGACACGCCCTGTGACACGCCCGTGTCACAGGCCGTGTTCAACACTCGACACTATCTTCTCGACACTCGACGATCGTCGAGACAAATCGTCGAGCATGCGACACGGCCTTGGACACGCCCGTGTCCTGGGCCGTGTGCCTCCCTTTCGACGTATCGTCGAGAGAGAAATCGTCGAGACAAAGCCCAATCGTCGACACAACCTCGACACGCCCTGCGACACGCCAGTGTCGCAGGCCGTGTCAACTGACACGCCCTGGGACACGCCCGTGTCACAGGCCGTGTCACCCAAAATTTCCTGTTTCAGAACTTTGGGCTGTTACAATCCTCCCCTCCTACAAGAAATTTCGTCCTCGAAATTTAGAGATAGGAAAGCAACAGAAAGCAGCAAGAAATATGTAACAACGTATAAAATGTTATGTTACAACACTCTCGCTACAGATTACACAAACAGCTCTGGGAACTCTACTCGCATGGTCTGCTCGCACTCCCACGTCAGTTCTTCACGGCCGCAGTTGTCCCATCGGACTTTTATCATACCGACCGTCTTGTTCCGCAACTGTTTCTCGGCTCGATCTTCGATCTGAATGGGTCGAACTCTCGTTGTTAGCCCATACTCCACCGGCACACGATCATCCGCGATCACTTGAGCTGGATCTTTCACGGCCTTCCGAAGCACTGAGATGTGAAAGACATCATGCAATCCACCCAAGTCCGCCGACAGAGCTAGCCGATAAGCCGCTTCGCCAATTCGCTCAACCACTTCAAACGGACCCAAATATCTTGGACTCAACTTTTTCAATCGTCGAATCCTGGAGACACCTTTGAATGGCTTGATCTTCAAGTAGACCCAATCGCCAACCGCAAATTCTACATTCCGGTGCTTGGCGTTGTAGTACTTCGCTTGTCGATCTTGAGCAATAAGCAATCTCTCTCGAATAGTCCGAATGGTTGAGTTTGCTTCATCCATCTCATTTGGTTTAACAACCCGGGCTTCACCCGCTTCTACCCAAGCCAAGGGAGTACGACACTTCCTTCCATATAGGGCTTCATATGGTGCCATCCCAATGCTTGCCTGGTAGCTGTTATTATACGCAAACTCGACCATATAAAGATGATCTTCCCATCTCTTTCCGAAATCAAGGGCGCACATTCGGAGCATGTCCTCCATTGTTCTGTTGGTACGTTCAGTTTGGCCATCCGTTTGGGGATGAAAGGCCGTACTGAAAGTCAACTTTGTGTCCAACAGTCGGTGAACTAGCCTCCAATCATTTGACGTGAATCGCCCATCTCGATCACTTACGATGCTCCGAGGAACACCGTGAAGACGCACAATCTGGTCAACATATAACTTGGCCAAATCTTCAACTGAATCGTCCCGTCTGTTCGGGAGAAAATGTGCTACTTTTGTTAGCCGGTCAACAATCACCCAAATGGAATCATTTCCTCGCTGCGATCTTGGCAACCCATGCACAAAATCCATGGAAATATCATCAAATTTCCACACTGGGATCGGCAGTGACTTCAAATAACCACCCGGCTTTTGACATTCCGCCTTCACCATCGCACATGTTTGGCATTTAGAGACATAAAGGGCAACATCTTTCTTGAGCCCTGGCCACCAGAAAAGCTTCTTCATATCATTGAACATCTTTGTGCTCCCGGGGTGAATGGAATACTTGGTATAATGTGCTTCATACATCAGTTCTTCCCTTAGTTTCCCCACATTTGGGACGCACAACCGGCCCTCTTTTCGCAAAAGACCGTCATTCCAGGTGAATTTGCCTTCTGGCCCTTCATTCACATAGCGTAAGAGATCGTCATCCAACTCCGTTGCCCGTCGAACTCGGTCTGCAAGGTCACATTGCACCTCAGTCCAGTTCAAACATGCCATGGCAGTGGAATTCTTGTCAACACAATAGATCTCCAATGCCTCCAACTCCTGGATAAGACGTTTATCATGTCTTTGTAACCAATTCGCTCTAGCCGGAATCCGCCGACTCAAGGCATCCGCGACAACATTCCCCTTCCCGGGCGTATAGTGAATCTCGAAAGTGTAGTCCCCAAGGAACTCCAACCACCTTTGTTGTTGCATGTTCAAGTCTTTCTGCTCCAAAAGATACTTTAGGCTCTTATGATCGGTATAGATCTCCACCTTCACACCATACAGGTAGTGTCGCCACAGCTTGAGTGCAAAAATCACCGCCGCTAATTCCAAATCATGGACGGGATAGTTTCGCTCGTGCACCTTCAGTTGGCGTGAGCCATAAGCAATCACCTTTCCGTTCTGCAAAAGAACGCAGCCTAAGCCGCTCCCTGAGGCATCACTATAAATCACAAATCCATCAGTTCCACATGGCGAAGACAACACTGGTGCCGTGGTCAACCGAACCTTCAGCTCTTCAAAAGCTCGTGCACACTCTGGCGTCCAAACGAACTTCTGAACTTTTCGCGTCAGTGTGGTGAGCGGCAAAGCGATCCGCGAGAAGTTTTCCACAAATCTTCTATAGTAGCCCGCAAGTCCAAGGAAACTCCTGACCTCGGCCACGGAATACAATCTTGGCCATTCTTGTATGGCTCTTATCTTCGCTGGATCCACTGCAATGCCCGCTCCACTCACCACATGGCCTAAAAATGCCACTGACGATAGCCAAAACTCGCACTTCGAGAACTTGGCATATAGCTGATTTTGCCTCAACGTATTCAACACCAACCGCAAGTGAATCTCATGCTCAGCTTTGGACTTCGAGTACACCAGGATATCATCAATAAACACTATCACAAACAGATCCAGGTACTCACGAAAAATACGGTGCATCAGATCCATAAACACCGAAGGCGCATTACACAATCCAAAGGGCATGACTGTGAACTCATAGTGCCCATAACGCGTTCCAAATGCGGTTTTGGGAATGTCACTTTCCCGAATTCTCAACTGGTAATAACCAGACTTCATGTCCAACTTCGAATAGACGGTCGAGCCCACTAGCTGATCGAATAACTCATCAATCCGAGGTATAGGATACTTATTCTTCTCGGTCAGCTTATTCAATTCACGGTAATCGATACACAACCGTAACCCACCATCTTTCTTCTTTACAAAGAGCACAGGCGCGCTCCAAGATGACATACTTGGGCGGATATAACCTTGCTCTAGCATTTCTTGTAGTTGAACCTTCAACTCAGCTATCTCTTTAGGCGCAACGCGATATGGCGAGCGGGCCACGGGTTTCGCACCTGGCACCAACTCAATTGTGAAGTCAATCTCCCGCTGGGGTGGTAGCCCAAGGAGATCCGTGGGAAACACATATGTAAATTCTGCCACAATCGGAACCTCGCACAAAGTGGCCATAGGCGCAACAGCCTGAATTAGGGCAAAGTAACACTCCGCACCCTTCCGAACAGCTTTGACTACCTGGAGTGCAGACATCAACGTCCCGCCCACTCCTCGCATACCCACAAACTTGGTCTTCTGTTCGGTATTCTGGCCCAACGTGATTTCTTTGGACTGGCAATCAATCATAGCATGCTGCTCCGCAAGCCAATCCATCCCAAAAATCACATCGAATTCCGATATTGGCAAAACAAATGCGGTTAAACAAAAATCCCGACTTCCTAACTGAACCGCCACATCGCAAGCTTGATCTGCAAGCATCCAACAACCATTCGGCAACACCACTCTGACGCTGTCTGCCTTTGCACGACTGGGTATCCCAAGCCGCGTAATAAATTCACGAGACAGAAACGAATGCGATGCACCTGTATCGAACAGTGCTCGCGCCAGTGTGTCCCGAATCATTATAAAGCCTATGACAAACATGTCACACACACAAACCACAAACATAGGGGGACTAAGCTAAGCAGACAAACATTAGCATATGCAAAACTAACTCATACCTGTGACAACGTCACTCTGCTTGATGGCCTCCTGCAGGCCAAGATTGTAGACCCAGGGTTGCGCCTGCGAGGCAGAAGAATCCACCACTGCCTTTCCTTTTTCCGCATAAGATGCTCCCACCTTCTTTTCACTCTTTGGCGGCATCCGACAATCTCGCGCAATATGTCCCATCCGGCCACAATTGAAGCAGATCCGAGTGTCTGGCTTTGAGGTCGCCCCTGATGTTGCTCCCGTTGCAACTGATGAAGGAGCTTGTCCACTAGACTTGGACTTCTTACCCCATCTCTTCTTATAAAATGGTTTTCCTGATCGGGGCGCCTTCCACTCCGGTTGCGTCATCACCAACGCTCTATTCCCTTGCACCCTTTTCATGTCCTTTTCCAACGCGGTCGCGGTGTCAACCAACGCTTGGAAACCTTGGTTCACAGAACTGGACACAAGGAACCTCAGCTCGTCCCTCAGTCCTTCATAGAACCGATTCGTCTTCCTCTGCTCATCAGCAAAAATCGAACCCGCATACCGCCCCAAGCGAGTAAATTCATGCAGGTACGCGTCAACACTGCCATCACCTTGAGTTAACCATTGGAATTCATTTTCCATGGCTATCCGTTGCGCCACAGGAAGGTGCTTCGCTAGGAAGAGCCGAGAGAATTCTTCCATCGACACTTGGGTTAACGGACGACCCGCCAAATGATGCAACTCCATCTCATCCCACCATAAACGCGCTTCTCCTTCAAGCAAGAAGGTGGCTAAGGTAACTTTCTGATGCTCCGCCGTTCCTATCGCCGTCATCACTCGCTTGACGCGCGATAGCCAATCCTTAGCCTGCGTCGGGGTTCCCGCTCCCAAAAACGTAGGCGGATGGAAGCTCATAAACCGCGTTAGCTGCTTCTCAGCCGCTCGAGGAACCACATCCATGACAGGTTCCGGCCTTGCCGCCACCTGTTCGGGCCTCACAGCCGCTTGCTCCTGCCTAAGTGGCTGGCCTTGGATCATGGTAAATAAAGCCTCCGCAACTAAACGCACATGTTCCTCAGACGGTGGAGGTGTAGGCACCGCGGCTGGTGCCGTACTTTCATCAGAATGTTGGGACTCAGACGACCCAGCTCCACTTCGTGTCACCTAAAGGTGGAGAAGACACACACATTAGCGGTCGTACCCAAGCAATCAACACAAAATAGGAACACGCAGGTTCCTCAAACATACAAAATGCATTCCTATCATGGACATTCAGGAGTTCAATCATAGACTTTGGTGTGCACAAACACGTGCTCGCCACCCCACAAAAGAAGTCGGCCACGACTTCGAGAGGGAAAGACCAAGACAACCGATACCACAAATGTAACAACCCCATCCGTTCATATGGTATATTCTAGAAGGTCCGGCCGGGGCCCCACAGTATATACCACAAAACAGTCGGTGAAGGTACAGGATGATATCAGAGTAGCGCGTCGCACCTATCACAAGCATTCTAGCGGAAGCCTAAACTACTTGAACTCCTCAGGAATGTCCCAAATATAAAACTCCACATTATATATATATATATAGGAATGTCTTACAACAAGTATAAAGAGTTGGCCTTATGGCCTTACATGGCTTTCACACAGTGGCCTAAAACAGATTGGCGCGCAGGCCGGCCACAATAAAAGAATACACTCAAAAGAAAACAACTAGCCTTCAAGGGCTAGCAGCAGCAGCAACAACACCAGCAGGAACATCAACCTCTATGCGTCCCGCTCGGCTCTCCAGCACCTGTGCAAGGACAATCCACCCACCGGTGGCAAACAAAAGCAACGGTCAACGTTCAGCTGACCAAATTATAACGACCCTACCCCTTCTCTCGGGGCAGCGGTAATCTTCCCTGCAGGCATATCATATCACAAGTATGGCAAGCTATATCATCAAAAGGTGCTTTCACGCACACAAGCCATCACAACCGTTCGCCGCCCGGCCCAACGGTCCGTGCACTCAGGACACATTCTTGGTGTTCTGGCAATCTCTTGCCCACCACCGTGTCAGGGTCACAACCCAACGGTAACTCTATTGAGCATTTCCTCCATGGCGTGCAGCCGGAGTTAGTCTTCCTACACCGGGATGGCCCGTAGCCCCCCATTGTGTCATGGCGCGCAGGCCGAAGACTCTTGCTATGCGCTCCAACAGACCGCACGTTTTGGTCTCACGTCAGACGGACATAGCGCAGGTCGGATCCTCCACCCCCCGTTGCTCAAATCGCCTTGCCTTCTCCGAGTACCGCGTACTCATGGCTATATCAAAGGCGCGGGTCGGTCTCACCAATCCTGTTCTTGGCATTCAAGCCTGGGTATTTCACTATACCCATTTCCTCACAGCAACAGCGGGTCTTTCCTGGGCACACCAGTACTTCCTGTGACTCTCTCCACAGGTGGACACCGCACAAGCACAAATGTCAGGGGTCTTTCCTGGGCACACCAGTACTTCCTGTGACTCGCTTCACAGGTGGACACCCTATGACATCAAGCATCACAAAAGGGCCTTTCCTGGTCCCACCAGTACTTCCTGTGCCTTACTCACAGGTTGGACCCAAAAACATCCCATGGCTATTTTCCTGGGCTACCACCCCAGTACTTCCTGCTACTCCTTTTCGCAGGCATAACCCGTAGACTCCTTACACTACACGTTTATCACGGAGTCTTCTCCGGTTCGTATGCAACATCACCAATCCAGACTAACCTGTCCAGATGGGCTTCACACAGCATGCCTATTCCGTACTCCATTTCCGGATCTATATGCTAACAAAAGGGGATTTCACGCATCCACCCAAAGATTTCCCAAAATCAGCCACCTCTTGGTGGGGGAAATCCCAAAATATGCCAAAAAGGAAGCCTTCACATGGCTAGGAAGAAAAGTCATTACCCTTGACAATCGCTTCAGTGCCATGGACTCCAAGCTAGCTTGCAAGACTCGCAAGAGCGTTTCCTCCGCAACGCTGGCTTCGGATCTCTCGTCGGTAAACCGCAGCACCACCAACAGCAGCCCCCTTTCCTTCTTCCTCCTCCTTTCTCTCTCTTTTTCTCTCTCTTGAAGAAAGATGAAGGCCAAACAAAGTGAGCAAGACTTCTCAGTTTTCGGCCTTGAAGAAAAAGAGGAAGGAGCTTTCAGCCCTTGGATCCAGACTGAAGGAATGGACGGCCACGATTCTGCCAAAAACACATATTTTGACCCGACACGGCCTCGAACACGGCCGTGTGCCAGGCCGTGTGCCTCAAGCGGTGGTCAACTGACTTATCCAAACCAGTGACACGCCCATGGGACACGCCCGTGTCATGAGCCGTGTCACCAACACGCCTTCAGACACGCCCGTGTCTGTGGCCGTGTACCTGGATGAAAAAAATCCCAAATCATCCCGAGACTTCACACGGCCTGTGACACGCCCGTGTCCCAGGCCGTGTGCCCAGACACGGCACAAAGACACGACCTGTCGAAATCCTTCGACGGGCTGAGTTCGTCGCCTGATTTGACACACCCTGTGACACGCCCGTGTCACAGGCCGTGTTCAACACTCGACACTAACTTCTCGACACTCGACGATCGTCGAGACAAATCGTCGAGCATGCGACACGGCCTTGGACACGCCCGTGTCCTAGGCCGTGTGCCTCCCTCTCGACGCATCGTCGAGAGAAAAATCGTCGAGACAAAGCCCAATCGTCGACACAACCTCGACACGCCCTGCGACACGCCCGTGTTGCAGGCCGTGTCAACTGACACGCCCTGGGACATGCCCGTGTCACAGGCCGTGTCACCCAAAATTTCCTGTTTCAGAACTTTGGGCTATTACAGGAGTTGCCCTATTGCGACTTCCATCAGGAGGAGGGGCACGCCACGGCCACGTGCCCGGAGTTCCTTGAAATGAGAGGGAACAGGGAGCAGCAGCAACAGCAGGGGCGCTAGGAAGTAAGGATCGAGGATGTCCTGCCTCGGGCAGAGGAGGACCGTTGTGAATACCGGGTGGATGTTGGTACCCGAGGAGGGATCGGAGTGATCCACGGGGGGTGGGGTCGAGGATTCCCGCAAGGCGAGCCTCCACACCATGTACTGTCGGAGTGTTGCCTCCACATCCCAGACCCCACCCCCAGAAGAAAGCATCACCTTATCCAAAAGCGACATGCCAGATCACGAGGATCCATTCTGCGATGTGCTGGTCATCATAGCAGCCATCGATAATTTTACCGTCTCTCGGATCCTCGTTAACAACGGGAGCTCCGTCAACGTCGTCTTCAAAAAGGCATTTGACGCGATGAAGGTGGAGGCAAAGAGGGTGCTAGCCTCATACGGACCCTTGTTCGGATTTTCGGGGGAGAGGAAGGAAGTGGAGGGAGGAGTCGGCCTACATATTACCCTGGGGGGCAGTCCAAAAATTGCAGGTCTGTCATTGTGGACGCCCCCAGCAGCTACAACGCCATCTTTGGGAGGCCCCTTATCAGCGTCTTTCGTTGCGTCCCCTTATCATTCCATCAGTGCTTGAAGTTCAATGCTAAGAGGATTCAGGTCAGGGTCAGGGGAACCCCAAGGTGGCGCGGGAATGCTATTTCACCGCCGTGAACTGCATCTCTTGGCAGGAGGGAGCCGAGGAGATCGGGCAAATAATGGAGGAGGCTGAGCAGGAAGCTAGAAGGGAGGAATCGGAGGTAGAGAGCTACGCAGAGGAGGCAGCAGGAAGAGGCCAAGAGGAGATGGCCGAAGTGATGGCCATGGAGGAATAGGTGGAGGTGGAGGTCCCCATTTCGGGGGAAAGGGATGCTGAAGGATGGGAGGAGCAGTCCAGGTTGGAGGCTGTAGAGGAAGTGGTGGAGTTGGAGGTTCTCACCCGTGGAGGCAGGGTGGAGAAGGTCCGTGTCAGCGGAGGGCTGACCCCAGAAGACCAAGGCAGGATGCTGGAGTGCATCTAGAAGAATGTGGACATCTTCGCATGGAACACCGCGGAGATGCCGTGGGTTGACGCGGATGTGGCCTGCCACCGCCTCATCCTGGACCCGGGAACACGCCCTGTCCAATAAAAGAAGAGGTCCACTGCAGACAAGCTGGCAGAGCCCATCAGAGAGGAGGTGGCAAAGCTCCTCAAGGCCGGCTTCTTGTCTGAGATCCAATACCCCGGCTGGGTCTCCAATGTCGTCATGGTCAAAAAGGAAGACGGCCGGTGGAGGATGTGTATCAATTTTTCTTTACTTAATAAATCTTGTGCTAAGGACTGTTATCCTTTGCCACGGATCGACGCGCTGGTTGACTCAACCGTTGGTTTTTCTGTAATGAGTTTTCTAGATGATTTTTCAGGTTATCATCAAATCAGGATGCACCCCCCGGACATCAAGGATATCTCGTTCATCACGGGGGATGGATGCTACTGTTACAAGATGATGCCCTTCGGGCTGAAGAATGCAGGGGCTACCTACTAGAAGATGATGGATATGGTCTTCAAAGAGTAAAAGGGGAGAAATCTGGAGGTGTACGTGAATGACCTCATAATCAAGAGTCGGGATATGGGATCCCACCTCCAGGACCTAGAGGAGACCTTTGCTACCCTGCGCAAGTATAAGATATGGTTGAACCCTCTGAAATGTATCTTCGGGGCTAGCAGGGGAAAGTTTTTGGGGCATCTCCTCACCGCTGCATGGGTCGAGCCTAATCCTGATAAGGTCAATGCTATTATGGAGCTAGGGTCGCCACGGAATACCAAGGAAGTACAGCGCCTGACAGGGAAACTGGCGGGGCTGAGTAGGTTCCTTTCCCGGGCTGGGGAAAAGTGCTCCCCCTTCTTCAAAACGCTAAGGGTGGTCAAAGGTTCGAATGGACCAAGGAGTGCGAGGAGGCATTCCAGGCTCTCAAGATGCAGCAGACCTAGGCTCCGCTACTCCAAGGGCCCAAGGAGGGGGAAGACTTGTTTTTATATCTCGGGGTCGGGGCAGAAGCCTTGAGATCCGTCCTAGTTCGGGAAGAGTGAAAGAAGCACCTCACTATTTACTACGTGAGTCGGGTCCTGAGAAAGGCCGAGATCCGATATCCAATTTTGGAGAAGCTGGCTTTCGCCATGGTTATCTCAGCCCGAAGGCTGCGGCCCTATTTCCAGGCACACTCAATCCGAGTGGTGACTAACCATCCTCTCTACAACATCTTTGAGGGAGTGGAGCAATCTGGCAGGCTCGCCAAGTGATCGGTGGAGTTGAGTGAGTTTGACGTTTCCTTTGTCCCCCGCCTCTCGATCAAAGCTCAAGCAATGGCAGACTTCTTGGCTGATATATGATTGAGGTGGCAGAGGAAGAGCTCACTCATCAGACTCCTTGGAAGTTAAAGGTGGACGGCGCCTCGGGGATGCATTCCCTAGGAGTGGGGGTGATCTTGGAAAGCTCTCAGGGGACTAGAATCGAGCAGACGGTGGTGCTGCACTTCTCCATTACAAATAATCAAGCCGAGTATGAAGCCATGATAGCAGGGCTGCGCCTGGCCAGGGAGCTAGGGGTGTTGGACGTGGAGGTCCTTACCGAATCCATGGTGGTAGCTTCCCAGATCAACGGGGAGTTTGAGGCAAGGGAGCCTACCCTGCGATTGTACTTAGCCAAAGTAAAGGGGGTCATCGGCATGTTCCAAACTTTCTCCATCAAGCACGTGCCCCGGGAGGAAAGTTAGCAGGTCGATCAGCTCGCAAAGCACGGTCCTCGGGTGGGAGGTACCATCATCGGCCTATTCTGCCCCTCCATCGAAGAGGGGGAGCTCATGGAGATAGATCAATGGACTTCATGGATGGATCCAGTTGTAACTTTCCTTTCCACGGGAGAGTATCCGGAGGGGGCAGATAAGAAAAAGCTAATGCATAAGTCAACGTACTACCTCCTCCAGGACGGGCATCTGTACAGGAAGACACTCTTGGGGATGTTGGCTCGTTGCGTGGCCGAGGGGGAGGTACACAAAATCTTGGAGGAAGTCCACTCCGGAGAATGTGGGAGCCACTTCGTGAGTCGGACCGTGGAAGGAAGAATTGTCAGGCAGGGGTACTTCTGGCCCACCCTGGGCTATGATGCAACGGAGTTCACAAGAAGATGCCATAAAACAGCTGTTTCCCCCCTCCAGCTACAGCCGGCCAAGCGACTCAAAAGTATCACGGCTCCCTGGCCCTTCGCCATTTGGAGAATGGATTTGGTTGGGCCATTCCACCAGGCCAGTGGGCAGAGGAGGTTCCTCCTGGTAATGATCGACTACTTGTCCAAGTGGTTGGAGGTGAAGGCGTTGGCCAAGGTGACCTCCTAGGTTATCAGAAACTTCGTCTGGGGAGAGATCATCTGCCACCATGGGCTGCCCCAGGCCATCGTCACGGACAACGGGCCCCAGTTCGCCAGCGTTGAGTTCACCAGTTTTTGCGAGCAGCTTGGAATCGACCTCAGGTTCGCCTCGGTCCATCACCCTAGGAGCAACGGGCAGGTGGATTCCGCGAACAAAATCATCGTCAACCTCCTCAAGAAGAAAGTGGAGAATTTGAAGGGGAGCTGGGTGGAGCAGCTTCCCGCGGTTCTCTGGGCCCTGAGAACCACCCCCAACACAGCTACCGGGGAGACCCCCTTCAAACTCTCTCATGGGTGCGAGGCAGTGCTCCACGTGGAATTTGAAGTCCAAACAACTCGAGTCGTTATGACCAAGGAAGGAAGAGAAGAATGACAGGTAGAGAACGAGGAGGAGGCGTGGCTCTCCCTCGACATGGTGGAAGAACTGTGGGACCTCTCCGCCCTCCGGCAAGAAGAGGTGAAGAGGAGAATGACCAAGTACTTTGACAAGCATGTCAGAGTCAAACAGTTTGTGGAAGGGGACTTGGTACTAAAGAAGGTGGATGCAGCAGGGAGGTCGGCATCCGTAGGGAAGCTCAACCCTAACTGGGAAGGACCGTTTATTATAAAAGAGGCTTTAAAATCGGGAGGTTATCGACTCCAAAATGTGGAGGGCGAGACCCTAAGTCTCACATGGAGTGGTGACGACTTAAAATGCTTTTTTCCTTGAAGCTTGTAAGTTATGCCTTGATTTTTAATGAAAATTCTTTAATATGCCAATATTGTCACTATGAGTTCGCATGAAGGAATGAAGTGAACTTGGACCCCGAGCAGATCTCGCTGTCAGGCTTTCACCTAGCTGGCAGGGCTGGAAGTCACTCGGTGTCATCCTTGGCCTCGAGCAGATCCCGATGTCAGGCTCTCACCTAGCTTGCAGGGCTGGAAGTCATTCGATGGTGTTAGTAGTGGACCCCGACAAGATCCTGCTGTCAGGCTCTCACCTAGCTGGCAGGGATGGAAGTCACTCGGTGTAATCCTTGGCCTCGAGCAGATCCCACTGTCAGGCTCTCACCTAGCTGGCAGGGCTGAAAGTCACTCGATGGTGTTAGTAGTGGACCCCAAGCAGATATCGCTGTTAGGCTCTCACCTAGCTGGCAGTGCTGGAAGTCACTCGATGGTGTTAGTAGTGGACCTAGACCAGATCCCGCTATCAGGATCTCACCTAGTTGGCAGGGCTGGAAGTCACTCGATGGTGTTAGTAGTGGACCCCGAGCAGATCCCGCTGTCAGGCTCTCACCTAGCTGGCAGGGCTGGAAGTCACTCGGTGTCATCCTTGGCCTCGAGCAGATCCCGCTGTCAGGCTCTCACCTAGCTGGTAGGGCAGTAAGTCACTCGATGGTATCGGCCTTGAATTTGCCAGGTAAAGACCAAGAAGTTTCGAATGCCAAGGAATAAGGGGGGAGTGGTTCGGCACAGGCGAGTTTGGACTCGCCAAACCCAGCTCGGCATCGGCAAAGGGGTAGCGAGCCAGGTCTTAGGACCTAGCTGAAGGAAGGCGAGCCAGGCCAGGGCACTTCACCCCGTCTGTTTTACTTAGAAGATTTTCTGAGTTCAACCTGGTTGGCTCGCGGACGAGCTGAGGTCACGTGACAAGGGCGGAGAGCAGCCCGCTCCCGAATCATCTGAAGCTCGGCAAGCACTCAAAACATACCCTCTCGCAGGCGGGTACTAATGACTATCCTACTCGCAGTATCTGTATATGCGAGGTCGCCTGGGGAAGTGCTCGCGGATATACAGAGCACAACAAATAGAAAACAAAAAAAGGGGAATGGCACGGGTATGATCAAAAACCTTTCTTTCATTAAATAAGTATTTACAAAAGATGTTTATAGGGGCTCGCCTCGATGAGTAAACCAAAAAGAAGAATATTCAAATTCAGGCCTCCCCCCCGCTGGACTGATCCTCCGCTTCACCCGCCCTTCCTGAACATTGCGTCCAGTCTATCTTCCTTCTCACTGGGGGGGTGTCGCCGGGGATAAGCTCGACATCAGGTCCCTAGCAGAGATCTCATCGCACCCCTGCACCAACACCCCCGTGTCCTTCATCATTTGGAGGGTGCATTCGGCGGCCTGGATGGAGTTAATTCGCAGCCTCTCGGCGAGATTGGCCTCGCCAAAGATCCGCGACCTCTTGTAGGGGAGGGAAGGATCGGAGCCACTGGCCGGGAAGAAGATCTCCGCCTCGCGGCGGACCTCGCGGATGAGGTTTTGATTTTCCTCTTTCAGCTTCGCGTTCGCCCCCTCCAGCTCGGTGAGGCGGGCGCGTAGCTGGCTAATCTCCTCCCCTTGCTCGGCATTGCGAGCCCGAAGCTCCCCTGCGGCCTTGGCATCCTGGTAAAGAGAAAATCCGGTTAGCAGCAGCACAAAATGTTCTAAGTAAAAGAGAAGAGGAGAGCTTGACACTAACCAGTCCGCTGGCGGCCTGGGCGAGGAGGCCCTCCGCGATGCCGAGCTGCTTCGCCTGATCAGCAACCTTGTCCTTGGCAACATCGTGGGCCTACTCGGCTCTTAGGAATTGATTGTTGAGGGCAAAGCTGTGGCGGGTCAGCATGTGGTGGAGCTCCATGGTCCGCAGGTGGGCCTGCAGACCCTCATGGCCGAGCTGCCGGAGGGTCATATTCTTGTAGGCCTCGGCATCCTCGTGAACATAGAGGCCGAAGCCGAGGGCATAAGCATGGCCGGTGGCGGGCTCGCGGTCATGCCAGGATGGATGCAGAGTGGAGATGGAGACCCGATGGGCAGCTCATCGCACTGCACCATGGGCTCGCCCGCCGAGTCCCTCCACCACCCCCCGAAGTTAAAGAGGGGATGTTGTTTCGGCGCCCCGCGCTCGCGATCCTCCCTCTTCTCCAAATGAGGTGGGGAGATCGCTGCCGCAGAAGAAGGAGCCTCGGCGCCCTTCCGGTTTTTGCTGGTAATCTCCTTCAGCGGGCTCTCCGGTGATGCGTCGGGGGGGGGGGGGGGGGGGGTCTCAGACGAGCTTATGTATTTGGGGCTGGATTGATGTTGTTGTTGTTTCCCCCGCGAAGACAACAGGGCTATACTCATCTTTTTTGGCAGTCGCTGGCGGTGTGGCGGGTTCGACCCCGCATCCTCAGGCTTCCTCTTGCTGGAAGAGCGCTACGAGGAAGCCGCCTCGTCTCGGCAAGCTGCTTTCATCGTCTTCTCGTGAGCACGGGTGTCTGGGTGCGACCCCGGGTCCACAAACGGCAGGTTCACAGGAATTATCCGCTCCCCTGCAAGAAAATACTTGGAAAAAGTTAGAAGAATTTCAGCAGCAATATGGCGAGCTCGGCAATCAGGTGAGCTCGGCAAGATGAGGAGAGAACAATACCTTCGCCGGGAAGAACGGGGAGGAGCGCGTCGAGGCCCCTTCGAAGGAAGGCGACCTCGAAATCCTTGTGGAGGAAGTATTTGTGGAGCACGGTGTCTTTGCCGGACATGGAGGGGGGGGGGGGGGGGTAGATCTCCTCGCCCTTTTGCTGGGGCGAGTAGGGGATGTTGCCGAGATCGCCCTTGATGAAGGCGATCTTGGTCATCCAATTGTGATGCTTGTTCGCGATCTCGTGAACCTTAATCAGCGAGCCGCCGAAGTAGGCGACCCCATCCGGCATCGTCTTGTAGGAGAAGAGCTTCCTGAATACTGTCAGGTTGAACTCAATCCTCTCCCACAGGATGTAGCTCGCAAACGCCACCATCATCGCGACGGCGTTAGAGTTTAACTGCGCGGATACTGTGCCATAGTACTTCAGGATTTGCCGGATCTCCGGCCAGAGGGGAAGGTGCAACCCCACCTCGAAATGCTAGATGGGGAAGGCGAGCTCATCCTCGTAGAAGGTGTTGAAGGCCTTCCCCTGCCTCGGCCTGCGCGACTCGAAGCCCGGCAGCACATAGTCAGCCTTGAACTCCGCGAGCTCCTCCTCGCTGGTGTGCCCCTCAACTAAGCAATAGTCGGTGAAGTGCTGCGCGCACTTGGAGCGGCCATCAGCATCAGGGTTGGCCTTGCCCATGTTTGTAGAGGAAGAAGCAGAGCGCGAACAGAAAAGGAGAAAAGCGCAGGAAGAGAGGGGAAGAGAGCAATAAAAGCACAGTACGGTGGTTGATGGTGAAGGGGGGATATTTATAGAAAAAGAAATCTGGGGTCAGGCCGTCCAATCGGCTCAGCTCGCCGCCCCAGCTCGCCACCCCAGCTCGCCACCCCAACTCGCCACCCCAGCTCGCCAACTTCCGGCGCATCCCAACCAAGGTTAAGTCAAACATCATAATATATTATTTGAATAACGCGTACCCAAGAATATTCTAAAACTACTTATTATAGAGACCAAGTTCAGGAAGAAAAAGCAGGGGGCGCGAGCAGGGGGAGCATCAGGACGCAAGTACCGGTCCGCTCGGCAAAGGAGCCGCCCTCTTACCTACCCTGGCCTCGCGGCTCCCGCCCCCCAGACTGCCGCGCGCGGAGCAGCTCGCGGATCCTCCCCGAATTCCTCTGCGCCACTGAGAGGCCATCATCTATCTCGTCCAGAAGCCGGGAGGGGGACATCAGCTCGGCAGCCCGGCCGCTTCGTACCTCGTCGGCGAGACGCGCGTAGTCGCGTTGTAGCGTCTCGTTCACCCCCTGCACCACGCGCAGCCCGCACACCAGCTTCTTAAGAAGCTTGACCTCCCTCCTCGCCAGCTCGCCTTGATCCACTTCAGGACCCAGGTAAGTGTCCAGCGAGCTTGGGGAAGGGAGGGGAGAATAGTGGGCTGCCCGCGAAGATTCCTCGGCAGCGGATTGGCTGGGGGGAGCTGTGAAGACAAATGTCAGCAAGAGGAGGAATGCAGGAAAAGCTCATGGGGCAATAATCCAAGCAAAATTGACCTGACGAGCTCAGCAGCTCGAAGGATATGCAGGTAGGGATGAACCTCAGATCCTTCCCGCGACCTGGGCTGTGGGTCCCGGTCCGAGAAGCTCGAATCCCGGGGTGGGGATGGTCCCCAGACCCGCCCCCAAGGCAACAACAGTTTGCCGAGGAGAGGGGGTGCTCACCGGCAAGCTCGCCCTCTGCAAGCTCAACCCCAAGGTCCCAAAGGGAGGGGACGGCTCCTGGTGGCGATTCTTCGGGGTCATGAACTGCGAGTCCCCGAGAGTGGTCTTGGCTCGCAGGGTGGTGTCTCGCGGCGCGGTGTCTTCTACACCACCAGGGCGGCTGTCAGGGCCGTCACAGACCTCGACGACGTTCCTCCCTCTTTCAGAGGCAGGCAGAGTGGAGGAGCCGGTCTCGTGCTCCAAGGTGGCCCTCAGGTCATTGTAGATGGGTTCGGCCGCCTGGGGGAATGGTTTCATCTTCTTGGAGCTGGGCTCGGCAGAGCCACCCTGCGGCACAGCGACAACGACCACCGTCAGGGCGGCTACGCGAGCTGTAGAAGCCTGGCGAGCTCGATCTAGACGCTCTTGAATCTCCTTGGGGAGCGGCATCTTGGCAGGGTCAGAGCAAAGGGAATGGCAAGAGTCAGGCAGGTGAGCAGGTACATATATATAGCCGCAGGTGGACCCCATCCAAAGATTCCCTCCAACTCGCCACCCCGCGCTCGCCGCACACTTGGGGTTGGATGTTTCTTTCCGAGCTTTTCCAAGCTCAAAAAGAGCGGGGATTATGTACAACCCTGTGTCCGGCGAGCAAGGTCGCCAGGAACTAGACAGATCAGGCTGAAGATAGTGGGCGAGCTCGGCAGTAGAGAAGCCGATCCCGAGCTCGGTATTCGTCGATCGGAGATCGGCAATAGTCGATCGGAGGTCAGCATTCGTCGACCGGAGATCGACATTCATCCAACGAAGATCAGCATTCGTTGACCCCGAGCTCGGCATTCGCCGAGCTAGTCCAAGAATCGTCAAGCTCATGTGAACTGATGGCGACCAATGGATGGGCGAGCTCTCCGTCCCAGCTCGCTCCCTCGCAACGGAGCTCGGCAACAGCAGGCGAGCAGGACCTACCGAGATGATCAAGCTCCCCAGCTCGTCTTGATGTATGAGGTACTTTTTATTGTTTTGCCCCCGCTGGTCTACCTATAGCCCTTCAAAACAGCAGAGTTTGGCTGTTGGCAGACCCAACCAAGGGTTTTTTTGGTAACTTCAGGTCAGTTCATTTGGTTATTGGTAGTTCAGATTCCAAAAACTATAAATAGGACCCAAGGGGTACCTCAGAAGGCATACTTCATGTGCTCTCCTGCTCCAGTTTTCAAGTGCTTTCTGAGGGTACCTTAGCTCGGCCTCTGGCTAAGGAGGGGAAGCGCTCTCAGATCTTCCGGGTGCGTGGTTGGTGCTCCCCGCCGAGCCCTTGGGTTGTTCTTTCCTTGTTTTCTTTGTTGTTTTGCTTGTAGAAGTGAAGTAGGTGCGAGACCACCCCTTACCCAAGGTTGAACTCCACAGGAGACCGTCTTTCGGTTTCAACAGAAATGAATTAACAAAATTTGAACTTCTTAAATAACAACTTTCTTTGGGATGCTAGAGATGAAGTACACCCCATTAGAGAGATTACACATGGGTCAACATGATATACTATTCGATGAGGAATTACATTGCATAAGACTATGTTCGGAGACCCATTGTAATATGACAATTGTTTGTGCTTTGTAATTAAGACCTGTAGCACACATAACTAAAACCCACATCAAATACAAACTCAATTCAACTTAGTCCAAGGGACACTTCTTCAAATCAAGACTATTGTGGATATAATACCCAATAGTTGCCCTCTTCCAGGATGAACATCCTTACACAGTCAATTAGGTCCTCGAACGAGACGGGAGGATTTCAGACAAATTCCATCATGAATTATCCCACTTATGGGCCAAAAGTGAGCGCCAACTAGAGAGTATAATAGTTTACCTTCTAGATTTGTAGGACCTCTTCCTAGAATTGATCAATACAGTGTCAGGGTAACTCATTGGGCCCTTTCTTTAAGAGGAAAGAGGATGTATGCCCTTTCGTCCTCTTCTTTAAAGTTGTGAAACACAATATAAGACCTCGACGTAAGTCTTCAAAGCAGTAAAAGGAACCTGCCTGTAACAACTGGAACCAATCCAGGCCCTTCCTTTTGAATGTGATTGTGAATAGTCGGCACTCGAATTTGTTTGTCATCACCCTAGTCGAGAAGTGTTTTTAACCATTATAGGTTTTGTATGAGATGATTTGCACCCATGTAATAGTTAAGCATAGGCTCGCGGAAACCCTCAGGTACTTGTACATGTTAGAGCATGTGTTCCACATTCCTTGGTTTGAAAATAACATATCTCAAATGTATTTTATCATAGTGTGTTTATGGTGTGCAGATATCTCCAGATTAATACTCCGATAATTTTGGCTTCCAATCGAGCTCAAGAATTTTCAAAGAGAGAGATCGTTGGCGATAGCTCTCTATCGCCAGGCGATATCGTGATGACGTCAGCTATTTTCTCGACGGTTTCGGGCATTGTGTATTATTCACCGATATCATTGGGCGATATATAGCTATCGTATCATGATAGCACTCGATCAGCACTATCACCAACATTCTGATGCGGTTACTGCAGAGTGGGCACGTGGCAGCCTGAGGTGATATTGCGTAGGCGATATCTACCAATTGCGGGGCGATAGTTCAGATTATTTAAAAAGGGCTAAATTCCGTACATTTGAACGCACACACCTTCGGGAGATTTTGTGTTCTGAATCCCCAGCCTGATAACTCTGAGGAACTAGAAAACTCCTAAGTGTGCAAGTCAGTTCAAGAACGAATAAGAGACTGTTTGTGCTTTGCAACTCTAACAACCTTTGCAGGTATTCATCGTCTTCTTCAAGCACTCTAAACCTGAGGGAGTTTTCATTTCAAATTTTTATTTTGTAATTTTTTTATTCTTTATAATCAGCAGATAAATCACTGCCTTGTGCGTGGTGATTAGGTTTGTGTGTGGCTTGGAGGGAAATCGTCGTCTTGTGTGCAACGACTAGGTCGTGTAGTTGTCTAAGGTGAGTCTAGTAGATGTATCTAGGGAGAGATATGTTTTGGCCTACCGGTACTTGGGAGAAGGATGGGTGAAAAGTCAAAAAAAAAGGTTTTCATTTGTAGCCTCCATTTCAAGCTCTATTGGAATATTTGTTTTTTGTTTTTCATCACTTATGAAATAAAGTCATCATTTAATCTTCGTTAAATTACTGAGTGTTTAAAATATATTTCTATTTGTGAAAACTCTCACAAATATTTTACCTAAGTTTTACATTAGTGGAAAAACTATTATTTGTTCTTATTCGCCCCCCCCCCCCCCCCCCCCCCCCCCCCGTCTACGGGTGCCTATAGATCCTAGATCCAACAGTGTGATCATGATCTCCTCGCAGAATGGACTTGATGTCCTATTCTAGCAAGCTGTCCTCTGGCGAGCTCCATCATTCGCCTGAAAAGTGAAGAGTTCGTAGGGTGATGTGCAGATTTCTGCTAAACAAGACTCATTCCTTGTCAGTCGAGGCCGCATAAATCAATTTCATATTAATCTTCTAAGCAAGATACAAAATTGTTTGCCCTGCCATTGCAGGAGTAGCCAGAGTCTGTCGCATCAAGATTATCACAAGAAAAGCGGATGGCGTGGGAGCAAGCGAAATCGAGCATTGACGAACAGTTTCGTAGTTGTTGAAATGACAAATAAAGTAGAAACCCCATAGTAAAAGTGGAATGTGAAATTTTGAGGAAAACTGAGTGAGACGATGGAATAATCCTACAGCTCCAGATGGGTTTTTTTATTGCTCCAAGTTGGTTTGCATCTAATAAGTTCGTTTGCACTTAATTTTTATTGGGATTACACATAACCATGCTTTGCACATAATCGCAGTATGCACAAATCCAAACTTGATTTGCACGTATAATTACTATTTTAAAAATGCATTGTTTTAAATATTTTTAAGTATGTTGTTCAACGTTTTAAAAAACCGGATCGGTCGACCGGTTGAACAATGAACCGGTGCACTGGACAGTCCTGTCAAGCATTTAAAGTCGCTTCTACAATGAACCGGTCTAAAAACCAAAAGATGGACGGTTAAACATGCAAAAACTAAATGACACTGGTTTTCAAAAACCGGACGGTTCAGTTTAATAATGTGAGGCTGCAGAGCCATCCAGATATGCAAGAGTAATGGTGTCTATACGCCGACTTAAATAGGAAGACCGAAAATGCATTACCATATCTCATCAACGCGGGACTAATATTCGGCCTTGTTTCCCTCACATGGCAAAAAACAAGCAGAGCCATTCATACCCACTCCCTCGGTGCTCTATCTATAATTTTTATTTAGGAGAGATATCGACTCAAAGGAGTTCGACTTGTGAGATGAAGTTCTCCTAGGTAGAGGTCATGCTAGGATTTGTGTCCTAGAGATTTGAATTCTTCAACCTCTTCTCTCTTTGATTTAAGTAGAAGGATTTGGTTTCGTGAAGAGAGTTGGACTATTGATGGTGAATAAGGGAGGAGGAAATTTTGAATGAGGTGTTGATTAAATGGCAAGAGGAGGAAGACGAACTGATGTCGTTCGTTTTGCTTCAAGATGCGTGGAAAAATCTATTTTCTGCCTGCATCAAACTTCGAGGCTGTTTTCGGGCATGATACAGCCAAACCTGGTTTTTGTCTAAACATGAAAGTGATAGCTCTTGGAAATACCTTTCCAACGGATATTTACACATTTTCATATGAGGTCTGTAGCCTCAGGAAAGTTCGATCGAACTTGCTAGGCTGACATGTTAAACATGGAGAAATTTGTTTTTTGAACGCAGCAGACTTCGAGGCTGATTTCAAGTATGTTACGGTCTGACCTGGGTGATGGACCGAATACAGAAGTTGTATTCCTTGGAAATACCTTTCCAACAGATGGTTACACTCCTTCATACGAGTCATGTAGACTCGGGAACGTCCAGTCAAAGTTGTTGTACAGTCAGGTCTTAATTACAGGTTGCTCTTGGGTAAGTGTAGAACTTGATTTGAACCTGGTGCAGAAGTCATAGAAGTCTAATGTCGAGGTTTTCATGTGGTTTTCTGAACTTAAATTATTGGTGACTGTACAAAACAAGAGATTGATGAGACTTAATAATAGATCCTTAAGTCAACAAACAGTTTAGTGAAATACATTGTACAATTGACTTGGTGAAGTTTCATAATAAATCGAAGGGAAAAGTTAGTGGATATTACATGTACATGTGAAATATCATGATGGTTTGTGAACTTCTTATGGAAGCATGATTATCCTTGAATGCGTAGTTTAAAAGAGTATTGGATAAACTATTGCATGATTTTGTGGAATATTGGTTAATGAATGTTTTAGTAATCCACTGCCTATAGTCGTGTCTCCCTACTGGACGCAGTGTGTGTCGTTATGATATATAAGGTTACTTGCACATATGTAAATGGTAAACCCTGGCAGTGTATGGAAATGTGGAAGCTTTGGAAGTGTGATGGTGTTGCCGCACAGAAACGATATGTTGATAAGGGACTGAGTATGGAGTCCTTGCGTGCTATTGTGCACGAGATGTGAAATCTTATAAGGGACTCATTGTGGAGCCCTATACATGAAATGCATGCTGTGTGACTTGACACGCGGTGCCATAATCCTGGATTAAAGATAGTATGCAGGTCTACGGGCTCGCCAATCGTCACACCGATGGGAGTTGATAGATAGACTTTGGGCGGTTTGGCTGTGTCCTCAGTACTCATTCCCGAGGCCCTCTCCGTGCCAAGTGGACAGATTGGTTGTGTCCTTGGTGCTCATTCCCAGGGCCCTTTCCGTGCCACACTTTTAGGCCAGTTTGGGATGTGTTCTTGGTGTACATCTACCCAAGACCCCTCTGAGCCGTAGTACGCATTTGAGCTCTGTTGTTGTGTTCTTATCATTGAGGCGTACAGAGGCCTAGGCTTGTTAGTGTGGATGTCTGCCTAGAAGTGGATAAGCCCGCTCTACTATCACCATCTGTCCACGACGGATGACGCCTGATAGGTTAGCTACCTGCTTGAAAAGTGGGAACTACAAGTCTATGTCGACATAGCAGTTGCATGTGCTTGAACATGGATGAGTCATCGCATTGCATTCATATCACTACATTACATACACAAGATCCTCATCGTATAAGTTTGTATGGGCACTCTTATACGATGAGTTACTTTACTGTTGAGCCGATCCTTAACTTATATGTTTATCTGGGCATTCATATAAGTTAAGTTACTTCATGTCATATATTCATATTATATATTGTTGTAGATGGTAGAACTGCTAAAGTAGATTGATATACTCATTTATTATAATTACTGATATACATTGATATTGATTAATCCTATACCACCTGTTTGTACTACTATTTATATATATATTGTACCCTTGTCTTTTTCTCTGCCCGGTGCCTAAGAGTCGTTGGGGGAGTAGATGTGATAGCCACTTAGACTTTTAGACTAATGTTCGCTACGTCTTCCTTTTTAGGAGGAAACCCCACAGATAGAGCAGCAGGTTTTGCAGGAGGGCAGCCAGGCCAAGACGACAGGGCCTGAAGTGACGATACCATCGTTGCCGTTAGTGACTGGTAGTTGTTTTGGACTTATATACCAGTGTACAATTTTGACTTCTGTTTATTCTTTGTGATGGGTTGGCATTGATTATATGTTTAGCCTGCAGGATAGGCATCTTGTAGTACAGGTTAGCCCGTGTGCTAATGCTACCGCAAGGAGGGTGTTCTGGGCATAAGACCCTCCTCGGCTGTGTTTTGTTTTCCGGGAGGGGGCTCTTACTGTTGAATTTTCTCAAAGTGGTCAACGAGATAGTCTAAAGCCAAATTAATATCCTCAGAACAATCAAGATCACACCTTGATCATGTGGAAACCAGGAAAGCAAGCTCAGCAACCAAATGCAACCACATGGGCAAGCAGATCATATATTTTTTTATTTCTTCTTTACAAAGCGAGGTATACATGGCGAGACATGATTTCTCCAGTACACAAGAATACAAGAAAAATTACAAGTAAAACAATTCGAGCATACAGAACTGGAGAACGCCAAGACCGCCCAGTCCGCCAAGTCGTCGAGGTCGCCCGAACTACTGCTACTGCTAGAAGTCAAATAGAACACGGAGTCCGCCGAGACCGCGAGGTCGCGTGGACACACTGTTATTCACTGACTGGAACAAGCCACTGCCGAACTGAAGAATAGACCACCTCGACCACCGAGTTCAGCGGACAGGTTATTGAACTTGGAAAAGATGAAGCAGAGAACTAACAAGCCACAGAAGCGACCTGCTGAGACCGCCGATTAAAACCGCAAACTTCACTAATGCTGACCGCAGTCAAAGCCAAACTCCTGGCTCCTCAGTGTTAGCCGCACAACCTACAAACAGCAAACAGTTCTCTTTAACCCGCGCGGACAGAAAAAACCAGACCGCAACCTTTAATCAAGACTCAACTTACTGTTCACTCAGTTACTGTAGATGTCCCGAGGGGTCTATTTATAGGTGAGGTGAGGAGTGTGGTCACCACCCTAGTGAATAGAGTCACCACCCCAGCCCAGGCGCTAACAAAACTCAGTCCGCCAAGTCTGCAAGGACATGGCCAGACTTCAATCCTTCAAGCGCAAGGTCAAAGTCAGTCTGCCACCATGCGGACACAAAGCTATCCCGCACAACACAAGCACAACGCCAGTCCACCCAACACAAGCACGCGGACCTAGCCGCAACTCATGTTGCACCAGTATGCAACTCAACACAGCACGCGGACACAGACACAACCCATGTTGCATCAGTCCGCACACTATACGCGGACAAAGCGGCAGTCTGCACAGCTCGACAACAATATCACAGCCCGCCACGAGTCCATGACCAACAGGCAGTCCGCCCGATCAACAGCGGATTATGCTTACTCTGCGGGCACCATGGAATCGTCACAGAAAATGACCAAGTCCAGCAGCCCATCAAGAAACTAGTGTGAGCACGGCGGGCACAAAAGACCCATACCGCCAATCAGCAGGTAAGTTCGCCACAAGGATGTGAAACATCCATCGCATCATGAAGAGCTCGGCAAGAACAAAAGCCCATCTCCAAAGCCAGTCCGCAAATGCGGACTCCGCGGACGCAAAAAACAAGTCTGCTAACACACCGCGGATAAAACTTCCAATCCGCCTGGTTACTCAAGAACTGGATGACTGTAAGGTCGCAGATCAAGCTGACCACCGCCAACAGACCGCCAACACAGTCCTCTCAGGCTGCTCCACTAGATGCCCAAGTCGCTAAGACTTCCTTGGTCATACACTATCCAGGTCGTACATCAGTCCACCTAGACCGCACACCAGTCCGCACAAGCCGCTCCACAAGAACAGCCATGACACCAAGACCAACCAGGCTGTCACCCAGGCTGCAACGATCAGTCCGCCCAGGCCACAGACTCAGACCACCCAGCCTGCTCCATCACCCACTTTCACTTCACAAATTTCAACACTCCCCCTTGAAGTCAGAAGTGGTGATCAAGCCCAGCAAGTCTCGTAACCATTGAAATGGCCCCTTCGACAGCGGCTTCGTGAAGATGTCAGCAAGATTATCTTCACTCCAAACATGCCCGACCACAAGAGATCCCTCCAACACCTTCTCCCTTATGAAGTGGTGCTTGATCTCAATATACTTGGTCCTTGCGTGACACGCTGGATTGTTCACCAGTTTGAGAGCACTCTCATTGTCACCTCAGAGCAAAGTAGGTCCTTGCACTTCCTCATGAACATCCTCAATAAGCCTCCTCAACCAGATGGCTTACTGAGCTGCCAAGGTCGAAGCCTTGTACTCTACTTCCATAGTAGACACTGAAACTGAGTCCTGCTTCTTGCTACACCACGAGATGCAAGCTGATCCACAAGTGAAAACATAACCTGAAGTTGATCTTCGATCATCCGAGTCACCACCATAATCAGCATCCGTGTATCCAAGCAAAGAGAAGTCTGTGTCCCTTCTATAGAGGAGTCCCATATCAGAAGTCGCCATGACATACTTCAAGATATTCTTTGCCGCTACAAGATGAGACTTCCTTGGTTCAGCCATAAACCGACTTACTCGGCCAACAACGTAAGCAATGTCTGGCCTTATAATCGTTAAGTAGATCAAGCTCCCCACTAGAGCTCTGAACACCAAGGGATCAGGAAGAATCCTTCCTTTATCTCGTCGAAGTTTCAGACCAAGATCCAGAGGAGTAGAGCAACTCTTCCCTTCGCCCATGACGAATCAATTCACAATATGATCCGCATATCCTTTCTGGTAAATGCTCTCCTTCCTCTCCACCTTGAGACCAAGAAAGTGATGAAGTTCTCCCAAGTCTTCCATCTCGAAGCGAATAGCTAGCTCAGCCCTGATCCTAGCTACCTCCTCCTCGGAATTCCCTGTGATGATCATATCATCAATATACAATAGGACCAAGACTTGAAGCTCCCCATTGACTGTGATGAACAAGCTGAAATCCGAGTTGGAAGCAAGATAACCGCAGAATTGAAGATACTCTGCTATCTTCCCATACCAAGCTCCAGTAGCTTGCTTCAACCCGTAAATAGCCTTCCTGAGTTTGCAGACATAGTCCGGCTGAACTTCAGAACAAATCCAAGCAGCTAATCCATGAAGATGTCCTTATCAATCTCTCCATAAATAAAATCGTTCTTCACATCAAGCTGCCACATCCTCCATCACAGGCAAGTAGCCAAGGCGATTACCACCAGAACCGAAGTCATCTTTGCAACTAGACTAAATGTCTCCTCAGAGTGTTCTCCATAATTTTGTGAGAATCCTCGAGCAACAAGGTGAGCCTTGTATCTATCAATGCTCTCATTAGCCTTCTTCTTCAACTTTAACACCCACTTGCATGTCACTAGAGTAATGCCATCAACCTTGGGCATGAGGTCCTAGGTTTCATTCTTCTTGAGAGCAGAGATCTTCTCCTTCATGCAATCTTCCCACTCCTTGACTTCAGTGGCCTCATCGAAGTTTGCAGTCTCTCGCTCGTCTAGAGGACCTGCAAAGAAGCAAGAGACAAAACTCACTGCATTCCCATCACAGTATCGAGCTGGTGGCTTAACAACCCTCTTTTATCTTCGAAGAGGCTACTCCTTGCACACCAGCTCCATTGCTTCTTCAGACTCAGCTCCATTCTCAGGCACACTTTGAGCAATGCTCCCCTTGCTTACTGAACTAGAAGCCTCTACCCCAGAGCTTGAAGCAATAGGAGCTGCTGGTGATACAACAAGCTCCTCTTCCAGAACTTCAGCTGCAACCTTCTGCTCTTCATCAACCTTGCCCTCTGGTAGCTCAACCGAGCCTCCTCCATACGACGTCAGTTCATCAAATACCACGTCTCTTGATACAACAAACTTCTTCGTCACAGGATCCATGCATTTCCATCCCTTCTTCCGCTCATGATAGCCAATAAAGACAAGCTTCCTTGCCTTTGCATCAAGCTTTATCCTTGAAGAATCCGAGACATGCACATAGCAAGTTGATCCAAACACCAGAAGGTGTTCCACGCTTGGCTTCTACTTCAGCAACATCTCAAAAGGAGACATCATGTTGATCGGGCTAAGCGGTATTCGATTGATGACGTAAGAAGCACAAGACATCCCCTCAGCCCAGAAGGACCTAGGAATGTCTTTCGCATGAAGTTAACACTTGTAGGTTTCCGTCAGATGATGGATATTCCGCTCCGCTACTCCGTTTTGTGGTGAAGTATGAGCACAAGTAAGCTCTCTGGATCCAGTGCTTCCTGTAGAAGTTAGAAAACTCGGAGGAGACAAACTCACCACCATTTTCTGTTCTAAGCTTCTTTATCAGCAAGCCAAGCCGGCCCTCCACTAGCTCCTTGAACTCCACAAACACTTGGAAAGCTTCTGACTTCTCCTTCAAGAAATAAACCCAAGTGTATCTTGAGTAGTCATCAATCAGAACAAGCATGTATCTGCTTCCACCAAGCCTAGCAGTGACGGTTGGTCCCATCAAGTCACCATGGATACACTCCAATGGTCTCTTGCTCCTCGTTTGTGACTTATCAAAAGGAAGGCGATGAGCCTTGTCGTACTGACATCCCGCGTAAATGTGACCATCGCCAAAATAAAATAGCATAGGCAAGCCTCTTATAAGACACTGTTTGCCATAGCTTTCAACTTATCCATTCCTACATGCCCCAGCCTCTCGTGCTATATAGCAGTGCTATCGTTTGCCCTCATACTATCAACATAAGAGTTTATTATAAGAACAAACAATTTCTTAACTCTCCTCCTAACATGAGCAACATCAGCCTTTACCAGTGATACGTTGCGAAGGAACTTCACTTCTGTTGGCCCAAACAGAACATGATAACACGCGTCGACCGCATTGGTCAAAGTGAAGAGGTTCTTCTTCATGCCCGGTACATGATACACACTCCTTAATGTGAGTGGACCCTTATCACTATCCAAAGACACAACCCCCTCCTTCTCTACTATATAAACAATATTATCAGCAGTGATGATAGCTTCGTTACCTGAGTAAGCTTGCAGAAAAGAGAACTTTGACTTGTCTCTAGTGAGGTGATGACCATACCCGGAGACCACGATCCACTCATCATTGAAGTCGAAAGCAGACAAAGCACGGACACAAGTGCCCGTCATGAAAGCTCCGCTCCATCCAGCTTCCTTAGTGTTAGAGCAAGATTCCTCCTTGCCTGAAACATGCCCAGGTTGCAGTTTGACCTTGCAGTCACGCTTGAAGTGTCCTCATTGATGACACCTGTAGCACTTCAAGTTCTTCTTCCAATCCTTCTTAGGAGCAATACTCCTCTTTGGCTAATAAGAAGTTGAAGGCTCATTTTCAGCAGCGGTGTTCTTCTTCTTCCCTTCCCACCTCTTCTTCTTCTTGCCTGTGAAGAGAGCTTCATTACCTCCTTCAGAGATAGTCACTCCAGCCATATGTTTGGCCAAACTTTCCTCCGAAGCAAGCAGGTTCTCAAGCTCCAGCAGAGATGGCTGAGTTGCCCAGCCTTGAACAGAAGTTACAAAGGCAACATACTCCTTCCACAAGTCGCGGATTATGTGTCTTTTCAACTTAGCCTCAGAAATAGGCTCATCAGGATCAAGTGCTGATATCTCAGCACACAGGCTCTTCATCTTCAGAAAGAACTTAGAGATGGTCGGGTATCCTTGAGTTGTCCTGGCCAACTCATTCACCAAGAATTGTAGCCTCACCACATTCTTCCTGTTGAACAACCCATCAATAGTTGTCCATATATCAGCAGCCCACTCACATCCAATAATGTGATCAAACAGCTCCGGTGAGATAGCCCTCTTGAGGGTAAACTCAGCCTTTGCATTTGTTTTCCTCCAGACTCTCACCTGCTCCACAGTCCCAAAAGCAGCAGTAACTTCCTACCTGTCGTCACCACCGACGACGTCCCATAGCTCCTCGCCAAGAAGAAAACTCTTCATACACGACTTCCACTTCTTAAAGTTAGTCATGGTCATGAGTTAAATCCTAGACCTCTTGCATAGTTCCCTTCCATTGCAACAACTTTGGTTAACCTTTCAGAAGCACAGAGCAACAACACAAGTTGATCACCACTCAAGCAACTGAACCTCGCTTTGATACCATGTTGAATTTTCTTAAAGTGGTCAACGAGATAGTCTAACGCCAAATTAATATCCTCAGAACTATCAAGATCACACCCTGATCTTACGGAAACTAGGAAAGCAAGCTCAACAACCAAATGCAACCACAGGGGCAAGCAGATCATATATTCTTTTATTTCTTCTTTACAAAGCGAGGTATACATGGCGAGACATGATTTCGCCAGTACACGGGAATACAGGAAAAATTACAAGTAAAACAATTCGAGCGGACAGAACTAGAGACCGTCGAGACCGCCCAGTCCGCCAAGTCGCCGAGGCTGCCCGAACTGCTGCTACTGCTAGAAGCCGAATAGAACACGGAGTCCGTCGAGACCGTGTGGTCGCGCGGACACGCCATTATTCGCTGAACTGAACAAGCCGATACCGAACTAAAGAACAGACTGCCTAGACCGCCGAGTTTGGCGGACAGGTTATTGAACTTGGAAAGTTGAAGCAGAGAACTGACAAGCCACAAAAGCGACCTGCTAAGACTGCCAATTGAAACCGCAAACTTCACTGATGCTGACTGCAGTCAAAGCCAAACTCCTGGCTCCTCAGTGTTAGTCGCCCAACCTGCAAACAACAAACAATTCTCTTGAACACGCACAGACATAAAAAAACCAGACCGCAACCCTTAACCAAGACCTAACTTACTGTTCGCACAGTTACTATAGACGTGCCGGGGGGTCTATTTATAGGCGAGGTGAGGAGTGTGGTCACCACCCTAGTGAATAGAGTCACCACCCCAGCTCGCGCGCTAACACAACTCAGTCCGCCAAGTTCTCAAGGACTTGGACAGACTTCAATCCTTCAGGCACCAGGTCAAAGTCAGTCCGCCACCATGCGAATACAAAGCCAGCCCGCATAGCTCCAGTCTGCCCAATGCAAGCACGCGGACACAACCGCAACTCATAATGCACCAGTCCGCAACTCAACACAGCACGCAGACACAGCCACAACCCATGTTGCATCAGTCCGCACACTGTACGTGAACAAAGCGGTAGTCTGCATAGCTCGACAATAATGCCACAGCCCGCCACAAGTCCACGACAAATATGCATTCCGCCCGATCAACAGCGGACTCTGCGGACACCATGGACTTGTCACACAAATTGACCAAGTCCAGCAGCCCATCAAGCAACTGGCACGAGCACGGCGGACACAGAAGACCCAGACTGCCAATCAGCAGGACAGTCAGCCTCAAGGATGTGAAACATCCATCACATCATGGAGAGCTCGGTAAGAACAAAATCCCATCTCCAAGCCAGTCCGCAAATGCGGACTCCGCGGATGCAAAAAACAAGTCTGCCAACACACCGTGGATACAACTTCCAATCGGCCTGGTTACTCAAGAACTGGACTGTAAGGCCGCAGATCAAGCTGTGCACCGCCAACAAACTGCCAACACAGTCCTCTCACGCCGCTCCACTAGATGCCCAAGTCGGTAAGACTTCCTTGCCCATACACTATCCAGGCCGCACACCAATCCGCCTAAGCCGCACACCAGTCCGCACAAGCCGCTCCACACGAACAGCCAAGCCACCAAGACCAACCAGGCTGTCACCCAGGAAGCAACCATCAGTCCGCCCAGGCCGCGGACTCAGACCGCTCAGTCCGTTCAAACCGCTCGGCCTGCTCCATCACCCACTTTCACTTCACAAATTTCAACACTTACAAATGATATCAGCTTGCTATGATCCTAAATTAAAGAAGTCATCGAACAATGGTGTCACCCCTATTTGACTAGTTAGTTTGGGGACAAACTGACTTAGTGGAAGTAGTGGTGTGCACATATGTAATTCACACTAAGTATTTCCAATCTTGACCTTACGATTAGCCAACCTGACCTTAAGTTTGTACCTTACATGAAGATCCCGGTCACGTTGAGCCAGTGGGGGGCACTCCTGCCCCTTCCGTACCCACTCAGTTCCAGCAATCAGAGCTGGGACACTCGTTCATGGCCATTCTGGACGCCTTTAGGCCGCAACAGGCCGTAGTGCAGCAACAGGATCCGTGCTCAAGCTGGTTGAGAACTTTACGACCTCTCTCCCTGTAAGACCCCCCTCCCCGGATCCCAAAACACGGCACGAAGGGGGAGTCTTATGCCCGGAACAGCCGCCTTGCGGTAGCATTAGCACACGGGCTAACCTGTACCACAAGACGCCTATTCCGCCGGCTACAACAATATCAATATAACATGCCAACCCAACCAAATGAATAAACAAGAGAAGTCAAATCCACACTAAGTTATAAAGTCCAAATACATGAATAATGAGAAGCTAAAACATGCTTCTACAATATATCAGAGTACAGCTAAACATTGCCCAAACGGGCTACATCAGAGTAAGCAAAACACTAACATCGGAAACAGACGGTATCGACGGCACCGTCACGTCAGGCCCTGTCGTCCTGGCCTGGCTGTCCTGCGGCGTAGTCTGCGGCTGCTCTACCTGCGGCGTGACCTCCTAAAAAGGAAGACGTAGCAACCGTTAGTCGAAACGACTAAGTGGTTTCACATCCGCTCCCCCGGCGACTCCTCGGCACCGGGCGGAGAAAGAAACAAGAGTATAGTATATAACAAGTAAGCAAGTAAAGGAAGTACAAGCAGGTGACAGTAGTGTAAGAGTAACAGTATCATAGTCAGCATATATGAAAGAGCTACACTAAACTAGCAAGTATAAGTAACAGCAGGAAAGTAACTTAACTTATAAGAATGCCCATACAAACTTATAAGTTAAGGATCGGGTTACATAAAAGTAACTCATCGTATAGGAGTGCCCATACAAACTTATACGATGAGGATCTTGTTGTGCAATGTATGAAATGCTATGAATGCTATGTAATGACTCACCCATGCAATTGCTATGTCGACACAGACTGTAGTTCCCACTTTTCGAGCAGGTAGCTAACCTCTCAGGCATCAGCCGCCGTGGCGGCAGGGACGTAGTGACAGTAGAAGACGGGCACTTCTACTACTAGGCGGGTATCACACTACTTCACCTAGGCCTCCGTACGCCTCAACGCTAAGAACACAACAGCGGAGCCCATGCGTACTATGACCCAGCGGGGTCTTGGGTAGATGTGCACCAAGAACACAGCCCGAACTGGCCTTGCGTGACCCGGAAGGGGCCTCGGAAGAAAGCACGAGGACACAGCCCAACCGTCCACATGGCCGGAGGGGCCTCGGGACGTGAACACCGAGGACACAGCCCAAACCGACCAAGTCTAACTGCCAACTCCCGTCGGTGTGACGACTGGCGAGCCCGTAGACCTGCCACACTATCCTTAACCCAGGATTACGACACCGCGTGTCGACTCACACCACATGCACATACCACATCAACATATCATGGAAGGGGCCTCGGAAGTAAACACGAGGACACAGCCCAACCATCCATCCATACCTTACCTCATCACAACCAAAACAAGTGGCGGTCAACCCCGCACTTACATCCCTTCATAATACTACCCGTAGGGAGACGACGCTCTAAGTATTGGACTAACGAATTTCATTTCACCAATCAACATACACATGGCCATAGTTTAATCTGCTATATGTCATTCCATATGAACTCTACATAAGACTTATATGATGCGCATATGTTATAATCTATCAACATCTTATCAATTCGATTCGATTAAACATAAAGGGAACCATCCAAACCTCAAGACATCTTGCAATAAGAAATCAGTTGTATGCGTTCCAAATAATAAACACCATCATTCACAGTTCTTCGGTGTTTAGCACAAATTATTTAATCTTGACAGAATTCCACCGACTCTAATTGCACTTTATATAAAACCAGAATTCTAAGTGTATCACTAATCTGGACAGCAACTTCGACCGGAGATTCCCGAAGCTACAGGAATCCGGTGGAGGCGTGTAACCCCTCGTTGGAAAGATCTTTTCATGATCTACAACTTTCATATTCAGGTCACAACCCAGATCTGACAATAACGTACTCGAAATCGGCTTCGAAGTTCGCTGCGCACAGAACACGATTTCTGTGTACAGGAAATTGCCGGACAGCAAACTCGATTAGGTTTTCCCGGGGTCACAGACATCACCTGAAGTCGTGCAACCACTCGTTGGAAAGGTATTTCCAAGGGCTACAACTTTCGTGTTTAGCCCAAAGCCCAGATCTGCACATATCCTACACAAAAAGGGCCTAGAAGATCGTTGCGCGCAGAATACAGATTCTGCGCGCATCTTAAAGGAAAATGAACGGCATCGGTTCGTCTTCCTCCTCAAGGCGATCGTTCCTAAATTTTCCCGAAATATTCTCCTCCCTTATTCAACCTCAAAGGCCATAAACTCCTCACGAGACCATCCACCCATCGTCATATTGAAGAAAAGGGGAAGAGTTGAAGAGATCTAAAACCTAGGATTCAAATCCTAGCATGACAAACTTAGAAATCTTCTCCTCTCCATCAAGTTCTCTTGAACCGATATCTCTCCTAATTATCTAAGATCTAGCACCAAGGGAGAGGGTAGGAAACTCACATTGACTCCAGCGGTACCACCATTTCCGGCCATGGATCGCGTAGTTCTCCTTGGCGGCATCTTCTCTTTCGCGGCGATGGCGGATCTCCTTCGGTAAAACTTGCTCCTGCAGTTTTTCTCTCACCAGGAAGTCTCACAGGAAATAGGGGAAGGAAAAGAGAATGAAAAACGGCTAGGGTTTCTCTGCCCCTTATAAGCAAAATGTGACACGGGTAGGGACACGGCCGTGTCCGTACCCGTGTCCTGCTTCCGCGAAACGGCCGTGGCGGTTTCCATGTCGGTTCACTGTTTGACATGGGTAGGGACACGGCCGTGTCCCAACCCGTGTTCACATGACACGGCCGTGTGCCTGGCCGTGTCATTGGCCGTGTGCATCTTCAGTTACATCTCGCCACTTCTCGTCGAGCTCAACTCGACGCACACGGGTAGGGACACGCCCGTGTCACTACCCGTGTCACGCACACGGGTAGGGACACGGCCGTGTCACTACCCGTGTCACCATCTCGACGACTCTCGACGATTCAACACGGCTCGTCGAGATCATCTCGATGCACACGGGTAGGGACACGGCCGTGTCACTACCCGTGTCATGATCTCGACGACTCTCGACGATTCAACACGGCTCGTCGAGATCATCTCGACGCACACGGGTAGGGATACGGCCGTGTCACTACCCGTGTCATGATCTCGACGACTCTCGACGATTCTCGACGATCTCGACACGCCTCGTCGAGATCGTCTCGACGCACACGGGTAGGGACACGGCCGTGTCACTACCCGTGTCACTTCTCTCTACACTGATTTCTCCACTTCTCCACAAGTGCAGCCCAACTCCCTGCACTTCTCAGGACTTGAGTCAACCCTCCTGACTCAAAAACTCACACACTAGGGGCCTAGAGCGATTCGGGTCGTTACAAATCCTATAAACAAAATAAAAGATTTCGTCCCCGAAATCAGGCTTAAGCTGTGTGGAGAAAACTTAACAGGAAGTTTATCACATGTTTTTAAATAAGGTTACCTTGGGCAAACAGCTCCGGGTAGCGTTGCTGCATCAAATCCATTGTCTCCCAAGTGTACTCCTCCTTCCCATGATTCAACCATAGCACCTTTACTAAGGGAACACTTTTGCGGCGTAATGTTCTTGTCTCGCTATCAACAATCCGCACCGGCTGTAGTCGCACAGACCTATCTGATGCTACTGCGCCATCAGTAGTGGGAATATACTGGTCGGGCCGCAACAGTGCTTTTCGAAGCGACGACACATGGAACACGTCGTGGAGATTTTCTAGTTCTGGCGGTAACTCCAACCGATAGGCCAACGGGCCGATCCTTTCCAATATAGTATAAGGCCCAACATACCTTGGGCTGAGCTTTTTCACTCCACGCACCCGCGACACTCCATGCATCGGCCGAATTTTGAGGAACACTTTTTCGCCCACCTGGAACTCCACCATCCGATGCTTTTTATTATAATATTTCGCCTGTCGACTTTGAGCCTCCAACATGCGATCCCGTATCAATCTGACCGCCGCATCAGTATCATCTATGTATTCGTTTCCCAATGCCTTCGGATCTTCATCTTGCACCCAAGACAAGGGAGTCCTGCACCTTCTTCCGTAAAGGGCTTCATGGGGCGCCATACCGATGCTTGCTTGATGACTATTGTTGTAGGAGAATTCCACCAGGGGCAAGAGTCTTTCCCATGGCTCTCCTCTGTCCAACACACATAGCCTCAACAAATCCTCCAGCGTTCTGATGGTCCGCTCTGACTGCCCGTCAGTCTGTGGATGAAATGCGGTACTAAAGGTTAGGCGTGAGCCCAAATACGCCTGTACCGCCTTCCACTCATTGGATGTAAACCGACCATCCCTATCCGAAACAATCGTCTTGGGCACGCCATGATACCGTACAAATTGCTCCACAAAAAGGCGTACCAAAACATCCACGTGTGCTTCCTTCTTCATTGGAATGAACCGGGCCACCTTTGTTAGTCGATCCACAACAACCCACACCGAATCATTCCCGGAGCGGGAACGAGGTAACCCATGAACAAAGTCCATGGAGATATCCTCGAACTTCCATTCGGGGATGGGCAGCGACTGCAACAAACCACCGGGACTCCTGCATTCAGCCTTCACTCTTTGACACGCTTCGCAATGTGTAACATAGTAGCGAACATCCTTCTTCATTCCCGGCCAACACATGGTCTTCCGCAGTCCGGCGTACATCTTAGCAATACCCGGGTGCACTGAATATTGAGAGGAATGCGTCTCTCTCAATATATCTTCCCGAATTTTGCCGCCCTTGGGAATATAAAGTCGGCCACGGAAATAAACGAGGCCGTCTTTGAGTGTGTACTCATCGGTGGTCCTATCCTCAATTGCCTTGATTGCCGGGGCCAAGGCCGCATCCATTCCTTGCTCCACCCGAATCCGGTCTCGGATATCACAAACTATGCTCATGTTGGCCAAATACTCTGCATGCACTGTCGAAGGAGACTTGAATACTAGAGTAATTTCCATCTCCTCGATCATCCGAGCCACTCCATACTCATCAGCCGAGACTCTGGGCTAGAGCCTGGCGCTTTTCTACTCAAGGCATCAGCTACCGAGTTCGCTTTCCCGGGGTGGTAGTTCATGGTGAACTCGTAGTCGCATAGAAATTCCAACCACCGCCGTTGTCTCAGGTTCAACTCCTTCTGAGTGTGAACATACTTCAAGTTTTTGTGATCGGAAAAGATCTCACAGTGTACGCCATATAGGTAATGCCTCCATACAAAGACCTTCAAAGCGAACACCACTGCTCCTAACTCCAAATCATGAACCGGGTAATTGATTTCATGTTTCTTTAACTGCCTTGAAGCGTAAGCGATCACATGTCCGTGCTGCATTAGCACCGCTCCCATCCCTTGATATGATGCGTCTGTGTAAACCTGAAATCCTTCCTTCCCAGACGGAAGTGCAAGGATGGGGGCGGAGGTAAGCCTATCCTTCAAATCTTGAAATGCTGCTTCACATTTAGGTGTCCACTCAAATGGCACACCCTTCTTCGTCAAGGAGGTAAGAGGAAGGGCAATCTTGGAAAATCCTTTCACGAACTTGCGGTAGTAGCCAGCAAGTCCAAGAAAGCTTCGTACATCTGCCGCCGCCGACTCCAAGGGAGACCACTCCTTCACGGCCCGCACCTTAGCTGGGTCCACAGCTAATCCTGCTCCGCTGATCACATGCCCCAAGAAGGCAACCTCCTTAAGCCAGAATTCACACTTGCTAAACTTGGCATACAAGGCGTGCTCCTTCAATTTCTTCAAAACTAAGGTCAGGTGCTCGACATGCTCCTCCTCCGTATTTGAGTAGACCAAAATGTCGTCGATGAAAACAATGACGAAGATGTCCAAGTATGGTTCAAACACCTTGTTCATCAGGCTCATGAAGGCCGAAGGCGCATTCGTGAGCCCAAACGGCATTACTGTGAACTCATACAAACCATATCTCGAACTGAAGGCTGTTTTCTGAATATCCCCCTCTTGTATCCTCAACTGATAGTATCCAGAGCGCAGGTCTAGTTTAGAGAACCAATGTGCTCCTACTAATTGATCGAACAACTCATCGATCCGAGGTAGCGGATAAGTGTTCCGCACCGTTAGTCGATTGAGTTCCCGATAATCTATGCACAATCGCAGGGTTCCATCCTTCTTCTTTACGAACAGCACAGGGGCACCCCATGGTGATGAACTGGGGCGAACGAACCCTGAATCTACTAGTTCCTGCAATTGAACTCTAAATTCTGCTAGTTCTTTCGGGGCCATTCTGTACGGGGCCTTGGATACAGGCTTGGCACCTGGTACTAGATTGATCTGGAAGTCAACCTCTCTATGCGGAGGTAATCCTGGTAGCTTCTCAGGAAAGACCTTAGGAAAATCCCGCACTACCCGTACATCCTTTAACTCCAACGCTTCCTCCTTCAACTCGAACCAGATCATGAAGACCTCGTCCCCCTTCATATGAGCTTTTACAGCCTGAATAGAAGATAATATCATACGTGGCGCGAAGCCAATACCTTGGAAGATGACGTCAGAGTCTCCATGCCTCAAATAGATCCGCTTCTCCGCGCAGTCGATCCTCGCGAAGTGCCAGTCCAGCCATGCCATGCCCAAAATGATGTCAAACTCCGGCATTCTCAGAACCGTGGCCGGCGTATCAAAGGCCTTCCCATCAATAAATAACTCCAACTCGCACTTGGCAGTTGCGATCATCTCCGAGCCGTCCGGAAGGCGTACACGTCGGGCTATTCCCGTGAAGTACTGAACATCCCCCACGTCTTTTATGAAATCCTCGGACACAAAAGAGTGTGAGGCACCGGTATCGAACAGCGCATAGGCCGTCTTCCCGCCAATAATCACGGTGCCTAAGTGCCAACGACCAAAACTTATTGCTAGTGTCTAATAAGTTCTAAGCAATTCATGTTAAACCATGCAAGTATGTAAACTAATTAAATCATACCTGCAATCACATCTTGTGGGTTCCGTTCCTGTGCCATGTCAAGCGCGTACACCTGATCCCTAGCAGGGCCGGGGTTACCTCTTGGCGGTCCTCGTCCTCGACCACGCATGTATCCCCGCCCTCGTGGAGCTGCTGGAGGGAGAGCAGGAGGGAGAGCAAGAGGGGCGTTCCCATATAGCTGCGGGCAGAAACGCAGGATGTGGCCCGGCTGGTTGCATTCGAAGCACACCAGACCACGACGCCCTTCAGGTTGTTGAAATCGCTGAGGCTGTGGGGGTGGAGGCAACGCAGGCGGCTGCGGAACTGGATGCTCCACCCTATAGTTTCGGTGGACACGCCCTCCCCCTCTTTGATAACCTCTTCCTCCTCTGAAGTCCCGTCTCCTTCTATTACTTGGGCCGACTTCCATTAAGTCCTCCGCAGGCCTCTTACTACATCCCAGGTGGTCCGCCTCCAATCTTTTCGCCATATCAATGATCTCCGCCAAGCTACCATCTGCTATAAACAAAAGGGACTGCCTTAGGGGATCTCGCAGCCCTTTATAGAAGCGCTTGGCATAACCTCTGTCATCCAACTCATAAGAGTCCGCAAACCTTGCGAGATGCTGGAATTCCCGCTGGTATTCTGTAACCGACTTTGATCCCTGCTTTAGTAGAAGGAACCTCTGCTCAAGCTCATCTCGGGCCGATGTAGGGATAAAGTGCTCCAAGAAAACCTCCGAGAATTCACTCCAACTTATCTCAGTGTAGATCCGGCCTTGGAAGGTAGAGCCCATGAGGGACTTCCACCACCTCTTCGCATGTAAGTCCAAGACGGACACTGCCAATGTTACTGCCATGTTGGCCGGGCAACGGATACCAGCCAACAACTCTTGTATCGTGTCTAGCCATTCCTCTGTACGTACGGCTGACTCCGTCCCAAGGTAGACGGGAGGGGAGAGAGCCCGGAAGGTGCTCAGCCAGTTGGAGCTCGGGGCCTGTTGTTGCACCGGAGCCTGCTGTGCCTTAAAAGCATCAAGAATGGCGGTGAGCGTCTGCCCCAACTCAGACTGTTCGAACTGAGTGGGTATGGGAGGGGTAGGAGTACCCCCCATCGGCTCAACATGCAGTGGAATCTACACGTACACGACAAATTTGTGGTCAGGTTGGCTAAACTTAAGGTCAAAGTTGGACAAACTTAATGTGAATTACATATGGGCACACCACTGCTTCCGCTAAGTCAGTTTGTCCCCAAACTGACTAACCAAACGGGGGTGGCACCATTGTTGAATGACTTCTTAGTTGAGGATCGTGGCAAACTGATACCATTTGTAAGACCCCCCCCCCTCCCCGGATCCCAAAACACGGCACGAAGGGGGAGTCTTATGCCCGGAACAGCCGCCTTGCGGTAGCATTAGCACACGGGCTAACCTGTACCACAAGACGCCTATTCCGCCGGCTACAACAATATCAATATAACATGCCAACCCAACCAAATGAATAAACAAGAGAAGTCAAATCCACACTAAGTTATAAAGTCCAAATACATGAATAATGAGAAGCTAAAACATGCTTCTACAATATATCAGAGTACAGCTAAACATTGCCCAAACGGGCTACATCAGAGTAAGCAAAACACTAACATCGGAAACAGACGGTATCGACGGCACCGTCACGTCAGGCCCTGTCGTCCTGGCCTGGCTGTCCTGCGGCGTAGTCTGCGGCTGCTCTACCTGCGGCGTGACCTCCTAAAAAGGAAGACGTAGCAACCGTTAGTCGAAACGACTAAGTGGTTTCACATCCGCTCCCCCGGCGACTCCTCGGCACCGGGCGGAGAAAAGAAACAAGAGTATAGTATATAACAAGTAAGCAAGTAAAGGAAGTACAAGCAGGTGACAGTAGTGTAAGAGTAACAGTATCATAGTCAGCATATATGAAAGAGCTACACTAAACTAGCATGTATAAGTAACAGCAGGAAAGTAACTTAACTTATAAGAATGCCCATACAAACTTATAAGTTAAGGATCGGGTTACATAAAAGTAACTCATCGTATAGGAGTGCCCATACAAACTTATACGATGAGGATCTTGTTGTGCAATGTATGAAATGCTATGAATGCTATGCAATGACTCACCCATGCAATTGCTATGTCGACACAGACTGTAGTTCCCACTTTTCGAGCAGGTAGCTAACCTCTCAGGCATCAGCCGCCGTGGCCAGGCGGTGACAGTAGAACGGGCACTTCTACTACTAGGCGGGTATCACACTACTTCACCTAGGCCTCCGTACGCCTCAACGCTAAGAACACAACAGCGGAGCCCATGCGTACTATGGCCCAGCGGGGTCTTGGGTAGATGTGCACCAAGAACACAGCCCGAACTGGCCTTGCGTGACCCGGAAGGGGCCTCGGAAGAAAGCACGAGGACACAGCCCAACCGTCCACATGGCCGGAGGGGCCTCGGGACGTGAACACCGAGGACACAGCCCAAACCGACCAAGTCTAACTGCCAACTCCCGTCGGTGTGACGACTGGCGAGCCCGTAGACCTGCCACACTATCCTTAACCCAGGATTACGACACCGCGTGTCGACTCACACCACATGCACATACCACATCAACATATCATGGAAGGGGCCTCGGAAGTAAACACGAGGACACAGCCCAACCATCCATCCATACCTTACCTCATCACAACCAAAACAAGTGGCGGTCAACCCCGCACTTACATCCCTTCATAATACTACCCGTAGGGAGACGACGCTCTAAGTATTGGACTAACGAATTTCATTTCACCAATCAACATACACATGGCCATAGTTTAATCTGCTATATGTCATTCCATATGAACTCTACATAAGACTTATATGATGCGCATATGTTATAATCTATCAACATCTTATCAATTCGATTCGATTAAACATAAAGGGAACCATCCAAACCTCAAGACATCTTGCAATAAGAAATCAGTTGTATGCGTTCCAAATAATAAACACCATCATTCACAGTTCTTCGGTGTTTAGCACAAATTATTTAATCTTGACAGAATTCCACCGACTCTAATTGCACTTTATATAAAACCAGAATTCTAAGTGTATCACTAATCTGGACAGCAACTTCGACCGGAGATTCCCGAAGCTACAGGAATCCGGTGGAGGCGTGTAACCCCTCGTTGGAAAGATCTTTTCATGATCTACAACTTTCATATTCAGGTCACAACCCAGATCTGAAAATAACATACTCGAAATCGGCTTCGAAGTTCGCTGCGCACAGAACACGATTTCTGTGTACAGGAAATTGCCGGACAGCAAACTCGATTAGGTTTTCCGGGGGCCACAGACATCACCTGAAGTCGTGCAACCACTCGTTGGAAAGGTATTTCCAAGGGCTACAACTTTCGTGTTTAGCCCAAAGCCCAGATCTGCACATATCCTACACAAAAAGGGCCTAGAAGATCGCTGCGCGCAGAATACAGATTCTGCGCGCATCTTAAAGGAAAATGAACGGCATCGGTTCGTCTTCCTCCTCAAGGCGATCGTTCCTAAATTTTCCCGAAATATTCTCCTCCCTTATTCAACCTCAAAGGCCATAAACTTCTCACGAGACCATCCACCCATCGTCATATTGAAGAAAAGGGGAAGGGTTGAAGAGATCTAAAACCTAGGATTCAAATCCTAGCATGGCAAACTTAGAAATCTTCTCCTCTCCATCAAGTTCTCTTGAACCGATATCTCTCCTAATTATCTAAGATCTAGCACCAAGGGAGAGGGTAGGAAACTCACATTGACTCCAGCGGTACCACCATTTCCGGCCATGGATCGCGTAGTTCTCCTTGGTGGCATCTTCTCTTTCGCGGCGATGACGGATCTCCTTCGGTAAAACTTGCTCCTGCAGTTTTTCTCTCACCAGGAAGTCTCACAGGAAATAGGGGAAGGAAAAGAGAATGAAAAACGGCTAGGGTTTCTCTGCCCCTTATAAGCAAAATGTGACACGGGTAGGGACACGGCCGTGTCCGTACCCGTGTCCTGCTTCCGCGAAACGGCCGTGGCGGTTTCCATGTCGGTTCACTGTTTGACACGGGTAGGGACACGGCCGTGTCCCAACCCGTGTTCACATGACACGGCCGTGTGCCTGGCCGTGTCATTGGCCGTGTGCATCTTCAGTTACATCTCGCCACTTCTCGTCGAGCTCAACTCGACGCACACGGGTAGGGACACGCCCGTGTCACTACCCGTGTCACGCACACGGGTAGGGACACGGCCGTGTCACTACCCGTGTCACCATCTCGACGACTCTCGACGATTCAACACGGCTCGTCGAGATCATCTCGACGCACACGGGTAGGGACACGGCCGTGTCACTACCCGTGTCATGATCTCGACGACTCTCGACGATTCAACACGGCTCGTCGAGATCATCTCGACGCACACGGGTAGGGACACGGCCGTGTCACTACCCGTGTCATGATCTCGACGACTCTCGACGATTCTCGACGATCTCGACACGCCTCGTCGAGATCGTCTCGACGCACACGGGTAGGGACACGGCCGTGTCACTACCCGTGTCACTTCTCTCTACACTGATTTCTCCACTTCTCCACAAGTGCAGCCCAACTCCCTGCACTTCTCAGGACTTGAGTCAACCCTCCTGACTCAAAAACTCACACACTAGGGGCCTAGAGCGATTCGGGTCGTTACACTCCCCTCCTGCCTACCTCGGGACAAAGTCGGTCGCGTGTACGGAAGAATGGCTTGACACAGTGCAGGAGCTGTTGGCAGGAATCTGTTGTCCAGCCAGCATGGCTGTAACATTAGCAGTGTCTGTCCTAGAACTGCACACCAAGAGGTGGTGGAAGTCCCTCATGGGCTCCACCTTCCAAGGCCATCTGTACATAAATATTAGTTAGAGTGAGTTCACCCGGGCATTCTTGGAGCGCTTCATCCCCTTGGCCGCCCAAGATGAGCTTGAAGAGAGATTCATGCAGCTAAAACAAGGATTGAAGTCTGTTACAGAATAGTAGAGGGAGTTTCAACATCTGGCAAGGTTTTCTGACTCCTACAAGTTGGATGACTGAGGTTATGCTAAACGGTTCTACATAGGATTGCAAGATCCCCTGAGGCAATCCCTTTTGTTTATAGCAGACTAGAGTTTAGTTAAGATCATCGACATGGAAAAAAGGTTGGAGGCAGATCATTTGGGGAGTAATAAGAGACCCGCTGAGGTTGTGATGGAGGCCTGTCCTAGTTATATAAGGAGGCATGATAATAGAGGAAGAGGAAACAATAGAGGCGGAGGTCGCTTCCGCAAGAATTTCAGAATGGAGCTTCCGGCACCGCAGCCAGCACTACCCCCACCGCATACATAATACCTGCAGCCTAGGCAGCAATATGAATGAGTCTGTTTCCAGTATAACCAGCCCGGACACATCCGCCATAGCTAGGTGGAAATGTTATCCCTGCCCTTCCTCTGACAGCTCCACGAGGACGAGGTCATGTGCGTGGTCGAAGACGAGGACCACGAGGAAGGAATCTCAGACCTGGTCGGGATAAGGTTTTTGCACTGGACATGGCGCAGGAGTGGAACCCTCTGGAGTTGATTGCAGGTATGTCATGAATTGATTAATATGATGGAAGAATTTCTTTGTGATTGCCTAGGATATGCTAGGAGTCTAGCATAGAGTCTTTATAATTGATACCTAGGCACCATGAAGGTTGGTTGGAAACGAGCTTACTCTATATTCGATACCAGTGCCACACACTCGTTTGTGTCGGCAGACTTCATTAAAGACCAAGAAGGAGTTGTAACGCCCCCGATTTTCCAGTGATTTATTTAATTTCTTATTTGACGTATTATGACGTCAGAGCGTTATGTTAGCGCGTGTTGGTCATGTGATGTTGTTAGAGCGTGCTCTTAGCTCTTTAGGTTCCCTGCGTGGCTTGGTGATGCCTGGTAGCAAGATTCCCTAGCGAGCCGGAGTCTGTTTGGTGACTCGGTGGAGCCTCTTGGGGAATGCTTGTGTTTTGGCTTCGGGAGAAATTTGCCCGAGTTTTGTTCGTCGGATTTTGTTACCGACTTTGTCGTTAGCGCATTTTGCGTTCGTTGGGTTTGACCGGCCAAATTTTGGGATTTGCGTCGGGAGTGGAAAATTTTACATTAGGAAATTAGATCGGCTAATTTTAGACTTGCTCGTCAAGTTTCGTCGCGTTCCGAGCATTTTTGGAGCCTCGGCGCGCGATTGAAGTTTGTATGTTTTCGCGTACGCCGTTAACTTTAGAAATTATTATCTCGAAAACGGTGCGTCGGAATTCGATTTCGACTTCGCCGTTGGATTCGTAGCGTCGTCATTCGCGTACGGTGCGAATTTCGTTCGATTCGGCCCGCGTTTAGCTCTCCGTAACGATATAATGTAATATCATTTTTTTATATAATTATAAATATTATTATTATATATATATATAAAGAATGAAAAAAAAAAGAAAAAAAAGAATAAGGGGGAGAGGGAATCGGTGAGAATGGTTTACCATTCTCACCGAATCAGCCCCCCCCCCTGCCTTTCCCGCCGAACCAGCAGCCCTGTATAATAAATACTAATTATCATTATTAGTAATAAATATAATATTATTATTAATATTATTATTCTTAAGTATATATATATAAAAAAAAAAGAAGAAGCCCCTTTCTCCTTCCTCCGAACCAGCAGCCCCCCCTCCTGTGCGGAAAAAAGGCGAGTGCGGATCCTCTCGTTCGTGAACCTTCCGGCGGCCGCCACCGCCGATCCGGTGGACGGAATCTCGATCCGATTGCGGCGTTGGAAAGCTCTCGGCGAGAGCTTCGAGATCGCGGTAAGCTTTTCCCGTTTCGGTGACCGTTTCGCCATAGATTTTTTTCGGCCCTAACCCCGGTTGTCCGTTTTTTCGTAGATCTCGTCTCCGCGTGCCCCCTTTTGGACGGATCTACGTGGTGGAGTATTTTGGGTGGACGTTTTCAAGAACGATTTGAGGCAAGTGGATTTCTCCCCTCTTGCGTGCCTCCATGTGTTGTATTTCGCCTTATTAACTCTCCTTGTCGTATAATACCGGAGTAGTATAGGTGAGATTAGAAATATTCCTAGGTTAGGGCTTGTAGTCGGCCTAAACAAGGAAGATATCAGAATTTATTTTAAGTTGAGTTCGGCGGGTAGGGGGAAATAATTCGGCGGGTAGGGGGAAATAATTCGGCGGGTATCGCTGAATTTAGGTTAAGTCTATTTCGGCGGGTTTTGGTTGTAGAACTTGGTAGTTTCTAAGTGGTGTTGTCGGCTAGTTTTGGCGCCGAATCGTGGATCCTTAGCATGTGGTAGCTGGGTTTCTGAGGGAGTATGGTACCGGGGGAGTTCGAGCCGTGGCCACCACCATTCCCTCCTTGGGACATTTTGGGTTCCTGTAAGAGGTTGGAACTCTATGTGTGTGGACCCTGTGGCGGCCCCTTTAGTACTCTTGAGACACCTGGACCTGGTTGTTCGGTTGTGACTGTTCTTAGTCTCCGACACAGGTTTGGGATTTGTGCCAGTGCTAACAATTTACAAGTTTAGGACTGTTAGCTCCTTTCATACTGTTCATTTGATGCATATTGGTTTTCTTTTTGTCTCTGCAGGCTTGAGCGGAGTTTGGTACGTTTTAGTACTTGATGCATTTCTCTCACTTTACTGATTGTTATACTTACATTTTGTCCCTTTTTGGATTCTTTAGCTGAGATTTTCAGCATTTCTCTTGCAGGGTTGGTAACCCTTTTTCTTTCTGCTCTTTTCATTCGATTATTATCTGATGTTTCTTTGCCACTTGTTTTATTATTTCTTGCTGAGGTGTTCTTCTTTTGAATGCCTCAGGTTCAGGTCTGTAGCCGGCTGAACGGCTAATTTCAGGAGTTCCCTTGTGGACTGCGTTGTGGCAGTGTTTTCCCCACCTGTTGAGGTAATTCTTTAGCTTTGTAGTAGTACAGACATGCATGCTCTCCAGCGAGTTCGTGTCAGGTTGTTGACACTCGTTGGTGATTTTCCTTGGTGATACTAAGTCTTTGCTTAGCTGCTAGTTTACCTGTTTTGGGGTAGTTTCACTTGCTCTCTGGGATTGTTTTATGCTAGGTTGCTAGTTACTTTAAAACCTATAAAAAACTACTATATGTACTGCATGATCAGCATGTTTTATAAAAGCTCAATCATTATTTTCCAAATGCGTAAAAAGATTGTTTTCTTTATAAATATTATAAATTGAAATCTAGGGTCTTGCATAGTGTAAGTTGTCCTCTTAGGACACTTATGCGCTCTTTTAGGATGTTAAACATAAATGAAGTATTTTTCCGCTACGTATAAAAATAGATTTCAAACCGTGAACTATCTGATCCACTGAGCCGAGGGATACGGCCAATTAATTTAAAAATCAGTTTTCTATTCATTTTAACTTATGATTTGAAGGATTAGAGTGTTGCCTGAGCGTCAGCAGTTATCCCCTGCTTGACGTGGCATCACAGCTCGTAGTTATCTCGTGCTCTGATTTATTTATTAATGAGAAAAATGCGGGCTGTGACAGTTGGTATCAGAGGGAGGTTGCTTGACAAATTGTCGGGCAATCTGTCCCTGTAAGTATTAGGTGTTTAGAGTCATATCATACACACACCGATATGTCATCAGCACGTCTTGGCTGAAGCACGAACACTACACTCATAGCATGACATGAAGTATACGAGACATATTATGTAGTATGGGATGCATACTATGTGTTTGTATATGGATCCACCATAGGAGGCAACATGTGAGGGTTATGTAGTATGTGATGCATAACCTCACCACATGAATGTGGCTAGCACATTTTCTTTTTTTGTTGCATGGAAATGTTATGTAGTATGGGATGCATAACATTTTCATGTGTACGCCGCTCATAACATGCATTAGGGCCTTTTTAGAATGCATAGCACAATCATGCATAGCATAACATTGCATAAGCACAACGTGCCAAGCTAAAGATTTGCAGGATGACATGTGTACACACATAATTTTTGAGTTAAAAAGAATATAAATTCATGCATTCCCGATCTAGGCACAAGAGTTAGTGTGATGATAGTGAATCATCGTAGGATAAGTATAACATCATTATTGAAAATCCTAGAGCAAGTTAGCAGCATGAGCAAGTACTTAAGTATGTATTGTTTGTACTATGTTGTTTGGTTCTAGTGGGTGGGATAGGTGTCTGATTAGTGTTTTGTTGTTCCATTAGAATGTCGAGGCGTCCTTCGACAAGGTTGACTCCCCAATCGAAGGGAGAATCTTCAGGTGAGCAGAGCAGTGCAATGATAGAAGGTCTGCGACAAAGCAATGAAGCCTTGTCAAAGCAAGTAGTGGATATGCAGTCTCAGGTCCAGTCCTTGTTAGCAGTTGTGGCAGGGCAAATTCCGAGAGTTCAGGACCCTGTTGTGGGTCAAGCTGTCCCTGTTCCCCCCGCTCCTCTGGTGCCTCCGGTCGTGGTGCCACCAGAGATGACCTTTATTTCTCAGTTTCAGCGACTTAGGCCTCCGACGTATGATGACAAGGCAGATTACATGGTCTTAGACGATTGGATGATATCAATCGAGGAGATGTTCTCATACTCCGGGATCACTGATAATCAGAAAGTGATGTTAGCCACATATCAGCTCAAAGGGCTGGCAAAGGGCTGGTGGCTGAGGGAGAAAGAAGGTCTGAAGGACGGGTGTTCCTGGGAGTCCTTTAAGGAGCTACGTCTGAGCAAGTTTCTGCCATCGGTCGAGAGGGACCGTCTGATGAATGATTTCCTGCACTTAAAGCAGAGGCAGCTCACGGTTAGTGAGTACTAAATCGAGTTTAGTAAGCTAAGCCGATTTGCCCCAGACTTGGTGAGTTCCGATGAAAATAGAAGCAAGCGATTTCTGGCTGGGCTAAGGAGTGACGTCCAGCAATTAGCAAGTGCCTATGCGACATCAAGTTATGCTGGTATGGTGGAAGCTGCCTTAAAGGTAGAGACAATTGATAACGCCAAGAATCGAGGTCAACAACTGAGAAAAGATAAAAGAAAGTCTGATGAGGGTAAGAGTACTCAGGTCCCTGACGCTGCTCCGAGGAAGAGAAATAAGAGGTATGCAGTTTCTGTGGCCGACCGGGCCATCCATTTGAAAGGTGCTATCAAAGATTAGGAGCTCAGAAGAAAGAGCAGATTCATGCGATCCAAGGTATCCCAAAGATAGACTTGCTTTGTTCTGTATGCAAGAAGCATGGGCACGATGCTGCCCATTGCTGGAAGAAGGTGAGAAGTTGTTTCTTGTGCGGTGAAGAGGGTCATCTCAAGTATCAGTGCCCACAAGCTCAGCTTACTCTGCAGCCAGTTCCTCTTCAGGCTTTTCCGCCGCCGCAGCGAGTGGACAAGGGAAAAGGAAAGTTGAACGTGGTCTCTATGGAGGAAGCTCAGGCGTCCACGCAAGTGATATCAGGTTAGATTCTCCCCTAGTTTTAATGTTTAGCTCATAGTTATAGTTTTGATCGTTCGCTTCCTTAGTCGCGTGTGCAATTTTATAGGATGATTTAAGGTAAATAACCGTTGGGCGCGTGTTCTATTCGATTCCGGCGCTACCCACTCATTTGTGGCTAGGGCCTTCGTAGAGTGTTACCGTTTGGATCTCGATCGTGTTGGTGATGCGTTCTGTGTCAAGTTTCCTTCAGGTGAATCTGTAGTTTCGGATCATGGTATTCAGAGTTGTCCGATTTTACTAGGCGATTTTCTCGCGATTGCTGATTTGAAGCTGTTGGATCTGGAAGACTTCGATGTGATCCTAGGCAAGGACTGGTTCTCCAGATATGATGCTGTGATCCAATGCAAGGGTAAACGCTTGGACTTCAGGATGGAAAACAGTCAGCCCGGGAGTGTTTACGGTTATCCGCACCAGGATTCTCCGACTATATCGGCGGTATGTGCTCGGAAGCTTGTAGATTCCGGTTGTTTTGCTTGTTTGGTTTCGGTTTTAGAAACCACGGTTAGTTTGCCATGTTTGGAGGAGATCCCGGTGGTTCGTGATTTTTCTGATGTCTTTCCAGCTAATCTTCCTGGTCTCCCGCCTGATCGAGACGTGGAGTTTGTTATAGATTTGGAGCCGGGTACGCGTTCTATTGCCAAGGCGCCTTACCGGATGGCCCCACGCGAACTGGAGGAGTTGCGTATCCAGTTAGACGAGTTGCTTGAGAACGGATTTATAAGGCCGAGTTCTTCGCCTTGGGGTGCTCCCGTTTTGTTCGTCAAGAAAAAAGATGGATCGATGAGGTTGTGCATCGATTATAGAGAGCTAAATAAGGTAACGATCAAGAATAGGTATCCGTTGCCGAGGATAGATGATTTGTTTGATCAACTGCGAGGCAGCGCCGTGTTCTCTAAGATTGACCTTCGTTCGGGCTACCACCAGTTAAGAATCCATGAATCAGATATCCCGCGGACTGCCTTCCGTTCCAGACATAGACATTTTGAATTTTTGGTGATGTCGTTTGGTTTGACCAACGCACCTTCTGCTTTCATGGACATGATGAACAGGGTTTTCAAGGACTTTCTAGACAAGTTTGTAATCGTATTTATAGACGATGTGTTGGTGTATTCACGCAATGTTGAGGAGCATGACCAACATTTGCGTCTAGTTTTATCTGCCTCGAGGGACCATAAGTTGTTCGCCAAGCTAAGTAAATGCGAGTTCTGGTTGCCTCAGGTTTCTTTCCTGGGTCATGTGGTTAACAAGGACGAAATCTCTGTCGACCCAGAAAAGATAGCCGCAGTTATGGAATGGACGAGGCCTGCCACACCCAAAGAAATAAGAAGCTTCCTAGGGTTGGCTGGCTACTATAGAAGATTTGTAGAGGGTTTCTCTACATTATCTGCGCCATTGACCAAATTGACGGAGAAGAATGCAGCATTTGTGTGGAGCGATAAGTGCGAAGAAGCATTCCAAGAGCTAAAGAATAGACTGTGCACTGCTCCGATATTGACATTGCCTACGGAAGGATTAGACTATGCCGTTTACGTGGACGCATCCCACGTGGGTCTTGGTTGTGTGCTGATGCAAGAAGGAAAAGTGATTGCGTATGGGTCAAGACAGCTTAAGATTCATGAAAGGAACTACCCTACGCATGACTTGGAATTCGCAGCAATTATTTATGCATTGAAATTATGGAGACACTTGTTGTATGGCGCGCAGTGCAAGATTTATACAGATCATAAGAGTTTGAAGTACGTCTTCACTCAAAAGGAGTTGAACTTGCGCCAGCGCAGATGGTTAGAGTATGTGGCTGATTATGAAGTGGAGATCCTATACCATCCGGGTAAGGCTAACGTGGTAGACGATGCCTTAAGCAGGAAGACAGAGAAAATTTTCAATCTCTCCACTGAGTTGTTAGTAGAAGAGTTCCTTTTAATGGATATTTCAGTTGGTAGATGTGACTCGCCAAGCAGTTTGGAAGTGTCTGAGCCTTCATGGATTTCTCTTACGAGGCTTCATCAAAAGGACGATCCTGATCTACTGCACCTTCATAATAGAACTGAGAAGGGGGAGCTGCCTGACTTTTCGATCGATGATGCGGGTACTCTAAAGTACCGCGGTAGATTTTGCGTCCCCAATTTTCGAGATATTCGAGTTAAGTTGTCCAGTGAGGCACACGGTTCAAGTGTGGCCTACCATCCAGGGTCTACAAAAATGTATAAGGACTTAAAACAGATTGCCTGGTGGAATGGGATGAAGGGTGACATTACAAGGTTTGTGTTAGAATGTTTTACGTGCAAAAGAGTTAAGGCTGATCATGGAAGGCCTGGTGGAAAGTTAGCACCTTTAGAGATTCCAACTTGGAAGTGGGAGAGTATCTCAATGGATTTCATTACTGGTTTGCCGAGATCTCCCCGAGGGCATGACTCTGTTTGGGTGATTGTTGATAGATTAACAAAGTGTGCGCACTTCGTACCCTTTCAGATTGGTTACTCGATGAAAAAGATAGCGGAACTATATTTGAATGAAGTTATCAGGTTACATGGAGTACCCGTAAGTATAGTATCAGATCGAGACTCCAGGTTTACGTCTCGTTTCTGAAAGAGCCTTCAAGAAGGATTGGGAACTGACTTGAGATATTCTACCGCATATCATCCACAGACCAATGGTCAAACGGAGCGTGTTAATCAGATTGTGGAAGATATGATCCGTTGTTATATATTAGACCACGGAGGAGCGTGGGATGAACGCTTGAGGTTGATGGAGTTCGCATACAATAGCAGTTATCAAGAGAGTCTGCAAATGGCTCCTTTCGAAGCGCTATATGGAAGACGATGTAGAACTCCTCTATTTTGGGCTGAGGTTGGTGAGAGGCCGATGTTAGGTTCAGATGCCTTAGAAGAAATGGAAGTCTCTGTAAAGCTTATTTGAGAGAAGCTTCGGATAGATCAAGAGAGATACGAGAAGAACGCCAATCGGCGTAGGTCCGTTTTGGAATTTTCTGTGGGGGACATGGTATTCCTTAAGGTTTCCCCGATGGTTGGAGTGAAGAGGTTCGGTAAGAACCATAAGTTGGACCCAAGGTATGTGGGACCATTTGAAATTGTGGAGCGGATTGGTGTGTCAGCCTACAAGTTGAAATTTCCCGCAAATTTTCCTGGCGTGCACAATGTTTTTCACGTGAGCCAACTGCGGAGGTGCGTGCTAAGTGACAGACAAGTCCTGGATGCAGTGCCCCAGTTGGAGCCTAATCTTTCCTACGTGGAAGATCCTATTCGTGTTTTGGATGTGCAAGATCGAGTGTTGCGGAGAAAGACAATACTAATGGTAAAGATTCTGTGGAGAAACCAAGACGTGGAGAGCGCGACTTGTGAGTTGGAGTCAGCTATGAGGGAGGCGCATCCTCATATGTTCTCCTAGATGTGCTCGGTAAGCATTCGATAACCCTTGATTATTTTCTTTTCCTTCTATGGTAGAAGTGTTTTATGCGTAAAGTTTCGGGACGAAACTTTCTTTTACGGGGAGTGACAGTAACACCCCCGACTTTCCAGTGATTTATTTAATTTCTTATTTGACGTATTATGACGTCAGAGCGTTATGTTAGCGCGTGTTGGTCATGTGACGTTGTTAGAGCGTGCTCTTAGCTCTTTAGGTTCCCTGCGTGGCTTGGTGATGCCTGGTAGCAAGATTCCCTAGCGAGCCGGAGTCTGTTTGTTGACTCGGTGGAGCCTCTTAGGGAATGCTTGTGTTTTGGCTTCGGGAGAAATTTGCCCGAGTTTTGTTCGTCGGATTTTGTTACCGACTTTGTCGTTAGCGCGTTTTGCGTTCGTTAGGTTTGAACGGCCAAATTTTGGGATTTGCGTCGGGAGTGGAAAATTTTACATTAGGAAATTAGATCGGCTAATTTTAGACATGCTCGTCAAGTTTCGTCGCGTTCCGAGCATTTTTGGAGCCTCGGCGCGCGATTGAAGTTTGTATGTTTTCGCGTACGCCGTTAACTTTAGAAATTATTATCTCGAAAACAGTGCGTCAGAATTCGATTTCGACTTCGCCGTTGGATTCGTAGCGTCGTCATTCGCCTACGGTGCGAATTTCGTTCGATTCGACGCGCGTTTGGCCCTCCGTAACGATATAATGTTATATCATTTTTTTTTATAATTATAAATATTATTATTATATATATATATAAAGAATGAAAAAAAAAAAGAAAAAAAATGAATAAGGGGGAGAGGGAATCGGTGAGAATGGTTTACCATTCTCACCGAATCAGCCCCCCCCCCCCCCCTTGCCTTTCCCGCCGAACCAGCAGCCCCCCCCCCTTTTGTTATATGTGTATAATAAATACTAATTATCATTATTAGTAATAAATATAATATTATTATTAATATTATTATTCTTAAGTATATATATATAAAAAAAGAAGAAACCCCTTTCTCCTTCCTCCGAACCAGCAGCCCCCCCCTCCTGTGCGAAAAAAAGGCGAGTGCGGATCCTCTCGTTCGCGAACCTTCCGGCGGCCGCCACCGCCGATCCGGTGGACGGAATCTCGATCCGATCGCGGCGTTGGAAAGCTCTCGGCGAGAGCTTCGAGATCGCGGTAAGCTTTTCCCATTTCAGTGACCGTTTCGCCATAGATTTTTTTCGGCCCTAACCCCGGTTGTCCGTTTTTTCGTAGATCTCGTCTCCGCGTGCCCCCTTTTGGACGGATCTACGTGGTGGAGTATTTTGGGTGGACGTTTTCAAGAACGATTTGAGGAAAGTGGATTTCTCCCCTCTTGCGTGCCTCCATGGGTTGTATTTCGCCTTATTAACTCTCCTTGTCATAGAATACCGGAGTAGTATAGGTGAGATTAGAAATATTCCTAGGTTAGGATTCCTAGGTTAGGGCTTGTAGTCGGCCTAAACTAGGAAGATATCGGAATTTATTTTAAGTTGAGTTCGGCGGGTAGGGGGAAATAATTCGGCGGGTAGGGGGAAATAATTCGGCGGGTATCGCCGAATTTAGGTTAAGTCTATTTCGGCAGGTTTTGGTTGTAGAACTTCGTAGTTTCTAAGTGGTGTTGTCGGCTATTTTTGGCGCCGAATCGTGGATCCTTAGCATGTGGTAGCTGGGTTTCTGAGGGAGTATGGTACCGGGGGAGTTCGAGCCGTGGCCACCACCATTCCCTCCTTTGGACATTTTGGGTTCCTGTAAGAGGTTGGAACTCTATGTGTGTGGACCCTGTGGCGGCCCCTTTAGTACTCTTGAGACACCTGAACCTGGTTGTTCGGTTGTGACTGTTCTTAGTCTCCGACACAGGTTTGGGATTTGTGCCAGTGCTAACGATTTACAAGTTTAGGACTGTTAGTTCCTTTCATACTGTTCATTTGATGCATATTGGTTTCCTTTTTGTCTCTACAGGCTTGAGCGGAGTTTGGTACGTTTTAGTACTTGATGCATTTCTCTCACTTTACTGATTGTTATACTTTCATTTTGTCCCTTTTTGGATTCTTTAGCTGAGATTTTCAGCATTTCTCTTGCAGGGTTGGTAACCCTTTTTCTTTCTACTCTTTTCATTCGATTATTATCTGATGTTTTTTTGCCACTTGTTTTATTATATCTTGCTGAGGTGTTCTTCTTTTGAATGCCTCAGGTTCAGGTCTGTAGCCGGCTGAACGGCTAATTTCAGGAGTTCCCTTGTGGACTGCGTTGTGGCAGTGTTTTCCTCACCTGTTGAGGTAGTTCTTTAGCTTTGTAGTAGTACAGACATACATGCTCGCCAGCGAGTTCGTGTAAGGTTGTTGACGTGTAACACCCCGAAATCAAGTGGAGCATTTTGAGCAAAATCGGGTTCAGGCTTGGGTGACACGGCCTGGGACACGGGCGTGTCCCAGGGCGTGTCAGGCCTGGGTAGTGTCGAGTCAGGCAGTCGATGAAATTCAGAGTCGACACAACGGACACGGCCTGCGACACGGGCGTGTCGCAGGGCGTGTCGGGGCCGTGTCGACGATCGACTGTGATGTCGACGAATTTATCTCGACGATCGTCGAGTGTCGAGTGTCGAGAGGACACGGCCTGTGACACGGGCGTGTCACAGGGCGTGTTAGTGGTCGTCGAGCTCAACTCGACGTTTCGAGCTAGGGCGTGTTGGCGGGACACGGGTGTGTCCAGGTGCACACGGCCATGAACACGGGCGTGTGCTAGGCCGTGTGCCAGGCCGTGTGAAGTCTCGGGTTGGTTTGGGATTATTTTCATTGGGGTACACGGCCTCAGACATGGGCGTGTCTGAGGGCGTGTCGGGTACACGGCACGCGACACGGGCGTGTCACACGGCCGTGTACTGGTTGGATTGAGTCGGTTGTCTGCCGCTTAGAGGGACACGGCCTGTGACACGGGCGTGTCACAGGGCGTGTCACAGGGCGTGTCAGGCCGTGTTTTAGCTTTTCTGGCCAGATCTGAGCCGTTTGTTTCCCTCTTCCTGGATCCAGTGGCTGGGCTTTGTCCAGGTGTTGTGAAGGCCGAGAAAAAGGGGATTTAAACCCTCTTTTCTCTTCTTCTTCTTCATCTTCATTCCAAGAGAGAGAGAGAGAAGAGAGGCCTAAGGGAGAGAGAAGGGAGGAGTCTTCCAGCTGCTGTAGGAGCTGCGGAGTGCGGAACGAAGATCCGAGAGCGGATTCGTGAAGGCAGAGCCGAGGCGGTGATTTCCATCCGGCTACTTCATGGCGCCGAAACGATCTTCAAGGGTAACGATCTCCTTCTTGGACATCGAAGTCCTTCCTTTATGCATGTGCTTTGAATCCTCCACCAAGAGGTGAATTTGCGGAAGAGATTCCTTTGTTGAGTCTGCATCTAGAGCCGGAAAATGGAGTACGGCATAAGCATGCTGTGTGAAGCCCATCTGGACCGGTAGTCTGGATTGGTGATGTTCATGGGTAAACCGGAGATGACTCCGTGGATTTGATGAGATGGAAATGGTTTTCTCTTGTGATGAATGTATGGATGTGATGTTGAATGTGAGGAGGCTTTGGCAAAGCTCCTGGTTGTGATATGATCAATTGGTAACATGCCTGGGGTGCTCGTGATAAACCCGACTGTTACACCACTAGGGTGGGTTGATCTAGTTAGGAAGGGATCGATGGGTGACAATGCTAGGGGAGCCGAGTTAAACCCGGGTTGCTACACCACATAGTGTGGGTCGATCGGATTAGGAGGGGGGTCGATGGGTAGACATTGCCTGGGGAGCTTAGATAAACCCGGCATGCTACACCACATGTTGTGGGTCGACCTACTCTGGTTGTTGGATGCTGTGAGGTTGGACCTCTGAGTGGTTTGGGCGGGATGTCGCCAGCTTGCGAGACTGGTGGACTAGGTCCGGTCAACCAACAAGTTAACTCCTCGGATCGGCGGTGTACGACTGGTGGATTCCGGTACACCAAGAAGGTGCCCTGAGTGCACGGAACGTCTGGTGGATTCCAGCATTTGTGATGGAATGTGTTTGCTAGTGGAATAAAGAGTATGATAGATGATGATTGATGCTATTTGATGATACTTGATGAGCACTGTATACAGGGAAGGAACCACTACCCCGGGTAGGGGGTAGGGTCGTTATAATGGGTCAGCCAAATGCTGACCGTTACTTTATTTTCTGTGTTGGCTTGGATGTGGAATTGCAGGTGTTGCGGCTTAAATGGAATAAGTGGAATAGCTAGCTTGCTGAGATAGGCCCTTGAAGGCCATGTGAAGAGCTGTGTTTGGATTTCATGTGTGGCCGGCCTGCGTGCCGATGTACGAAATTGTTGTTGTGTAAAGAGGAACCTGTAAGGCCATAAGGCCAGGGTGTGTGAGTTGTATACATTCCTGGTGTTGTTATATAAATGGGGTATTTATATATAGGTGGACATTCTGGTTTGAGTTCATGTTAACAAGAAAATATGCTGCGCTAGAATGGAATGAGTTAAGGATACGCATAGATTTTGATTTCCACACGTAATTCCTTCGCTTGTCTGTGCTATATGGCGTGGGGCCCCAGCCGGACCCACTGTTATATGTCATGTGACGGGTGGGGGTGTTACAAAGTGGTATCAGAGCCAGGTTGAGATGGTTTGGGAGGAGAGAACATAAATGAACTCATGAATGTCCACTAGCAATGTATGTTATGCACATGATGTGCGTGAGTGTGTAGTCAATGTAGCAGTACCGTTATGATTTGAAGGATTAATGGTGTTCTGTACATTGATAGGTGGCGAGGGATGGAGCTGGGCCGTCTGAGCCCCAGCGGTCGGATGAGAGTGCAGCACCCGTGGAAGCACCTATGCCTCCCTCGGCAGAGGCCATATGGGTGGTGACGGAGACAGTGCTTGCAGTGTTACAAGCACAGCCAACTGGACAGGCAAGACCTGGTGGAAGGCAAGAGCATGCTGCTGAGGTGGTGGAAGTGCAAGCAAGTGACGACGCATTGTCACGGTTTATGCACTTTCATCCACCTACGTTTGGTGGAGCGCTTTCACCAACGCAGGCAGAAGATTGGTTGGCAAGGGTAAAAAGGATCCTGACTGCAATCCGGACGGTCGAGGAACAGAAAGTGATGTTGGCCACTTTTCTGTTGGAGGGCGATGCGAGATTATGGTGGGATGAAATTGAAGTGCACCACTTGGCAGGTCGAGGTTTAATGGAGGTTTCAATGGAGGAATTCTCCCAAATATTTTTAGCCAAGTATGTTCAAGTGTCGCAGAGGATTGCGATGGAAAATGAGTTTCTCCGTCTGGTGCAGGGTGAGCGAGATATTGATACTTACCTGCATTAGTTTACAAGATTGGGGCGATATGCGGGATCTACCTTTGCGGAGGAAGCGCGAAAGACAAATCGGTTTTATGGAGGATTGCGGGATGAATTGAGGTTGGCACTTCCGAGTTCAGTGAGCCAAGGCTTTCAAGCATTGGTCGATACAGCCCGTGCCTTGGAGAAGGATATGAAGCGAGTACAAGCGAATAAGAGACGGGCAACGGAGAAGTCAGAGTTTAAAATGTCACCATCGGATCAATCAGAGTTTCGACAACAAGAGAAGAAAAGATTTAGGCCGGCGGAATCAGCTCCGTCGACTATTTCTTCAGGGGCGACTTATGGGTCAGGAGGTGTGGATACACGTATCTGCTATAAATGTGGACAACAAGGACATATAACAAGATTTTGTTGGAATGCCCCTCCAGGGAGTGAGAAAAAGATGGGTGCGTCCTATGAAGAAAAGGGAAAAGCAGTGGCCGAATCATCTGCACCCCGGACGCAATCTCGATTTCATGCTATGGAAGTGCAAGAACCGCAAAGCTCAGTTGGTGAAATTCAGCCTCGGGCGTTTAAGTTGTCTCTTAATCATGAATTTCAAAATCGGGAGGCTGAGCGGAAGTGACGTGTGATGCGAATTATTTTTGACTGAATCGAAACTTGATGGATCATCCATAGTGGTGTATGTACATGATGTTTATATATATAGTTGTATGTAAACTAGATGATATATGATGAATAAAATCATGATGTTGACAATCTTGATTAAAATATGGTGCACGTGTGATGGTAAGGCGATACGAAATCATGTTGTTTTGTTTTGAGGTCTTCTGTGGTTGAATGTGCACAAGGGGAAGATAGGGATGTTTGTTTGTACTGTATGTTTGTTAGTTTGTGCGGAGGCTTGGGGTGTACGCTTTGATGATGTTGTGGCTGATTGGAGTCAAATTTCGAGGACGAAATTATTTGAAGGGGGGGAGGATTGTAACACCCCGAAATCAAGTGGAGCATTTTGAGCAAAATCGGGTTCAGGCTTGGGTGACACGGCCTGGGACACGGGCGTGTCCCAGGGCGTGTCAGGCCTGGGTAGTGTCGAGTCGGGCAGTCGACGAAATTTGGAGTCGACACAGCGGACACGGCCTGCGACACGGGCGTGTCGCAGGGCGTGTCGGGGCCGTGCCGACGATCGACCGTGATGTCGACGAATTTATCTCGACGATCGTCGAGTGTCGAGTGTCGAGAGGACACGGCCTGTGACACGGGCGTGTCACAGGGCGTGTCAGTGGTCGTCGAGCTCAACTCGACGTTTCGAGCTAGGGCGTGTTGGCGGGACACGGGTGTGTCCAGGTGCACACGGCCATGAACACGGGCGTGTGCCAGGCCGTGTGCCAGGCCGTGTGAAGTCTCGGGTTGGTTTGGGATTATTTTCGTTGGGGTACACGGCCTCAGACACGGGCGTGTCTGAGGGCGTGTCGGGTACACGGCACGCGACACGGGCGTGTCACACGGCCGTGTACTGGTTGGATTGAGTCGGTTGTCTGCCGCTTAGAGGGACACGGCCTGTGACACGGGCGTGTCACAGGGCGTGTCAGGCCGTGTTTTAGCTTTTCTGGCCAGATCTGAGCCGTTTGTTTCCCTCTTCCTGGATCCAGTGGCTGGGCTTTGTCCAGGTGTTGTGAAGGCCGAGAAAAAGGGGATTTAAACCCTCTTTTCTCTTCTTCTTCTTCTTCATCTTCATTCCAAGAGAGAGAGAGAGAAGAGAGGCCTAAGGGAGAGAGAAGGGAGGAGTATTCCAGCTGCTATAGGAGCTGCGGAGTGCGGAACGAAGATCCGAGAGCGGATTCGTGAAGGCAGAGCCGAGGCGGTGATTTCCATCCGGCTACTTCATGGCGCCGAAATGATCTTCAAGGGTAACGATCTCCTTCTTGGACATCGAAGTCCTTCCTTTATGCATGTGCTTGGAATCCTCCACCAAGAGGTGGATTTGCGGAAGAGATTCCTTTGTTGAGTCTGCATCTAGAGCCGGAAAATGGAGTACGGCATAAGCATGCTGTGTGAAGCCCATCTGGACCGGTAGTCTGGATTGGTGATGTTCATGGGTAAACCGGAGATGACTCCGTGGATTTGATGAGATGGAAATGGTTTTCTCTTGTGATGAATGTATGGATGTGATGTTGAATGTGAGGAGGCTTTGGCAAAGCTCCTAGTTGTGATATGATCAATTGGTAACATGCCTGGGGAGCTCGTGATAAACCCGACTGTTACACCACTAGGGTTGGTTGATCTAGTTAGGAAGGGATCGATGGGTGGCAATGCTAGGGGAGCCGAGTTAAACCCGGGTTACTGCACCACATAGTGTGGGTTGATCGGATTAGGAGGGGGGTCGATGGGTAGACATTGCTTGGGGAGCTTAGATAAACCCGGCGTGCTACACCACATGTTGTGGGTCGACCTACTCTGGCTGTTGGATGCTGTGAGGTTGGACCTCTGAGTGGTTTGGGCGGGATGTCGCCAGCTTGCGAGACTGGTGGACTAGGTCCGGTCAACCAACAAGTTAACACCTCGGATCGGCGGTGTACGACTGGTGGATTCTGGTACACCAAGAAGGTGCCCCGAGTGCACGGAACGTCTGGTGGATTCCAGCGTTTGTGATGGAATGTGTTTGCTAGTGGAATAAAGAGTATGATAGATGATGATTGATGTTATTTGATGATACTTGATGAGCACTGTATACAGGGAAGGAACCACTACCCCGGGTAGGGGGTAGGGTCGTTATAATGGGTCAGCCAAATGCTGACCGTTACTTTGTTTTCTGTGTTGGCTTGGATGTGGAATTGCAGGTGTTGCGGCTTAAATGGAATAAGTGGAATAGCTAGCTTGCTGAGATAGGCCCTTGAAGGCCATGTGAAGAGCTGTGTTTGGATTTCATGTGTGGCCGGCCTGCGTGCCGATGTACGAAATTGTTGTTGTGTAAAGAGGAACTTGTAAGGCCATAAGGCAAGGGTGTGTGAGTTGTATACATTCCTGGTGTTGTTATATAAATGGGGTATTTATATATGGGTGGACATTCTGGTTTGAGTTCATGATAACAAGAAAATATGCTACGCTAGAATAGAATGAGTTAAGGATACGCATAGATTTTGATTTCCACACGTAATTCCTTCGCTTGTCTGTGCTATATGGCGTGGGGCCCCGGCCGGACCCACTGTTATATGTCATGTGACGGGTGGGGGTGTTACATGACGCTCGTTGGTGATTTTACTTGGTGATACTAAGTCTTTGCTTAGCTGTTAGTTTACCTGTTTTGTGGTAGTTTCACTTGCTCTCTAGGAATGTTTTATGCTAGGTTGCTAGTTACTTTAAAACCTATAAAAAACTACTATATGTACTGCATGATCGGCATGTTTTATAAAAGCTCAATCATTATTTTCCAAATGTGTAAAAAGATTGTTTTCTTTATAAATATTATAAATTAAAATCTAGGGTCTTGCATAGTGTAAGTTGTCCTCTTAGGACACTTATGCGCTCTTTTAGGATGTTAAACATAAATGAAGTATTTTTCCGCTACGTATAAAAATAGTTTTCAAACCGTGAACTATCTGATCCACTGAGCCGAGGGATACGACCAATTAATTTAAAAATCAGTTTTCTATTCATTTTAACTTATGATTTGAAGGATTAGAGTGTTGCCTGAGCGTCAGCAGTTATCCCCTGCTTGACGTGGCATCACAGCTCGTAGTTATCTCGTGCTCTGATTTAGTTATTAATGAGAAAAATGCGGGGTATGACAGGAGTGCAATACTTCACTGGTATTGCTAAGAGAGTATGCCTCCTAGATGTCTCTGAGATGACTGCAACCGCCAAGTGTGAATTGGAGATACTTTTTGGAGGAAAGATCTTTGAAACCCCTGCCACAGTATTGAGAATGCCAAAATTCAACCTCATTCGGGGCATGGTGTGGCTGGATTGGCACCACCCCAGGATTGAGTGTGTGGAGAAATGAATTTCCTTGATACATGGGGACTCCGAAGTAATCTTTCAAGTTATTAGATTCTGTTGGGTACATTGTATAATGTGTACCAGATTTGGAGAAGCGTCACCTAACTCAATGATATTCATCAAGGTGTATTTGATGTTGTGTTGAGTTTCATGTGCAGGTTAAGGAAATGCAGAAAAAGTTTCTAAGTATAAGTGTCGACACTTGAGAAGCATTGTGTCGACACATGGGAAACGCTGTGTCGACACCAGGAGCCAGTTTGTGTCGACACATAGAACTTTTGTCGATACACAGAAATTCTGTCGACAAAGACTGTGTCGACACTAGGAGCCAGTTTGTGTCGACACACAGAACTTATGTTGACACACAGAGATTCTGTCGATAAAGATTGTGTCTACACCAGGACCAGTTTGTGTCGACACACAGAACTTATGTCGACACACATAGATTCTGTCGACAACAACTGTGTCGACACACAGGACTTGTGTTGACACACAGAAAGCTCAGTCAAAAATAACAATGTTGACACATAGGACTTGTGTCGACACACGCCAGAATTTTTGTTAAAGTCAACTATGTCAAGACAAGAAGTGATTATGTCAACACACAGGACTTGTGTCTACACATTCTGCAGAAGCTATGTCAAGTAGATAGAGAAGTGTTGTGCCGACATTATGCAAACTGTGTCAACATCACCAAGGATTATGTCGACACATGAACTATTAGCGTCGACACATTTGAAGAATTGTCTCGACACTTTGCTGCTGAGTTAAAGTATAATGAAGTTTCTGGAGACTTGACAGCTGTCATAACTGACAATGTTGTTGTATCTGTCAGAGCTGTTAGAAGGCTGTTAGGAACCGGATCAGTCGGTAACCTCAGATGGGCCTATATAAATACATGTTCTATCATCAGATAGATGCTTCTAAGGAGAGAAAAGGCAAACAATAAGGAGAGAAGTTATCATCCAGAAATCGACAAGTCATCCAGAGAGAGCAGATCATGAACAGTCTACAAGAAGAAATCAGAACCACATCTAATTAGAAGAAGCTGGATTGAGGATCATCTCCAACTTCAAGAGGATCAACCTTACTTTGTTCAGATTCAAGAAGATTTGAAGAAGCTAAGAACATGTTGATTCTAGAGTGATCAGATCTATTAAGAATTGATCAAGAAGCCTTCACCCTTTCTCTCTCTATCTGGGTGAAGTAATTATTCTTTGTATCATCATTTTTTCTATTTCTATAGGATCTTTTATAGATCTGAGTTGTAAGCCTAAATTTATAAAGGCTGAGGTAGGGTTGTGTGCCTGACGTAGGGGATTCATTTCTCTGAGGTATAGGCCTGGAAAGAGGCTGAGGTAGGGCTTAATTTCCTGAGTTGTAGGAGTGTGGACTCACTCTGAGGTAGGATTCTTTGAAAGAATCTGAGCTGTGGGACTTGCTGAAGTTTGAGTTGTAGGAACCATTCAGGGTTCTGAGTTGTAAGAGCTGAGGATCTGAGAAGGAAGAAGGAAGTTTGGCCGAATTTAGTACACTGCTTGATAGGCGAAGGGGGAAAGTGGATGTACCCATCACTTGGGGAACCACTATAAAACTGTGTGTCTTTTGTGATGCTGTGTTGTTTAATCTGTGATGTGAACTGTGCTGTGTTAATTGCATAATAATCTGTGATCTAACAGTAAAAAGATTATCTGCCTTAAGGAAAATGAATTGAACCTATTCACCCCCCTCCCTCTAGGTGTTTAGGTCATCTTGAAACCAATTCTTTCAAGTGGTATCAGAGCCAGGTTCCTCAAGAAAACACTTAACAGTCTGAGTTGATCTGTAAGGAAGTTAACATTTAGACAAAATGGGTTCAGGAGAAAATCACAAGGAACTTGGATCCATGAAATTACCTATCTGTAGGAAAGAAATTTTTGGTATTTGGAAAGAGAGAGTCAGGCTGTTTATGGAAGCATCTGACCCAAGAATCTATATTACATTTAAAGAAGGGTCATTCATTCCTATGAAAATCTCAGTTCTTGATGCAAATCTCAGGACTCCAAAAGATTATTCTGAAATGACAAAGGATGAGATCATCTTAGCTATTTTGGATAAGAGAGCACAAAACATAATAGTTAGTGCTATAGATGACTCAACATTCCAAAACTTGATTCACTGCAAAACCTCTAAGGAGATGTGTGACACCTTGATTGTCTACATGGAGGGATCAGAAGTAATGAAAGAGAACAGGAAGTCTATGCTTAATCAGGAATATGAAAGTTTTAGACAAGACAAAACAAACAACATAATTGAGTGCTACAAGAAGTTTTTCAGAATAGTCAATGAGTTAATGTCATATGGAAGGGTTTTTAGCACATATGAGCTCAATGATAAGTTTCTTAGATCTCTAACCAAGGACTGAGATACTAAAATATGTGCCATCAGAGAGGTGGCCAGGCTTGCAAATACTCCTCCACCAACTCTATTTAGAAAACTATTATCCTATGAGATGCAGCTCACTGCTAGAAAGGAGGAGGAGAAAAGCAATAAGTCTGAATACAGAGAGAAGTCAGTTGCCTTCAAGGTTGAAGCCACAAAGAAGTATAGGAGGATGTCTCCATCTCCTTCTAAGAAAGCTGCTGAAGTCATCTCAGAAATTTCTAACAATCACACATCAGACAACCTTAATTCTGATGAAGACTTTGCTGCTTTCAAAAGGCAATTTCAAAGATTCTTAAAGAAAAAACAGTGGAGATCAAAGCCATGCTCCTCACAGTCCAAGGATGATTATTATCAGAAAAGGAAATCTTCAAGAAAGGACAGGTATGACACTAAACCTAGTAAATTAACTTCTACTAAGATTGTTTGCTATTGTTGCAACAGGCCTGGATATATAGTTGTTGACTGTCCTGACAAAGGAAAGGAATCAAATGACAAGAAGAAACTGCAAAACAAGGGCAAGAAGGAGAGATCCTTTGTTGCAAAGAAGGAGAAAAGTTGGACTGATTCCTCATCATCAGATTCTGAAGCTGAGACTGAAGCTGAAGCCTACATTGGACTGTTTACAACTGAAGAGGATTCAAAAGAGACAGAATTCTTGCAAATTCTGGATTCTATCAATGGGGTTGATCTTCATTGCAAAGGGCTGATGGCTATATTTGAAGAAGATCTGTGCCAGGATCAGCCTGGTCCCAGAAAGGTAAACAACCTTTCATCAGTTTCTGATTATTATACTGGATCAGAATCAGAAGCATTTGCATAAAGAGATGTGGATGGTTTAGAATCTGAAGGGGATGTACATCAACTTATTGATGAGTATGGTGATCTGTTGCATGCACTTAAGAGAAGCAGAAACCTTGTTAAAAACCAGGCTAATGAAATTGCTTCTCTTAAGTTGGCTGCATTTGATTAAGAAAAATTGCTGGATCAGAAGATGAATGAGGTTGCCTGTAACACCCCAGTTTTTGCAAGAGGTTCAGTCTGCTGTTCTGGAAAATTTTTTGGGTTCTGGCAGGAGGCACACGGCCTGCGACACGGGCGTGTCGCAGGGCGTGTCGAGGCCGTGTCGACACTCGGCCCAAGTGTCGACACTTTGTGCTCGACAAAGTGTCGAGAGTGAGGCACACGGCCTGCGACACGGGCGTGTCGCAGGGCGTGTCGAGGCCGTGTCGACACTCGGCCCAAGTGTCGACACTTTGTGCTCGACAGAGTGTCGAGAGTGGGGCACACGGCCTGCGACACGGGCGTGTCGCAGGGCGTGTCGAGGCCGTGTCGACACTCGGCCCAAGTGTCGACACTTTTGCTCGACAGTGTGTCGAGACTGGGGCACACGGCTTGGGACACGGGCGTGTCCCAGGCCGTGTCACCTCTCGGGTTGGTGTTGGGGCCGTGTCGTTGGAGACACACGGCAGGCCACACGGCCGTGTCACTGGGGACACGGGCGTGTCGGATTGAACACGGGCGTGTCGGATGCCCGTGTCTGATCCCAGGCGCGTCGATTTGAGACAGCGAATGAGGCACACGGCCCTGGACACGGGCGTGTGCCAGGCCGTGTTCGGCCCAGATCTTTTATTTTCCAGGCGAATCGCAGCCAGTCTTTTTCTGGTTTTGGGATCTAACGGTTCAGGCCATCTCCTGGACAGTTAAGTCCGAACTTAGGGTTACAGATCCTCATTCTTTTTCAAGTCCTCTCTTTCTTAGTTCTTGAGAGAAACTAGAGCAAGGAGGAAGAAGAAGAACTTTTGGGCTGTAGGAAGGGTTTCGGAGCTCCGAATCGCGAGCCGAGTCCGGATCCGTGAAGCTTGGAGCATTGCGAAGTGTTCCATCCGGCTATTTTGCCATGGCAAGGAAGAGGAGTCGGAAGGTAACGACATCTCTCCTCTCGGTCTTTAGGATGCACGTTTTAGCATCATCTAGTTTTCTTTTCTCTAATTTTTGGGCACCAAACTCTCAAATGAGAGGGGTTTTGGCTTGCCAAGTTTCAAGAGGAACTTTCGGGTCGATTGAGTCCGTCCCCGGCATATCTTTGCATTAGAGATCCGCTTCGCTAGTGGATTAGGCATGGTGGGTGAAGCCGTAGTCGCGACCGTTAGTCCGACTCGGTGATGTTGCATACGAACTAGGGATTCGTAGAGATTTCCGATGCGGCAAGTTGTCGTTTGTGTTGTGGTGGTGATTGTCCCGTTTGCTTGAAAAGAGTACATGTAGTCGAACCCGGACAAGGTTAGCTCCTCGTGGTGGTAGATGGTTTCCTTGACAAGGTTAGCTCCAAATGAGAATGGAGATGGTTTCCTTGGTGGACAAGGTTAGCTCCGCACGAGTTGGAGATGTTTTCCTTGGAGCGCGGGAACGCTGCGGTACAAAGAGGGATTGCGATGTGTTTAGTCTTGGTTGTGTTGTGCCAAGGCGTGGCTATGTCTCCGTGGTCGGCTGGCTATCCCGTGACACGTGCGTCATGTGTGGAGAGTGTCCCGGCGAGACTAGTCCCCTTCTATGAGACTGACGAGAATGCCAAGCTTGGGGCAAGCCCGGGCAAAGAGGCCATGAGCGGGTGGGGTCCAGCAAGGCTTCTTAGAATCGGTCAGTCTGTGGTTGTTGGAATCCTGACATGAGACGTCAGAGCTTGCAGGCAAGCCCGGGGCTAAGCCCACGAGCGGGTGGGGCCTTGGCAAGATTTCCGTGTGGCGGCCTGTGCGCCGTGTGAGGGAGTTGTGTCTCCCTCAATGTTTGCGGCTTTATGCCAATTGGGGAAATGTGAGTACCCAAATGTTGTGATGTTGTGCTAGATGCATACGGTTTAGGGTACCTTGGGTGAAGCCCGGGTGTTGCATTCATGTTGCATAGTAGGCCCTTTCTTTATATGCTCAACCAGTAGAGAACATGTTTGTTGATTGAGACATCCAAGCCTGTTTTAATGTTTTTCTATTTATAGAAATTTATATTGCATATGAAGTGTTGACTTGCAGGTTGGAGGGTTCCCCGGGATCCGTTAGGGGCGGCCGGGAGGAGATGTGTTGTTACACAGTTTGAGGTCAGCCTTTGCTGACCCACGTTACTAATAATTTTTACAGGGCAAGGATCGCACGCAGGAGCTAGCACGCCGGCCAAAAAGGCCTAAGCCCATGAAGTGTTTTTCTCTCTTGTAGCACTACTTTTGATGATGTATGTTTGAGACTATTTTTGTCCGGCTTGCATGCCGAGGTAGACTAGGAGTGCTGAGCACATTCATGTTTGATTGTACTGTATACCCTTTTGGACATTTGATGTAAGGCCTTAAGGCCATTTGTTTACTCTTTTGGATTAGTGGATAACTTCTAGTTGTGCTTGGTTTTCCGCTGTGTTGTGCAAGTGTTTTGAGTTTGGGTAGCTATATCAACTTTTAATACTAAAGCTGTGGTGTTCGTATGTTGTGGGGCCCCGGCCGGACCCATATTATACGTCCATTACAGGGGAGGTGTTATAATTTGGTATCAGAGGGAGGTTAGATTCAAGGTCAGTGCGTAGAGAAGTTATCCACATAAGAGTAACGCGGGACCATGAGTGTCCTTATGTTTTAGTCTTGATATTGGAGACTAATCCCTTATTTCTTGTCTTCCTGAAGAGTGCAAGCAACGAGGCGGGCACTTCAAGAGCAAGGGATGATCTCTCGGCGAGCAGTGCTACTGCTCCAGGTCTTTTGGGCACGGGTGTAGACCCGGCCGACTTCTGCCGCATGCTTGCAGAAGCGATAGTGGCAGCTCAAGCTGCAGCAGCGGCTCAGGTGGCAGCCCCTGCCACACCAGATATGGCAACGGCCGTGCCAGGAGCAGAAGCCAGGCGAGTGGAGCCTTTGGCGGAGAGAGTAGTTGTTGGACATGGAGATCGACACATGAAGTACTTCCTGAGTTTCCATCCCCCGTCCTTCAAGGGTACTGGAACGCCAACGGATGCGGAGGACTGGTGGGTTCGTATTCAAGAACTGTTAAGGGCGGCAGAGACGCCAGAGGAAAAGAAAGCTGAGTATGCGGCTTTCATGTTGGAAGGGGATGCCATGTTATGGTGGGTGGCCCATAGCGGCCGCCAGTTTCCGGGACGCACCCCGTCAGTGGAAGAGTTTGGGGACGCTTTTCTTAAGAGGTATATCCCAGTTTCAACTCGGTTAGCCCTGCAGAGGCAGTTTCTGCATCTAATGCAGCGAGACAAGACAGTGGATGAGTACGTGCAAGAGTTCACCCGATTGGGTCGTTATGCGGGAACGACAATGGCGGATGATGTAGAGAGGGATAACCTCTTCTACCAAGGGTTGAGGGAAAATTTGAGACAACCCCTCATCTCCATGAAGAGGGCGGGATTTAATGAGCTACTTGAAGCCGCCAGGAGTTTGGAGAATGATTTGGAGCGAACCCAACGCCGTAAGGGTTTTACTCCCAAGCAAGGGGAAGGGAAGCCTTCCCAATCTCATGGAAAGTCTGATGGGAGTAGGTGGAGGAAGAAGCCTTCCACTTCCAGATCTGGTGAGAGGAGCAACTGGACGCCTGGGGGTTCCCACTCTAGGGGACCGCCGACGTGCTACAACTGCGGGAAGGTTGGGCACATAGCCCGTGCTTGTCAGCAAGGGGGAGCGGGGCAAGAGTCAAAGCAGGAGCAGTCTGTGCGCTCGGGCCCCAGTGCTGCAGAGAAAGGAAAGATGGCGGAGTCGAGCGCTTCTCGGTTCCAACCGGTGCAACCAAGGGCCTACAACCTTGGACAGCAAGAAGCGATCCGCCAGACGGATGTGGTGACAGGTATGAAGAGAATTTAAGTTTATATTTTGTGCTTCATCCTTTTAGACTTTTATTTAATGTCTATGTTGTAGGCTTCGTGTTAGTTTCCGGATACCCCGCTAGGGTATTGTTTGATACAGGAGCATCGCACTCCTTTCTTGCGGAGAGCTTCATCCGGAGAATAGGAGTTGAGTCTTTCTCGTCGGGAGCAGAGCTGAAAGTGCGCATGCCCAATGGGTCATCTATGACCACCGGGGCTAAAGGGCGCATTTGTTGGGAGCTAGACGGAGTTGTCTTCGCTCTGGAAGCGGCAGTGTTACCATTAGTAGAGTTCGATGTCATTTTGGGTATGGACTGGCTTGCAGAGCAGCGCGCCAGTATTGACTGCCTTTCTAAGGTGGTGACCTTAAGGAGTAAAGGGCAAACAGAAGTCAAGTTTGAGGGCCTTGGTGGAGTGGCCTGTTCCCTGATATCGGCCATGCAGTTGGTGCGGGCGGTTAACCAGGGTGGTGTAGCGCTTGTAGCGTTATTGGAGGTTCGTCTCTCCCAACCGTCGATTGAGGAAGTGCCTGTGGTGGCAGAGTTCAAGGATGTGTTTCCGGATGAACTTCCTGGAGCGCCTCCTCGGCGGGAGATCGACTTCTCGATCGAGTTAGTGCCGGAGGCTAGACCGGTGTCACGTCCTCCATTTAGGATGGCACCAAAGGAGTTAGCGGAACTTAAGGTTCAGTTACAGGAACTGTTGGAGCAAGGGTATATTAGACCCAGTTCTTCACCGTGGAGCGCACCGGTGTTGTTTGTAAAGAAGAAAGACGGTAGCATGCGCCTGTGCATAGACTACCGAGAGCTTAATAAGTTGACCGTCAAGAATAAGTATCCGATCCCTCGGATAGACGACCTGTTTGACCAATTGGTGGGGTCAGTGGTATATTCGAAGTTGGACTTGAAGTCAGGATACTATCAGCTACGAATTCGGGATGAGGACATACCCAAAACTGCCTTTGGTACAAGGTATGGGCACTTTGAGTTTACGGTGATGCCGTTCGGGCTGACGAACGCACCATCGGTGTTCATGGATCTGATGAATCGAGTATTTCGGGATTACTTGGATTCATTTGTGGTTGTCTTCATCGATGACATCCTGGTGTACTCCAAGTCGGAAGTGGAGCATGAGACTCACTTGAGAATAGTTTTGCAAGTGTTGAGGGAGAATGAGTTGTATGCAAAATTCTCCAAATGCGAGTTCTGGTTGGAGAAGGTGGCATTTTTGGGCCACATGATTAGTGGTGATGGGGTGGCAGTGGATCCAGCGAAAGTGGAGGCCATCAGAGATTGGCCGGTGTTGAGGACCGTGGCGGAAGTCCGAAGTTTTCTTGGACTAGCCGGGTATTATAGGAGATTCGTGGAGAATTTCTCGAAGATAGCTCTACCCCTCACCTCTCTCACTCGCAAAGACCATAAATTTGTGTGGACCCAAGAGTGCGGTCAAGCATTCGAGGCACTAAAGGAGAGGCTTATGATGGCTCCGATCTTGAGTTTACCGCAAGGGACAGATGGATTTCAAATTTTCAGTGACGCATCGGGATGCGGTTTGGGTTGCGTTTTGGTGCAACATGGGAAGGTGATAGCTTTTGGGTCTAGACAGCTGAAACCTCATGAGAGGAATTACCCCGTCCATGACTTGGAGTTGGCGGCGGTAATCTTCGCGCTGAAAATTTGGCGGCATTATGTTTATGGCGCAAGAGTGGAGATCTTCACGGACCATAAAAGCCTGAAGTATCTCTTGGATCAAAAGGACTTGAACATGCGGCAACGCAGATGGGTTGAGTTTCTTGGAGACTACGAAGTGGCGATTCAGTACACGCCGGGTAAAGCCAATGTGGTGGCAGATGCGTTGAGTAGAAAGTACTCGGGGCTAGGAAATTGGATCGAAGCTCATGATGAGCGGTTGGTACGGGAATGGGAGTCCCTTGGATTGGAATGTGTTGCGAGAGGCGAGTCTAGCGTGGCTCGGTTGAACTGGATTGAAGTGCAAAGCGACTTGTCCGATCGTATTCGGGAAGCGACTCGATTAGATGTGGAGTTTCAACCTTTTGTGTTGGAGGCTCAAACGGGCGAGAGCAGCACCTGGGAGATGATCGGGGGAATCTTGAGAAAGGGCGGAAGGGTTTGTGTACCGCAGTTTGGCAATCTCCGTGAGGAGTTGATGTTTGAGGCTCACTTCTCAAAGTACTCCATTCACCCGGGCAGTACAAAGATGTACTTGGATATGAAGAAATCCTTTTGGTGGCCGGGGTTGAAGCGAGATGTGGCTTTGTATGTGAGTCGTTGCCAAACATGTGCCTTGGTGAAGGCCGAATGTCAGAAACCGGGCGGGTTCCTGAAGCCCCTTCCAATTCCTGAATGGAAATTTGAGGACATCTCCATGGACTTTGTGCATGGTTTGCCTAGATCGCAGCATGGGAATGATGCTATTTGGGTGATCGTGGATCGCCTAACCAAGGTGGCTCACTTCATCCCGAACCGGAAAGAGGACAGCGTGGAGAAGCTGGTGGAGTTGTATGTTCGCAACATTGTGCGACTGCACGGAATTCCTAAGAGCATAGTCAGTGATCGCGATGGACGGTTTACGTCCAAGGACTGGAGACTGGTTCAGAAGAGCTTGGGCACGAAGCTAAAGTTTAGTACGGCGTTCCATCCTCAAACTGATGGGCAAACGGAGAGAACGAACCGTACTATGGAGGATATGTTGAGGATGTGCGTTCTTGATTTTGGCAAGAGGTGGGAGGATCACCTCTTCATGGTAGAATTTGCGTACAACAACAGTTTTCAAGCTAGTATAAAGATGGCGCCATACGAAGCTTTGTATGGGAGGCGGTGTCGAACGCCAATGTCTTGGGCAGAGGCGGGAGACACCAAACTTCTGGGAAAGGATGCGGTAGTTGACGCTTGTGAGATGGTACGGACCATCCAAGAGCGTATGAAGGTGGCACAAGACAGGCAAGCGAAATATTTTAATGCTCGTCACCGGAAGTTATAATTTGCAGTTGGTGATTGGGTTTATCTGAAGGTCAAGCCGTTCAAAGGCGTCTCGCGGATTCGCCGACTCAAGAAGTTGAGTCCAAGGTTTTTGGGGCCTTTTGAAATTGTTGAGCGGATAGGAGAAGCAGCCTATCGGTTGGCATTGTCCGCAGATTTGAGTGGATTACATGACGTCTTCCACGTCTCCGTGTTGAGGAAAGCCTTGGTGGAGGCTAGCGTGGTGATTGAGCCGGCATCGGTGCCGATTGAGGAAGACTTGAGGACGCGAGTCCTTCCAATCGCTATAAAAGATTCGGAGATTCGGCAGTTGCGGAATAAAGAAGTTAAACTTGTGAAAGTTCGTTGGGACAACTGCGGTCGTGAGGAGTTCTCGTGGGAGCGAGAACAGGCCATGCTAGAAGACTATCCAGAACTATTGTTGTCAGGTACAATTTAAGTTTTGTACCCTTTTGTTTTGTAATTTCGGGACGAAATTCAGTTAAGTGGGGGAGAGTTGTAACACCCCAGTTTTTGCAAGAGGTTCAGTCTGCTGTTCTGGAAAATTTTTTGGGTTCTGGCAGGAGGCACACGGCCTGCGACACGGGCGTGTCGCAGGGCGTGTCGAGGCCGTGTCGACACTCGGCCCAAGTGTCGACACTTTGTGCTCGACAAAGTGTCGAGAGTGAGGCACACGGCCTGCGACACGGGCGTGTCGCAGGGCGTGTCGAGGCCGTGTCGACACTCGGCCCAAGTGTCGACACTTTGTGCTCGACAGAGTGTCGAGAGTGGGGCACACGGCCTGCGACACGGGCGTGTCGCAGGGCGTGTCGAGGCCGTGTCGACACTCGGCCCAAGTGTCGACACTTTTGCTCGACAGTGTGTCGAGACTGGGGCACACGGCTTGGGACACGGGCGTGTCCCAGGCCGTGTCACCTCTCGGGTTGGTGTTGGGGCCGTGTCGTTGGAGACACACGGCAGGCCACACGGCCGTGTCACTGGGGACACGGGCGTGTCGGATTGAACACGGGCGTGTCGGATGCCCGTGTCTGATCCCAGGCGCGTCGATTTGAGACGGCGAATGAGGCACACGGCCCTGGACACGGGCGTGTGCCAGGCCGTGTTCGGCCCAGATCTTTTATTTTCCAGGCGAATCGCAGCCAGTCTTTTTCTGGTTTTGGGATCTAACGGTTCAGGCCATCTCCTGGACAGTTAAGTCCGAACTTAGGGTTACAGATCCTCATTCTTTTTCAAGTCCTCTCTTTCTTAGTTCTTGAGAGAAACTAGAGCAAGGAGGAAGAAGAAGAACTTTTGGGCTGTAGGAAGGGTCTCGGAGCTCCGAATCGCGAGCCGAGTCCGGATCCGTGAAGCTTGGAGCATTGCGAAGTGTTCCATCCGGCTATTTTGCCATGGCAAGGAAGAGGAGTCGGAAGGTAACGACATCTCTCCTCTCGGTCTTTAGGATGCACGTTTTAGCATCATCTAGTTTTCTTTTCTCTAATTTTTGGGCACCAAACTCTCAAATGAGAGGGGTTTTGGCTTGCCAAGTTTCAAGAGGAACTTCCGGGTCGATTGAGTCCGTCCCCGGCATATCTTTGCATTAGAGATCCGCTTCGCTAGTGGATTAGGCATGGTGGGTGAAGCCGTAGTCGCGACCGTTAGTCCGACTCGGTGATGTTGCATACGAACTAGGGATTCGTAGAGATTTCCGATGCGGCAAGTTGCCGTTTGTGTTGTGGTGGTGATTGTCCCATTTGCTTGAAAAGAGTACATGTAGTCGAACCCGGACAAGGTTAGCTCCTCGTGGTGGTAGATGGTTTCCTTGACAAGGTTAGCTCCAAATGAGAATGGAGATGGTTTCCTTGGTGGACAAGGTTAGCTCCGCACGAGTTGGAGATGTTTTCCTTGGAGCGCGGGAACGCTGCGGTACAAAGAGGGATTGCGATGTGTTTAGTCTTGGTTGTGTTGTGCCAAGGCGTGGCTATGTCTCCGTGGTCGGCTGGCTATCCCGTGACACGTGCGTCATGTGTGGAGAGTGTCCCGGCGAGACTAGTCCCCTTCTGTGAGACTGACGAGAATGCCAAGCTTGGGGCAAGCCCGGGCAAAGAGGCCATGAGCGGGTGGGGTCCAGCAAGGCTTCTTAGAATCGGTCAGTCTGTGGTTGTTGGAATCCTGACATGAGACGTCAGAGCTTGCAGGCAAGCCCGGGGCTAAGCCCACGAGCGGGTGGGGCCTTGGCAAGATTTCCGTGTGGCGGCCTGTGCGCCGTGTGAGGGAGTTGTGTCTCCCTCAATGTTTGCGGCTTTATGCCAATTGGGGAAATGTGAGTACCCAAATGTTGTGATGTTGTGCTAGATGCATACGGTTTAGGGTACCTTGGGTGAAGCCCGGGTGTTGCATTCATGTTGCATAGTAGGCCCTTTCTTTATATGCTCAACCAGTAGAGAACATGTTTGTTGATTGAGACATGCAAGCCTGTTTTAATGTTTTTCTATTTATAGAAATTTATATTGCATATGAAGTGCTGACTTGCAGGTTGGAGGGTTCCCCGGGGTCCGTTAGGGGCGGCCGGGAGGAGATGTGTTGTTACACAGTTTGAGGTCAGCCTTTGCTGACCCACGTTACTAATAATTTTTACAAGGCAAGGATCGCACGCAGGAGCTAGCACGCCGGCCAAAAAGGCCTAAGCCCATGAAGTGTTTTTCTCTCTTGTAGCACTACTTTTGATGATGTATGTTTGAGACTATTTTTGTCCGGCTTGCATGCCGAGGTAGACTAGGAGTGCTGAGCACATTCATGTTTGATTGTACTGTATACCCTTTTGGACATTTGATGTAAGGCCTTAAGGCCATTTGTTTACTCTTTTGGATTAGTGGATAACTTCTAGTTGTGCTTGGTTTTCCGCTGTGTTGTGCAAGTGTTTTGAGTTTGGGTAGCTATATCAACTTTTAATACTAAAGCTGTGGTGTTCGTATGTTGTGGGGCCCCGGCCGGACCCATATTATACGTCCATTACAGGGGAGGTGTTACATTGCCAAGCTGAAAAATATAACTTTTATTCAGATGGGAACAATTATATTAAAAATGATCAGATCAAGGGTCTGGAAGTCAGACTACAAAGAGAAAAGGAACTTGTGGCTAAATTCTCAAAGCCAAAGTCTGTCTTACCTCTAATTGATAACTTCATTGCACAAAAGGGTAAGACAGGTCTAGGTTTTAAGAGAAGAACTAGGGCAGGAAATTCTAAAAGAAAAGGCAAAGCTCCAGTTCATCCATAAGCCATCAAACCCCCTATTGCTTTGAGGAAAGTGATGCAGCCCACTAACAAGTATGACCATGACATTTCACATGGTCACAGAAAGCCCGGTATTCTGAATGACAAGGGTGCAAATGTCAATGGGGCAGCCCATGTACAAAAATACCATGTTCTTCAGGAATCATTGGTATTTGATGCACCAGCCCAAACACTAAACAAAAGGACTGCTGACAGCAAGGCTGTTAAGACTGTATCTAAAAGAAGATACAATAGATATGAGTGTTGGTGTTGTGCCAAGGTTGGGCATTATGCCATAGATTGTTGGCACAACACCAGTGTCAGGAAAAATGACAGCTTACCTATTAGAAATACTGCAGGGAAATCAGTCAAATTTCAGACTAACCTGAACCCAGAACCCAATACTTATTATGGTTCTAAGGTTAAGTAATTATATTTGTTGCAGGTGAGTCCAAGTGACCATACCCCAATATGGTACTTGGACAGTGGTTGTTCCAGGCACATGACTGGAATAAGAGGGATGTTAAAGGACTAATCTCTCATAGAGAATGGAACCAAAGTGATCTTTGGTGGATCTGAAAAGTGGATCATCAAAGGGTTTGGTAACATTTCCAATGGCTCAATTACTATCACCCAAGTGGCTTATGTGAAAGGTTTGAAACACAACCTAATAAGCATAAGCCAACTGAGTGATCTTGGTTATGACACTTCATTTATTAAGAATGGGTGTCAGATTAGAAGGACAAGTGATCAAGAGGTCATCTTGTCAGGTTATAGAAAAGGAAATGTTTATTGTCTCAGTTTTGATTATGAGAATAAGAATTCTCCTATATGTTTAGTTGCAGATGAGAAAGCATCTCATTGTGGCAAATGGCACAAGAGGCTAGCTCACCTTAACTATAATAATATAGGCCAACTCTATAGCATGGATTTAGTGAGAAATGGTCCTCAGTTCAAGTGCATAAAAGAGGGTGTATGTTCAGCTTGTCAAAAGGGCAAACAGACCATGACCACTTTTCATGGACATGATACCAAAGATTCTGTGAGGTGTTTGTACCTCCTGCATATGGATCTATTTGGTCCTATGCCAGTTTATAGTCTAGGTAGGAAAGTCTATACACTTGTAGTTGTGGATGACTATTCTAGATTTTCTTGGGTTTTCTTCCTGAGGCAGAAATTTGAAACCCCTACTGTCTTCCACAATTTTGTTAGATAAATTCAGAATGAACTTAACAGTTCAGTGGTCAAAATCAGAAGTGACCATGGGACTGAATTTCTGTCTGAATGCATGACAAGATTTTGTGAAGAACTATGGATTCATCAAGAGTTCTCCTCACCTAGAACTCCTCAGCAAAATGGTATTGCTGAAAGAAAGAATAGGACTCTTATTGAGGCTAGTAGAACTCTACTAAGTGACTCCTCCCTCCCAGAATATTTCTGGGCTGAGGTAGTAAACACTGCATGTCAAGTTCTCAATAGAGCATCCATCACTAAAAGTCACAAAAAGATACCCTATGAGATTATGAAAGGCAGAAAACCAAACATATCATATTTTAGGATCTTTGGTAGCAAGTGTTATGTACTTAATAATGACAAGTCTTATTTAACTAAGTTTGCTGTCAAATCCCAAGAAGGGATATTTGTTGGGTACAATAACAACAGTAGAGCTTACAGGGTCTATAACTTGATTACTCAAGTTATAGAAGAATCTATTCATAGTCTTTGATGAAACTAAACTAATCAATTGTGAGCAGTCTAGTGTATCTTGTAGCTCTACAAGTTTGAAGGAAATGATGGACAAGCTAACCATTAATGAATACCAACCTATAAGGCAGGATGAAGAAATTGATGGGTGTTGTCCAGGGGTAGTACAAGACCCTCAAGCTGATGAAGAGGACAATGAAGTACAACATATTGAAGAGATTGGAGAAAATCAAGGTGTAGATGGATTGCCTCCAGTAACAAGGCATCTAAAGGATCATCCAGCACACCAAAGTATTGGTGATCCAAGACATAGTGTCCAGACAAGGAGTAGGAACATGAACATAGTTCTTTGCTCAAGTTTCCTGTTTCAAATGGAACCCAAGAAATTTGAAGAAGCCATACAAGACATAAATTGGATTGTTGCAATGCAGGAGGAGCTGAATTAATTCAGAAAATGTAAAGTATGGGAGCTGGTTCCTAAACCAAAGAATCACAATATCATTGGGACTAAGTGGATCTACAGGAACAAACTAGATGAAAATGGCATCATAGTCAAAAACAAAGCAAGACTGGTAGCAAAAGGCTACAGGTAGGAAGAGGGAATAGACTTTGATCAGACATTTGCTCCAGTGGCAAGTTTGGAAGCAATAAGGCTATTCCTTGCCTATGCAGTATACCAAGGGTTCAAGGTATTCCAAATGGATGCCAAGCAGCATTTTTAAATGGTGACTTAATAGAGGAAGTCTATGTTGAACAACCCTCAGGTTTTGTAGATTCTCTCTGTCCTAATTATGTTTATAGGCTTAAGAAAGCACTATATGGTTTGAAATAAGCCCCTAGGGCTTGGTATGAAAACCTATCTACATTTCGCAATGAGAACAAATTCTCAAGGGGGAAAATAGACAAAATTCTATTGCTTAGGGAATCAAAAGGCAAGATGATCCTAGTTCAGATATATGTTGATGACATTATCTTTGGATCAACAGAAAACAACCTTTGTAGAAAGTTTGCCAAAATTATGCAAGGGAAGTTTGAGATGAGCAGTATGAGTGAGCTAAAATTCTTCTTGGGACTCCAAGTTAGACAGGTTGATGATGGCTTGTCCATATCTCAGTCTAAGTTCACCAAGGAGTTGATTAAGAAGTATGGCATAGAGTCAGCCTCCACCATGAGAACTCCAATGGGGTCAAGTATGCCTATAGGCAAAGATGATGCAGGGAAACCTGTAGATCAGTCTTTGTATAGAGGGATAATTGGATCTGTTGGAACACACTATTACTAATTTGGGTCAGGATCACTATGTCTCTTAGGAAATGTATTTTGACCTCATTGTATAGATCTAAAGGTCAAGTAGAATTGAGTCTAAGGGTTAGTACTTATGTAAGACCCCCCCTCCCCGGATTTCCAAAACACGGCACGAAGGGGGGAGTCTTATGCCCGGAACAGCCGCCTTGCGGTAGCATTAGCATACGGACTAACCTGTACCACAAGACGCCTATCCCGCCGGCTACAACAATATCAATAAATCGTGCCAACCCAACCAAATAAATAAACATCCAGAAGTCAAATCCACACTAAGTTATACAGTCCAAATACATCAATAATGAGAAGCTAAAACATGCTTCTACAATATATCAGAGTACAGCTAAACATTGCCCAAACGGGCTACAACAGAGTAATAGAACTAACATCGGTAACCGACGGTATCGATGGCACCGTCACTTCAGGCCCTGTCTCCCTGGCCTGGCTGTCCTGCTGCGTAGTCTGCGGCTGCTCTACCTGCGGCGTGACCTCCTAAAAAGGAAGACGTAGCAACCGTTAGTCGAAACGACTAAGTGGTTTCACATCCGCTCCCCCGGCGACTCCTTGGCACCGGGCGGAGAAAAGGAACAAGAGAATAGTATATAATAAGTATGCAAGTAAAGGAAGTACAAGCAGGTGGCAAGGTAATGTAAGAGTGACAACATCATAATCATCATTTAAGTAAGAGCTACACTAAACTAGTAATTATAAGTAACAGCAGGAAAGTAACTTAACTTATAAGAATGCCCATACAAACTTATAAGTTAAGGGTCGGGTTACAAAAAAGTAACTCATCGTATAAGAGTGCCCATACAAACTTATACGATGAGGATCTTGTGGTGCAATGATATGAAATGCTATGAATGCAATGCAATGACTCACCCATGCAATTGCTATGTCGACACAGACTATAGTTCCCACTTTTCGAGCAGGTAGCTAACCTCTCAGGCATCAGCCGCCGTGGCCAGGCGGTGACAGTAGAACGGGCACTTCTACTACTAGGCGGGTATCACACTACTTCACCTAGGCCTCCGTACGCCTCAACGCTAAGAACACAACAGCGGAGCCCATGCGTACTATGGCCCAGCGGGGTCTTGGGTAGATGTGTACCAAGAACACAGCCCGAACTGGCCTTGCGTGACCCGGAAGGGGCCTCGGAAGAAAGCGTGAGGACACAGCCCAACTGTTCACATGGCCGGAGGGGCCTCGGGACGTGAACACCGAGGACACAGCCCAAACCGACCAAGTCTAACTGCCAACTCCCGTCGGTGTGACGACTGGCGAGCCCGTAGACCTGCCACACTATCCTTAACCCAGGATTACGACACCGCGTGTCGACTCACACCACATGCAAATTCCACATCAACATATCATGGAAGGGGCCTCGGAGTGAGCACGAGGACACAGCCCAACCATCCATCCACACCTTATCTCAACACAACCAACACAAGTGGCGGTCAACACCGCACTTACAAACTTACACAATACTACCCATAGGAAGGCAACGCTCTAAGTATTGGACTACCAAATTCAATCCACTATTCAACATTCACATGGCCATGAGTTATCCTTCTATATGTCATATCAGGTGATTTCAACACAATATATCAAGATGCACATGTACAAGAATCTACTAACTTCTAACAAGTCAAATCATTCGAGTATACTATCTTACAATTAATAATCTTCATCATTTATGCAACTGAATTAATTATTCATAAGAGTTTATCCAAGCCTCAGGGTTACCTGTAATATTAGTTTCTCCGAATCCAAATCCAAATGTTATAAACCCAGATTTTTAAGTGCAGGAATAGTCTGGACAGCAACTTCAACCAGAGATTCCCGAGGCTACATGAATCCGGTGAAGTCGTGTAACCCCTCTATGGAAAGGTATTTCCGAGTTCTACAACTCTCGTATTCAGACCTCAACCCAGATTTGAGGTTATCCTATCTGAAATCGGACTTGAAGTCTACTGCATACAGAACACAGTTTCTGTGTACAGGAACTGCCGAACAGCAAACTCGATTAGGATTTCCCGGGGCCACAGACATCACCTGAAGTCGTGCAACCACTCGTTGGAAAGGTATTTCCAAGGGATACAACTTTCGTGTTTAGCCAAAAGCCCAGATCTGCACATATCCTACATAAAAATGGCCTAAAAGATCGCTGCGCGCAGAATACAGATTCTGCGCGCATCTTAAAGGAAAATGAACGGCATCGGTTCGTCTTCCTCCTCAAGGCGATCGTTCCTAAATTTTCCAGAAATATTCTCCTCCCTTATTCAATCTCAAAGGCCATAAACTCCTCACGAGACCATCCACCCATCGTCATATTGAAGAAAAGGGGAAGGGTTGAAGAGATCTAAAGTCTAGAACACAAGTTCTAACATGGCCTAACCTAGAGATCTTCTCCTCTCCATCAAGACTCTCTTGAGTCGATGTCTCTCCTAAGGCATATCTATAGATCTAGCACCAAGGGAGAGGGTAGGAAACTCACGTTGGCTCCAGCGGTACCACCATTTCTTGCCATGGATCGCGTAGTTCTCCTCGGCGGCATCTTCTCTTTCGCGGCGATGGCGGAACTCCTCCGGTAGAACTTGCTCCAGCGGTTTTCCTCTCACCAGGAGTTCTCACAGGAGATAGGGGAAGGAAATGAGAATGAAAAACGGCTAGGGTTTCTCTGCCCCTATATATGCAAAATGTGACACGGGTAGGGACACGGCCGTGTCCGTACCCGTGTCCTGCTTCCGCGAAACAGCCGTGGCGGTTTCCATGTCGGTTCAATGTTTGACACGGGTCGGGACACGCCCGTGTCCCAACCCGTGTTCACATGATACAGCCGTGTGCCTGGCCGTGTCATTGGCCGTGTGCATCTTCAGTTACATCTCGACACTTCTCGTCGAGCTCAACTCGACGCACACGGGTAGGGACACGCCCGTGTCACTACCCGTGTCACTTAGTGTCGACCGCGCTCGACGATCTCGACACGCCTCGTCGAGATCATCTCGACGCACACGGGTAGGGACACGGCCGTGTCACGATCTCGACGACTCTCGACGACTCTCGACGATTCTCGACGATCTTGACACGCCTCGTCGAGATCATCTCGACGCACACGGGTAGGGACACGGCCGTGTCACTACCCGTGTCACCTCCCGTGTCACCCTGCACTGATTTCTCCACTTCTCCACAAGTGCAGCCCAATTCCCTGCACTTCTCAGGACTTGAGTCAACCCTCCTGACTCAAAACACACACCCTAGGGGCCTAGAGCGATTCGGGACGTTACAAATCCTATAAACAAAATAAAAGATTTCGTCCCCGAAATCAGGCTTAGGCTGTGTGGAGAAAAGCTTAACAGGAAATTTATCATATTTCTTTAAATGAGATTACCTTGGGCAAACAACTCCGGGTAGCGTTGCTGCATCAAATCCATTGGCTCCAAGGTGTACTCCTCTTTCCCATGATTCACCCATTACACCTTCACTAAGGGGACACTTTTGCGGCGTAATGTTCTTGTCTCGCTGTCAACAATCCGTACCGGCTCTAGTCGCACAGACCTATCTGACGCCACCGCACCATCAGTAGTGGGAATAAATTGGTCGGGCCGCAATAGTGCTTTTCGAAGCGACGATACGTGGAACACGTCGTGAAGATTTTCTAGTTCCGGTGGTAACTCCAACCGATAGGCCAACGGGCCAATTCTTTCCAATATAGTATAAGGCCCAACATACCTTGGGCTGAGCTTTTTCACTCCCCGCACCCGCGACACTCCATGCATCGGCCGAATCTTAAGGAACACTTTTTCGCCCACTTGGAACTCCACCATCCGGTGCTTTTTATTGTAATATTTCGCCTGTCGACTTTGAGCCTCCAACATGCGATCCCGTATCAATCTGACCGCCGCATCAGTATCATCTATGTATTCGTTCCCCAATGCCTTCGGATCTTCATCTTGCACCCAAGACAAGGGAGTCCTGCACCTTCTTCCGTAAAGGGCTTCATGGGGCGCCATGCCGATGCTTGCTTGATGACTATTGTTGTAGGAGAATTCCACCAGGGGCAAGAGCCTTTCCCATGGCTCTCCTCTGTCCAGCACACATAACCTCAATAAATCTTCCAGTGTCCTGATGGTCCTTTCAGACTGCCCGTCCGTCTGTGGGTGGAATGCAGTACTAAAGGTTAGGCGCGAGCCCAAATACGCCTGTACCGTCTTCCACTCATTGGATGTAAATCGACCATCCCGATCCGAAACAATTGTCTTGGGCACGCCATGATACCGTACAAATTGCTCCACAAAAAGGCATACCAAAACATCCATGTATGCTTCCTTCTTCATTGGAATGAACCGGGCCACCTTTGTCAGTCGATCAACAATAACCCACACTGAATCATTCCCGGAGCGGGAACGGGGTAACCCATGAACAAAGTCCATGGAGATATCCTCGAACTTCCATTCGGGGATGGGCAGCGACTACAACAAGCCACCGGGACTCCTGCATTCAGCCTTCACCCTTTGGCAAGCTTCGCAATGTGTAACATAGTAGCGAACATCCTTCTTCATTCCCGGCCAACACATGGTCTTATGCAGTCCGGCATACATCTTAGCAATACCCGGATGCACTGAATATTGAGAGGAATGCGCCTCTCTCAATATATCCTCCCGAATTTTGCCGCCCTTGGGAATATAAAGTCGGCCTCGAAGATAAACGAGGCCGTCTTTTAGTGTGAACTCATCGGTGGTCCCATCTTCAATTGCCTTGATTGCCGGGGCCAAGGCAGCATCCATTCCTTGCTCCACCCGAATCCGGTCTCGGATATCACAAACTATGCTCATGTTGGCCAAATACTCTGCATACTCTGCCGAAGGAGCCTTGAATACTAGAGTAACTTCCATCTCTTCGACCATCCGAGCCAACTCCATACTCATCAACCGAAACTCTGGGCTAGAGCCTGGCGCTTTCCTACTCAAGGCATCGGCTACCGAGTTTGCTTCCCCGGGGTGGTAGTTCATGGTGAACTCATAGTCGCATAGAAATTCCAACCACCGCCGTTGTCTCAGGTTCAACTCCTTCTGAGTGTGAACATACTTCAAGTTTTTGTGATCGGAAAAGATCTCGCAGTGGACGCCATATAAATAATGCCTCCAGATCTTCAAAGCGAACACCACTGCTCCCAACTCCAAATCATGAACCGGGTAATTGATTTCATGTTTCTTTAACTGCCTTGAAGCATAAGCGATCACATGCCCGTGCTGCATCAGCACCGCTCCCATCCCTTGATATGATGCGTCCGTGTAAACTTGGAATTCTTCCTTCCCCGACGGAAGTGCAAGGATGGGGGCGGAGGTAAGCCTATCCTTCAACTCTTGAAATGCTGCTTCACATTTAGGTGTCCACTCAAATGGCACACCCTTCTTCGTCAAGGAGGTAAGAGGAAGGGCAATCTTGGAAAATCCTTTCACGAACTTGCGGTAGTAGCCAGCAAGTCCAAGAAAGCTTCGTACATCGGCCGCCGACTTCAAGGGCGAGCACTCCTTCACGGCCCGCACTTTGGCTGGATCCACAGCTAATCCTGCTCCACTGATCACATGCCCCAAGAAGGCTACCTCCTTAAGCCAGAATTCACACTTTCTAAACTTGGCATACAAGGCATGCTCCTTCAATTTCTTCAAAACCAAGGTCAGGTGCTCGACATGCTCCTCCTCCGTCTTTGAGTAGACCAAGATGTCGTCGATGAAAACAATGACGAAGATGTCCAAGTATGGTTCAAACACCTTGTTCATCAGGCTCATGAAGGCCGAAGGCGCATTCGTGAGCCCAAACGGCATTACTGTGAACTCATACAAACCATATCTCGAACTGAAGGCTGTTTTCTGAATATCCCCCTCTTGTATCCTCAACTGATAGTATCCAGAGCGCAAGTCTAGTTTAGAGAACCAATGTGCTCCCACTAATTGATCGAACAACTCGTCGATCCGAGGTAGCGGATAAGTGTTCCGCACCGTTAATCGATTGAGTTCCCGATAATCTATGCACAATCGCAGGGTTCCATCCTTCTTCTTTACAAACAGCACAGGGGCACCCCATGGTGATGAACTGGGGCGAACGAACCCTGAATCTACTAGTTCTTGCAATTGAACTCTAAATTCTGCTAGTTCTTTCGGGGCCATTCTGTACGGGGCCTTGGATACAGGCTTGGCACCTGGTACTAGATTGATCTGGAAGTCAACCTCTCTATGCGGAGGTAATCCTGGTAGCTTCTCAGGAAATACCTCAGGAAAATCCCGCACTACCCGTACATCCTTTAACTCCAACGCTTCCTCCTTCAACTCGAACCAGATCATGAAGACCTCGTCCCCCTTCATATGAGCTTTTACAGCCTGAATAGAAGATAATATCATACGTGGCGCGAAGCCAATACCTTGGAAGATGACGTCAGAGTCTCCATGCCTCAAATAGATCCGCTTCTCCGCGCAGTCGATCCTCGCGAAGTGCCAGTCCAGCCATGCCATGCCCAAAATGATGTCAAACTCCGGCATTCTCAGAACCGTGGCCGGCGTATCAAAGGCCTTCCCATCAATAAATAACTCCAACTCGCACTTGGAAGTTGCGATCATCTCCGAGCCATCCGGAAGGCGTACACGTCGGGCTATTCCCGTGAAGTACTGAACATCCCCCACGTCTTTTATGAAATCCTCGGACACAAAAGAGTGTGAGGCACCGGTATCGAACAACGCATAGGCCGTCTTCCCGCCAATAATCACGGTGCCTAAGTGCCAACGACCAAAACTTATTGCTAGTGTCTAATAAGTTCTAAGCAATTCATGTTAAACCATGCAAGTATGTAAACTAATTAAATCATACCTGCAATCACATCTTGTGGGTTCCGTTCCTGCGCCATGTCAAGCGCGTACACCTGATCCCGGGCCGTTCCAGGGTTTCCTCTTGGCGGTCCTCATCCTCGACCACGCATATGTCCCCGTCCTCGTGGAGCTGGTGGAGGGAGAGCAAGAGGGAGAGCAAGAGGGGCGTTCCCATATAGCTGCGGGCAGAAACGCCGGATGTGGCCCGGCTGGTTGCATTCGAAGCACACCAGACCACGACTCCCTTCAGGTTGTTGAAATCGCTGAGGCTGTGGGGGTGGAGGCAACGCAGGCGGCTGCGGAACTGGATGCTCCACCCTATAGTTCGGTGGACACGCCCTCCACCTCTTTGATAACCTCTTCCTCCTCTGAAGTCCCGTCTCCTTCTATTACTTGGGCCGGCTTCCATCACGTCCTCCGCAGGCCTCTTACTACATCCCAGGTGGTCCGCCTCCAATCTTTTCGCCATATCAATGATCTCCGCCAAGCTACCATCCGCTATAAACAAAAGGGACTGCCTTAGGGGATCTCGCAGCCCTTTATAGAAGCGCTTGGCATAACCTCTGTCATCCAACTCATAAGAGTCCGCAAACCTTGCGAGATGCTGGAATTCCCGCTGGTATTCTGTAACCGACTTTGATCCCTGCTTTAGTAGAAGGAACCTCTGCTCAAGCTCATCTCGGGCCGATGTAGGGATAAAGTGCTCCAAGAAAATACCCGAGAATTCACTCCAACTTATCTCAGTGTAGATCCGGCCTTGGAAGGTAGAGCCCATGAGGGACTTCCACCACCTCTTCGCATGTAAGTCCAAGACGGACACTGCCAATGTCACTGCCATGTTGGCTGGGCAACGGATACCAGCCAACAACTCCTGTATCGTGTCTAGCCATTCCTCTGTACGTACGGCTGACTCCGTCCTAAGGTAGACGGGAGGGGAGAGAGCTCGGAAGGTGCTCAGCCAGTTGGAGCTCGGGGCATGTTGCTGCACCGGAGCCTGCTGTGCCTTAAAAGCATCAAGAATGGCGGTGAGCGTCTGCCCCAACTCAGACTGTTGGAACTGAGTGGGTATGGGAGGTGTAGGAGTACCCCCCATCGGCTCAACATGTAGTGGAACCTACACGTACACGATAAATTTGTGGTCAGGTTGGCTAAACTTAAGGTCAAAGTTGGACAAACTTAATGTGAATTACATATGGGCACACCACTGCTTCCGCTAAGTCAGTTTGTCCCCAAACTGACTAACCAAACGGGGGTGGCACCATTGTTGAATGACTTCTTAGTTGAGGATCGTGGCAAACTGATACCATTTGTAAGACCCCCCCTCCCCGGATTTCCAAAACACGGCACGAAGGGGGGAGTCTTATGCCCGGAACAGCCGCCTTGTGGTAGCATTAGCATACGGACAAACCTGTACCACAAGATGCCTATCCCGCCGGCTACAACAATATCAATAAATCGTGCCAACCCAACCAAATAAATAAACATCCAGAAGTCAAATCCACACTAAGTTATACAGTCTAAATACATCAATAATGAGAAGCTAAAACATGCTTCTACAATATATCAGAGTACAGCTAAACATTGCCCAAACGGGCTACAACAGAGTAATAGAACTAACATCGGTAACCGACGGAATCGATGGCACCGTCACTTCAGGCCCTGTCTCCCTGGCCTGGCTGTCCTGCTGCGTAGTCTGCGGCTGCTCTACCTGCGGCGTGACCTCCTAAAAAGGAAGACGTAGCAACCGTTAGTCGAAACGACTAAGTGGTTTCACATCCGCTCCCCCGGCGACTCCTCGGCACCGGGCGGAGAAAAGGAACAAGAGAATAGTATATAATAAGTATGCAAGTAAAGGAAGTACAAGCAGGTGGCAAGGTAATGTAAGAGTGACAACATCATAATCAGCATTTAAGTAAGAGCTACACTAAACTAGCAATTATAAGTAACAGCAAGAAAGTAACTTAACTTATAAGAATGCCCATACAAACTTATAAGTTAAGGGTCGGGTTACAAAAAAGTAACTCATCGTATAAGAGTGCCCATACAAACTTATACGATGAGGATCTTGTGGTGCAATGATATGAAATGCTATGAATGCAATGCAATGACTCACCCATGCAATTGCTATGTCGACACAGACTATAGTTCCCACTTTTCGAGCAGGTAGCTAACCTCTCAGGCATCAGCCGCCGTGGCCAGGCGGTGACAGTAGAACGGGCACTTCTACTACTAGGCGGGTATCACACTACTTCACCTAGGCCTCCGTACGCCTCAACGCTAAGAACACAACAGCGGAGCCCATGCGTACTATGGCCCAGCGGGGTCTTGGGTAGATGTGCACCAAGAACACAGCCCGAACTGGCCTTGCGTGACCCGGAAGGGGCCTCGGAAGAAAGCGCGAGGACACAGCCCAACCGTTCACATGGCCGGAGGGGCCTCGGGACGTGAACACCGAGGACACAGCCCAAACCGACCAAGTCTAACAGCCAACTCCCGTCGGTGTGACGACTGGCGAGCCCGTAGACCTGCCACACTATTTTGTAAGACCCCCCCTCCCCGGATTTCCAAAACACGGCACGAAGGGGGGAGTCTTATGCCCGGAACATCCGCCTTGCGGTAGCATTAGCATACGGACTAACCTGTACCACAAGACGCCTATCCCGCCGGCTACAACAATATCAATAAATCGTGCCAACCCAACCAAATAAATAAACATCCAGAAGTCAAATCCACACTAAGTTATACAGTCCAAATACATCAATAATGAGAAGCTAAAACATGCTTCTACAATATATCAGAGTACAGCTAAACATTGCCCAAACGGGCTACAACAGAGTAATAGAACTAACATCGGTAACCGACTGAATCGATGGCACCGTCACTTCAGGCCCTGTCTCCCTGGCCTGGTTGTCCTGCTGCGTAGTCTGCGGCTGCTCTACCTGCGGCGTGACCTCCTAAAAAGGAAGACGTAGCAACCGTTAGTCGAAACGACTAAGTGGTTTCACATCCGCTCCCCCGGCGACTCCTCGGCACCGGGCGGAGAAAAGGAACAAGAGAATAGTATATAATAAGTATGCAAGTAAAGGAAGTACAAGCAGGTGGCAAGGTAATGTAAGAGTGACAACATCATAATCAGCATTTAAGTAAGAGCTACACTAAACTAGCAATTATAAGTAACAGCAGGAAAGTAACTTAACTTATAAGAATGCCCATACAAACTTATAAGTTAAGGGTCGGATTACAAAAAAGTAACTCATCCTATAAGAGTGCCCATACAAACTTATACGATGAGGATCTTGTGGTGCAATGATATGAAATGCTATGAATGCAATGCAATGACTCACCCATGCAATTGCTATGTCGACACAGACTATAGTTCCCACTTTTCGAGCAGGTAGCTAACCTCTCAGGCATCAGCCGCCGTGGCCAGGCGGTGACAGTAGAACGGGCACTTCTACTACTAGGCGGGTATCACACTACTTCACCTAGGCCTCCGTACGCCTCAACGCTAAGAACACAACAGCGGAGCCCATGCGTACTATGGCCCAGCGGGGTCTTGGGTAGATGTGCACCAAGAACACAACCCGAACTGGCCTTGCGTGACCCGGAAGGGGCCTCGGAAGAAAGCGCGAGGACACAGCCCAACCGTTCACATGGTCGGAGGGGCCTCGGGACGTGAACACCGAGGACACAGCCCAAACCGACCAAGTCTAACTGCCAACTCCCGTCGGTGTGACGACTGGCGAGCCCGTAGACCTGCCACACTATCCTTAACCCTGGATTACGACACCGCGTGTCGACTCACACCACATGCAAATTCCATATCAATATATCATGGAAGGGGCCTCGGAGTGAGCAGGAGGACACAACCCAACCATCCATCCACACCTTATCTCAACACAACCAACACAAGTGGCGGTCAACACCGCACTTACAAACTTACACAATACTACCCATAGGAAGGCGACGCTCTAAGTATTGGACTACCAAATTCAATCCACTATTCAACATTCACATGGCCATGAGTTATCCTTCTATATGTCATATCCGGTGATTTCAACACAATATATCAAGATGCACATGTACAAGAATCTACTAACTTCTAACAAGTCAAATCATTCGAGTATACTATCTTACAATTAATAATCTTCATCATTTATGCAACTGAATTAATTATTCATAAGAGTTTATCCAAACCTCAGGGTTATCTGTAATATTAGTTTCTCCGAATCCAAATCCAAATGTTATAAACCCAGATTTTTAAGTGCAGGAATAGTCTGGACAGCAACTTCAACCGGAGATTCCCAAGGCTACAGGAATCCGGTGAAGTCGTGTAACCCCTCGATGGAAAGGTATTTCCGAGTTCTACAACTCTCGTATTCAGACCTCAACCCAGATTTGACGTTATCCTATCTGAAATCGGACTTGAATTCTGCTGCATACAGAACACAGTTTCTGTGTACAGGAACTGCCGAACAGCAAACTCGATTAGGATTTCCCGGGGACACAGACATCACCTGAAGTCGTGCAACCACTCGTTGGAAAGGTATTTCCAAGGGCTACAACTTTGTGTTTAGCCAAAAGCCCAGATCTGCCCATATCCTACATAAAAATGGCCTAAAAGATCGCTGCGCGCAGAATACAGATTCTGCGCGCATCTTAAAGGAAAATGAACGGCATCGGTTCGTCTTCCTCCTCAAGGCGATCGTTCCTAAATTTTCCAGAAATATTCTCCTCACTTATTCAACCTCAAAGGCCATAAACTCCTCACGAGACCATCCACCCATCGTCATATTGAAGAAAAGGGGAAGGGTTGAAGAGATCTAAAGTCTAGAACACAAGTTCTAACATGGCCTAACCTAGAGATCTTCTCCTATCCATCAAGACTCTCTTGAGTCGATGTCTCTCCTAAGGCATATCTATAGATCTAGCACCAAGGGAGAGGGTAGGAAACTCACGTTGGCTCCAGCGGTACCACCATTTCTTGCCATGGATCGCGTAGTTCTCCTCGGCGGCATCTTCTCTTTCGCGGCGATGGCGGAACTCCTCCGGTAGAACTTGCTCCAGCGGTTTTCCTCTCACCAGGAGTTCTCACAGGAGATAGGGGAAGGAAATGAGAATGAAAAACGGCTAGGGTTTCTCTGCCCCTATATATGCAAAATGTGACACGGGTAGGGACACGGCCGTGTCCGTACCCGTGTCCTTCTTCCGCGAAACGGCCGTGGCGGTTTCCATGTCGGTTCAATGTTTGACACGGGTCGGGACACGCCCGTGTCCCAACCCGTGTTCACATGACACGGCCGTGTTCCTGGCCGTGTCATTGGCCGTGTGCATCTTCAGTTACATCTCGACACTTCTCGTCGAGCTCAACTCGACGCACACGGGTAGGGACACGCCCGTGTCACTACCCGTGTCACTTAGTGTCGACCCCGCTCGACGATCTCGACACGCCTCGTCGAGATCATCTCGATGCACACGGGTAGGGACACGGCCGTGTCACTACCCGTGTCACGATCTCGACGACTCTCGACGATTCTAGACGATTCTCGACGATCTCGACACGCCTCGTCGAGATCATCTCGACGCACACGGGTAGGGACACGGCCGTGTCACTACCCGTGTCACCTCCCGTGTCACCCTGCACTGATTTCTCCACTTCTCCACAAGTGCAGCCCAATTCCCTGCACTTCTCAGGACTTGAGTCAACCCTCCTGACTCAAAACACACACCCTAGGGGCCTAGAGCGATTCAGGACGTTACAACTTAGGTTTGGAAGCTGCCCTCAAGACCAAGATTTTCAGTTTCAGAAGACTAAGACAATTCGTCGAGCTCAGTACGACGAATCGTCGAAATCCATTCGACGATCGTTGAGCTCACTTCGACGAATCGTCGAACTCCATTCGACGATCGTTGAGCTCAACTTCATCAAGTCGTCGAAATCCATTCGATGATCTTCGAGCTCAGATCGACGATCTTGACTCCAGTTTGGTTCTCAATCTCTGAGCTCGGTTCGACGATAGTTGAGCTCAGATCGATGATCTCTGTTTCTATCAAAGTCCAAATCTCTGAGCTCAGTTCGACGATAGTGGAGCTCAGTTCGATGTTTTTCTGAAGAGTTCAACGATTTTGAAGATTCAAATTTGGACAGCTGCGGAATTATTGTCAGCATTTAATTCAGAGATCTTGTAGCCATTTTCATTTATTATGGAGCAAGTTTCAAGGAATTATCAAGGAATGTTTTATTGGACTATCCTCCAGAAGACAAAAGCAATTAAGGAAGTCATTAATGACAGGCCAACGACTATCTTGACAGTGGATCATTTCTATTCAGAAAAAGAGAATAAAAGATAAGATTTTTTTTGGAGCTGAAGAAGAAGAAAAAAATGAGAGACACATATTCTGAAATATTCATTCTCTGCAAAACGTTTTCCGCAACAACTCTTACAACATCAACATTAATTACACAAGAGAAATAGAAAGAGTTGCAGACATTCTCTGTCTCAAGAATTCATACAGAACACCTCACCAAAGGAGATCAATCATCTAAAATTTTCAGATCTCTTTTTCAAGTCTTCAAGACCATCATCATTCAAGACTCCAGACACCTCATATTTCAGTTGTTGCTGAAATCATCATTTGCTGGAGTTCAATTTTCTGAAGGCCTATCACCCTACTGCAAAGCTTCACTTCCTGAACAACTACAGATCTCAGGGGGAGCTTTGACAACATCCACAATCTTCTCTCTGACTGTTGACAGAGAAGATCTTCTTATCCCTCTCTCTCTCTCTCTCTCTCTCTCTCTCTCTCTCTCTGCCGTAAAGGGTTTTTCAAACTCCCTTCAAAAGTTTGTGTGTGGTTTTTGAGCACCTTATCAAAAGCTCATTGGTGGAAAGACACCTGATCAAAAAATCTGGTTTGGTTTTTGAGCACCTTATTAGAAGCTCATTGGTGCCCAGGACACCTGATCAACTCATCCTGCAGTGGATTTCTACCTAGGGTGGTAGAAGAGTGGATGTACCCAGGTTGATTGGCGAACCACTATAGCTCCTTATGTCTTCTGGTTGCTTGTTTTTCTTTTTATTTCTGGCTGTGGTTTGTGACTAGGTTGCTCTATGATTAGATAGTTTCTGTGATTAGATTTACTCTTTATTATTTCCTTCCCTGTTCACATCAGAATACAACAACTATTGTAAAAGTTTTTAGCAAGCACCATACTCTATTCACCCCCCCCCCCCTCTAGTGTATATCAGATCTAACTCACACTTTCCATTGCTATCAGAGCCAGGTTGGTTAAACATACAACACCTTGGTGGTTGCACAGGCTAACACCTGAACCCAAAGATCCCTAGTTAGATCTGCTTGTTTTGATTTTGTTATTAGAATTTTTTCTTCACAAATCATGGACCAAAACAAAGATTATGCTAGCACCAGACCTCTAGTGTGCAATCTATACAAGTTTGCACTTTGGAAAGCAAGGATTAGACTATACATGAATTCTATTGATGAGGACATCTTTAATTCTATTTTGACATTGTGTCCAAGACCTCCAGAGAACACAAGTACAAGTGCTGTTCCACCTCCCTCAGGAACAGATGCTGACATCAAGAAGTGGAAAGTAGCAGATGCAAAGGCTATGAACATCTTAGCCCAAACTATGTCTGATGTCATTTTCCAAAAGGTAGCTGAATGCAACTCAGCAAAGGAGATCTGGGACAAGCTATCTGAAATAGTCTCAGGATCAGCTAATGAAAGAAAGGCCAGGAGATCCCACCTCATATCCCAATATGAGAATTTCAAGAAAGGAGAAGCTGAGTCAGTAGCTGAAATGTACAACAGACTCAGTCTTATAGTCAATAATCTGAAAACTTTGGATAAGGAGATATCATTGACTGAGCTAAATGATAAAATCCTAATGTGTGCTTCCCAAGCACTTGGGGCTCAAGGATCTGGCCAATCAAGGATGCCATAAGTCTCAATGAAATCACAATAGAAGCTCTATTGGGCAAGCTCAAGTCTTATGAGCTGCTCATCAAAAATAGAGAATAAGAGCAGAAGGCTACCTCACCAGCCACAAGAAAGGAAAAGACAATAGCTTTCAAAGCCACTGAAGATCAGCCTGAAGACAAAATCCCAGACAATGATGAGCTGCTTTGTCTGCTAGCCAAAAGATTTTACAAGATGGTCAGAAAGGACTTCAGGAAGAGATCATACAAAGAGCATGACAAGCCAAGGTATGATAAATCAAACAATAAAGAAATTATCTGCTTTGGTTGCAGGAAACCAGGCCACATTGTGCCTGACTGTCCAGAGAACAAAAACAAGGACAGAAAAGATAAGAGAGAAAGAAGAAAAGATAAGGACTACAAGAAGAACAGCAATGGCAAACCCTCCTCAAGCAAGAACAAACACACAAGGAAGGGATTTATTGCTGAATCTTGGAGTGAAACAGAAGAAGAATCAGAAGCTTCATCCAGCTCCAGTGATGATGAAGATGATGCTAAAGAGAAGGAGTTCTGCATGATGGCAATTAATGCCTCTCAACACAATTCAGATACAGAAGAGTCAGAGTCAGACTCAGAGACTCAACCTGAAGAAGACCAGGTAATAGACTCATTTGATTTCAATTCTGAGGACTTTAAGTATGAATTTAAAGCACTGTGCTTAGACTTATTAAAATCTGAGAAGGAAATTATCTCTCTCAGAAATCAATTGTCTGAACACAGTTCCTTAAAATCAGAAAACCTCAAACTCTCTGAGGAGTTGGAGTGTTGTTGGGAGCAGATAGCTTCACTGAAAAGTGAGCTATCAGAGGCCAAGAAGCTTGAAGAATCCCTCAATTGGAGAAGTATCAAGCTAATGGCCATCACAAGCACAGTGAACTCTAGATTCAATAGTACACTGGGCTTGGGTGCTTCATCCAGCCAACCTATAGTTCTAACAACCCCAATCAAATTTATCTCTCATAAAGGGAAGGGAGTTGTAGAGGTAGCTAGGAAAAAATCTGATCTATCTAAGAAAACCAAGATCCAGCAGAAATCGTCGAACGGAGCTAGACGATCGCCAAACGCAGATCGATGATCTCAGGCAAAATCGTCGAACTCAGGTCGACGATCTCTAATTCCTGAACTCTGCCACAGTCGACCGTCGAACGGAGCTCGACGATCTGACTCAAGATCGTCGAACGCAGCTCAACGATCGTCGAACAGAGGTCAGAGCTTTGGAAATTCTTTCAAGGGTAAATCAAAATCCAATCCTAGGGGTCCTTCATCCCAAAGATTTAACCCTTATACTGAATGGATAATACCTTTAAGGAGATATCATCCTGAAGGTTATAAGAGTCAACCAGGGATGTCATTTATTTCTGAATTTAAAGGTTATCAACCTAGGCCCAAGGTAAACTGGGTCAAAAACAAGTGAATTATTTTATGTGCAGGTGAAGACCTATCCAACATCAAACCAGCAATGGTATTTGGATAGTGGGTGCTCAAAGCACATGACAGGAAACAAGGACAACTTCACATCCTTTAAAGCCAAGCATGGACCCAAAGTCATATTTGGTGATTCAAACTTTGGACTGACAAAAGGATATGGTGCAGTTCAAATTGGCACATTCACATTCAAGACGATAGCCTATGTGGAAGGACTAAAGCATAATTTGATCAGTATCAGTCAGCTATGTGATGAAGGCTACCAGGTGACTTTCAGCAAAGCCTTATGCAAGATCAAGTCAGAGGACAACACAACTGTGTTGACAGGTAAAAGGAAAGGTAACATCTACTTAGTAGACTTTCTTTCAACAGATGTAGATAGTTGCCTGTTTAACTCTATTAGTAGACTTAATGTTTTATGGCATAAGAGACTAGGGTATATAAACCTTAGAACCATTGCTAGGCTATCCAAGAACAACCTTGTTAGAGTACTACCTTCTGGCCCCTAAAAGAAGGAAGGACTCTGCAGGGCTTGTCAATTAGGCAACCAAACTAAAAATAGTTTCAAGTCACTTAATAAGAGTGATTCACCTAGGATTTTGTATCTGTTACACATGGATCTATTTGGACCCATCACAGTACAAAGCTTAGGAGGGAAATCTTACACTTTAGTAGTTGTAGATGACTTCTCTAGATTCACATGGGTGTTCTTTCTGAGGAAGAAGTCTGATAACTTTAAGTGTTTGACAGAGTTTCTCAAATGCATACAGACTGAGTTCAATACTCACATTGCCCTGATCAGAAGTGATCATGGGACAGAGTTTGATTCTCTTCTTATGCAAGAGTTCTGTCAGAGTAAAGGGATCAGTCACACTTTCTCAGCTCCTAGAACTCCTCAACAAAATGGCGTAGCTGAAAGGAAAAAATAGAACCCTTATTGAATCTGCCACTACATTATTGTCAGATGCTCACCTTCCTCTATATTTTTGGGCAGAGGAAGTGAACACCTCCAAATATGTGCTGAACAGATGTTTAATACATAAACTAAAGGGTAAGACTCCCTATGAATTACTTAAAGGCAAGAAACCTAAAATAGATTATTTTAGAATTTTTGGTTGTATTTGCTATATACACAATAATGACAAGAAGTATTTAGCAAAATTTCAAGCTAAAACTGATGAAGGAATGTTTCTGGGATACTCCATGATCAGTAAGGCTTATAGGGTTTATAATAAATCAACTCTTAAAATTGAAGAATCTGTTCACATATCTTTTGATGAAACTAACATGTCTTTCAAGGAGAAGAACAATTCTACCATAGAACCTTTACAGGTACACTCTCTAGCTGAAGACTTGGACAGAATACAAATTACTCAAAAGGATGAAAGCAGTGAAGATGAAGAAGACAATCAACACCTCTAAGAGAAACTTCTTGAAGAGCCAGTTGTTGTACCACAAGAGGAAACAACAACACAGGTTGGTGAACAATCAACACCCCCTGTTGATTTAGTAACATCAAGAGACCATCCAATTTCCCAAGTAATTGGAGACATCTTAGATGGTGTGCAAACCAGAAATCAGGTCAACCAAAACCTGTTGCACACTTGCTTCCTATCTCAAATTGAACCTCAATCCATTCAAGATGCAGAGGTGTGTGAAGCCCATCTGTTGGGTACATTGGTCAAATGTACCTGATTTGAAGAAGCCTCACCCAACTCAATGATATACATCATAATGTATTTGATGTATGTTTGAGTTACTTGTGCAGGTTAAGAAATCACTGGACTGAAGCAAAAAGTTTCTAAGTCCATGTGTCGACACCCAGAGGGAAAGTGTTGACACTTAAGAAAGCTTGTGTCGACACCTAGACAAGCAGTGTCGACACTTGGAGTCATTGTGTCGACACCTGGGATGCAGAGTCGACACCAGACAGAAAGTGTCGACACTTGGAGCTGTGTCGACACTCAATGAAGAAAAGTGCAGACAGAAAGTGTCGACACAAGGAGCTGTGTCGACACCCAGTGAAGCTGTGTCTACACCAGAAAGTGTCGACACTTGGAGCTGTGTCGACACTCAGCAAAAGTCTGCAGAGTCTAAGTACAAGTGTCGACACTCAATACAATGTGTCGACACTAAGCAGAAGAGTCAGCACTTGAAGCATGTGTCGACACTCAACACAATGTGTCGACACTCAACAGAAGAGTCAGCATTTAAAGTAAGTGTCGACACCCAGCACAAAGTGTCGACACTCAACAGAAGAGTCAGCATTTGAAGTATGTGTCGACACCCAGAAGACTATGTTTCGACACACAGCTGAAGACTCAACACTGGAAGAAAGTGTCGACACATGGAGCTGTGTCGACACTTAGCAAAGAACAGAAAGAACAACAAATTATTCTAAGTACAAGTATCGACACTATAGGAATGTGTCGACACTCAGCTGAAGTCTCAACAACAAGAAGGTGTGTCGACACAAGGAGCTGTGTCGACACTCAGCAAGAATCAACATAGAAGACTATGTGTCGACACCAAGAAGCAGTGTCGACACTTGACAGATTCAACACAAGAAGATGTGTCGACACAAAGGAGATGTGTCGACACATAGAAGAATTCAGCAAAAGCTAGAAGAACAAGTACTTGTGTCGACACTCAATTTCAGTGTCGACACATGCAGAAGAATCTGTGTCGAGACATACAAGGAGTTGTGTCGACACCTTGTAGACTTGTGTCGACACTTACACAACATGTGTCGACACTTGGACTATAAGTGTCGACACTTAAAGACAGAAAATCTCGACACTTACAGACAGTTAGAGATTTTCAAGAAGTGACTGGATGATTTGACAGATGCCGTTCCAGCCGGTCTACAGCACCTGTTAGAGATATCAGAAGTCAGTTATGGACCGGTCCAGCCGGTTACCATGAAGAAAGCATATAAATAGGCACCTACAGTTTACAGAAACTGTTGTTGTTGAAAGAAGTTCAAAGTTCTTGATCAGATTATTGAAGTAAATATAGTGTTACAAAGAGGATCAACACAAGAAGATCTTGCAGTTCAAGTGCAGATCTAAGAAGTTGGAGAGAGAGAGCTCCATCCAAGAAATCAGCCTCTGGAACTAGGCTGAGAAGAAGGATTCAGATTCAATTCTGGATCTTAAGTGGCAGAGGTCAAGGAACAACTGCAGAGGATTCAGTCTTATTCAGTTCTACTCAAGAAGCTTTGAAGAAAGCTAAGTCAGGTTGAATCCAGCTGAGTTCTTCCAAGAACTCATCAAGAATCTCTCAACTTCCCTCCTTTAATTCTGAGTTGTAGAGATATTATTTGTATTACATTTTTAACTTATAGGATCCATTGGATCTGAGTGATTGTAAGCCTATATTTATAAAGGCTGAGGGTAGGGCTTGTTAGCCTGAGTGTAGGAGATAGAGATCTCTGAGTGTAGGCCTTGTTGGCTGAGTGTAGGCCTTGGTTGGCTGAGTGTAGGCCTTGATTGGCTGAGTGTAGGCTTTGGGATAAAGCTGAGTTGTAAGGCTTTGGGCCTGAGGTGTAGGAACCAATTTGGGTTCTGAGACAGTGCAGGAGTTTGGCCGAATCTAGTACACTGCTAGATAGGTGAAGGGGGAAAGTGCATGTACCCATATCTTGGGGAACCACTATAAATCACTGTGTGCTATACTGTGCTGAAATTGTTGCTGTGTATGCTGTGTTTGCTGTGATAAACTAGTTAGATTGCTGTGATATAACTGATAGCTACCAATAAAGTTAGAAAAGGATTAGGTCACCTATTCACCCCCCTCTAGGTGTTTAGGTACCATATCTTTCAAGTGGTATCAGAGCCAGGTTAATCAAAACAAGGACTAACAGTCTGAGGAGATCCTGTTTGGCAGATTCAGTGTAAGGCATTACACAGTTTCAAGAAAATCAAGAAACATGGGTTCTTATGAGAATCACAAGGAATTGAGTTCCATGAAATTACCCATATGCAGGAAGGACATCTTTGGGATCTGGAAAGAAAGGGTAAGGCTATTTATGGAAGCCTCTGACCCTAAAATCTACATCACAGTTAAGGAAGGGTCTTATGTGCCAATGAAGATTTCAGTATTGGATGCAAATCAGAGAACTCCAAAGGATTTCTCTGAGATGACTAAGGATGAAATTGTCCTGGCCACCATGGACAAGAGGGCACAAAACATAATAGTGAGTGCCATTGATGATGCAACTTTTCAAAACTTAATTCACCGTAAAACAACAAAAGAAATGTGGGATACCCTCATTGTCTATATGGAAGGTTCTGAAGAAGTTAGGCAAGATAGGAAGTCCTTGCTAAATCAGGAGTATGAAAGCTTTAGGCAAGGAAAGGGTGATAACATCACTGAGTGCTATAAGAAATTTTACAGAATAGTTAATGAACTCATGTCTTATGGAATAGAGTTCAGTAACTATGAACTAAATGACAAGTTCTTAAGGTCCCTAACCAAAGATTGGGACACCAAGATCTGTGCCATAAGAGAAATGGCTAAGTTGGGGAAAATTCCTCCCCCTACACTGTTTGGCAAGTTATTGTCATATGAGATGCAGTTGACAGTAAGAAAAGAGGAGGAGAAATCAACAAGGACTGAGCACAAAGAAAAAACTGTTGCTTTCAAGACAGAAGTTCCCAGAAAATGTAGGAATAAGTCTTTAACTCCACCTCCAGAGGTAGTTGAATCAGAGTCTGATGAGTCTGTTAGCACAAAGTCTAAGAGCAGTGAAAGTGATGAAGACTTTGCTGCTTTCACTAGACACTTTCAGAAGTTTTTGAAAAAGAAACAGTGGAGGTCAAGGCCTTCTACATCACAAGGAAAGGAAGACTCTTATCAGAAAAAGAGGTCTTCAAAGAATGATAAGAAAAGGACAAAATTAAGCAAGGCAACTGGTTCAAAGATTGTTTGCTATTGCTGCAATAGACAGGGCCATGTTATTGCAGATTGTCCAGAGAAGAGAAAGGAATCTGGTGACAGGAAAAAGACTCACTTCAAAGGGAAGAAAGAAAAGTCTTTTGTTGCTAAGAAGGAGAAGACTCTATCAGATATCTCTTCTTCAGAAACTGAGTCTGAGGCTGAAGCCTACATAGGGCTGTTTGTTGAAGAAGAAGAGGAAGAATTCATGCAGATCTTGGAGTCAATTTATGAACAAGAAGACAGTCATTGCCAAGGGCTTATGGCATTGATAGAAAGTGCCAAAATCCTGGAGCAGCCAGGACCCAGTCAGGTACAAAGTTCAAGTTTAAATTCAGTCTCTTGTTCTAGTTCAGATTCAAATTCTTCTTCATCAAGTGATGAGAATGTATCTGAGTCTGAGGATGATATTCATCAACTTATAGATGAATATAGAGTGTTGTTGCAAGCTCACAAGAAAAGCAAGTCCCTTGCCAAAAGTTAGGCAAAGGAAATTGCTGATCTTAAAGCAGCTGCAACAGATTTTGAGAAGCAATTTGATCAAAAACTGAATGAGATAGCCAGGCTGAAACACATAACAGTGATTCAGATGGGAACTATCACTTTTAAGAATGATCAAATTAAGTGTCTGGAGAACAATCTTCAGAAGGAGAAGGACTTGGTTGCTAGGTTTTCTAAACCTAAGTCAGTGTTACCCATAATTGATGAATTTGTTCATCACAAGGGTAAAGCTGGTCTGGGCTTTATTAGACCTGCAGGGACTGAGCAATCCAATTATAAGTCCAAGGGCAAAGCCCCAACATTCAACAAGCCTGCTGTAGTCAAGACAGCCAAGGCAGTACCTAAGCAAAGGTACAATAAATTTGAATGTTGGTGCTATGGAAAAGTTGGCCATTTTGTAGTAGACTGTTGGCACAATGTGAGTGCCAAAGTGAGTTCCAAACTACCTGTTGGAAAGCCTTTAGGTAGGTTTGTCAAATTACAAACTAACAATCACCAAGGACCCAAGAATACTTTGGGTTCTAAGGTTCATTAATTTGTTTTGCAGGTGAGTCCAAGTGGCCATACCCCTATATGGTACTTGGACAGTGGATGTTCCAGACATATGACTGGAACTAGGGGACTACTGAAGGACTACATTCCAATCAAAAATGGTCCTAAAGTGACCTTTGGTGGTTCTGAAAAAGGAATCATCAAAGGGTTTGGTAACATTTCTTCAAACTTAGTTACCATTACTCAAGTGGCTTATGTTAAAGGGTTGAAACACAACCTAATAAGTATAAGTCAATTAAGTGATGTAGGGTATGACATCTCATTTGTTAAAAATGGTTGTCATATCAAGAGGTCAAGTGATCAAGAGATCATTTTGATAGGTTATAGGAAGAGGAATGTCTACTGCCTAGACATTATGATTGAGAACAATGGTTTTCCAGTTTGTCTTGTAGCTGATGAGACAGTCTCTCATTGTGTCAAATGGCACAAGAGGCTAGCCCATCTTAACTACAAGACTATTAGCAAACTCTTTAGCAAAGAGTTAGTGAGGAATGGTCCTCAAGTTAAGTGTGTTAAAGATGGCATTTGCTCAGCTTGTCAAAAGGGCAAGCAGACTAAATCCACCTTTAAAAGCATAGAAAACAAAGATGCTGTGAGGTGTTTGTACCTCTTGCATTTGGATCTCTTTGGTCCAATGCCAGTTCATAGCTTAGGTAGAAAGGTCTATACCCTTGTAGTTGTGGATGACTACTCAAGCTTTTCCTGGGTGTTCTTCTTAAGACAGAAATCTGAAACACCTAGTGTCTTCTACAGCTTTGTCAAGCAAATTCAGAATGAATTAAATAATACTGTGGTCATAATTAGAAGTGACCATGGTACTGAATTTCAGTCTGATAGCATGACAAAACTGTGTGAAGACTTTGGGATATTTTAAGAATTCTCTTCACCTAGAACACCTCAGCAAAATGGCATTGCTGAAAGGAAAAATAGGACCTTGATAGAGGCTGGTAGAACCCTACTAAGTGATACATCACTGCCAGAGTATTTCTGGGCTGAAGTAGTTAACACTGCATGCCATGTTATAAATAGGGCTACTATCACTAAAGGGCTAAACAAGACCCCCTATGAAGTTGTGAAAGGCAGGAAACCAAACCTATCCTACTTCAGGATCTTTGATTGCAAATGCTTCATACTTAACAATGGGAAGTCTTACTTAACTAAGTTTGCTGCCAAGTCCCAAGAGGGAATTGTTGTTGGGTACAACAATAATAGTAAGGCTTATAGAGTCTACAACTTGACTACACAAGTTGTAGAAGAATCAGTGCATGTAGTTTTTGATGAGACTAAACTTATTAATAATGAGTTGTCTAGCAATGTATGCAGCCCCACAGGTTTGACAAAGACAATGGACAAGCTGACTATAGAAGAAGTGCCTGCTGCAAGACAGCAAGGAGAGGAGAGTAGCTGCTGTCCAGGGGGAGAACTACATGTGCCAGTTGCTGAAGAAATCCAAGGTATACAGCATGATGCAGATGCTGAAGTGGTTCAATCTGAAGTGAGGATGCCTCCAGCCCACATGCATCTTAGAGATCATCCAGTAGAGCTGATTATTGGAGATCCAAGACAAAGAGTACAAACCAGGAGTAGAAACATGAATGCTGCAATCTATTCTAGCTTCTTGTCTCAAGTTGAACCTAAAAGATTTGAAGAAGCAATACAAGATCCACAATGGACTGAAGCAATGCAAGAAGAGCTTAATCAGTTCAAGAGGTGCAAGGTTTGGGAACTTGTTCCTAAACCTAAAGACCACAATGTAATAGGAGTTAAGTGGATCTACAGGAATAAGATGGATGAACAAGGGGTCATCATTAAGAATAAAGCTAGACTGGTTGCTAAAGGATATAGGCAAGAAGAAGGTATTGACTTTGATCAAACCTTTGCTCCAGTAGCCAGACTGGAAGCCATAAGAATGTTCTTGGCCTATGCAACCTATCAAGGATTCAAGGTATACCAAATGGATGTCAAGTCAGCATTCCTAAATGGTAATTTGAAAGAAGAAGTCTATGTGGAGCAGCCTGCAGGTTTTGTTGATCCAACTCTACCTCATTATGTCTATAGACTTAGGAAAGCTTTATATGGGTTAAAGCAAGCCCCTAGGGCTTGGTATGAAACCCTATCTAGTTTCCTCATTGAGAACAAGTTCTCAAGGGGGAAAATAGATAAGACTCTATTCCTTAGGGAATCTAGAGGCAAAGTCATACTAGTCCAAATATATGTAGATGACATTATATTTGGGTCTAATGAAAGCAGCCTTTGCAAAAAGTTTGCAAAACTTATGCAAGGTCAGTTTGAAATGAGCAGTATGGGAGAGCTGAAGTTTTTCTTGGGTCTCCAAGTTAAACAGACTGAGAGTGGTTTGTCCATTTGTCAGTCAAAGTTCACCCTAGAACTCATAAGGAAGTATGGTATGGATTCATCCAGTACCATGAAGATTCCTATGGGGTCAAGTATGTCTCTTAGCAAGGATGATGCAGGGAAACCTGTAGATGAAACCTTGTATAGAGGGATAGTTGGCTCCCTATTATACTTGACTGCTAGTAGACCAGACATCATGTATGCTACATGTGTTTGTGCAAGGTATCAAGGCTGCCCTAAAGAGTCTCACTTGACTGCAGTCAAGAGAATTTTGAGATATTTAAAGGGCACTCCCTATCTAGGCCTCTGGTACCCCAGGAATGGAGACTTTGATCTAACAGGTTATTCAGATGCAGACTTTGCAGGATGCAAAGAGGATAGAAAGAGTACTACTGGAACCTGTCAATTCCTAGGTGGGAGACTAATTTCATGGAGCAGCAAAAAGCAGACTAGTGTGGCTATCTCCACAGCTGAGTCAGAGTATGTGGCTGCAGGAAGTTGCTGTGCTCAACTTCTTTGGATTCAACATCAGCTAGAGGACTATGGATTTCAGGTAAGTAGAACTCCACTTTACTGTGATTCTACAAGTGCTATTTCAATAGCTAATAACCCTGTATCTCATAGTAGAACAAAACATATTGAGATTAAATATCACTTTCTTAGAGAACATGTAGAAAGAGAAGATATTTCACTTGAATATGTTAAAACAGATGAACAAGTAGCTGATATGTTTACTAAGCCACTAGAAGAAGCTAAGTTCAATAGATTCAAAATTGAACTAGGAATGATAAACTTAGAGTAAGTTTACAGATTTGAAAATGACTAAGTAAAAAGGTGTCGACACATAGACAAGTCTATGTCGACACAGAATAGTGGTGTCGACACTTCAGGAAAAAGGTGTCGACACATCTAGGAATGTGGTGTCGACACTTCAGAATGTTAGTGTCGACACATGTCAAGTAGGTGTCGACACATCCTATGTGGTGTCGACACTTAAGTTTTACTCAGAATTTTTCTAAGTAAAGTCTCGACAATGTGTCGAGTTATGTTGTGTAGACACATAACCAAGTGTCGACACATAAAATCTGTTGACTAAACTTGTGTCGACACATGTGTGTCGAGACATTATAAGTCAGTGTCGACACTTATTGTCAGTGTCGACACACTTTAAGCTAGCTGTCCCGCCTGTTCATCTTCAAAATCAGAAAGGTATAAATAGGGTTCTGTCTTTGTTTGTCGACACGCTTTCAAAGTTTCGAGACCAAAACTCCTGTGTCGACACCTCTCTTTTCTCAAGACTAATTCTCCAAACCCTAATGGCTCCTAAGCTTGAGGAGAACGTTAACGAGGGCTATGAGCTAGTGTGCGGCGCGTTCGATGAAGCTGATCAAGAAATCAAGTCAGTGGTAACCCTAGTCGCCAATTCTAGACTAGAATACTTGATTTCAGAACCAACAAAGATTTGGAAAAAGGAAGTTCTTGAATTCCTTAATGGAGCTGCTGTAGATGAATCTGGATACAGAATCAAATCCAGAGTTCATGGATCTAAAGTCAAGATTTCACCAAAAAGTCTGAGGAAGGTACTCCAGCTACCTAAAACACAAGATGAAGAAGAAGTAACTGCATCCAAGACCAGGGAAGCTCTTACCTGGTGTGGTCTTGATCCTAAGATGAAGATAGGATCTGTGTTCAACAGGAAAGGCATGAATAACCAAGGAAAGTTCATGTCTGAGATTGTAGGAAAAGTCTTACTCAGCAAGACTGGAGGGCATGACAGAGTGTCTGCCTACATGTTTCAAATCATGACAAGAATAATCTTCACTCTGAAAACAGATTGGTCTCAAGTGGTGTATGAGAAAATCAAGGAAAGTCTGAAGAAGCCCAACCTGGGCAGAATACTTAGTCTCTACCTAGCTGGTACCATACCAGAGGTAATGAATACAGCCGCGGGAAGTAATATCAACCACATGAGGAAGATGGATCTCAGGATCTTTTCTAGATGGGACAGGGTGTTGTCCAAGGAACTGTCAACCCCTGAGAAGCCAGTATCTGCAAAAGAAATTCCTCCAAAGAAGAAGAGAAAGACTGTACAAGTGGTACAAGAGTCCACTAGTGATTCTGATAGTGAAGAACAGGTTGTCTTCACTCCAGATGATCATGAGGGAGAGCCTGCTGACAAGACTCCTGCTCCTCCAGCTGATGCAGAGATCCAGGGGGAGCTGCCTCCAGCTAGCCCCATCCACAGGGATCAAAGCCAGGGGGAGCATCCAGTAGTAGAAGAACCCTCTACTCTGGACAGTGAGCAAGCCACTAACATCATCCAAGAGGTACTCATTGATCTAAATACATTGAATTTTTCTATAGTAGATTCTGATTTGTCTGATGTACATCAACAAACTCAGCTAGACAGTCAAGAACTAGATGTTGTTATCCAAGACACATCTGTTGTACTAGAAGTTGTTCCTGATCAAGTAGTTGAAGAACCAAGAACTTCTCCAGCTTCTTCACCTCAAGAGTTTACAATGGAAGATCTATTCCTAAATCTAGATCAAGAAGATTTTGATATGGATAAGGATGCTGCTGCTGAAGATAAGAGTGCTGCTGCTGAGGGGGAGCACATGGAAGTTCTGGAAGAGCTTATTAGGCAAGAAACTGAAAAGGCAACTGCTGTGCAAGCTGACAAACCTCCAAGCCCTAAGGACAGGGTTGATATTGCCAGCACTTCTGCCTCTGAAGATGAGGAGAGTGCTAGGGCCAAGAAGAAGAAACTCTATGTCTTCAAGAGGAGAAGTCAGAGTTATAAGAAAGCCTTGCAATCTATAGCCCCACAGCCTATAGTTCAACAAGCTCCAACTGTTGACTATAGTGCTTTACTGATTGCCCTGCAGATAAAAATGGATGAATAAAGGAAAGCCATAGAGGCTTATGTTGATGAAGGGCAGAAGACTTTACAGTTTGACCTGGCCCAAGAAATAAAGTCTATAAGGTTTGAGATGAACCTTAATAAGAAGGAGATGAATGAATGCTTCCACAAGGGTGGAAATGCTGTGGTGTATCTGGCAACACACCAAGAGAAGATCAAAGCACAGGTAGATGATATAGCATTGAAGCAAGGGTATGTACTGGAAAATCAGTTAAGGATGAATGACAATTTGACTGCTTCACACAATGCTATAGTCACTGAATTGAAGAATAAGACTGCTGAACCTTCAACATCTACTGCTGCTGCAGTTAAGGCTGACTTTGATAAAGTATTTCAAGCTGAGATTACTGCTGTTCAGTCTGCTATTAAAGAATCCCAGAAAGTCATCTCTGAACAACTTACAAAGCCGAAACCATTCTTTAAAGAGGGAATCAGGTATTTGGATAGTCAAATAAGATTTCAAAAGGATGATGTCAGAGACCAAATGGCCAGAGAAGTCATAAAGGGGGAGAGAGTATTAGTCAAAGCTAGCTCTGACCATGCCAAATGGATATCTAACTCCATCAGAGCTACACTGGGCTATCCTCCACTCTGTGATGATGATAATATTGCTGAATCAGGGATTCAAAATGCATATCTTGGAGGTGAGCAACCAGAGGTAGCTCAAGTGATTTATCCACCTCCAGATTTTGACATGGTTCAAGCAGATGTCCAGACAATGTATAGCCCAACTGAAGGAAAGCCTAATGTTATTCGGGATAAAGTGGTTCAGCCTATTTCTGCAGCTATGCAAGAGGCATTAGAGAAAGAAGAAGAGGCAAGGTTGTCAAAGAAGAGGTTTAGGGAACAAGCAGAACAAAGGTCAGATTTTGAACAGTGGAGCCCTACCTCTAGAAATATAATTTTAACTGCCTGGAAAGCTGCCAAGGACAATGCTCATGAAAGGAACAAGTGGTTCTCTGAAGCAGAATGGAGGAAACATGAAATAAGACAGGAGGCCATTGTTCAATATAGAAGAAAGACAAAGATGGGAAAGCTACCTCCTACTGCAGTGGAGCCTAGCAAGTACTTCCCCAAGCCATATCATTATTTTGAGAGGCAGAAAATTAAAGCAGAAGAGCTGAAGAAGAAGGACTTAAAAGGCAAGAAGCCTGCTGATGCTGCAACTGCTGAAGCCACTGTCAAAGCTCAAGTCCAATCAGGCAAAGGCATTGTTATCAAAGAACCAGATCAGAAATAGATTAGGAATTGACTTGAAGATTGTTGTAATCTTTTGAATGAAAAACATTTTTGTAAACCATTGAAGATGTATTAGAAAAATGTTAGAACAATATATGATAAATATATTTCATGATTGTTCTGAGAATATGTCTATTTCTTGTTTGTTCTGCAATGTTAAATGTGTATACATGTGTGAAATATTACATGTTTATGTTTACCCTGCTGTTTATATTCTGCTTTACATCATTTTGTAATTTTAATTATGAATGGTGTATATCATTGACTAAGGGTTATGACTTCTCCAAATAGGGGGAGATTGTTGGGTACATTGGTAAAATGTACCTGATTTGAAGAAGCCTCACCCAACTCAATGATATACATCATAATGTATTTGATGTATGTTTGAGTTACTTGTGCAGGTTAAGAAATCACTGGACTGAAGCAAAAAGTTTCTAAGTCCATGTGTCGACACCCAGAGGGAAAGTGTCGACACTTAAGAAAGCTTGTGTCGACACCCAGACAAGCAGTGTCGACACTTGGAGTCATTGTGTCGACACCTGGGATGAAGAGTCGACACCAGACAGAAAGTGTCGACACTTGGATCTGTGTCGACACTCAGTGAAGAAAAGTGCAGACAGAAAGTGTCGACACAAGGAGCTGTGTTGACACCCAGTGAAGCTGTGTCTACACCAGAAAGTGTCGACACTTGGAGCTGTGTCGACACTCAGCAAAAGTCTGCAGAGTCTAAGTACAAGTGTCGACACTCAACACAATGTGTCGACACTAAGCAGAAGAGTCAGCACTTGAAGAATGTGTCGACACTCAACACAATGTGTCGACACTCAACAGAAGAGTCAGCATTTAAAGTAAGTGTCGACACCCAGCACAAAGTGTCGACACTCAACAGAAGAGTCAGCATTTGAAGTATGTGTCGACACCCAGAAGACTATGTGTCGACACACAGCTGAAGACTCAACACTGGAAGAAAGTGTCGACACATGGAGCTGTGTCGACACTTAGCAAAGAACAGAAAGAACAACAAATTATTCTAAGTACAAGTGTCGACACTATGGGAATGTGTCGACACTCAGCTGAAGTCTCAACAACAAGAAGGTGTGTCGACACAAGGAGCTGTGTCGACACTCAGCAAGAATCAACATAGAAGACTATGTGTCGACACCAAGAAGCAGTGTCGACACTTGACAGATTCAACACAAGAAGATGTGTCGACACAAAGGAGATGTGTCGACACATAGAAGAATTCAGCAAAAGCTAGAAGAACAAGTACTTGTGTCGACACTCAATTTCAGTGTCGACACATGCAGAAGAATCTGTGTCGAGACATACAAGGAGTTGTGTCGACACCTTGTAGACTTGTGTCGACACTTACACAACATGTGTCGACACTTGGACTATTAGTGTCGACACTTAAAGACAGAAAGTCTCGATACTTACAGACAGTTAGAGATTTTCAAGAAGTGACTGGATGATTTGACAGATGCCGTTCCAGCCGGTCTACAACACCTATCAGAGATATCAGAAGTCAGTTATGGACCGGTCCAGCCGGTTACCATGAAGAAAGCCTATAAATAGGCACCTACAGTTTACAGAAACTGTTGTTGTTGAAAGAAGTTCAAAGTTGTTGATCAGATTATTGAAGTAAATATAGTGTTACAAAGAGGATCAACACAAGAAGATCTTACAGTTCAAGTGCAGATCTAAGAAGTTGGAGAGAGAGGGCTCCATCCAAGAAATCAGCCTCTGGAACTAGGCTGAGAAGAAGGATTCAGATTCAATTCTGGATCTTAAGTGGCAGAGGTCAAGGAACAACTACAGAGTATTCAGTCTTATTCAGTTCTACTCAAGAAGCTTTGAAGAAAGCTAAGTCAAGGTGAATCCAGCTGAGTTCTTCCAAGAACTCATCAAGAATCTCTCAACTCCCCTCCTTTAAATCTGAGTTGTAGAGATATTATTTGTATTACATTTTTAACTTGTAGGATCCATTGGATCTGAGTGATTGTAAGCCTATATTTATAAAGGCTGAGGGTAGGGCTTGTTAGCCTGAGTGTAGGAGATAAAGATCTCTGAGTGTAGGCCTTGTTGGCTGAGTGTAGGCCTTGGTTGGCTGAGTGTAGGCCTTGATTGGCTGAGTGTAGGCTTTGGGATAAAGCTGAGTTGTAAGGCTTTGGTCCTGAGGTGTAGGAACCAATTTGTTTTCTGAGACAGTGCAGGAGTTTGGCCGAATCTAGTACACTGCTAGATAGGCGAAGGGGGAAAGTGGATGTACCCATATCCTGGGGAACCACTATAAATCACTGTGTGCTGTACTGTGCTGAAATTGTTGCTGTGTATGCTGTGTTTGCTGTGATAAACTAGTTAGATTGCTGTGATATAACTGATAGCTGCCAATAAAGTTAGAAAAGGATTAGGTCACCTATTCACCCCCCCCTCTAGGTGTTTAGGTACCATATCTTTCACCATCTAGACAGGTTGGTCTGGATTAGTGATGTTTTTCATTATGCTTGTATTGGCCGAAGAAGACTCTATGATGTTTGTTTTTCGGGTTTCTATATGGTATATTGTAGCAGTGATCCTTGGGGACTAAATCCAAGGAGCACCTGGAAAACTGGACTGAATCGCATTTCGGTCAGGTACCGCGCGGCGGTAGTTATACTGCAGGATGTAGCTCCTTAAGAACTTTATTTGTGGCCTGTATAATGGAGAGCTGGGGCCTGAGATGTGGGGATGAGAGCTCTGGGAGCACAGTCATGTGGCCTGCGATCCACCCATGTATCAAAATGGGTTTATGCATTGATTGGAGAAATGAGAATGGGGAGGCCCACCTGCATCGTGGTTGTTTGCCCCACCGATGTGAGCAACAGGAATGGGCCGAACATACCCAGTAGCTATGGTAAGCATCTATGGGTAGTGTTACCTATTGCTGCCATTGTTATGGGTCTTAGGCCTTGTGCAGGTCGTAAAGACTATCAAAATGCTCATGTTATTACCATCAGGAGAAAGGTGTTGCGTCCCTGGTTTTGGTCCGAACACCGAGAATGTGCCCTGTCAGCACGGGGTCTGTGGTCGTTCGCTCCTAAGACTTTGGTGAAGTGTGCTTATATTTCACTTTAATTACTATGTTTGGTTTTGTTAGTACATTGTAGGGAATGAGCTCCGCCTCCAAGATTAAGGGGCGTAGTCATTACAATTTTGTCAGCTTTAGCTGACCATTGCCTTGTTTTACAACCATACGATGGATTGTTCTTGCAGGAACAGGTGATCCAATTGGCAAGTAGCGGGCTAATGCCCTTGATGCTGTGCTGGCCCTTGAAGGCCAAAGCGAAGTGTTTACTTTTACTATTTTCATGTATGGCCGGCCTGCGTGCAGATGTATGTAAAACACTTATTGATTAATAAAACATTATAAGGCCATAAGGCCAAGAATCCTTGTGTATTTGTTCTTTCATTCATGCTTTGGGCTATAGTGGACATTCATGTACTGTGATGGGTTCTTCTAACTTGTTTAAAAGCTTAAACTAGAATGCCTTGTGTTAGGTCTCAAAATTTTATATTATTACTTTTCTATTAATATGTAACTCGGCTAACTATTTGTGGTATATGGCAGGCGGCCCCAGCCGGACCTTCTATTATATCCCATGCAACGGATGGGGGTGTTACACATCGAGTGAACTCAACGCACTCGATTCCTACTGCCTTAGAATAACACTAAGTGCAAAGCACTGATTTTACTTACCTTTACTTGACGAATCGTCGAGTGGCGTCAAGTGCACTCAACGAACTCGACTCCTACAGTTCTCAGAATGATACTAAGTAAAAGAATTGAGTGGTGTTGTGTCCACTCAACTCCGCTTTGACTTTACTCAATGTCGTAACATAATTCGTGGAATGGCGTTGAGTGGTGTTGAGTCCACTCAATGCTGCCTTGACTACACTCAACTCCGTAACTTCAAGAAACTTTTCTAAGTAAAATACATTGAGTGGTGTTGAGTCCACTCAACACCTCAGCACAATTCATCGAATGGCGTTGAGTGGTGTTTAGTCCACTCAATGCCTCAGCATAATTCGTTGAATGGCGTTGAGTGGTGTTAAGTCCACTCAACGCCTCAGCTTTTTTGTCAAATGGTGTTGAGTGGTGTTGAGTTCACTCAACGCCATGAGTCCAGAAAATCTTTTAAGTAAAATTTCGACGAGTGGTGTTGAGTCTACTAAACGCCTCAGCACCAAGAGAGCTTTTAAGTTATAATTCATCGAATTGCGTCGAGTGCACTCAATGCACTCTACGCCTTTTGTTTCTAGAAATATTCTAAGTAACATCTTCTCTGTTTGTCGAGTCCAGTTGACTCACTCGATGCTTTCCCAGCCTGAGTAAATTCTCTTGACTCAAAAACACGTACGAGGGGCCTAGCGCGAAACGGGACATTACAAATCTTATAAACAAAATAAAAGATTTCATCCCCGAAATTTGGCTAAGGTTTTGGGGGAGTGAAGCACAGAAAAATATAATTAACTTCTAAACTCACATTGGGAAAATAACTCCGGCAAATGCTTTTGCATCAAGTCCACCGACTCCCAAGAGTATTCTTCTTTCCTGTGATTAGACCATTGGACCTTTACCAATACTACACTATTCCGCTGCAAGCTCCTTGTCTCGATGTCCACTATCTGCATCGCCTCTAGTCGGACAGATCTATCAGTTGCCACTATTCCATCTGTATTGGTGACATATTGGTCTATTTGTAGTAGTGCCTTCTGGAGCGACAACTGATGGAAGATGTCACGCAAATTTTCCAGTTCTGGTTGTAGCTCCAGCCGATAGGCCACATGACCAATTCTTTTCAATATAGCATAGGGCCCCACATACCTCAGGTTTAGTTTCTTCATACCACGCACCAGCGACACTCCATGCATTGGCGTGAGCTTCAAGAATACCTTGTCACCCACTTGAAATTCCACGATTTGATGTTTCTTATTGTGGTATTTTGCCTGCCGACTTTGAGCCTCAAGCTTGCGGTCTCGTATCAACATAACAAGCGCATCGAAGTCATCAATGTACTCTAGTATTTTACATTTTTCTTGTTGGAGTGTTGATGTGGTGATTTTACATGTAATTATGTGGATGTGCTCTAAAGCTTCTATTTGTTGAAACTGTTTAGAGAAAAGAAAATGATTTGAAAAAATATATATGAAAATGAAAAGTAAAAAAAGAAATATATAATTGAAAATTCTATTCGAGAGGAGATTGTATTTGGAGTAAGCGGTGCACACACCCATATTTGAAAAATTAAGTGGGGGTGTGGTGTGCCCACGTGTATCTTTCTTAGTCGAGGTATTCTTTTTATGATAGCTCATTTGGGTTAGGTGCGTAGCTTTCCTGTTTATCTTTGTTTACCTCACCGTAACCCAAGCCCCATGATTCTGCTAAAGTCCTACAGATTCACGCTTGAGTCGAACTAGTACCGTGGAGAGAGTGTGAACGGGCAAGCGTATGGTCCCCGACATTGATGGATTTCTTTAGAGGTGATCCTGAGCCCCTGTCTTTGGCAAAGCTCACCATAGTGGCCTGCCTACTTTCTTCCTACGCGTGACCGAAAGATTCACCGTGATTCCATTTTTGAGTAATAATAAAATGTTGATACGCATTGTGAAAAGTATAAACTATTTTGCATACTTAGAAATTTCCTCTACTTATATTTTTACACGTACGAGCATGCGACTTCGCATGGAACTCCAAATCACAATTTTTATGTTAGCTAAATCATTTTCCCAATCTGCATAGATTTTGTTTACTCGAGGCACACAAACTGTTAAGTCTGGGGGTGTGATGAGTCTGATTTATATATGGTTTTTAGGACTCATATTGGCTTATTTTCTTGCATGTGCACTACTTTTTCAATTAGAAAAGTTATATTTTTGTTTAGGGCTTCACTTCACCAAAAGTGCATTGTTTTAGCCCAAGGGTGTGCAATTGCACATTCTATTGATGGGGGTATGCACATGGTGCTCTACATGGCTCTTTCTATTTGTTTTTATTGCATTTTGGTGCTGGGAGCTTGTGTTCTATATTTTGGTTTTATTGTGTTGGTGGTGCATTTTCCCCAAGGCTGGAATGCAGGTTTGAGGAAAATGCACGGTCATGCGTTTTCTTAGCACATTGTTCTTTGCGATCATGGTTAATCGTGCGCGAAGGAAACGCACGGTTTTCCTGTAGCTTTTCTTGGTTGTTCCATTCTGTGGTTAATCGTGCATTTCCTTCACGCCCGTGCGCGTGTAAAACGCACGGTTCCTCTATTTTATCTTGTTTACCTGCGTTCTGTGTTTACCCGTGCGATTTCCTTCAAGCACGGGCAGAAGCACCCGTGCGCGAGTAAAACACACGGGTCAACGCCTATTCATCTGCAAGCTTAGCCTGGAAGTTAATAACGCAAGGTTAGCGCACGGTCGTGCGCCAAACCGTGCGTGACTATTTTTCTGACCTGCTTCTAATTAAAGCGCAAATTTTCCTCCATTGTGGACAGATTTTCTCCCCCGCCGTTTTCTGCCTCCGAGGAAGGGTTCCGCCATTTCCTTTCATCTTCCACCTTAGGGAGGTGCTCCGGGAAAGCTTTTAATGACATATTCAAGTCGGAGCTCCCTCTCGGCCTCTTCCTTCATCCTTGAGCTTCAAGAAGAGTTTTGACCTAGCTTTCTCCATCAAGCTAGCAGAAGTTGTGCCATCCTCCACCGGATTGTGGCACGAAGAAGACGGGTCCATTGGGAGTTAGTGACAACCTCCTCTACCCCAGACACAGTTGAGTACCGAGCTTGGATGCGGATTGACAACCCGACGATTCCTTCCGTGAATCCTCAGCAAGACTTCATATCCGGTCAATTTCGCACACTATTCTTCTCTTGTTGTTGATAGTGCAGTTTGATCTATTATATATGATGAAGTTGCTCTTATTTTGATAAACATAAATATACGATCATGTCTATGTGATTTCATATTTATGTTATTTGCTTGAGGTGCACCTTTATTTTCCACCCTCCATCACATTCGGTTTTGCCGCTCTAGTGATTGCTAGAGGCGTGCGTAGCGAAGAGGTGCTCTCAACCCTCATTCTGCAATTCTCACCACCTCATCTGCAAGCCTACTAGTCGATCCGCCCATTGATTCATTGCATAGTGGCCCGTATAGTCTTCCATCCCGCCTGGAGAAGCATTGCATAATGATATTGCATAAGAGTAGTTGATAGTGTTTTACTTTCTTTTTCCACAACATACCAAAACCCCCATCGTAAACTCCGACCTAAGGACTTCAATCTCAAGTCCTTCTCGAAATTAACTCCACCTTACTGCGTTCCCTCGAGATCGATACTTGAGGAAATTCGTGCATTTTATATTACTTGTGCGATCGGTGCACTTGCCGTCCAATGCATCAGGTGACTCGAACGCCAAGCGTTAAGTTCCAGAGTCGTATGCCTATTAAATCATGTGGCTACCGACGCGCAGTATCTTCTATCACCACGCGATAGCATTTCGACGATCGTTGAGCCCATTCGATACCACTCAAAGCTTCCAACTCCTCTACGCATTCGTCGTATATATCTGACGAGCAACTACCACCATTCGGTATCTACTACCGCCGCGCGATAGTATTTTGACGATCGTTGAGCCCATTCAACACCACTCAAAGCCTCCAACTCCTCTAGGCATTTGTCTTGTAAATCCGACGAGCAACAACTGTCACGCGGTATCTACTGCCGCCACACGATAGTATCTAGACACCCAATTTACGACTCGGCACTTTCCCTGGCTCCGGTGCAGGCTTTATTAGCATCTCAACCGAGCCCAAGTCCACTCTCTTGATATGAAAGTGTGCACGAGGGGTCTAGCTCGAATTGGGATGCTACAAGTCCTATAAACAAAATAAAAGATTTCGTCCCCGAAATCATGCTAAGGCTATTTGGAAGTAAAGCATGAAATTAAAAAAAATATGCTTTAAAAGTTACCTTGGGGAACAACTCCGGGTAGCGCTTTTGCATCAAGTCCACTGGCTCCCAAATATACTCCTCGTTCACACGGTTAGACCATAAGAATTTTCCCAACGAGACACTTTTCTGCCGCAAGCTCCTCGTCTCGCTGTCCACTATCTGCACTGTCTCTAATCGGACGGATCTATCATTTTCTACCGCACCATCTGTGGTGAGGACATGTTGATCGGGATGCTACAGCGCTTTCCGAAGTGACGACATATGAAACACGTCGTGTAATCTCTCTAACTCTGGTAGCAGCTCCAATCGATAAGCCAAAGGGGCAATCCTTTCTAACACAGCATAAGGCCCAACGTATCTTGGACAGAGATTCTTCATACCACGCAACTGTGTTAATGCATGCATCGGCTGGATCTTCTGTAAGACCCCCTTCTTTTTTCTTTTTAAAACACCAGGTTCTTAGGCCCAAAACCGCCGCTTTGCGGTGACACCTTCGCACCCGGGAAGATCATCACTACAAAACGCCAATCCTGCCGGCCAAATCGATCGCAACAGTAGCAAAATAGTAAAGTAAGTCCACAGAAATCACATATATATGTAAATTATCCCCACGAATGGAGTGTCCACAGATACAACAAAAATAAAAGATCTTGGGATCTTGCCCAGTACATCATGTCCTCACTACAAATCTCTCAATGCGGAAGCAAATACTATAACTAATAATGATCAGGACTCACAGTCCCAGTTATCTGAACTCCGGTACTAGACTGACCCATCTCTATACGTGCCGACCTCCTGGGCTGCTCCTCCATGCTGGGCTCCACGGTCCCATAAAATGATGTGGTTTGAAAACCGTTAGTCTAAAAGACTAAGTCCTATCATCCCCCGCCCCTTCCCCCATGGCCCCTAGGCACCGAGCGGGGAGAAGGAAAGGAGAGGACATGAAAGTGGAGAATAACAAATAAGCAGGTAGCAGCGGAACTAATCTAGCAGTTCTACAGTATGTATGACAGCAAGATAGGTATGAAAAACTGAATGAGAATGTAACCTTAACTTATATGAAAACACATAAGCTAAGGGATCTTTTGCATGGCTCATATCGTATAAAAAGTCTCATACTGATTTATACGATAGGGTGTCGGTTTTCTAGCAAGCATAATATGTAATATCAAATAAAACCTTTAACTTATAAACTAAGGGGTCATCTTGCAGGGACTATTATATAGAGCATCCCATACCACTAATACAATAGGTGTCAGGTTATATGCAATGATTATGCTATGTAATACAGTTATGGCATGATGTGAACATGCAAGTGTAACTCACCCACTCGACTCTGTGTACACAGACCTTTAGTTCCCCCTTTCTGGAGCCAAACCTCCCAGGATACCTCCGTAGTGGAAAACGGAAGCGGTGGGTTGGGCCTCGCCCACCTCTAAACTGGTAATTGCACTACCAGTCAGATCTATCCTAAGCCTCAACGCTGGTGCATAGAGCGGAGCGCCTGCGTACTCTTGCCGGCTGGCGCTCCGGACTTTATTTGGCCAAGTGCTAAACCACACTCGCCGAGTCAACGTGTTGGCGTCGGTGCATCGACCCTCCAACACCGAAGACCCACCACCTTTTCCTTTATGCACATGCAACCTTATGTATCAGCTACCGAGCCAAAGCTCCCCAGACCATCCCGTCCGTCATAAACAACAACCGAGAAAAATCTCGTCGGGCCAACCTGCCCATCACAAACCATTACAGAGCCAAAGCACGCCGGGCTAACCTGCCCTTTTACCAAACCACTGGGCTTACTGCCCGAGTGACCCAACCTATCTCCCCGAGTCATCGAGGTGTGAGAAAGTGAAACCCTAGACTTACTAGCTACCCTTAAATGTTGTGTTGGAATAACCCTAGTGCAATTGACACTTCCTCCAAACGGGAAAGACGATCTTTCGTAGATCCCGGGCAACGCCTAACTCTAGCCAATCCATCCCTCTACTCATCCTACTACCAATAATGAACATATTTTTATCTATCCAAACCAACAGACCACTAATCCCAAGGCATGCATCAAATTATACTCCAACATAATTTCTGCAATTTTTACTATATGCAAACCACTTAAGCTACATGACCCGTAAATGGGAGGTACAACAAATAATCATCCAGTACTCCTATAATAATTATTGGAGGGCCATTATGAGCTTTGTGGACTAAATCCATAATTTCACAATTTTCCTATTTATCTAATAATTAATTTAATTAATTTAGTAGCCAAAAATCTCAAGATTGAATATGAAGTACCAATTTCAGATAAGATAATATTCCACCAAATTTTTTAAAATACAATATGAATATATAACTCAAAATACAAAGCCTCAAAATTTTCCAGTAAGGTTTAACCCCTTAATTTTAATTTCAAATATATCCCATAATAATTCATTTTAAGAGAATTTACAACATTAATAATTCCAAAAATTCAGAGAAAATTCATGGATCATTGTAAGGGCATATAAGTGTTCTAGATCAAGTTTCACAATTTATCATTGAATAATAAAGTCTTTATTTGATTTTCTCATAATATTTCAAGTTAAGTGTTAATGAACAAAGTATAGCAATTTTCCATCTAAAAATTCCTAACAAATTCCCATATAAGCATACTGAACTAGGAACACTAATTCTCAAGTTTTATAATTTTTCAACAAGTATTGAGCTCTGTAAGAATTATTTAGCAAGTTCCCAAATATTTGAGGTTGTGAAGTAGGTACCCTAATTATGTATCCAAAAATTCCATTAAAATTCTCATATGATTAATATGGTCTAAAATGCCCTTTGCCAAATTTTCATGATTGTTTAAAGAGTCTTGCTAACCTATTCTAGCTCCACAATATTTGTGCCCTAGGCTAGGGTTAGGGTTTTGTGGACCCTACCTTTCCCAAAATCCCTTAAGATTTTTACCAAAGGTTTTATTTATCATAGCACCCTCCCTACAAAATTCCAAGTTCATTCAAGGTTTTTTGACCTCATACCCTTCACAAGGCACAAAAGCCCTTCCTTAGGGTATGGCCTTAGATCTTAGGGCAATCAAATTCAAATCTATCCCACCTTTCATGATAAGGTGAAAGAAGCCATGCCAAGCTAGTGGCCCCAATCCCAACCTCTGTTGAGGTGATTTGTCCACTCAAAACCCAAAATACACCTTTTTACCAAAATACCCCTTTTAGGGCAAAGCTAGGGTTTGCATGATTTCTATTCAAACCACCTCCAAATGTGATGAAATTGTAACGAGAGATTTATATTGACCCTAAACAACTCTCACCAAAATTTGGGTGAGTTTGGAGCTAATTTGTCCCTTAAATTAATTAACCATAGAAAAATTAAATATTTTCCAAAACTATAGAAATATTATCCCCAAAAATTTCCATCTTTGGGAAGCACCTAGATATAGTCCAGGGGGACTCCCTGCCAAAATTTCAATTAATTTGGAGCAAGGATGAAGTGTGGGAACTCAGTTTAATGTATGCCTAGCCCTAGGTGTAGGTCCCACCAAAATGGGTGCCCTGGTCAAACCAGCCACCCAAAGTGGTTCAAATCAATTTTAAAAAACGGTAGACCCAAAGGGATACAAATCATGTGGTGACCATTTTCTCATACATAGCATCTAACTATTTTTAATAATTTACACATATTAAATGTTAATAATGTGACAGAAATCAAGAAAATGAATATATAAACCTATAGTTTAATAAATCAACTTTTGCACGAATCTTGGAGCAAGTTTGAAGGCATCCCTTCATCTTCCACCTCTAGCCGACGGTTCCGATTCATCCAGCTTGGAGCTTCTTCCAGCCGATGCCGACGGGGATCCGGCCTCCTCCCCAGCCTGCCACCGCCGCCACCACCTCCGTTGAGGTGGTGGTCATCGCCAGGAGGCAGCACATACGCCGGAGAGCCTTATTCCGGCGATCCCGATGGTTGCATTTTTGTGGAAAAACCAGGAAAATTTCCCATTAGATCGGGCTCAATTGAGCCCGAACATTGGCCCTAACGATTCCTAAGAACTACCCAAGGAAGAAGAAGTAGAGGAGGACCTTGCTGGTCGGCTGCAGCCTTGCCGATAGCCGGGAAGCCATTTTGGTGGTGGTGGTGGTAATATTTCTGCAACTGCACTGTGGAATTGCTTGGCTCCTTCGGGTAAGTGGTAGAAATGACTCCTTGGAGTCCAGCGAAGGTTTTAAGAAGGAGAAATGGGGAGTTATGTGGCTGTAGGGGTGCTTGCCGTTATTGGCTCTTGGTCAAGGTTGGCGGCCATGGTAGGTAGGGGGAAAAACTTGGCTCAAACCAGTCAATGGGTAGCTGGTTGGATTGGGGATGCATTCCTGATCTTAAAGCAATGAATGGGAGGTTGGGGAAGGGGAAGGAGGAGCCAAAAGTATTCCTCCATTATCTCTTTCACTTTATCTCTCTTCCCTTAGGTGGATTTTTCTCTCTCCTTCATACCAAGCTGAAAATTGGCTCCTACCTAACCCAATGGCAGCCCACATGCTCATTTCACCCATCAAAGCAAGGTTAGCCTAAGTGAATTTGGCTTGTGCTTGAGTTAGCCAATTTGGGCTAACTTGACCTAAACTTTGATCATGGTTGACCTTGGTCAATTTGGTCTTAAGGTTGCCCCTAATTGGTCCTTGGTGACCCATTGGCCTCCCCTAAGGCCTAGGTAGGGTTGCCTTGGCCCTTTGGAGGTCACTTGACCCTTAGGCAGGGCACTTTCACCATTTTAGGGCTAGAGTTGACTTTGGTCAACTTAGCCTTTTTGGTTGACCCCAATGGGCCCTTGGTGACCCATTGGCCTCTCACTAGGGTTAGGAAGGTATGTGTGGGGTCCACTTGGCTAAGGGAACTTCAATTGGCCCTTGTACATGTTAGTTTGACTCATTTAGGGTTAGAATTGACTTTGGTCAACTTATCCCTTTGGACTGCCCTCCATGGGTCCTTAGTGATCCATTGATCCCACGTTAGGTCTAGAAAGTCCTTGGTAGGGTTATTTGGGCTATACCAGGGCACACTGCCCTTAGTAAGGGCACCTTGCCTAATTTAGGCCTATAGTGGTTCTAGGTCAACTTGGGCACCCTGGCTTGACTTCAATGGACCCTTAAGTCTCTAGTGGACCCTCTAATAGGTTAGTGAGGTTGTAGTGTGGTCATGGAGTCATGGCGAAGCCCTAAGGTCAAACCCTAGGATTTGTGATGAGGTTGTGCCATAGGCAGACCAAGGTGATTCTCACCTTCGCCTTCTATCACTTGGCCCTTTTTAGCTTCCTAGGGTTTTGTCATGACCTAGTCATGGCCAAAACCACTCTTAGTGGTCTAGTTGGAAATGGAATGTTACAAATCCCAATAAACAATACAAAGATTTCCTCCTCGAATTCAAGGTTAAGCCTACGGGAATTTCTATCGAAGAAAAGGAAACTTGTAACATCCCATAAGAAGTGAAAGATTACATCTCGACGTCATGTTTGCTAAGTGGGGTTTAAAGGGAAGCCTAAATCTATGACCAATTCACCCAATTGGCAAAGCCAAGATCCCAATAAACAAAAGATTAGCCTCTACTCTTCTTAGAACAGCCCTACTAGTTTAAAACAGGAAAGTAAATAGAACATTTGGAGAGGTTGTGAGGTATACCTGACTGAACAGCTCTGGATACTTTTGTCGCATCAGGTCCTGCGGTTCCTAGGTATGCTACTCCTGGCCATGGTTTCTCCACAGAACCTTGACTAATGGAACCTTCTTGCGACGCAAGATCCGTACTCCTCTGTCATCGATCTGAACCGGCTCCAAGTGAACTGAGCGGTCTGAAGCTACCGGTCCATTTGTGGTCAAAATCTGCTACTACGGGAGTAGTAGAGCCCTTCTAAGCAAAGATATATGGAACACGTCGTGTAAACCTACCAGTTCCGGTGCAACTCCAACCTGTAAGCTAGGGGTCCGATCCGCTACAGGATTCTGTAAGGGCCCATATACCTAGGGCTGAGCTTCTTCTTCCGACCGAGCACCCGTGAAACTCCGTGCATTGGTCGGATCTTCAAGAAAACCTGGTCTCCCACCTGAAACTCTACCTGACGGTGTCTGGCGTTGTAATACTTAGCGTGTCGGCTCTGCGCTTCCATCATTTTGTCCCGTATCAGTCTCACCCGAGCCTCAGTGTCTTCGACAAAATCCGATACCAACGCCTTTGGATTCTCCTCCTGAATCCATGAAAGTGGAGTCCTACATCTCCTTCCATACAAGGCTTCATAAGGAGCCATCCCTATGCTAGACTGGTAGCTATTGTTATAGGAGAACTCGACCCGTGGTAAAATCTTCTCCCAAGGTTCATTTCAATCCAGAATGCATAGCCTTAGGAGGTCCTCCAATGTCCAGTTGGTGCGTTCCGTCTGCCCATCCGTTTGGGGATGAAATGCTGTGTTGAATGTCAGTCGCGTGCCTAAGTAAGCCTGCACGGATCTCTAATTCCTGGATGTGAACCGACCATCCCCATCTGACACGATCGTCCTGGGAACCCCGTGGTAACGAATGAACTTCTCTACGAATCTCCGCACTAGTACCCCAACCGAGTCATCTTTTCTTATCGGAATGAATCTGGCCACCTTCGTCAGCCGATCGACGATGACCCAAATCGAATCGTTTGCTGTCCGTGATCGGGGAAGGCCATGAATGAAATCCATCACGATGTTCTCAAATTTCCACTCCGGCACCGGAAGTGGCTGTAGCAATCCTGCGGGGTTTCTGCACTCTGCCTTCTCCAGCTGGCATGCCTCACAATGAGTCACGAAGTATGTAATGTCCTTCTTCATCCCCGGCCATACCATCCTCTTCTTCAAGTCTGTCGTCATCTTGGTGATCCCCGGGTGTATAGAATATCTGCTACAATGCGCTTCCGCCATGATGTCCTCCCAAATCTGACCTCCTGCGGGTATATAGACCCTACCTCTGAAATATAGCAATCCATATCTCAGTGAATAATCTCCCGTCGAACCCTCCTCCAAGTCTTGGAATATCGGCTCTGCCCATTCATCTGTCTTCTGTCCGTCCCGGATGCGCTCCCGAATATCATCTATGGCAACCATCGATGCTAGATACTCCATGTACAGCTCTGGATCATTCTCGGATACTAGGGATATCTGCATATTTCTGAAAGACCAGACTAGCTCCATGGACATCAGTTGCGGTCCCTTCCCTGAGGTATCTCCTCTCCGGCTCAGAGCATTTGCCACCATGTTCGCCTTCCCGGGATGGTAGTGTATGGTGTACTGGTAATCCGACAGGAACTCCACCCAACGTCTCTGTCTGATGTTGAGTTCCTTCTGTGTGTCCACATATTTTAAATTCTTGTGATATGAGAAGATGCCACAGTGAACCCCGTAGAGGTAGTGTCGCCAAATCTTCAGAGCAAAGATCACTGTACCCATCTCCTGATCATGCACCAGATAGTTCTTCTCATGTATCTTCAGTTGTCGGGAGGCGTAGGCTATTACGTGCCCATTCTGCATCAGAACGACACCCATCCCCTGGTAGGAGGCATCTGTGTACACCTGGAATCCCTCCATTCCCGATGGAAGAGCGAGAATGGGAGCCGAGGTAAGCCGACCCTTCAACTCCACAAAGCCGCCTCGCACTGTGGTGTCCAAATGAAACGGGATTCCTTCTTAGTCAGGGATGTAAGAGGGAGTGCAATCCAGGTGAATCCTTCGACGAACTTCCGGTAATATCCGACAAGTCCCAGGAAGCTCCGTACATCCGTGGCTGTCTTCAATGGTGGGCAATCCTGAACTGCCCGATTCTTGGCCGGGTCTACTGCCAACCCAGCACCGTTGATGATATAACCTAAGAAGGCCACCTCCTTTAGCCAAAACTGGCATTTGCTGAACTTCGCATACAGCTGGTGTTCCCGTAGCCTCTCTAGAGTCAAAATCAGGTGTCGTGTATACTCCTCATCCGTCCTTGAGTAAATGAGGATGTCGTCAATAAATACGATGACAAATACATCCAAATACTCCTCGAATACCCTGTTCATGAGGCTTGTAAATGCTGACGACGCATTTGTGAGCCCGAAGGGCATTACTGTAAACTAAAACAGTCCGTACCTACTACTGAAGGTGGTCTTCGGAATGTCCTCCTCTCGAATCCGTAGCTGGTAATAACCTGACCTCAAGTCATGTTTCGAGAAGTAATGCGCTCCTTCCAGTTGATCGAACAACTCTTCAATCTGTGGCAGCGGGTACGTATTCCGGACTGTCAGTCTGTTCAATGCTCGATAATCAATACACAAACGGAGACTTCCGTCCTTCTTTTTGACGAATAGTACCGGGGCTCCCCACGGTGAAGAGCTTGGCCGGACAAACCCTGCTTCTACTAGTTCCTACAACTGACTTTGGAACTCTATCAACTCTTTCTGGACCATCCGATAAGGGGCTTTAGATGCCGGCTTGGCCCCCGACACAACCTGTATCTAGAAGTCCTGCTCTCGGTGCGGAGGTTGTCCTGGCAGTTTCTATGGAAAGACGTCATCAAAATCTCGCACCACCGGGATGTCTGTCACAGACTCCTTGGCCTCCTCCATCTCAAATAGAATTTGATAAACCTCCTCCCCCTGCAGATGGGCCTTAACGGCCTGTACTGAAGATAAAAGTATACGAGAGGCAGGTCTTATACCTTCGATGACAATGACAGAGTCCCCGTGCCTCATGGTGATCCTCTTTGCTTGGCAATCAATCTAGGCATAGTTCCAGTGCAACCATGTCATGCCCAGGATCAGCTCGAAGATTGGCATCCTTAGGATCGTTTACGATACCTCATATGACTTTCCGCCAATCTCTGCCTCTATGTTGTAGTGGGTAGAGGTGAATAGCTCTGATCTGTCGGGTAGACACATCCTCCTCATCAGGCATGTGAACCGCTCCACTCCTTCCATCCCTTCCACGAAGGCCTCTGACATGAACGAGTGCGAAGCCCCCATGTCGAATAGTGTATAGGCGAGGTTGCAGCTGATGAAGACTATTTATTCTACCGAGTGCAGTTCTACAAATTTGACAACTGAGAAAGGGGATTCTATTCAAACAATTAAACATCTTGGCATGCCTGCTTTTACCTGCTCTGGGTTCCGAGGCTGCGCCAGGTCCAAAGCATACACCTGCTCCCTTTCTTGTCTACGATCCCCTCCCTGGTATCCACATCCTCGGCCACGACCTCGGCCTCCAAAATATTGCGCTGGCTGGGCAGCCGGTGGTGCTCGTGGGGGTGCCCCCCTCTTGGGACAGTTCCTCCTGATGTGCCCCACCTAATGGCAATTGAAGCATTCTGGCGGGGGATATGCCATTCCCCCGGGTCTCTGTCCCTCCCATGTCTGAAGAGGTTGTGGAGCCACCACCATTGGCTCCCTTGTCTCCTGTCTTGCCTCCTAATGAGGCTGGTCCTCAACCCTTCTCCCGTCCGTGATACGGGCTCGTCTCTGATCGTTCCTTGCTCCTCGACGATGATCCTCCGCTGGCCATTTCCGGCCCGGAGAAGCTTGCCAATCAGCCTCTATCCTTTTTGCCATCTCTAGTATGTAGGAAATGGGCCCGTCGGATACAAATAGTAGAGTCTACCTCAGCTCCTCTCGCAGGCCCTTGTAGAACCTCTTGGTATATCCGACCTCGTCTAACTGATAAGAGTCCGCAAATCAGGCTAGATGGTTGAACTCTCGGTGGTACTCCACCACCGTCTTGTTCCACTGTCTCAACTGCAAAAATCTATCCTCCAGCTTGTCTCTGGCCGACTGTGGAACAAAATGCTCCAATAGTCTGGCCCTGAATTCCCCTCAAGCTATCTCAGCAACCTCCCTGTTAGCAAACGTCGTATCCAGCGAAGTCTTCCACCATCTCTTGGCATGGGTTTCCAAGCAAGAGACAACCAAGGGCACCCTCTCCTCCCAAGGGCACCGTATCCCGGTCAGCATCTCATACATAATGTCCATCTATTCCTCCATCCGAACTGCCGACTCTGTCCCTAAGTAGGATGGGGTAGAAAGTCCTCGGAAAATTCTCAGCCAGTTGGCCCCCGGGTTCGGCTGCGGAACCGGAACATGTTGTGCCCTAAACGCGTCCAGGATAGCTGTCAGAGTCTGTCATATCTCCGACTGTAGGAATGGAGTGGGGACTGGGGGAGGTGGTACAACGTTCGGAGTCTGCTGAGCTCCTCCTTGTGGAGTGGGCTGAGCTGGGGGATGCAAAACAAACTACATTAGTAGGTAATTGACTCAATAGCTAATAAAAAGTGGACAATTTACATGTGATCCCCCATATGGGCACACCAATGCTTCCGCTACTTAGTTTGTCACCAAACTAAACTCACGCGGTGGTGACCCAGAGGTTGTAGACTGTTACTTTTCAATCGAGGTTTCCTCTAATACCACTTGTAAAACCCCCTTTTTTTCTTTTTAAAACACCGGGGTCTTAGGCCCAGAACCGCCGCTTTGCGGTGACACCTTCACACCCGGGAAGGTCATCACTACAAAACGTCAATCATGCTGGCCAAATCGATCGCAACTGTAGCAAAATAGTAAAGCAAGTCCACATAAATCACATATATATGTAAATAATCCCCACGAAGGGAGTGTCCACAGATACAACAAAAATATAAGATCTTGGGCTCATGCCCAGTACATCATGTCCTCACTACAAATCTCTCAATGCGGAAGCAAATACTATAACTAATAATGATCAGGACTCACAATCCCTGTCATCTGAAATCCGGTACTAGACTGGCTCATCTCTATGCATGCTGACCTCCTGGGTTGCTCCTCCATACTGGGCTCCACGGTCCCCTAAAATGATGTTGTTCCAAAACTGTTAGTCTAAAAGACTAAGTCCTATCATCCCCCGCCCCTTCCCTCATGGCCCCTAGGCACCGAGTGAGGAGAAGGAAAGGAAAGGACATGAAAGTAAAGAATAGCAAATAAGCAGGTGACAGCGAAACTAATCTAGCAGTTCTATAGTATGTATGACAGCAAGATAGGTATGAAAAACTGAATGAGAATATAACCTTAACTTATATGAAAACACATAAGCTAAGGGATGTTTTGCAGGGCTCCTATCTTATAAAAAGTCCCATACCGATTTATACGATATGGTGTCGGTTTTATAGCAAGCATAATATGTAATATCAAATAAAACCTTTAACTTATAAGCACGCTTGCGCGAACTTATAAACTAAGGGGTCGTCTTGCAGGGCCTATTGTATAGAGCGTCCCATACCACTTATACAATAGGTGTCAGGTTATATGCAATAATTATGCTATGTAATATAATTATGCCATGATGTGAACATGTAAGTGCAACTCACCCACTCGACTCTGTGTACACAGACCTTTAGTTCCCCCTTTCTAGAGCTGAACCTCCCAGGATACCTCCGTAGTGGCAAACAGAAGCGTTGGGTTGGGCCTCGCCCACCTCTAAACCGGTAATTGCACTACCAATAAGACCTGTCGTACGCCACAACGCTGGTGTACAGAGCGGAGCGCCTGCGTACTCTTGCGGGCTGGCGCACCGGACTTTATTTGGACAAGTGCTAAACCACACTCGCCGAGTCAACGTGTTGGCGTTGGTGCACCAACCCTCCAACACCGAAGACTCACCACCTTTTCCTTTATGCATGTGCAACCTTATGTATCAGCTATCGAGGCAAAGCTCCCCGGACCATCCCGTCCGTCAAAAACAACAACCGAGGCAAAGCTCGCCGGGCCAACCTGCCCATCACAAACCATTACCGAGCCAAAGCTCGCCGGGCTAACCTGCCATTTTACCAAAACACTGGGCTTACTGCCGGAGTGACCCAACCTATCTCCCCGAGTCATCGAGGTGTGAGAAAGTGAAACCCTAGACTTACTAGCTACCCTTAAATGTTGTGTTGGAATAACTCTAGTGCAATTGACACTTCCTCCCTACGGGAAAGATGATCTTTCGTCGATCCCGGGCACCGCCTAACTCTAACCAATCCATCCCACTACTCATCCTACTACCAATAATGAACTTATTTTTATCTATCCAAACCAGCAGACCACTAATCACAAGGCATGCATCAAATTATACTCCAACATAATTTCTGCAATTTTACTATATGCAGACCACTTAAGCTACATGACCCGTAAATCGGAGTTACAACAAATAATCATCCAGTACTCCTATAATAATTATTGGAGGTCCATTATGAGCTTTGTGGAATAAATCCAGAATTTCATAATTTTCCTATTTATCTGATAATTTATTTAATTAATTTAGTAGCCAAAATTCCCAAGTTTGAATATGAAGTACCAATTTCAAATACGATAATATTCCACCAAATTTTTGTTAAATACAATATGAATATATAACTCAAAATCCAAAGCCTCAAAATTTGCTAGTAAGGTTGAACCCCTTAATGTTAATTTCAAATATATCCAATAATAATTCGTTTTAAGAGAATTTACAGCATTAATAATTCCAAAAATTCAGCGAAAATTCATGGATGATTTTAAGGGCATATAAGTGTTCTATATCAAGTTTAACAATTTATCATTGAAAAAGAAAGTTTATATTTGATTTTCTCATAATATTCCAAGTTAAGGGGTTAATGAACAAAGTATAGCAAGTATCCATCTAAAAATTCCAAACAAATTCCCATATGAGCACAATGAACTAGGAACACTAATTCTCAAGTTTCATAATTTTTCAACAATTATTGAGCTCTGTAAGAATTATTTAGCAAGTTCCCAAATATTTAAAGTTGTGAAGTAGGTACCCGAATTATGTATCCAAAAATTCAATTAAAATTCTCATATGATTAATATGGTCTGAAACTCCCTCTTCCAAATTTTCATGATTGTTTTAAGAGTCTTGCTAACTTATTCTAGCTCCATAATATTTGTGCCCTAGGCTAGGGTTAGGGTTTTATCCTAACCTTCCCAAAATCCCTTAAGAATTTTACCAGATACTCCTGCAAAAGAAATAGTGACACAACTGGAGAAGATGTTCACCGATAGTGCTCGAAAAGAGCGCTCTAAGACCACCATAGCACTCACAAGGTACAAGATGATGGAGGGTGTATTTGTCTCGATGTACTTTCTTAAGGTGCAGGACTACTTGGAGAAATTGGAGAAATTGAATTCTCTGCTTCCTGAAGACATTGCTGAGGATATCATTTTGGGGTCTCTTCCTTACTCCTTCAAGGATTTCATAATGCATTATCATATGCGTGAAAGGAAGATGACCATAAATGAGCTCCATAATGCCCTCAAAACAGCTGAGGTGGACATGGGCAAGACAACGGCAATTCCTGTCTTGGCCATTGCTTAAAGTAGCAAGAAGCCCTTTAAGAATAAAGGCAAAGCTGCAGTAAAGACTGCAGGTAGAAATTCCTCGTTCAAAGGCAATATGGGAGGAGCTCATGTAAGCAACTCCAAAGGAAGCAAAGTGAAGAAATCTCCGACGTCTGTCACCGAATGTTTCCATTGTCATGAGAAAGGACACTACAAGATGAATTGCCCCAAGAATAAGCGTGACTTGGATGAAGGCAAGATTGAACGCAAGCGTCCCAAAGGTATGTATGTTATTGAATTAAATTTAAACCTGACCACTACTATCCTTATTGGGTATTAGATGCCGGATCATGTGCTCACTTAATTTCTAATGTGCAGTCACTAAGGGATAAAAGATTGCTCTCCAAGGGAGACGTTGTGCTGAAGGTTGGAAATGGTGCAAGGATATCTGCAGCTTCTGTGGGCACCCTACACCTTCACTTACCTAGTGGTTTATGTTTAACTTTAAAAGATGTTTACCATGTCCCTTCTGTATTTCGAAACATTATTTTCGTATCATGTTTGGATGCGGAAGGTTTTTGTTTTGTGATAAGTAATTCACAAATGATGATTAAGAAGGATGGTATATTTTATGCAAATGCTTTTATTTCAAATGACTTGTATTTGCTAAATATAGTTGAAGATAAACCTGTATTGAATATCCATAACAAGAGACTCAAGATATCTCACATAAATGAGACACTCTTATGACACCATCGTCTTGGTCACATAAGCGAGAAACTCATAAGGAAATTGCATCAAGCTAATATTTTGGATTCTTTTGACCTTGATGCAATTGGAACATGCGAATTTTGTTTATCCAGTAAAATGACCAAGACACCTTTCAACAAGAAAGGTGCAAGAGCGAGTAACTTGTTGGAATTGATACACTCTGATTTATGCGGTCCAATGAGTACAAGTGCGAGAGATGGTTATAGGTACTTCATTACCTTCACAGATGATCATAGCAATTATGGCTATGTTTACCTTATGAAGCACAAAAGTGAATCTCTTAAGAAATTCAAGGAATTAAAAAACAAAGTAGAGAACCAACTTGATAAGAAAATTAAAATCTTGAGAACAGATCGTGGAGGTGAGTACTTGAGCAATATGTTCACTACTTACCTAAAGGATTGTGGTATAGTACCACAACTTACTCCTCCTGGCACCCCGCAGTGGAATGGTGTCTCCGAAAGGAAAAACCGAACCCTGGTAGACATGGTTCGTTCCATGATATGCCAGACCGATCTTTCTTTATATTTCTGGGGACATGCATTATTAACTGCGGCTTACACTCTGAATCTTGTCCCAACAAAATCTGTTGATAAAACTCCTCATGATATGTGGGTTGGCAAGCCACCCAACATATATTTCCTCAAAATTTGGGGTTGCGAGGCATATGTCAAACGTATGTTATCGTCAAAATTAGAACCCAAAGCGGACAAATGTTTCTTCATTGGATACCCAAGAGAAACGAAAGGGTATAATTTTTGGCACAAGTCGATGAATGTCATATTCGTAAAGAAGGGTGAAACGTTGTTAGACAAAGAGTTTCTCGAAAGAATTGAAGGCGGTGACCGTAGGATAACACTTGAGGAAACTAAAGAAGGCCTACAAGGGAGTGATCTTGAGATGAATTTTGACAAATGTTTGTAGAGGAGGTTCATACCGCACCACCATGCGACTGCTTGACTCGCATTGAGCATGAAATAATTCCTCAAGAAATTGTGGAAGATATTCAGGTGACTCAAGAGGAGTTGAATGAGCAAAGTGGTCTCAGAAGATCGACAAGGGTGAGAAGAAAACCGGACCTATACATGGGTTTTCATGAAGTATCGGTGATCGATACCGAAGACCCCTTGACATACGAAGAAGCTTTTAAAACGGATAGATTCCATTGCCTGGCAGGAAGCCATGAGATCTGAAATACAATCCATGTATGACAATCAAGTATGGGACTTGGTTGACCTTCCTGATGGAAAGAAGTCCATTACAAACAAATGGATGTTCAAGAGGAAGATGGACATGAATGGGAACATGACAACCTACAAGGCTAGACTCGGGGCAAAAGGTTTCAGTCATGTCCAAGGGATTGACTATGATGAAACCTTTTCGCCGGTTGTAATGTTCAAAACTATTCGGATCATGCTGACCATTGCCGCCTTTTATGATTTTGAAAGATTGCAATTGGATGTGAAAATAGTGTTCCTAAATGGAAAGCTTGATGAGAATGTGTTCATGGAACAACCTCAAGGTTTTGAAGATCCGGACAATATAAACAAAGTATGCAAGCTTAAGAGGGTCATTTATTGCTTAAAGCAAGCATCGAGGAGTTGGAACAAGTGCTTTGATGAAGAGGTTAGAACTCTTAGATTTATTCAAAGCAAAGAAGAGCCTTGTGTGTACAAGAAGGTTAGTGGGAGTCACATTATCTTTTTGGTTTTATATGTCGATCACATTTTATTAATGGGGAATGAATTATCATTAATGGAACAAACAAGAGACTCATTGAAAACAATTTTTTCAATGAAGGACATGGGTCAAGCCCAATATATCTTGGGAATTAAGATATATAGAGACCGATCGCGGAGACTCATTGGCCTATGTCAAAGTGTTTACATTGACAAAGTCTTAGAAGGGTTTCATATGGAGAACTCTAAGAATGGGAATGTGCCAATGAAAGTGTCTGTGCAACTTGTCAAGTCTCACTGCGCTTCAACGCATAAAGACATTGAATACATGAAGAATGTTCTGTATGCTTCCGCTGTAGGATCCATCATGTATGCCATGACTTGCACAAGATCGGATGTCGCATATGCATTAAGCATGACTAGTCGACATCAGGCTTCACCCGGTCCTAATCATTGGACTGCTGTCAAAAATATTCTTAGGTACCTAAATTGGACCAAGAATAATTTTCTTGTTTTTGGTGGGCAGAAGGATCTAGCTGCCGATGGGTACACGGATGCTAGCTTTATGACAGATCCGGATGATAGGAGATCTCAATCTGGGTTCGTTTTTCTTCTGAATGATGGTGTCGTGTGTTGTCGGAGTTGGAAACAATCAACTACAGCTTACTCGACCACCACAGCAGAAGTCATGGCGGCCGCAGAAGCAAGCAAAGAAGGAGTATGGATAAAGAAGTTCCTTGAGGAACTAGGAGTCATTGCATCCAGTGAGGGGCCCTTGAAGTTGTTTTGCGAAAATAGCGCTTCTATTTCTCAAATCAAGGAGCCAAAATCACATCATAAAACAAAAAAACATGGATAGAAAGTTTTTTGTTACGTGCGACTTTATTGATGAAGGCAAAATTGCACTTTTATGGATAGAAACAAGCAGTAACACAGCTGATCCCTTCACAAAACCATTGTCTCAAGCCAAAGGCAAAGTTCACTTCGAGTCCATGGGGCTTCAAGATCATGGAGAGTGGCTTGTCGATTGATTATATGAGTTTCTCTTTATGTTTTAATTTTCTTGATTACGAAACTTTAAAAACCAGTAGGAGATTGAAGGAAGTGGTGTTTTTGAAAGTTGTCTTTTGCTTATAAATGTTTTCACATTTTGTTCCTTGATTATTTGTTGAGTCTCATATTTGGTTTGCAAAGATGCACTTGGTCCTGAACTATAGAACTCTGAGTTTATACCATCACGTAATCTTATGCTCTGCTCACAATCAAGGTAATCAAAGAGGAACATTGATTACAAAGTTAAGATTGTCATATTGATTAAAGTACATTGTAGTTCTATAAATGTTGATAAGGGATTATCATTTAATCATATGAATATGTATATGTGTTTTATACATATTGAGTTTGACCTATTCCATGTTGTAACATTATTAGGATTGTGTTGAGTGTCATTAATGTTCACAACATGTCTTATGATTTGTAGATTTGAGATGTGTAGATTTGGCGCATTGGTGTGAGTAATGTGACTGCGGTTGAAGACTATCGTTTGATGGTGATAAATATCATGATTTGTTGCTCATACCTATGCGTGTGTAACCTACATGAGATAATATCTGTGACCCTCAAATTTATTTGAGTTATGATATTAGCGGGCCCCTTGGTAAAGCGAGTCTGTATAACATGAAATATAACTGATGTAGTAATAAATACACGTCGCTTATGAGACTGGGAAAAAAATTAAATATAGTGCCAAAATGACACGCTCCTATTTTGCACAATGTTCATGATATCGTGCGACACAGAAAAAGGCACAGGTCATCAAAATGTGTTACCTAGTTACTATGTTATTGAGGAGACTATAATGCAATGACAAAGCCTCTTGTAGTCCATAATATAGGTTGTTATATTATCGCCTTGACGACATAGTTCCTCTGTAAGGTCGCACCATTTGAATGGGAACAGTTTCAGTTCTTCTTACATGGATAATGATTTCCTGGAATATTTAATCTAAATACTATAGTAAGTGTGAACGCATTATGACGTGTCTCGACATGCTTAGACAAGTTTTTTTGTGCAACTATTAAAAGAGAAAATTATGACGAGGCGAGTCGTCGTAATTGTTTTGGTAGAGGAGCACAATTTTATTTTTTGGTTATCAGTGACCATATGGGCTTGATGTAGGAATACATTTATTTATGTGTATAAGAGGTATTTGTGTTTATAAATATATATATATATATATATATATATATATATATATATATATATATATATATATATATATATATATATATATGAGTAAGATTTATATATAAATATATATAAAGTTTTTCGATATATATAAATACAAAAAACAGTTGAGTGGTAGTAAGAGGTTTTTTCACGGGCTAGGGTTTTTACCGATCTTCTCCACCTGACGACGCTGGATCTGCGCTCGGGCCTGCTCGCGCCGAAGTGCTACCATGCCTCCTCTATCCTCCTCATCGGTGAGAGGTCTTATTGTTAGCCCCTACTTATCATCGCTGGTCGGCCTCTTGGAGCTCGCTGATGGTTGGAGGAGGAGGAGCACCGTGCGCTTCATGGTCGGTGCTCGTTTTTGACAGCACCAGTAAAGGCAAGTGATTTGCCTTGAGGACTTCTTCCTCTAGCCGGTCCAGTCAAGCCCCGAGTTTTTCCTCTTCCTCTCCCGGTGACTAGTGTGGTTCAACCACTAGGAGTCCCCGACACACTTGGAGGAGAACGTCTAGATTTTGTGTCTCTATTCCCCGTCAACGGAATAGAGATTCCTCATTGTTCGGGTTCAAGGTGAACCTAGAGGTGAAAGGGATAGCTTTCTCCTTCGTGGTGGATTCGTTGCCGTCTTCACCCACACATTTGTCACTTCACCTAGAGATATATTCTCTAGAGGTAACATATCCAAAACCTATGTGATGGATTGGTTGTGAGATTTATTTTTTTAAAATTCTTTGCGCTCCACTCCGCTCCATTGCCAAAAGACAACCGCGATCCTTTCAAACCCTTAGTTCTTTCTCTGAAGAACTTGGATGAAAGTAGGGGAGAGAGTGAAAATAAGAGAATGAGTTCTCATTCCTCTACTCCTCTGCATAAGTTGCCTTGGGATTAATCCCAGACACAGGATCATTTCATAAAAACAAAGCAAAGGCAACGATTTCGGTTGAATACTCAACATTGGCATTATCGTTTGGCGATATCTCATATCTCTTGGGCGATAACGTCAATAGCCGCTTTGACCACAGTCAACCACAGCCCATCGGCCACCTATCGACCATCCATCACGTGTCTAACGTTATGTGTCACTATCGCCCAGCGATATGCACTATCTCCATTCTGATAGCTCCCTCAATGCTTTACTGCGTCGAGTGCGTTGCGTTCACTCAATGCTATATCGAAGGCATTGTGTGCTACCACTATCACCTGGCGATATACACTATTGCCAGGTGATATCTCACTCAACACTGCCTTGTGTCGAGTGCGATGAGCTCATTCAATGCTTCATGGCATTGAGTGTTCTTGCAGTTGCTGTTGGCGATACCGACTGTCGCCCGACGATATCGACCAAGGGTTCTACTATCATTTTGGGGTGTTATAACCCTACCTTCATTACAGAAATTTTGTCACGAAATTTTATTCATTTATAAGGGAAAAACAACAAATTATATGTTACAACATATTTTCCTTTCACACAAAACAATGTTACAACATTGTTTTACAAACAACTCGGGGAATTCCTTGTGCATGGTTTACTCACGTTCCCATGTCAGCTCTTCTTGGCCACAGTTGTCCCACCGAACATTGACCATCCCTATTGTCTTGTTTAGAAGTTGCTTGATCTCCCTATCCTCGATCCGAATGGGCCACACTTTCTTCGTTAGCCAACTATCTACCGACATTTGATCAACAACAATCACTTGAGCTTGTTCTTTTACAGTTTTGCAAAGCACCGATATGTGAAACACATCATGCAAATCACTTAGTTCTGCCGAGAGAGCTAAATGATAGGTAGCTTCTCCAACTCGTTGAACCACTTCAAATGGACCAAAATATATCAGACTTAACCTTTTCAAGCGCTGAATCCTAGACACGACTTTGAATGGCTTGATCTTCAAGTACACCCACTCGCCAACCAAAAACTCAACATTTCATTGCTTGGAATTATAGTACTTTGCTTTCCTCTCTGGGATATCAGTAGCCTCCCTCTTATATTTTGTATGGTCGTATATGTATCTTTGACCTCTTTACGCTTGAATAGATTTGACTCGTCTGTTTCCGCCCAAGCTAATGGTGTATGACACTTCCTACCGTATAAAGCTTCAAAGGGAGCAATTTGTATGCTAGCTTGATAGCTATTATTGTAGGAGAACTCAATCCTATACAGGTGATCTTTCCACCTCTTCCTGAAATCCAGGGCGCACATACGTAGCTTATCCTCCATTGTTCTCTTAGTCCTCTCGATCTGGCCATCCATTTGCGGATGAAAGGTCATACTGAACTTCAGTTGAGTACCCAACAACTGCAATATTATCCTCCAATCATTCGATATAAAGCGCCCATCACGGTCACTAATTATGTTATAGGGCACGTCGTGCAATTGTATGATGTTATCCAAGTATAGCTTGGAAAATTTCGACTGAATTGTCCATCTTGTTAGATATGAAGTGAGACACTTTTGTTAAACAGTCAACGATTACCCACACGACATTGTTTCCATTCTAAGATCTCAGCAATCAATGCAAGAAATCCTTAGAAATTCCATCGAACTTCCATACTGGGATTGGTAACGACTTCAGGAAATCTCCAAGTTTCTGGCATTTACCTTTCACTAAGGCACAAGTATGATATTTTGCCACATAATGGGCTATGTCTTTCTTCAAACCTGGCAACCAAAACACCTTCTTCATGTCCTTGTACATTTTCATACTCCCTGGGTGAATTGAGTAATTTAGAAAATGTGCTTCGTACATCAATTCTTCATGTAGTTTACCCATATATGGGATGCAGAAACGACCGTCTTTCCGCAAAAGGCAGTCATCCAAGGGGAATTGGGCATTGTAGACTCTCATCGAGTTCCGTTGCTCGCCAAACCCCATCCACGAGGTCATATAGAAACTCTTTCCAGTTCAGACACACATTTGTAGTGGCATTCTTGTCAACAAAAGATATTTTTAAGTTCTCCAACTCCAGGATAAAATGCTCATTGTTAACCCCAAATCCCGCAACACGTCCAAGGTCCTAGGCTCATAAGTGGCAGACTCTGTTTGACAGTCCGCCGAGCTCGACAATGCATCAACATTCAGCCAAGTCCCAGGGTTGATCCCCTTAGCGGCGGACTCAGTGCTCCGTCCGCCCAGCTCGGCATGCCCTAGGAGATCTGGATTGATCCCCTCTTCATGCGGACACAAGGGTATGTCTGCCCAGTACGCGGCCCTCCGGCAGGATCACGCCTTGAAGTAGCAGGTGGAAGCATCAGCCTGCGAGCCCAGTCTGCCCCTCTTGAACGGACTGGTGTGTTTTTCTTTTTACATCCTGTCACCTCTGCCTGGTTCTCCTGTACCGCGATCAGCCGGTTATTTTAGCACTAATAATTTGGGCAGGCCCCCAAACCTATAAATAGGGGGAAGTGGTGTACCAAAAGCACGCTGACTCATGCCCTAGAGCATACTTGTTAAAGGCCGCGGACTCGAATCTCTGGCTTTGCATTCTCCAGCATGCTTTGCACTTGCTCTTTTCCTTTACTCAACTCTGTAATCAAACCCATCTTTAATCTAAGGAAAGCCTGACGCAAAAGAGGCATTCTATTAGATCCCTAGTTGATTTGGGCTAGGTTCACTAACTAGGATAATTGACCCACCATGTATATCCAAGGTCATTTCTGTGTCCTAGAGTTTGGGCTAAGTCCTTAAATTTAACATCACATGGACCAGCAAATAGAAGACAGTAGAAGACTCAAAGACTTAGAAGAAAATCTAGTTCAGAAATGTGAGTTCGACATTCATCGAACTCAACTCGACGATATTTGAGCTCAGGTCGACGAATTCTGGAAGTTCAACTTCAACACATTAAGTCCATCATACTTTCTCTGAATTCAAGTCAACGAAGTTATCTTATCAGCTCGATAATCTTGGAGCACAGAAATGGGAATTTTTTCACTGAAAGCAGTTAGCTGATCTCAGGTCGACGAACTTGGTTCTCAGGTCGACGAACAAGATTTCCCAGGTCGACGAACATGATTTCTCAAGTCGACGATCTTTGATCTTAGGTCGACGAAATCAGTTCTTTGGTTGATGATTGTTGTGTAGTTCCAGACTTGGAATTTTCCATCACTTTTTCCTTATTCTATAGCAGTAATTCCTGATTAATTAATGCTTCTGTTCTCTGAATATAGCCGTTTGTGGCAGCATTGATTATGGTCTTCATCAGGAATATTACTTGTTATTTTTAATGCGACAGTTGGGGAAATTCTTTAATGCAGATATTCTATCCAACCGCATTACATTCTCCCGGCAGTCAACATTTAATGAAAAGGATTTCAAAATTCAAAGGAGAATAAGACAGAGATATATAAAAAAGATTTTCTCTTTCAGTCGATATATAGAACACATAGTAATAAGCAGAGACAGAACATAAGAGAAATCATTCAAGAAAAGGAATTATGCTCTGTCTTCATCAAGTGTTCATCCTCCAGCAATCTTTCAAGAGACAATCAATTTCTATTTGTCTACAGCTTTCTGGAGACCTTTTCAAGAAGACCTACTCACCCTGCAAAGCTCTCAATCTTCCTAAACAGATCATCATCTCAGGGGGAGCTTTGACACCATCAAGGACCAACAAGTCTTCTTTGTTGCTTTAAGAAAATAGAAGACAACATATAGTTTTATTTATTTTAGCCCACTGTACATAGAGTTCCAGCTCCCTTCAAACGTTTATCACTTGGTTGCAAGTCTCCTGATCAAAAGACTTGATTTGGATTTTAGGTACATGATCAAAAGCCTGAAGGGTTTCCTGATCTACCTGAAGCAGATCTTGTGGTGACAGGCACCTGAGTAAAAAGCTGATTGGTGATAGGGCACCTAATCAAAAACCTGAGTGGATTCCTACCAGGGTGGTAGAAGAGTGGATGTACCCAAGTTTTTATGGGAACCACTATAAAATTCTTGTGTCGTCTGTGCTGCTATCTAATATCTTTCAGTGTGCTTATTGCTGAATAACTTAGTTTTATTTTTGCACTCTCTGATTACACTTTTAAGTATCACTCTTTTACTTACGCAATAAAAACATAATTTTTTTTAAAAATACTCTATTCACCCCCCCCCCCCTCTAGAGTTAAACTGTCTAACCAGGGATGGTATCTTTCATACCATCCTTCAATTGGTATCAGGGCCAGGTTATCTTTGGTTTCACAGATTCACATCTGAACCAAGATCCTTGTTAGATTGTTTTTCTCTTCTCTAGTTCTTCTATTATTACATCAATGACACAAAATAAAGATTATGCTAGCACCAGACCTCCAGTCTGCAACTTAAATAAATTTGCAATCTAGAAGGCAAGAATCAAGCTCTACATGAATTCTATTGATGAGGATATTTTCAATTCTATTTTGATAGGTCATCCTCAACCAACAACATCCACATCTACATCAACTTTTAGCACTCATGTAGTTCCACCACCTGAGTGGACTGATGCTCAGAAGAAAGCCAAAATAGCTGATGTAAGAGCTATGAATATTTTGGCCCAAACCATGTCAGATGATATCTTCTAGAAGGTGGCTGAATGCACCTTTGCAAAAGAAATCTGGGAATCTCTAAACTAGATGGTGACAAGCTCAGTAGATGAAAGAAAGGATAGAAGATCCCTCCTAATTTCTCAATATGAGAACTTCAAGGAGGTGGAATCTGAATCAGTGGCTGAAATATATAACAGGCTCAATGTTATCATCAATGAACTAAAAACCCTGGATAAAGATATCTCCTTAACTAAGATTAATGACAAGATCCTGATGTGCTTCCCCAACACTTGGGATTCCAGGATCTGACCAATCAAGGAAGCAAGAAGTTTGAATTAGATATCAATTGAGTCTCTTCTAGGAAAGCTAAGTCCTATGAATAATTAATCTAGACCAGAGAGGCTGCTGAACTGAAGGCCTCAACCTCTTCAAGAAAAGAACACAATATTTCTTTCAAAGTAATAGAATATTTGAAACCATTCCTGCAAATGAGGAGCTGATGAGTTTGCTGGCCAAAAGGTTCTACAAAATAGCAAAGAAAGACTTCATGAGAAGGCCATCCAAAAATGATGATAAGCCTAAGTATGAAAGAACTCCCACCAAGGAGATTGTCTGCTTTGGTTGCAAAAAGGCTGGGCATATTCTTCCTGAATGTCTAGAAGCTCAGAAAAGAGATAGAAGAAAAGAGAAAGAGAACAAGAAGAATTCCAGCATGCACTCAAGCAAACACACCTCCAGCAAATATAAAAGAAAAGAAAAAGGTTTCATTGATGAAACCTGGAGTGACACTGATGAATAGACCTCATCTTCCAGCACCAGTGAAGATGAAGAAGAAGCCAAGACAAGAGAAGTTTGGCTCATGGCAATTAATGCCTCTTGGAGCAGGCCCGATGCTGAAGATCAAGCAGAAAATCATTCTGAAGAATCAGAAGAGGAATTTGAGACAGAAGAGGATCAGGTAATCTCTTCCTTTGACTTTAATTCTCTTGATCTTAAAAATGAATTCAAAGCTTTATGTAATGATCTAATAAAATCTTGAAAATATATCAAAATGTTAAGAGATAGACTGGCTGAATTTGAAAATATATTTGCTGAAAACACTAAGCTTAAGGATGATCTAGTTTTAGCAAATGAACAAAGTATTTCTCTAAAAACAGAACTATGTGAGGCTAAGAAACTTGAGGAATCTCTCAATGGGAGAAGCCTTAAGCTGATGGACATCACAAGTACAGTCAATGCCAGACTAAATGGCAAACTGGGCTTAGGTGCTTCATCAAGCTTACCTCTCATACTTAAGGAAAATATATTATCAACCCACATAAAATTTGTTTCAGCTAAAGAAAAAGTGGTAATAAACAATAAGCAACCCACAGAAGACTTGTTTAAATCTAAAAACCAACAAAACAAAAATAAGAAAATTCTAAATAAAAATAAAGTTCAACAGATTTCGTCAAACTAAGATCGACGAAATCTAGCTAATTCGTCGAACTCCGATCAACGATCTACGAATGCCAACCTTAGCCATAATAATTTGTCTTACTGCGATCGACGAATCTTGTATGGTTCATCGAGCAGAGATCAACAAACTTGGGGCACAAAAAATGAATACGTTCATTCTCTAAGAAGAGATCAACGATCTCATCCCATTTCGTCGAACTATGATGGACAAACTTACAACTTTTCGTCGAACCCAGTCAGACTTAACAGAAATCATAATTTTAATAGAAACTTTAATCAACCTAGAAAACTTTTTAATCCGTTTGCTATTTGGGAAATTCCACCTTGGAGATACCATTCCTTAGGTTATAAATCTAAACCTGAATTTTCTGTTATATCCAGTTTTTCATTTCAGGAAAATAAATGGCCCAAGGTAATCTGGGTCAAGAACAACTAATTTTTTACTTTGCCGGTAAAGAGCTGTACAGCTTTAAGTCAACAATGATATCTGGACAGTGGATGCTCCAAGCATATGACTGGCAGCAAGGACAACCTAAATAATTACAAGTCCAAGCTGAGACCAAAAGTTATATTTGGTGACTCAAATTGTGGTCAGTCTAGAGGCTTTGGAGAAGTTAAGATTGGTGCAGTTACCTTTAAAAAAGGTTATATATGTAAGTGGACTGAAAAATAAACTCATCTCCATAAGTCAACTATGTGATGAACGTTATCAGGTATATTTTAACTCCAGCTCTTATATTATTTCTACTAAAGAAAACCAACATGTTTTAATTAGAAATAGACAAGACAACATATATGTAGTTGATTTTAATTCTGCAACATCAGATATATGTTTACTTAATCTTGTTAGCAATCAAAATGATTTATGGCATAAAAAATTAGGACATGTTAATATGAAAAATATTGCTAGGTTATCTAAAGACAACCTTTTTAGAGGATTGCCCTCTGGTCCCTAAAAGAAGAAAGACCTCTGCAGGTCTTGTCAATTAGGCAAGCAAACTAAATCTAGCTTTAAATTAGTAAGAGTCATTCACCTAGGATCTTGTACTTGCTACACATGGACCTTGTTGGTCCAATTGCTGTACAAAGCCTAGGAGTAAAATCTTATACTCTAGTTATTGTAGATGACTTCTCAAGATTCACTTGGGTGTTCTTTCTTAGATCTAAGTCAGATACATTCAAAGTTCTTAAAGATTTTCTCAAGACCATACATTTTGAGTACTCTACTCAAGTTACATTAATCAGAAGTGATCATGGTACTGAGTTTGAGTCTCTTCTTATGCATGAGTTCTGTGAGAAGGAAGGTATCAGACATTGCTTCTCAGCTCCTAGAACTCCTCAACAAAATGGGGTTACTGAAAGGAAAAATAGAACCCTAATTAATGCTGTAGGCACATTACTTGCAGATGCTTACATGCCCCTATCCTTTTGGGCAGAGGCTATGAGCACAACAAACTATGTACTGAACAGAAGCCTAATACATAAACTTAAGAATAAGACTCCATATGAATTGCTCAAAGGGAATCAACCTAAACTCACCTATTTTAAAATATTGGTTACATATGCTATATACATATCAATGACAAGAAATATACTAGAAAGTTTGAAACTAAGGCTGAAGAGGGAATTTTTCTAGGATATTCACAAGTCAGCAAAGCATATAGGGTGTTTAATAAATCTTTCTTAAAAATTGAAGAATCTGTTCATGTGACCTTTGATGAAGCTAACATGTCTTATAAGGAGAAGGAAATTTCTACCAACAGCACTTTGCAGGTACCTTACTTGTGTGAGAGATTGGATGGTCTAAGCCTCACCCAAGAGGTTCTAATACATCCCTTTCCACAAGTTGAAGAAGAAAGTGAAGAAGAAAGCATAGAGGTGACTGAAACCTTTCCAACAGCTAATGAAATTCCGCAAGAGGAATTTATTCCCCAAGCTGTTGCCCAACCATCTCCTCCCACTGATTTTGTCACACTTAGAGATCACCCTAGATCTCAAGTGATTGGAGACATTTCAGCTGGTGTGCAAATAAGGTATCAACTCAACCCTGACTTGATGTTTGCTTGTTTCCTCTCTCAACATGAGCCCCAATCTATTAAAGATGCAGAGAAAGATCCCTACTAGATCATTGCAATGCAAGAGGAGCTCAATCAATTTGAGAGATGTAGAGTTTGTGAATTAGTTCCTAAACCCAAAGACTATCAAGTCATTGGAACCAAATGGGTGTTCAGAAATAAGTTGGATGCAGAAGGCAACACCAAGAGGAACAAGGCAAGGCTAGTGGCTTAAGGCTATAGGCAAAAGGAAGGCATTGATTATGATCAAACATTTGCTCCTGTTGTAAGACATTAGGCTATAAGAATCTTCCTTGCATATGCTGCATTCAAGAAGTTCAAAGACTATCAAATGGATGTTAAAAGTGCATTTCTGAATGGAGATCTCAAAAAAGAAGTATTTGTGGAGCAACCACCAGGTTTAATCTCTCCAACATATCTCTCTTATGTCTTTAGATTGTATAAAGCTCTCTATGGTTTAAAGCAAGCTCCAAGAGCTTGGTATGAGACCTTAGCTAGCTTCCTGTTAGAGCATAAATTTTCTAGAGGCAATGTAGATATGACTCTTTTTATTAAGCATCATAAAATGGAAATTTTATTAGTACAAATTTATGTAGATGATATTATCTTTGGCTCAACTGATCCCAAACCATGCAAAGGATTCTCTAACCATATGCATTCAAAGTTTGAGATGAGTAGCATGGGTGAACTTTCATATTTCCTTGGTCTCCAAGTGAAACAATCATCTAATGGTATCTTCATCTCCCAATCTAAATATGCTAAGGATCTTATTAAAAGATTTGTGATGTGTGATGCCTCAGCAATGGAGACACCCATGGCTGCAAATGTTGTGATAGATTTTGATGAGCATGGAAAACTTATTGATCAGAAGTTGTATAGGGCCATTGTTGGATGCTTATTATATCTCATAGCAAGTAGGCCAGACATAATGTTTGTAACACGCATTTGTGATAGTTTCCAAGTAAACCCTAAAGAATCTTACTATATTTTGCTAAAACGAATTTTGATATATATTAAGGGTTGTCCAAATCTAGGACTTCTATATCCATCAAAGTCAGAATTTGATTTAACTGGATTTTCAGATGCTGACTATACTGGATGTAGAGTGGGCAGAAAAGCACAACAGGAACATGCCAGTTCCTTGGTGATAGGCTAGTGACCTATTTCTGTAAAAAGCAAACCTATGTGTCCACATCCACTACAGAAGCAGAATATATAGCTGCTGGCAGTTATTGCTCACAAGTTTTATGGATACAAAACCTGTAACATCCCTCAAAAAACTAAACCCCTAGGAGTGGTTTTGTCATGACTAGGTCATGACAAAATCCTAGGAAGTCCAAGTAGACTCAGTGAACTTAGGTAGGAAGGTGAAGGCCAACATGGTCTGCAAATAGTATAATTCTAAACACTTGTTTATGATGACCTCAGAGCTACAACTTGATCCCATGACCCTACCACAACACCCATAACACCTTGGGTAGTCCATTGGGGCAATAAGGACCCACTGTGGGCAGCCAAAGTGGTTAAGTTGACCTAAGTCAACCCTAACCCTAAATAGGTCAAACTAGCCTACTTAGGGTCAATCGACCTTCCCTTAGCCAAGTGGACCCAACCCATGCCCTCCTAACCATAAAGTGAGGTCCATGAGTCACCAAGGACCCATTGGGGTCAACCCTAGTGGCTAAGTTGACAAAAGTCAACTATAGCCTTAAAGTGGTCAAAGTGCCCTTACTAAGGGTCATGTAACCTCCAAGGTGCCAAGTCAACCCTACCCATCCATACATAAACCTTAGGGGAGTCCAATGGGTCACCAAGGAACCATTGATGGTGACACAAAAGGTCAATTTGACCAAAGTCAAACCTAAGCTAAGGTCAAGTCAACTCAACCCAAATGGGCTAACCTAATCTCAAGCCCCTTTCATTTGGGCTAACCAATTCTTAATCATATGATGATATGAATTAGTGGATTGCAAATAGCCTAAAGGGGTTGACTAAGTCATCCTTGATGATAAGGAGAGAGGAAACTTCATTTTCTCCCTTTAATGGAGGAGAGAGAAAATGAAGTGAGGGGACATTCATGTCTAGGGAGACTAATAGCCATCTCCTCTTACTGGAATCATCTCTCCTGGTCAGTTAAGAGGAGGTCAAGGGTTTTCCCGGCCATGGCATAGGCTAGGGTGGGAGAACCACCAAGGCCGAGCCAAGCTTTCAATGGCCATTAATGGCCATTGATGACTTGGCCTCTCCCCTCCCTGACTGAGGCGTTAAACACCATCAGTGGCCAGAGAGGAGTTTTCCCCACCATTTACCTGAAGATTTTGAGCCCTTCCACTGTATAGTTGCAGAAACCCGAGCGGCGCCACCACCACCAATGGCATCCCGACGATCTACGCGTCTCCCGACCGCAAGCAAGGTCCTCCCCTCCTCCTCTCTCTATGGGTAGATCGTAGCAATCACTAGGGATAAAAATCAGGCTCAATTGAGCCCGATCTGGAAAGAAGTTTTCTTGGTTTTTCATGAAAAATCGAACTCTCAGCATCATCGGAATCCACCCCTCCGACGGCTGTGCCGCTGCCTGGCGATAGACACTACCTCGACTGCGGTGGTGGTGGCGGTGGCTGGCCGGGGAGGTGGTTGGTTGACCGGCAGCTGCGCTTGGAAGTTTCTCCAGGTAGGTGCAATCAGGGCCGTCGGCTGGAGGTAGAAGATGACCCACCGCCGTCCGATCATGCGCCAAATTCGTGCGGGATTTAATTAAATCAAACTATAGCATTTGTATTTTTTTTCACACTTTATACAGTCAATGTTTTTAATTATTAAAAATACCTAATAACTCTGGTGAAAAATGTCAAATATCAATATTGTAGTCATAGGAGTGTACTTTATTTTAAAATTGGTTTGAACCAATTTGGGTGCTTGGTTTGACCAGGGCACTCATTTTCGTGGGGTCTATACCTAGGGCTAGATAGAAATTAAAATGGGTGCCCCCACCTCATCCCTAGTCCAAATGACCTGAAATTTGGACAGGTAGTCACCCAATTCTGTACCTAGGTCTTGTACAAAAATGTGAATTTTTCGGGATAATGTTTCTATAGTTTTTGAAATCATTTAAAAATCCTAGGGTAAATTAATTTAGGGACCTAAAGACCTCCAAACCCTCCCAAATTTTTTGTGAGTGGTCCCTATGTTCATCATGAGGATCTATATAAATTTTTGTCCCTTTTTGAGTTGATTTGGGTGGGAAGTTGGCAAACCATAGACTTGCCCTAATAAGGGGTATTTAGGTCAAAAGTGCACTTTGAGGTTTAAGTGGTCAAATCACCTCAACAGAGGCTGAGACTTTGTCCACTGGTTTGTCATGACGTTTAACACCCTCATATGGGTTATGGGATGGTTTGGGGTAGGATTGCCATAGGACCCAAGTTCAAACCCTAAGTTTGGACTTTGGGGGTATATGAAGGCCATGTGGTCAAATACCCTTGTATGGATTTGAAATTTGGTAGAGAGAACTTTATGGTAGCTAACTTCCTCTGGTAAAAATATTAGAGGATTTGGGTATGGATAAACCCCTCAATACCCTAACCCTAGTTTACATCACAATCCTTAAATTTGAAGGGTACGTAATTAAAACTCTCTGAAAACTTGTGAAACTTGGGTAGTGTATTCATAATGTCATTATAAGCCTTGAATAATTTTATTGGAAATTTCAGATTAATAATTTTAGTACCACCTTTGTAATAGCAGTATTAGCCCTAATTATTTATGTTTTTATTTTGATCTTAATATCCATTAGATAACAATGAAATTGTGGCAGAGTGCGGTTTAGACCATTATGAACACACATGAATTTTATTGTAATTTTCAAATGTAAATTTCTAGTACCTACATCACAAGTGTATAAATATGGGAATATGATCAATAATAGATTTAGAGATACCTTTTTATTTACAAATTATGAAACTTGATCAGTAGTTTTTTTAGGTCAATATGCTCATATGCAAATTTTATTACAATTTTTAGATGAATAATTGTTGTACTTAGTTCATTAACCTGTTAACCTGAGTTATTATGAGAAAATCAAGTATAGAGTTCATGATCCACTGATAAATTGTGAAACTTGACCTGGCTGTTTATATGTCTTTATATTCACTTTTGAATTTTCTCAAAATTTTTCGAAGTATATTGACAGTACTTGTCTCTTTGATTTTGGTTAATATAGGTTATGTTCAAAAATTATGTTTAGAAGTTTAAATCTTACTGAAAATTTGGGAACCTTGAATTTACTGATAAATAGTTGTCTTTTATTTATCAAAATTTTGTGGAACACTTTGCATGCATGAAAATAGTACTTCATACTCAAACTAAGGCCTTTGAATCTCTTTGGAAATTATATAAATTATCGAATAAATTAGGAAAATTATAAACTTCTGGATTTAGGCTAATCATGTCATGATAGACCTCCAATAAATATTATAGGGATTTTGGATGATAATTTGGAGTACCACCCATTGTATACATCATATAGCTTAGGGTGGTCTGTGTTTAGTAAAAACTACAAAAAATCATAATATGATGCAAAATGAACTTATGGAGTTGGGATATTAGTGTATTGATCTTGTAAGTGAAATGAGATTATCATCGGGAGTCGTGATGAGGAGTGAGAGGTTTGACTAGTGTTAAGAGGTACTGGTGGTCGACGTAACATCGTCTTCCCCATGGAGAGAGAAAGAGTCAAAATGCACTAGGGTTAGAACCAGTACAACATTAAAGGGATTGAGAGTTGGGTAACAACCAATAATAGAAAGTGTCTTGCGAAAGAGAACGATGGGCTTCAGCTACCATCATAGTTCCTAGTGCCCTCGAGATCCCTTCACGGGGAATACCTTGGGCAGTCCTGGGCTAACCTAAACGGTAGGAATAATAAACTTCAAGAGCAAATACTATAACTAGGGTTTCACATTCACACATCCCGGTAGCTCGGGAGGTCAGTTAGATTAGTTTGATTAGCCATCCGGATGGTAGGTTTGAAAGGTAGATGTAACGGACAGGATAGTCCGGGGACCCGGTGGCTCGGAAGGTTTTGGATACATAAATAAGGTGGTGGGTCTTCGATATCGGACGGTCGTTCACACAGACGTCGATACGCTGACTTGGCGGGTTTGTTTGACATTTAGCCAAAGAAAGTCTGGTGGATATGGCCAGCATCAGTATGTGGAGACTATAGGTTGTGTTCTTCTAGAGGTGTACGTAGGTGCTAGGCCTGGTAGTGTGGATACCCGCCTAGGAGTCGGGGGCCCGACCCACTGTCTCCGTTTGCCACTACGTAGATTCTTGGGAGTGAAGCTAGCTGCCCAAATAGGGGGAACTAAAGGTCTGTGCCCATAGAATTGTGTGCGTGAGTTGCACTTGCATGAAACATGGCATAACATATCACTACACTCATACTTGCATACAACCGACTCCCCAATGTATAAATTGGTATGAGACTTTTTATACGATGGGATCCTTGTAGAAGCCCACTTAACTTATAAGTTTGTAGGGGTATTCATATAAATTAAGGTTACTTACTTCTTACCTTGACTTTCTTACATATACTGCTTATTCTACTTGTTTACTTTACTGCTTACTATTGTAGAACTGCTAGTTTGTACCTTTCTTCCTTAACTGTTTATACAATATAAATAACTGCTGGATTATTTCCACTGTCACATGCTTTGCTTACTCTCCACCTTTGTAACTTACCTTTACTCCTCGGTCGGTGCCTAGGAGCCATGGGGGATGGGTAGGGGATGATTGAACTTAGTCTTTATGACTAATGGTTTTCGGACCACAACATTACAGGGGCTCCGGATAGGAGACAGGGACCAGCAGCTCATGGACCAATAGCACAGGGACCAGCACCAGTGGAGTACAGTGCGCATGAAGGTGGGCCAGTCTAGTACCGGAGCACTAGTGACCAGCTCCGTGAGTGTTTAGTCTTTCTTATAGCTTCCGCGAGAGATTGTAGTGAGGATCTGATGTACCGGGCTTAAGCCCATTTATATTCCATTTGTACTGTTCTTTTGTAGTACTATATATTTTCTTTATGGACTTGTTTTGATTTCTCATTATATATGATGTTTGTGGACTCAATTATATTTCATTTATGATTACTAATCTCTCTTTGATAATCGAAAAGGCCGGCAGAATCGTCATTTTGTAGTGGCGGCCTTCCCGAGTGTCGGGACCACCACAAAATGGCGGTTCTGGGCATAAGACCCCGAGTTTGAAAAAGAAAAAAATGGGGTCTTTCAAGTAGTATCAGAGCAAACCTCGATTGAAAGAGAAGTAGTCCACAAAACAGCTTAGGCCACCCCGCACGAGATTAGTTTGCGGACAAACTAGCAGCGGAAGCAGTGGTGTGCCCATAAGGGAAATCACATGTAAAAGTCCATTTTCTCTTTCTTTTATTTCATTCGTACGCTATCTAACAATTGGATTTTTCCTTGTAGCCTGTGACAAACTCTACTCCACAGGAGGGGACACCTCAGGCTCCGAAAATAGTTCCACCTTCGCCGGCTCCAGTTCCATTTCAGCACACGAAGATGGGGCAAACACTGACGACCATTCTGGAGTCCTTCAGAACTCAGCAAGCGCCGACTCCACAGCCAAATCTCGCGGCCAACTGGATGAATGTCTTCCGGGGACGTTCCCCTCCATCCTACCTGGGGTTAGAGTCGGCGTTTCGCACGGAGGAATGGTTAGATACCATCTATGAGATTCTTGCGAGGATTCGATGCCCCACTGAGGAGGCAGTTGATTTAACAGTCTCCTGCCTGGAGTCACACGAAAAGAGGTGGTGGAAGTCACATTTGGACACCACTTTTGTGGATATGGATTGCACAGACATCTCTTGGGGAGTGTTCAGAGCAGCATTTCTGGGACATTTAGTTCCTCAGTCAGCAAGGGACGAGTTGGAGTATATGTTCCTGCGGTTGAGGTAGGGCAACAGGACAGTGTTGGAGTATTACCAGGAGTTTACTCACCGCGGAACCCCAAGGATGTCCAGCGCTTGATAGGAAAGCTTTCTGGGTTGAGTAGGTTCATCTCTCTGGCGGGAGAGAAGTGCTCACCTTTCTTCAAGGCATTACAAGACAACCAAAAGGTTGAGTGGTCCAAAGAGTGTAAGGAGTCCGTCCAAGACTGTCTAATGATACAGTAATTGGAGTCCGTAGAGACCATCCTCGAGGCCAAGTCATTGGGGAAGAAGGAAAGGTGACCAACCCCGTCAGGAGATTGGACAGGAGCAGAGGAACCAGGGGGTATTGCCTCCCCAACCCTTACAGATGCTGGAGATACCGAGGACAGCAGAGCAGGCACCGGTATACTTCCAGGGCAATCAGTCGGGACATTTCAAGAGGAATTGTCCCACAAGGCAAGCACCGCCACCAGCACTTCAGGGTGCCCCACCTCCTTGGTAGTTTGGTGGCTGAGGACATGACCGAGGATGGGGATATCAGGGCAGAGGCCACAGGCTAGAGAGGGAGCAGGTGTATGCTCTATATCTGGAATAACCCCGAAACCCGGAGCAGGTTATAGCAGGTATGCCAGTACATTTAAATTCCTTCCTTCCTAATAACTAGTTTTAATAGACATAGACTAGTTAGAAATCAAGAAAAGAAAAACTATAACTAGAACCCTAAGATACTTAATTACCTAAGGCATGGTTTTCATCAGCGGCAAGCCCGCTCAAACACACTTCGACACTTGTGCTTCACACTCGTTTGTGTCAGAAGATTTCGTGAAAGGACTTGCAGGCATGGAACAATTCACAGGAAGGATGATGAGTGTGATTCTACCCGATAGATCAGAGCTAATGACCTCTTCTCATTGCAAAATGGAGTCTGAGATCGGCGGGAAGTCGTTTGAGGCACAAGTGATGATCCTGAGGATGCCAGACTATGATCTGATCCAGGGCATGACATGGATTACACTAGAACCATGCCCAGATTGACTACTTGGCAAAGAGGATCACCGTGAGGCACGGGGACTCCTTTATTATTATCGAAGGTATTATTCTAGCCCCCCCATATATATTTTCGTCTGTGCAGGCCGTGAAGGCCCACTTGTACGGAGACAAAGTTTGTCGAGTTCTTTTCGAGATGGCTGTGGCCAAGGATTTTATTTCAGATATTCCAGTGGTGCGGTACTTTGCCCATGTATTTCCGGAGATGCTACCAGGGCTACCCCCGTACCGGGAGAAGGACTTCCAGATTCAGCTCGTGTCGGGGGCTAAGCCGGTATACAGAGCTCCTTACCGAATGGCCCCAAAGGAGTTTGTGGAATTTCAAAGCCAGCTTCAGGAGTTTGTGGAAGCTGGGTTCGTCCGGCCTAGCTCTTCACAATGGGGAGCTCCATTGCTATTCGTCAAAAAGAAGGATGGTACACTTCGGCTGTGTATTGATTACCGGGCTATGAATAGGCTGACGGTCCGGAATACGTATCCCTTGACAAGGATAGATGAGCTATTTGAGCAGCTGGAGGGAGCTCATTGGTTCTCAAAGCTGGACCTAAGATCGAGGTACTACCAGCTACGCATTCAGGAGGTGGACATCCCGAAGATGGCCTTCAGCAGTAGATATGGGCTGTACGAGTTTACCGTTCGGGCTCACGAATACACCCTCCGCATTCATGGCCTTGATGAACCAGGTGTTTGATGAATATCTGGATGTCATGGTCATCATATTCATTGACGACATCCTTATTTATTCGCGGACTGAAGAGGAGCACGCGAGGCATCTGTCTTTGACTTTGGAGAATTTCCGAGAGCATAAGATGCATGCTAAGTTCAGCAAGTGCCAATTCTGGCTAAAGGAGGTGACCTTTTTGTGCCATATCATCATTGGAACAGGTTTGGCAGTAGATTTGGCAAAGGTCCAGGCAGTACGAGATTGGCCACCGCTGAAGATGGCCACGGATATTCAGAGTTTCTTAGGACTTGCCAGTTATTACCGGAAGTTCATACAGGGGTTCTCTCAGATTGATCTCCCTCTCACATCTTTGATGAAGGAGTCTCCTTTTGTTTGGATGCAACGGTGTCAGGCAACTTTCTTGGAGCTAAAGGGTCGGCTTACCTCGGCCCCTATCCTTGCTCTTCCGTCTAGGAAGGAAGGATTCCACGTGTACACTAATGCTTCCTACCAGGGGATGGGTGCCGTTCTGATGTAGAAAGGGCACACGATAGCCTATTCCTCCTATCAGCTGAAGAAACATGAGCAAAATTACGCGGTGCATGACTTGGAGATGGTGGAAGTTATATTTGCTCTAAAGATCTGGCGACACTACCTTTACGGGGTCCACTGTGATATATTCTCAGACCATAAGAACTCGAAGTACGTAGACATGCAGAAGGAGCTGAACATCAGATAAAGACGCTTGGTGGAGTTTCTGTCGGACTACCAGTACACCATGCATTACCATCCCCGGAAAGCAAACGTGCTGGCAGATGCTCGGAGCCGGAGAGCGAGTATATCAGGAGTAGGCCCGCAGCTGATGGCCTTGGAGTTGGTTGAGTCGTTTAAGAAGATGCAGATATCACTAGTGTTCGAGGATGATCCAGAGTTAAAATTCTTACTTTCTTCAATAGACTAGTGAGCCGCAACCGAAAGCATTGGGATGTAATGTTATACATCAAGCCGTGTCTCGGCGAGAAACCAGGCAATCTCTTTCTCGATTGCTTCAACCTCAAACTTCCCGAAGAGGTTAGCCGCCCGGACTTACGGGCGGATAGGTAGAAGACCTAGATTCCCCTCGAACATGAGGAATCTATTCGACCAGTTAGGGAACTTATTCAATAGGTTCACTTCCTTCATTCTCATGCAGCCAAATTATACAACCCCTTTGAAGACTCTATTATCCTTATTTCCATAAGTGATCAACCAGATAACAAAGCAGTGGCAGAAAGGTCTATGGTGAACCTTACCCGCTCGGTCCACAAGTAGATTATGAAACTCATCACTGAAGCCAAAGTGTTTGGTGAGAGCTGTCCGGGTACCACGCCGAAGAAGTCAAGTATCTCGACAAATTCGATCAACGACGGCAAGGAAAAGTCGTAGTCGAAGTGGTCAACGTTGATGGAAATCAGATTCCTAGCTGAAGTATTTATCCAGTCGTCATCCCAGGGTAGTCATGCGACTATAACTGGATCTGCCATATCTTTGGCGATAATGCAATCAAGCCCGCTTTCTGTGAATTTTGAATTTTTGTGTTTGGCGTCAAGGAAGGCGGAAGCAACAGAAACTCGCACGAGTGCCATTAATTTTAATTAGTTGAATAAAAAGTTTGATATTCTTCCAATGAATGCGTAGCCAAGCTCTATTTATAGATATTATCAAACATGCAAGCAAACAGCTAGTCGCGCGACTAAACCGCGAATCTGCACAGTTAATTATTTTAGCACCTACAATACAGTTCTTCACGAATAGAAGAATTTATCAGCTCTCGTTGTAAGGACAAGAGTTTAATCCAAGCATTTCAAGCATCATGAAAAATTACGGGGGCAAAATAAATTAAACAGCAAACAGTTGCAAAGGTATGAAAAAATATCAATGTAACAGCAACTAAGAGGTTTGTTTGCAAGATCCTATTATTTACAATTCTCTTTCCCTCTCTTCTCGCCGCTCCTCGCCGCGATCTATGGGGTCCCTTTCAAGATGTGCCACTTGGTCACCTACCTGTAGTAAAAGAGATAGCGCGGCTACAAAGAGTGGTTGAAGGCGTTCTGGGTCCGCTGGATCTGGGAAGCGTCCCGAACTATGCGGCTAATCAGAATTGTGGGCTCATTAAGAGCTGCATATTCACAAGGCCGCAGAGGTAGCTTGTTCGACCAGTGTTGCAGAAGTTTCCCCCCTGGCAAAGTTGTGATCAGATAGTCATGGTTTATTTCAACTTGAGAAATCATTTCACTGACTCTTCTCTCTTTCCATCGCCTCATATTATCTTCTTTTGTAGTGGGCATCATCTTCTCCAGACTTTTGAAGTTGCATCGCTTGAGTCACGACTTGATCTTGGATAATCCTTTCCCTCTCGTGGCTAGCCTCCAGCTCTGTTGATAACATCCTTATCCTCTCCTCTGCAGTCTTCCTTGTTTCTTCCTTGACCACAAGCTGCGCCTTTAACCACTCAAATTCAATGAAAATTTGGGAGAATACGTTCTAGCCTTCATCATTCTAAAGTCATCATGCGAATTCATTCTGTACAGCCATTGAAAGACCCCTTGATGGAGACGACGACCTTCAACATGATGATGATGGAACCGGCATGCTTACTGACACGCTTACGGATGATGGTGCCTCTCCAATCAAAGACGGACGTCACCATGACAACCATTTTGATAAACGCCATCGCCGTTACAACCTCCTTTCGCAGCGCCATAATACTTAATTAACACATATAAATATTCTATTATAAGTATTAATTAATTATTTTCATGTTTCCTTTTGTTAAAATTTATTTTGTTTGGACAATATTTATTTTTTATGCTTTGTGGGCTGCATGTAGACATTTATTTTGTAAGCGTATAAATAGGCTATTATGTAGAAGGATTTGGACAATTGATGAATGAAAATTAAAATCCTAATTGAGATTTCTCTTCCTCTCCTCCTTGGCCGCCCCCCTCCTTTCTCCCTCCTTGGCAAGTTTGGCCACACCTCCTCCCCCCTCCACCTTTCTCCTCCACAAAAACCCTACTCCTCTCCAACTTCATCCATCAACCCGAAGGACAACTCCCCTTGATAAGTTCGGCCACCATAGACTTCCCTTTTTAGGGTTCATCCAACCTCATAATTTTCCCCTCCAGGGTGATTTCGGCCAAGGACAACAACTCTGGCGACGATGAAATTTTTCCAGCATGATGCAAGGAAGGCGGACAAGTTTTCTCTCCATCCGGCGTGGATCCGGTGGAACCGTTTGAGATGTTTGGCGAGCCTCGTTTCTTTTTGTCTACCCTTTTTGAATCGTATTTTTTTGGTGGATCTCTTTTAGTACAACACCGCTCGATCGGACCCAATATTGGTCCTTTTATCTTGATTCGGATATCGGCTTATAACCATTGTTCGATCTCTAACGGTTTGGCTATCCTTACGTTAGCATCAGATCGATAAAATTGCAAACGAGTGTGCTGCGAATAAATTTTGTGTGAAACGTAACTAGTGAAACGTTGAGAGAGAATTAAATTGTCCTTAAAATTCGTGTCGCGCATACAAGGCTGCATCAATTTGTTATCAGTGGAGGTTCACGTCAATTTTCTAATTGACTCCCTCCCCCGCTTACTTAGTACGCCTACACGCACTTGTCTTGCACGTCGTTTTGTCAAAATTATAAAAAACAATTTTCCCTAGTCTGCCAGTAGCGGCCTATATTTCTTATTTTCCTGCAAAAAACAAATTTTTTTTTAATAGTCTCTTATTTATTTTCATCACAAAAATCAGAAAAAAAAAATATTTTTTTACCCTAGATAGTAAACGGGAACAATTATTTCTGTTGTCGTTTCCCTTAGGCCTGAACTACTGTTTTGCATGCGCATTAGATTAAGCACGGAGTATACCCCGTCTTCCTCCCAAATGGCAGATGAGCGGGATGCCGGTCACAGTTCCACAATGATTGAAGAACTCCGTCAGGAGTTCACGAATCAGTTGACGAAGATTAGGGAGATGATTCACAAAATGAGAATAAACCAAGCTGCTCCCCGTAATCTAGCCGACCACCAACGTGACAAAAGGAATAATAATCATCATAATGATCATGTTCCGTGTCCACCTTTTCAAAATAATCGGGAACCATTTGAGTTTGATATTACTAGGGCGGTACGAGTCAAACCCCCATCGTATGATGGCCTTGGAGAGCCCCAAGTCTTTTTAGATTGGGTTATGGAGATTGAGTGTTATTTCCAGTGACACAGTCTGACTAACGAAAATAAGGTGAGAGTAGCAAGGATGAAGCTTTTGGGTCGGGCTAAGATATTCTAGTTAAATGAGGAACGTCGTCTAGGTGTTGTGAATGGTGGCTTACCACCCATTGGTTGGGCAACCATTAAAGCTATGTTGACTGATAAGTACATCCCCGCGTATCATCGGACACAGATGTTTGATGAGTTAGCAACACTTAAGCAAGGGAATAGATTGGTCTCTGAATACATGAGTCTCCTCAAGGATATGATGGTTAGGTGTGATGTTAGGTAGATGCCAGAGATCAACCTATCTAGATTACATAAGGGGCTCAACCCTGACATTCAGGGTAAGCTACTACGATATGGTCACACTGATTTGAGCACCACTTTTAACTCCACATTGGATATTGAAAAACACAATGTTTTCAAGTCAAAGAATCGATCTTTTCAGAAGGATAAGGGCAAATCCATCTTAGGACAACCCCCTCCATTCACACCTAAGGAAAAGGGTAAGTTCTGGTCACATGATTCAAACTCGGTAGTTATAACAGCTAGGAATATTAAGAATCCTACTGGCGAGAGAGTACCCGTAGGTAGGATTAACAAAATGAACGCTACCTGTTTTGCATGTGGCATCCAGGGACATTACGCAGGTGAATGTCCTACTAAACCCAAGCCTATAGCCCTTTTGGAAACCTCAATGGAACCTGCCGAGATAGTATATGAGGCTAGCAAAGATTCCGAGTCAGAGGGCATGCCTAGTGATATAGACGATGAAAATAATATTATGGTGATGAGGTATATCTTAGCAAATCAACGTGCATCAGATGAATGGAACAGAACAAATATATTTTCCTTAAATTTTAAAAGTGGTGAGAAATGGTGTAAGTTGATCATCGATAGCGGTAGTTGTATGAACGTAGTGTCAGAAAATGCGGTGTCACAGATGTTATTAACCACTGAACCCCACCCACAACCTTACAAGGTTGCTTGGGTAAATAAGACATCCCTTTCTGTCTCAAAGCATTGTTTGGTACCTCTTACCATCAAGGGTTATTCTGAAAAGATTTGGTGCGACGTCATTCCCATGGATGCCTGTCACATGTTATTGGGATGTCCATGGCTTTATGACCATGACATTACCGACATATGGTGCGCTAATACATATGGTTTTGTTGGGTATTGTATCCACAATTACCTGGATTTGAGGAAGCCACCTGTCAAGCTAAGATGAATTCACAATGTATTTGATGAAACATCTTAAGTTGTGCTTGCAGCTTCTCCACGCTAAGTGCACACCAATGTCAGGGTGCAGTAGGTCAATATACACGGGTCTGCACGACGTAATCCCTCGTTGAGCAGATCAGTGTGTTGGCCTACGTGTACTCTCTCTATTGGAGTGCACTTACTTTCAAGTACAGGGCCGTTCATATGCAAGAGAAGACAAGGAGCATGGATGGGTCAAGGAGCAGCTCCTGGCTGGAAGATGAAAATTCGTCCAAGGAAAATTCGACGAGAATCACCAAGTGATTCTCGCCGATTCGGCGAGAAAAACCAGTGATTCTCGCCGAATCGACGAGAATCATTAGTGATTCTCGCCGACCCCTTCTGGCTACCTCAAAACGGTGCCAAGTAAGATTCGGCGAGAATCACTAGTGATTCTCGCCGAACCAGCGGTTAAGCAGCTCATGAATACCAAGTGAAAATCGCTGAAAATCAATAAGTGATTCGGCGAGAATCACTAGCGATTCTCGACGAATCGTCGAGAATCACTTGGTGATTCTCGCCGATTCGTCGAGAATCACCTGCGATTCTCGCCGATTTTCACTTAGCGATTTCTCGGGATGCTGCTGGACCGGATTCTGCCGCTGGACTAGTTTGAACCGGATTTCGGGTTTCTACTTGTGGGACCCAAAACGGTCATATTGTATGGGTCTTCAATGTATAAATACATGGGTATTTTTGAACAGTAAAAAGCGAAGAAAACCAGACATACGCGAGCACGGACAAACCCTAGATCCCCGCTTCCGCTCCGTCGCCGCCGCCACCGCTCGCGATAAGTTGGTCGCCGCTGTAGATCTCTTCTCTTCCCGATCTCCGGCGACAGAAGCTTAGCAAAGCTCTGAGTCTCACGTGTCTATCCGGAGATCTCTTGTCTCTCGATTTGTTGACCGGGAAAAACTCCCCCGTCCGAATCGATCGAGACGACTGATCCTAGAGTGACCGTTGGAAGACCAAGCTAGCTTCGCTACGAAGTTTTGATCTACAAGTTCAGCAGCCGCTCATCATCATAGCCGCCGATCCCGTAGCTAGCCGCTCGTGTAGCCGCCGCCGGTTCCTGGGAGATCCTCTCCAAGAGAGACCAAGGTTGTAGACTCTTCGTTGACTTCACGAACACATCGTCGAACGAAGAGGAACACCGTAGTCTCCAAACGAAGTTTGTATCTCGTGTACATTCTATATTTACTTTTGTTGTAAAGGAACGATTGTTCCGTGTTGTAAGGGTTGGGTGCAACCCGTTTTTGTGGGAGTGTTGACTCTCACGTGTGGAAGGGTTCCTTCCAATAGTGCAGGGATTGGATTTCAATCCTGTTGGAGAAGAGACCGAGTCGTCCCTTGTTGGGAGATAGGTCGAAGGGGGAAAGTGGATGTACCCAAGTCGGGGAACCACTATAAATTTCCTGTGTATTCTGTGTGCTGTGCTTTTTATTTTTATTGTGCAGGTACATTCGTAAATTCCGCAAAAGCGCTACTCGTCACCTATTCCCCCCCCCCCCCCCCCCATAGGTGCACATAGCTGACACTAGGTGGAATTTCAAGTGGTATCAGAGGGAGGTTGCTCTTCAAAGGTTAACACCTTGAGTAGAATCCTGCCACCAGTGTCAGAAGCATGGATCTGGATTATGAGATACCGCCACTCAAACTCCCTGCATGCACAAAGGATTATTATCCCATCTGGAGAATGAGAGTGTCATTTCACCTTGATGCTATCGATCCTTGAGCATCCTTCATCCTGGAAGAGGGTCCGTTTATTCCAATGAAGACCTCCGACTCTGGGATCCAAGTGCCCATGGGCATTGCTGAGATGTCAGAGACAGAACTATCACTATTTCACTTGGACGAGAGGATTCGTCAAATTATCATGGATATCTGGTCTGGAGCCTCTCGCTCTAGATTGGAAAAATGTAGAATGGCTAAATCTCTGTGGATGATGATCTCAGAGCTGATGGGGGGGTCAGAGAAAGCTGGAATATGCTGTCAATCAGAGGATGAAGCGTATGTGGGGGTCCTCACTTCTGAAGATGAAGGCAAGGATCCCTCGGACTGCATCAAAGCTCCAGTATCCTTGTCAGAGACTGAAGAGGACAGTGAGGAAAGAAGCTCTGATGTGGATGAAACAATAGTCACTGGATCTAATGACAATAACACAGAAGAGCAGGTAACTTCTTCATCCTTCCCCGTATCTCTTGAAATTTCTGAAGACAGGAACTGCCCTCCTTCATAAAATGCTGATTCCCTGAAGAGAGCCCTTCAGTCAAGCAACCTACTTGCTGAGGAGCAAGCTCAAGAGATTGCTCGACTGAAGGTCTTGTTGGTTCTCCAATTGGCATCCAACAAGGCCAAGGACTCTAAGATCTCAGCTCTAGAGAGTAGTCTGGAGAATGAGAAAAGAATAGTATCAAACTTCTCCAAGGTTCATGCCATTAAGAGAAAGCAAGAAAACGGGTGGATCTCCCGGATTATCAATTCATGGAGAATTGGGGAAACGGTATTCCGACCCCCCACTCCAAGCAGGAAGACAACTTATCATGCCATCAGGTATGACCACAGGCATAGTCGTGGTCATTGCAAGGGTGATCTGTCCCCATGTGGAGACACCCGGAGTGCAAGGGCCGGCGTGGCCACCCACGAGAGAATACCTAAGGCTCATTCTGAGCCCTTTGTATTCACTGCCACTGCCTCAACACAGTGTGGATCTGCATGTCCCAGCTCACAGAAGACTGCTCACCACTCGAGGACACGGGATAGAGAGGATAGAAGTCATGATGTCAGGTTCCATGGGGCCTCAGTAAGGGAGATGCCTGAAAGAATGGCACCACCTTCCCGGCCTCATAACGCTCACAACATGCACTCTTTCCACCCTTCCACGTGTCACGATGGAAGAGGAATTTTTGTGACAAGATCATGCCCTATCCCGTTTAGACCTAGGACCGTGACTACATAAGTCACTAGATCAGGTCAGAAACGGCGATACAACATTCACCCATGTTGGTGCTTCGGGAAAGTGGGGCACTTTGCCATCGATTGTTGGCACAACCCCTCTATGCCCACGGCAAGGGCTTATCCACATTCTCGGGATAGAGGTAGTCTTCCAGACAGGTTTTCTGAAGGAAGGCAGTTGCGTGCTTATGCTAACAGGAACCTAGGACCCAATATGATTTGGGTTCCTAAGGTAAAGTAATTCTTTCTTGCAGGGTAGTCTAGGTTCCCGTGAATATGATGGGAACTAGACAGTAGGTGGCTCAAGACTAAATTGGAACAATCGTCTGCAATACCAGATGTGATATCAATTTGAGCATACTCACATTGAGCTTCTTATATGTTCTACCTGAGGGACTAAAACGATGACTCTGAAAATCCCAGGTACTCATGATCAGTTTCAAGACTTGAGTCGTTTTCAATTGACAATTACCTATATATATATATATCCTTATATACAGATACATCTTTGTATATTAGTGTATGTATGCACATCTAAGGATAGGTTAACACGATACATGCAAACCTTTATACATCAATAAAAAGTTAACGAAGATATGTCATTGTGAATCTCGACAACTCACAATTGACATCAAGAAGTGTTTGGAGAAGCCTCGCTCAAATCCAAATAGATTGTCTTTACAATCAATATGTATTTATCGTTCTTATTTTGACTTGACATCAGAAGAATTCGAAAATGTTGCAATGCTTCCTATCGTGAAAATTCCCAGTAGAGAAACCTTTCAATTTCGGATTAGACAAATCCCGCCGACCCATTATATACTCGGATTCTTGGTATCATTTTTATACTTAGTAAAGAAAACCGCCGAAAACCCTTCAATTTCGGAACCTCGGAACCTTTCAATTCCTAGTAAAGAAAACCCTTCAATTTCATTGTTATACTTAAGAATCCCGCCGAAAGGGCTCGCCGACCCTTCGCCTTCCTCAAGAGTCCCGCCAAAGGAGCAAGCTACACGAGTCCCGCCGACTTTCGCAGAATCCACGCCAGGATCCGCAACACCAAAGTTCCCGCAAGGAAGATCTTCGCAGAATCGCATGGTTTCTTCCGTCGGACCCGCAGGAAGCTCGTCGCACCACCTACGCCAAATCCCGTCGAATCACGCCGACTCTTCCCATTCTCACCGACTCGCGGAAGCACGCCAAACCTCGCCGACTCTCCTCCGCTGGACACTCGCCGAGGGGCAACTAACCGCCGCAAGGGAAACTTACCGGAGGACAACTCGCCGACTCCTGCTGGAAAGCTCGCCAAATCCGTCTCCATCAAAGGTCTCCCGTAAGAATCCCGCTGAAGCTTTCACCGACGAACACTTCAAGTTTTGATTCTTCTCCACTCGAACTAACTCACCGTCTACATCGCTAGGTATCCCCTCACCCGTACTTGGACATCCTCACTAGTGACGCTTTCCTTTTTGAATGTTCATTAAAGCTTAGAGTAGGGCTTCTCTCTCTAGATCTGCAATGGCTCCAAGGACAACTGCTGGGTTGGTCACCGGTTGCGAGCTTGTTCGAACTGGGTTCTCTCACGCCTCGGACGAATTCCGCAACATCATTCTGATGCTGGAAGAGGCTGGGCTAACATTCGTCCTGGAGCACCCTTGCAAAATCCTGGACAAAGAAGTACTGGAGTTCTTCGCTACTGCAAGACTCCGAAATGGCGACTCTGTAATTAAAAGCAAGGTGGCTGGGGCAAAGGTCAAGTTGTCTGCCAGCAAGCTGACTCGCTACCTGCAGCTTTCTAGCTCGGAGCATGAGGACTATCTGGAGGACGAGGACAAAACCAGAACTCTCCTATTCTGCGGTCTCCCACGAGGAACTCGCTCAATAAAGAGAAAGGATATGAATGAAGAATGGAAGCTCCTGTCTGATATTATTGAAAAGGTGCTCATTTGCAAGCCGGGCTCTCATCACCATATCTCAGGAGATATGTTCAAGATCCTGATAGCTGTTGTCTGCCGTAAGAGGTTCAACTGGGGGGAGTTGCTGTTCGAGAAGATCAAGGACACCTTGGGCACTCCGAGTTTTGGCCGCATCATAAGTCTATATCTAAACCAGCTAAATGGAGACAAGTTTGACATGAGCAAAGGTGTCCCTCTCCACTACTTGAAGAAGATGGACACAAGTGTGTTTGATCGATGGGAGAGGCGTATTGGGCAGACTGCAGTGGAAGAGCAACAGGGAGTATCTCCAGCAGTAACCCCCGGTGAAATTCCTGATACCCTGACTGCAGGAATCGATGGGGAGCCTCTACCCTCGCATACTGATGTAGTATCTGACATCTCCCAGCTGGCCAGAGATGCTGTGGCAGATCTACACGAAGAAAGTGAACCTGAGCTAGAGCATGGGGAGGCCCCGAACCGAAACGGGCAAGGAGCCGAAGCTACTGGAATGGAGACTGCTGAGAATGAGTTGGAAGCTACTGCTGACATAGATGATTTCTTGAATGATGACGTAGAGGAAGATGGGAATGAGGGACACGAAGTATTGGAGGCTCCGGATCTTTTTGAACCTCCATCTGACAAGCATGCACCAGTGGAGGGGGAGTCGGATAAATCTACCAAGGCCGCCAGCATTCCTCCATTAGAGACTGTGATTGTGTCCAGCTCTACAGATGCGTCTGCTGAAGAGCAAGGCCAAGAAGTGCCTCCGGTTATTCCGTTACGAGATGAGCTAGCCACTCACACTGTCAATGTCGTTCAGGGTATAGTGAATGAACTTAAAGCCTCTTTTGATAAAGCTCAGAAAACACTGCTAAAAAGAATCAAGACATCTGAAAATCTCATGCTCAAGAATATGGTGGAGATCAACCATAAACTTGACATGATGGACAAGAAATTTGAAGAAAAGTATATCGCGGCCGGCGAAGCTGTCACACTCCTTATGGCCGGAATGAAAAAGAACACTGATACTCTTGCTGTCGTAAATCAGAATGCACATGTTGTCTCCAACAACATTCAAAAGTTTGACGGTAATATGGTCACTCTCAACGCCAATCAGCAGGCCTTGCTCTCTGAATTCTCCAAGACCACGAAGCATATTGATGACTCCCTACATTCCTATGCCAACTTCATAGTTGTAGAAGCCAAAAAGGGGGAGAAAGAGTATCTAGCTAAGATGGCTAAGCTCCGAGAAGTCATGATCCTAAACTTCGAACAGTCAAACAAGTACGTCTATGACAGCTGCCGGTGGATGCTCCACCAGGCGTTAGGCATCCCCTTGGCTGAAAATCCTGCAGATATTCATCCTCCTGAGACATCTATGGCTGCTGAGGGAGTAAGTGCTGCTGAGGGAATAAGTGCAAGTGCTGCAGATGTTCCCATAAGTGAAGCTGATGCTAGGGCTCTCTCCAAAGCTAAACTGAGGAGCATGTTTGATCAAGAGGCCCTAGCAAAAGCCAAGGCCAAGAGAAAAGCTCAGGAAGGGACCTCCAAGGAGACACCAGTTGAAAAGAGGATCAGAATGAGTGAGGAGGACGTACGAAACGAAAAATGGAGCCCAGTTTCAAGGAACATCATCTTAGAAACCTTCTGGCTGCAAGAAAGAGGAGAGATCAATCGAAATGAAGTATATAGCCAGTATGAGTGGGAAACGCACAAAACGTTTGAAGCGAAACGCAACATCTTTTTCAGAAACAACAAGGATGCAGATAAAGTTCCTCCTCCTAGGTATTACCCGAAGCCCAAAGATTACATGGAGAGGCAAAGCAAGAAGTACTTGGCTCAAAATCCTAAGGGTGACTTAGCTAAGGAAAAATAGTCAATAACTTATAGCTTGTCACTTTGTCTTAAGAACATTTAATGATTATTGTTATCATATGAACAATTCTGAGATTATATGTCTATATATATATATATTGGCATATATATTTGAATTTGTGAATGACTCAAGTCCTGATCTGGTTGCATATATTCTCTTATGCTGCATGTTTAATTTCTGAATGCTATGTTTATTATTTGATAGGTGTTATTCATCTTAGCTAGTAGGGTTTTGGCTTCGTCAAATAGGGGGAGATTGTTGGGTATTGTATCCACAATTACCTGGATTTGAGGAAGCCACCTGTCAAGCTAAGATGAATTCACAATGTATTTGATGAAACATCTTAAGTTGTGCTTGCAGCTCCTCCACGCTAAGTGCACACCAATGTCAGGGTGCAGTAGGTCAATATACACGGGTCTGCACGACGTAATCCCTCGTTGAGCAGATCAGTGTGTTGGCCTACGTGTACTCTCTCTATTGGAGTGCACTTATTTCAAGTACAGGGCCGTTCATATGCAAGAGAAGACAAGGAGCATGGATGGGTCAAGGAGCAGCTCCTGGGTGGAAGACGAAAATTCGTCCAAGGAAAATTCGACGAGAATCACCAAGTGATTCTCGCCGATTCGGCGAGAATCACCAGTGATTATCGCCGAATCGACGAGAATCATTAGTGATTCTCGCCGACCCCTTCTGGCTAACTCAAAACGGTGCCAAGTAAGATTCGGCGAGAATCACTAGTGATTCTCGCCGAACCAGCGGTTAAGCAGCTCATGAATACCAAGTGAAAATCGCTGAGAATCAATAAGTGATTCGGCGAGAATCACTAGCGATTCTCGACGAATCGTCGAGATTCACTTGGTGATTCTCGCCGATTCGTCGAGAATCACCTGCGATTCTCGCCGATTTTCACTTAGCGATTTCTCGGGATGCTGCTGGACCGGATTCTGCCACTGGACTAGTTTGAACCGGATTTCGGGTTTCTACTTGTGGGACCCACAACGGTCATATTGTATGGGTCTTCAATGTATAAATACATGGGTATTTTTGAACAGTAAAAAGCGAATAAAACCAGACATACGCGAGCACGGACAAACCCTAGATCCCCGCTTCCGCTCCGTCGCCGCCGCCACCGCTCGCGATAAGTTGGTCGCCGCTGTAGATCTCTACTCTTCCCGATCTCCGGCGACAGAAGCTTGGCAAAGCTCTGAGTCTCACGTGTCTATCCGGAGATCTCTTGTCTCTCGATTTGTTGACCGGGAAAAACTCCCCCGTCCGAATCGATCGAGATGACTAATCCTAGAGTGACCGTTGGAAGACCAAGCTAGCTTCGCTACGAAGTTTGGATCTCCAAGTTCAGCAGCCGCTCATCATCATAGCCGCCGATCCCGAAGCTAGCCGCCGCTCGTGTAGTGATGAACTGTAAATATGCGTATTTTTATGCACATTAATTTAGTCATTTTCATTTATTTTCGTCGTTTTTACTTATTTTTGTTCAATAAAATGTTCCTATTCTTGTAAATTTTCTCATAACTTGTTTTATTTGATTTTTCAGAAAAATTTCAAAATCTGCCAAAATTTGGGAAGTACACGCCCGTGACACATGGGTCACGCCCGTGACCGAGCCGTGACTGTGCATTTCCCGTGAAATCGGAAAATTTCTGAAGAAAAGGCTTGACACGCCTGGCGACACGCCCGTGTCACCCGACACGGGGCGTGACCCAAGCCCGTGTCCTCTCCTCTCGACGAATTCCGCTCGACGATCGTCGAGTGTCGACACCAACTGTCACGCCCAGTGTCACGCCCGTGACCTGGGGCGTGACCCAATTTCAGCTCAACGATTTCGACTCGACACTTTCCGCTCGACATTCGTCGAGTGTCGACCCCAACTGTCACGCCCATAGTCACGCCCGTGACATGGGGCGTGACCTTTCTAGCTGGCCCGACAAGATGCTGCCGAAGACATTTGACGCAACCCGCGCCCGGTTCTACCTCCCCGACACGCCCAGAGTCACGCCCGTGACCTGGGCGTGACTGCTGCGAACTCAGCCCGAAGTCAACTTTGCTGTCCAATCGCCAGCCGCCTTCATGAATAGTACTGTCACGCCCCCCCTACACGCCCGTGACCGAGGGCGTGTACTTAGAAATTTTTTTCCTATAAATAGCCCAGTTCTGTAAGGTCCAAGGGTTCAGATTTTTGGGCCAAGTTAGTGTCTTTTTGTGGGCTGCATCCGTGATTTTCAAGGCTATGTAAGGAGATTTCTCCCTTTTTTATTTCATTTCTTGTTTTGTCTTAGTTTTAGCACTTGTAATAGCTTGTAATAGTTTCATTTTGATCAAATAAAATGTTAAATTTTCTCTTCATATATGGCTTTGTAATGAACACTTGTGCCCACTTTTCCTTCTCCTTTTTATTCTTAGTTTCACCTTTGTTCTTCATTTATGAAAAGTGTGTGTGTGTGTATGAGTGTAATTTGCTTACTTTACATTTTTTTTTACTTGTTTTCATGCTTAGGAATGTTAGGTTTTCCTCTTTACATGCCTTTGATTTTTTTCAAGTTAGGTTTTGTTTGAAAATGATGAAATGATGAATTAGGTTTTTCTTTTTTTTCTTGTCTTCTTCAACATCTTCACTCTTATGAGCGTGTAAAAGAGTTACTAAAGTTCCTTTTGTTTTTTTTACTTAGCTTTATTTTAGGATGAAAACTTTTTTTTCTTCTTTCTCTTTTATTTCAACTTTTTTAGCTCTTTTATGAAATCCTAGGAATGAAAATGTTGAAATTTTTATTTTCCAAAAACTTTGGTTTTTAATTTGTTTTGAAAAACTTTTGTCTTCTAAAATTTTAATTTCTTCTTTTTATTTGTTTTTGGCAAAACCTATGCTTGAAATAGTTAAAATTTTAATTTTTAGGTAACTTGGATTTTTCTTTTTTTTTTATTTATTTGTGTGTGTGAGTGTATGAGCCTAAACCTCTCTTTTGTTCTTCTTAAATTTTCATGTTGAGTGTGTGAGTGTAGGTGTATAATTTTTATGCTTTGTTCAAATTATGTAGAGTGTGTGAGTGTAGGTGTATAATTTTCATGCTTTGTTTTAATTGCTTTCTTTTAATGCTTTATTCAAATTATGTAGAGTGTGTGAGTGTAGGTGTATAATTTTATTGCTTTCTTGAATTTCTTATGGAGTGTGTGTGTCTGTGTGCATTTATTTCCGCCTACTCGTTAAGAGTTAAATGGCGCATCGTTTTCATTTTCAGTCCTACTCGTTTGAGTAGGACTTGCAATTTTACTTTCTTTATTTTTTCCGCCTACTCACTTGAGTTAAATGGCCGGACTTTTTAGCCTTGTAATCGCGTTTATTTTCTCCTACTCATTTGAGTAGGACCCGCTTTCATTTCAGTCCTACTCGTTTGAGTAGGACTTGCAATTTTCAGCCTTTATTTACCGCCCCCACTCGTTTGAGTGGGACTCGCAAATTTGAATTATGCAAATTTTCTTTCATGTGTAACTTAGTTCCTTTTTAATTTATATTTTGGAGTGTGCGTGAGTTCTCGTTTAGTTAACTTTTTAGCTTTCTAAATATTGTTATTTTTCTTTTGTCCCTTTCTTATAATCGTTTAGCATTTAATTTCGAACTCGCGCCTCACTAAATTATAAGCCGTCCCCATACCGATGTGTGGCTAATCGCTATTAGCCTCGGCATCGAAGAGCATTGAGACATTTGAAATAATTTATAATAATTAAAGTCTTTATTTTCATTTTAATTTAAGCACTTAGGGTTTACCCCGGGTTTATGACGCGTAGGACCACATAATCGATGTGTGTGCCCTATTTCCGTAGTCCATATGCTAGCTAGCCGAGAGGCCGTGCATATGGACCGATCACCCCTGGGTAAATAGAGTTGCGTGCATACCCTCGAGAGAGGACGAGCGTAATTCTACCGGATTGGGTTCCCCACCCAATAGCGGGGTTCTTAGCGTAAAGCGGGCGTTAAGAGGAATCCTTCGTCGGACTAACGTTCGGTCGAATAGTCTTAACGTTTAGGTGAGCGATATCCCTATAGCTAGGTGAGCTCACATTTGTGGAACCTCCACGGCCAAGTTGCCTTATTATTAATTTGAAAACTAAGTCTTTTTATTATTAAAAATTGTTTTAGTCTTAATCCGATTCGATGCCGAGCGTTAACCCTTCATCGAATATTTTCTAAATCATTTTTTTTCGCTCCTTTTGCTTTTCCGTCTTTTATTAAGTAACAAAAAAAATCCATCTTTCTTTCAGGAAAATAATAGTCCTCCCGGAGGAGTAAGAATAGTCAACGTGACCCCGAGAACAATACGACCTCGGTATTCCCCCGAATATCGAGTACTACTTGCGATAGGTGCACTTGCCTACCCGAGCAAGCCCGCGGCGATCGACTCACCGAACCAACCACAGTAAGAGTCTGTTCGCGGGCTCATCAAGTTTTTGGCGCCGTTGCCGGGGAAATCTCTTTTCGAGTTGCTATTTCGAATTCCGGAGTCTATTAATTTTACTTATTTTCTCTAAAAAAAAAAAAAAAACTAAAAACTTTATTTTAAAAACAAAAAAAAAAGTTTATTTTTGTTTTATTTTTGTTTGGGTGTATGACCCGAGGACAACCCTCAGAGTCTGAAGATTTAGACTTCGACCCTGAGATCGAACGCTCTCTTGCGCGTCTCCGATCTCATCGCCGAAATCCTTCTTTAGATCCCGAGGAATCTATCGGAGAACCCACTGTTGTAGTTATGGCCGCCCCTAACCTTCCCCCGGCGGCCGAGCGTACTATGTCTTATTACGCCCGGCCTAACCTGGATGATTCTGGGTCAAGTATTGTTCGCCCTGCGGTGGCCAATAATAATTTTGAAATAAAATCAAGTGTCATTCAAATGGTCCAAAACGCCGTGCAGTTCGATGGACTGCCGGATGAGGACCCAAATGTCCACTTGTCCAATTTCTTGGAGATATGCGACACCTTCAAGATCAATGGCGTCACTAATGACGCCATTCGTTTGCGCTTATTTCCTTTTTCCCTTAAGTCCAAAGCCAAGGCGTGGTTGAATGCCCTCCCGCGAGGATGTATCACCACGTGGGCTGAGTTGACGGAACGGTTCCTGACGAAGTACTTTCCGCCCGCCAAAACTGCAAAGTTGCGGGCGGACATTTCTTCGTTTGTGCAGAACGATCCTGAGTCTCTATACGAGACTTGGGAACGATTTAAGGAATTCCTCCGCCGTTGCCCGCACCATGCGCTGCCAACGTGGTTGCAAGTTCAAATTTTCTATAATGGGCTGAATTTTCAGACGCGTCAAATGATTGACGCGGCTGCCGGGGGTACGCTTAACAACAAAACCCCCGAGGCCGCCCAGGCTTTATTCGAAGAGATGGCTATGAACGCCTATCAATGGAACGTCCCGCGGGGACGGCCAAAGCCGGCGGCTGGTCTTTTTGAAGTGGATGCCACTGCTCTCTTGACCCTTCAAGTTGAAAGGTTAACAAAGCAGGTGGCGGAGATGTCTGCTGCCTCCTCCACTCCGCCTTGTTTTATTCCCCCTAACGTCTGTGTAGCTGAAGAGTTCGTGGACTTCATGGGAAATTCGGGTCGTCCTCCCTTCAACCCCAACAACAACCCTTATAGTAATAACTATAATCCGGGTTGGAGGAATCACCCCAACTTCTCGTGGAGCAACCCGAATAATGCTCAGCGTCCCCCTATTTCTTATGCGCCCGGATTTCTTCCTCCACATTATAAACCCGCCAAAATAGTCAAGCTACACGACTATAAACAAAGCGCTCCTGGGAGGCACCCCTCGCTTATCTTTTTCGCCCTTTCCTCATTACCTTTGCTGCTTTTTCTAATAAACGCAGGGTTTCTGATCGGCCTCCCCCTACGCGTTTCAGGGAAGCTTCTACCCCCTTCCCTTTCTTTTCTTTGTACATATTGTCTTTCCTTTTTGTTCCGCATACTTACGATACAACATTGGGGACAATGTTGGACTTAAGTATGGGGGTATTTTCGTGCTTTACTTTCTGCACTTCAATTTTTCTGCATTTCAAAAAAGAAAAATACAAAAAAATACATATAACAACAAAACAAAAACAAAAAAAATTAAAAAACATCTTAAAATGAAACAAAAAATTTTTACATGAAAAAACAAAAAATTTAAATGAAAAAACAAAAATCCAAAAAATTTTGTTTCTTGTTTTGTTCTCTTTCTCTTTTCCAAAAACTCAAAAAACAAAACAAAAAAAATTATTTTGTTTAGTTTCACTTTGTATATATTTTTTGTTTTTTTCTCTCTCCCCCTTCCTCATTCTTGTACAAACCTTTTTCCTTTTCTCTCTTATTTTTGTACATATTATGAAAATTCTCTTAAAAAATACAAAAACAAGATAATAGTTCAGAAAATTTTTCAAAAAAAAATTTGAGAAAAACAAAAATACAAAAAAAAGGATAATAAATGAAAAACAAACAAAAAATTGATAACAAAAACTATAAAAATCAAAAAAAAAAATGTTTTGAAATAAATAAATTAAATATTCCATACTTAACTTTTCTGCTATCCAAAAATTCTGTTATGAGTTTATTTATATGTGAATACTATTAATTCTCTGTTTGCTACCCGTTTGTTAATTATTGATTGAAACATTTAAATAGCCGGGGTTAAGTTTTAAAGAATTCTTTATGCTTTGTTAAAACTAGCGAACTCGTTTTAGGCACTACTTCTAATTTTTCATTAATAGGAGCACGTATATTATGTTAGGAAATAACGACTATAGAATTCAATTATACTTACTTTTAGCTTTCTGAAAAAAAAATTTGGAACGTACAAATTATTAAGGTTGCTCTCAAAAAAATTTTTAGGATTACAATCTAGTTTTCCTTTCTCCCCTCATTTTTCATGACCTACTTGGCATGAAAAATTTTACCCTTAAAAGATCTTATGTCAATGGGAACAAGATTTCGTTCCGTAAACATAGGCACCCAATAATTTTAAAAAGATTATATAGGGAGTAAGAGGATAAAATTCATTACTCCTACATATATACATTGGGTTAATTTATTATTATGAAGTTGAAAAACAAAAATCATATTAGGAAAATAAGATTTCGTTTTCCTAATAATCCAAAAGAAAAAAAAAACATGGAGGTTCGAGAAAAAATTACCTCACCTCAATTATCAAAACCCTCTTCATAAACCACACTACCCCCTTAGCCAATTACACGATTCTAGAATTAATTCAAAAATCTTTTTGAGAGCATAATTAGTAAATTGTATTATTTCCGGTAGCACTCATATAAGCTAGAGTTCTTATAATTCCAAACTATTTTCGTTAATCTAACCATTACAAATGTTGCCTTCTATTTGATTACATCAAGAAGTCTTTTGGCCAAAACTTTTGCGCTATTTAAATCATCTACATAATTTTAGGACTTAACTCTTACACCCCGTATATTTTTTTCGATCTCTCTTATAATTGATTAAGCGATAGCCAAAACTTAGAGTTTTTTTTATTCCTTATAGATTCACCTCAAACTTTTGCTCTGGAATAGCAAAAGCCTAAGTATGGGGGTATTTGATGAACTGTAAATATGCGTATTTTTATGCACATTAATTTAGTCATTTTCATTTATTTTCATCGTTTTTACTTATTTTTGTTCAATAAAATGTTCCTATTCTTGTAAATTTTCTCCTAACTTGTTTTATTTGATTTTTCAGAAAAATTTCAAAATCTGCCAAAATTTGGGAAGTACACGCCCGTGACACATGGGTCACGCCCGTGACCGAGCCGTGACTGTGCATTTCCCGTGAAATCGGAAAATTTCTGAAGAAAAGGCTTGACACGCCTGGCGACACGCCCGTGTCACCCGACACGGGGCGTGACCCAAGCCCGTGTCCTCTCCTCTCGACGAATTCCGCTCGACGATCGTCGAGTGTCGACACCAACTGTCACGCCCAGTGTCACGCCCGTGACCTGGGGCGTGACCCAATTTCAGCTCAACGATTTCGACTCGACACTTTCCGCTCGACATTCGTCGAGTGTCGACCCCAACTGTCACGCCCATAGTCACGCCCGTGACATGGGGCGTGACCTTTCCAGCTGGCCCGACAAGATGCTGCCGAAGACATTTGACGCAACCCGCGCCCGGTTCTACCTCCCCGACACGCCCAGAGTCACGCCCGTGACCTGGGGCGTGACTGCTGCGAACTCAGCCCGAAGTCAACTTTGCTGTCCAATCGCCAGCCGCCTTCATGAATAGTACTGTCACGCCCCCCCTACACGCCCGTGACCGAGGGCGTGTACTTAGAAATTTTTTTTCTATAAATAGCCCAGTTCTGTAAGGTCCAAGGGTTCAGATTTTTGGGCCAAGTTAGTGTCTTTTTGTGGGCTGCATCCGTGATTTTCAAGGCTATGTAAGGAGATTTCTCCCTTTTTTATTTCATTTCTTGTTTTGTCTTAGTTTTATCACTTGTAATAGCTTGTAATAGTTTCATTTTGATCAAATAAAATGTTAAATTTTCTCTTCATATATGGCTTTGGAATGAACACTTGTGCCCACTTTTCCTTCTCCTTTTTATTCTTAGTTTCACCTTTGTTCTTCATTTATGAAAAGTGTGTGTGTGTGTATGAGTGTAATTTGCTTACTTTACATTTTTTTTACTTGTTTTCATGCTTAGGAATGTTAGGTTTTCCTCTTTACATGCCTTTGATTTTTTTCAAGTTAGGTTTTGTTTGAAAATGATGAAATGATGAATTAGGTTTTTCTTTTTTTTTCTTGTCTTCTTCAACATCTTCACTCTTATGAGCGTGTAAAAGAGTTACTAAAGTTCCTTTTGTTTTTTTTACTTAGCTTTATTTTAGGATGAAAACTTTTTTTTTCTTCTTTCTCTTTTATTTCAACTTTTTTAGCTCTTTTATGAAATCCTAGGAATGAAAATGTTGAAATTTTTATTTTCCAAAAACTTTGGTTTTTAATTTGTTTTGAAAAACTTTTGTCTTCTAAAATTTTAATTTCTTCTTTTTATTTGTTTTTGGCAAAACCTATGCTTGAAATAGTTAAAATTTTAATTTTTAGGTAACTTGGATTTTTCTTTTTTTTTTATTTATTTGTGTGTGTGAGTGTATGAGCCTAAACCTCTCTTTTGTTCTTCTTAAATTTTCATGTTGAGTGTGTGAGTGTAGGTGTATAATTTTTATGCTTTGTTCAAATTATGTAGAGTGTGTGAGTGTAGGTGTATAATTTTCATGCTTTGTTTTAATTGCTTTCTTTTAATGCTTTATTCAAATTATGTAGAGTGTGTGAGTGTAGGTGTATAATTTTATTGCTTTCTTGAATTTCTTATGGAGTGTGTGTGTCTGTGTGCATTTATTTCCGCCTACTCGTTAAGAGTTAAATGGCGCATCGTTTTCATTTTCAGTCCTACTCGTTTGAGTAGGACTTGCAATTTTACTTTCTTTATTTTTTCCGCCTACTCACTTGAGTTAAATGGCCGGACTTTTTAGCCCTGTAATCGCGTTTATTTTCTCCTACTCATTTGAGTAGGACCCACTTTCATTTCAGTCCTACTCGTTTGAGTAGGACTTGCAATTTTCAGCCTTTATTTACCGCCCCCACTCGTTTGAGTGGGACTCGCAAATTTGAATTATGCAAATTTTCTTTCATGTGTAACTTAGTTCCTTTTTAATTTATAATTTGGAGTGTGCGTGAGTTCTCGTTTAGTTAACTTTTTAGCTTTCTAAATATTGTTATTTTTCTTTTGTCCCTTTCTTATAATCGTTTAGCATTTAATTTCGAACTCGCGCCTCACTAAATTATAAGCCGTCCCCATACCGATGTGTGGCTAATCGCTATTAGCCTCGGCATCGAAGAGCATTGGGACATTTGAAATAATTTATAATAATTAAAGTTCTTTATTTTCATTTTAATTTAAGCACTTAGGGTTTACCCCGGGTTTATGACGCGTAGGACCACATAATCGATGTGTGGGCCCTATTTCCGTAGTCCATATGCTAGCTAGCCGAGAGGCCGTGCATATGGACCGATCACCCCTGAGTAAATAGAGTTGCGTGCATACCCTCGAGAGAGGACGAGCGTAATTCTACCGGATTGGGTTCCCCACCCAATAACGGGGTTCTTAGCGTAAAGCGGGCGTTAAGAGGAATCCTTCGTCGGACTAACGTTCGGTCGAATAGTCTTAACGTTTAGGTGAGCGATATCCCTATAGCTAGGTGAGCTCACATTTGTGGAACCTCCACGGCCAAGTTGCCTTATTATTAATTTGAAAACTAAGTCTTTTTATTATTAAAAAATTGTTTTAGTCTTAATCCGATTCGATGCCGAGCGTTAACCCTTCATCGAATATTTTCTAAATCGTTTTTTTTTCGCTCCTTTTGCTTTTCCGTCTTTTATTAAGTAACAAAAAAAATCCATCTTTCTTTCAGTAAAATAATAGTCCTCCCGGAGGAGTAAGAATAGTCAACGCGACCCCGAGAACAATACGACCTCGGTATTCCCCCGAATATCGAGTACTACTTGCGATAGGTGCACTTGCCTACCCGAGCAAGCCCGCGACGATCGACTCACCGAACCAACCACAGTAAGAGTCTGTTCGCGGGCTCATCATGTAGCCGCCGCCGGTTCCGGGGAGATCCTCTCCAAGAGAGACCAAGGTTGTAGACTCTTCGTTGACTTCACGAACACATCGTCGAACGAAGAGGAACACCGTAGTCTCCAAATGAAGTTTGTATCTCGTGTACATTCTATATTTACTTTTGTTGTAAAGGAACGATTGTTCCGTGTTGTAAGGGTTGGGTGCAACCCGTTTTTGTGGGAGTGTTGACTCTCACGTGTGGAAGGGTTCCTTCCGATAGTGCAGGGATTGGATTTCAATCCTGTTGGAGAAGAGATCGAGTCATCCCTTGTTGGGAGATAGGTCGAAGGGGGAAAGTGGATGTACCCAAGTCGGGGAACCACTATAAATTGTCTGTGTATTCTGTGTGCTGTGTTTTTTATTTTTATTGTGCAGGTACATTCGTAAATTCCGCAAAAGCGCTACTCGTCACCTATCCCCCCCCCCATAGGTGCACATAGCTGACACTAGGTGGACTTTCAGGTTTTAAATTTAATGGTAAGACCATAATTTTTAAACCCACCCCGCCCAAGGATCCTACTGTCCCTTCTAAGGACACGATAATTCCTGTCGAGAAGAAGACGATCAACCTGATAGGTAGGAAGGATTTTGAGCGAGATACTTTTATGGCCGGTGTAATCTACGCGCTAGTTTGTCTACAGGATAAGCAAGAAGTGTCCCCATTTGATAATTTACCACTAGCGATCCGGAAACTCTTAGAAGAGTACAAGGATGTCTATTCGGATGAGCTACCATCCTTGTTACCCCCCTTGTGGGAAATCTAGCATGAGATAGATTTCTTGCCGGGTTCCTCCTTACCTAACCTTCCCCACTACTGACTTAACCCTTCCGCACATCTTGAATTAGAAAAGTTAGTCTCGGATTTACTAAGTAAGAGGTTTATCCATCATAGCAAGAGTCCTTGTGATGTACCTCCACTATTGGTCCCTAATAAAGACGGTTCTTGGAGAATGTGTGTGGACTATAGGGCCATTAATAAAATTACTGTCAAGTATTGGTTTCCCATCCTGCGTTTGGATGATTTATTGGACGTGCTAGTTGGGGCCACGATTTTCTCTAAGTTGGATCTTAAGAGTGGCTACCACCAAATAAGAATTAGGGAGGGAGACGAATGGAAAATGGATTTTAAATTGAAAGATGCGCTTTATGAGTGGATGGTGCTAGGAGAGGGGCTCATGAGTGGCCCATGTACTTTTTCAAAGTTGATGACTCATGTGTTTAAACCCTTCATGGGAAAATTTGTATTTGTCTATTTTGATGATGTTTTAATCTTTAGCAGCTCTCCGACTGATCATGAGACACATTTAAGGACAGTCCTTCCCACCTTGCGAAAAGAAGAACTGTATGTCAATATTAAAAAATGCTCATTCTTTGTGAATTCTGTAGAATTCCTTGGCCATATTGTGAGTTCGGAAGGTATTCATGTAGATCCTAAGAAGGTCCAAGCCATTAAGGATTGGCCGGAGCCTACCTACATAAGAGATGTTAGGTGTTTTCACGGCCTAGATACATTTTACAGCCGATTCATTCGAGATTTTAGTAGCATCATGGCACTGATCACGGAGTGCATGAAAAAAGGCGAATTTACATGGACCAAATCGGCCACTAAAGCGTTTGAAAACATTAAATCTCGAATGTCCAAAGCTCCTCTTTTACGATTTCTAGATTTTAAATAGGTTTTTGAATTGTCCTGTGACGTGTCTGGCATAGGTATTAGCGGTGTATTGATTCAAGAGGATCATCCTATAGGATATTTTAGCGAGAAACTTGCGGGCCCAAAATTAAACTATTCCAATTATGAAGGAGGTTTTATGTTGTTATTCGTTGCCTCCAACATTGGCGGCATTATTTAATCTCTAAAGAATTTGTAATAAAAGTTGATCATGATGCCTCGAGGTTTGTAAACTCTCAAAACAAAATTAGTCCCCGACATGCTAAGTGGATCTCCTATCTTCAGGAGTACACTTTTATAATAAAACACCTTAAGGGAACGTTAAATCGTGTGGCCGACGCCCTTAGTCGTGCCTCTCTATTACTGACTATGCTTGAGGTGAACGTTATTGGGTTTGATAGAATTAAGGATGAGTATGTCAATTTCCCAAATTTTAAGGAAATATATTTATTCGTTCAAAGTGACACTCCCATGACCATTTCTGCCTATTATATTAGGGACGACTATTTATTTAAGCACTCGAAGATCTGTATCCCTAGTTCCTCATTACGTCATTTCATCGTTTGAGAGCTGCATAGTGGCGGGTTAGGTGGATATTTTGGCCGTGACAAGACCATCACGTTAGTGGAAGATACATTTTATTGGCCCGGCCTTAAGTCAACGGTTAGTAAGATCATGGGAAGTTCTCACACGTGTCAATTAGCTAAGGGGAAAAAATGAATGCGGGACTGTATACCCCTCTTCCGATTCCTTCCATTCCCTGGGAAGATATTAGTATGGACTTTATTTTAGGCTTACCACCACGTTTAGACGTAATGATTCCATTCTAGTGGTAGTAGATTGTTTCTCTAAAATGGCTTATTTTATTGTGTGTAATAAGACCAATGATGCGTCACATATGGCAAAACTATTCTTTAAAGAAGTTGTTGGGCATCGGGGCTTTCCTAAGACAATAGTGACCGATAGGGATGTAAAATTTACTAGCTATTTTTGGAAGACCCTTTGGAAATTTATGGGCACCAAACTTTTGTTTTCTTCAGCCTACGATCCACAGATGGATGGCCAAATAGAAGTTTAGGTAATTTGCTTCGTTGTCTTGTGGGTGACCATAAGGGTACGTGGGACCTAATCCTTCCCCATGATCAGCTAGCTTATAATAATTCGAAAAATAGGTCCACAGCTCTGTCACCAAATGAAATCATGCACGGATATAAAGCACCAGTGACACTTGACTTGATTCCTTTACCTCCATCTTATAAGTCAAGTCAATTCGCACAAGTGTTTGCCTCTCATGTCCACAAGTTGCATAAGCACATTAAAGACACGTTAGCCACACAATATTTGACTTATCAATCTCAAGCTAACATACATATTTGGGCGTCTCACTTAAACATTGGCGATTTAGTCATGTTGTGTCTCATCCCTGAACTGTTGCCATCGGGCACCATAAAAAAGTTAGCGAATCGGCGAGCTGGTCCATTTCGAATCTTAAAGAAATTAGGAGAAAATGCATTTCTTTTAGAGTTACCCGCTGATTGGGGAGTTTCCCCTATTTTTAATGTTTCGGATTTAACGCCTTATGTTTCTCCACCACCTGAATTGTCTGCCTGTTCATTTGGGTCCACTGAAATTTCTAATGGGTTTGGGGGTAAGTAAAAGCATTGAGTATAGTTTGGTTAGTCTAAGCCTAACTATTGGCTAGACAGAAAAGTGACTAATACCACAGGCATTGAGTGTATTCTACTCACTCAATGCCATATAACTAAAAGCATAGAGTAATGATGAACCTGTCAAAGCCTAATAAGAAACAAACAGAAATGTGGCTAAGTCCGCAGGCATTGAGTGAAGTCTACTCACTCAACGCCATATAGTATTAATTATTGAGTATAGCTCAGACAGTCAACGTCACGAAAAATATTTGTAGATATTTGACTAAGTTCATAGGCGTTGAGTGAAGCTTACTCACTCAACGCCATGAAAAAAAAAGCATTGACTGAACTTTAGTCAGTCAGAGACTATGATTTCACAAAAATTTGGCTATGTCCAAATGCGTTGAGTGAAGCTTACTCACTCAACGCCAAGTGACTAAAATAAAATCTAAGTGTTATGACGTTGAGTGAAGCTTGCTCACTCAATGCCAAGTGATAGAATTCCAGTTAAGCAGTTTGGCATTGAGTGAAGCTCAATCACTCAACGCCTAGAGATAGAGAAATTTTTCTAAGTGTTTTGGCATTGAGTGAACGTTGCTCACTCAACGCCTAATGACAAAAAACTTCTCTAAATGTTTTGGCATGGAGTGAAGGTTACTCACTCAACGGCTAATGACAATGAAATTTTTCTAAGTGTTTTGTCATTGAGTGATGGTTGCTCACTCAACGCCTAGTGACAAAAAATCTTTCTAAGTGTTTTGGCGTTGAGTGAAGATTACTCACTCAACACATATTCTAATGATGCTTAATTTTGGCTAAGTCTACAGAATGGTGATGTCAGCAAAGTCAACAAGTCAATTGTGTTCAAATTAAGTGTGGGAAAGCTACAGAACATGACAAATACTACCAGAAGTCTAATGTACGACTTCTTCTGTTAAAGCAAGATGTAGCTGTTGAAAATATTTAAGTTATCTACCTAAATCACATAGAGGGGGGGGGGGGGGAATAAGTGAGTTGTGCATCTTTTTGCTGAATAAAAATTTAGCGAGCGATGCACAGAATAATAACCAAGCATTCACAGATGACACCAAGAGTTATAGTGGTTCCCCAACCTTGGGTACATCCACTTTCCAGCTCACCGATCTAGAAATTCACTAGACTCTCCTACTCCACTAATCTTAGATTGAAAACAATCCTACCACTCGAAACAAAGTTCCTACAACTCTATCCCAAAAACAGGATCTACACTCGGAAGACAAAACTTCCTACAAATAACTCGGAGAACAAAGCTCCTACACTCGGAGAAGAATCTCCTACAAGAATAAAATGAATATAATGAAATACAAACAATAATTTCTCAGATCTGAAAACTTCAGCCTTTCTTCTTCCTTGAACTTTGAGGCTCTGTCAGAATTAATTTGGAGAAGACTTGGCTAGATCTCTAGATTTGAAAATTCTAGACTCAACAAGATCAAGGAGAGAATCTATCAATTGTAGAATTTCTTGATCTTTGAATCACGTGCTCTGAATCTATGGATCAAAAGTGTATTGGCAAGAATGACGATGAACAGCGGCAACTCTAGATTTAGAAAGTGAATTTTCGATTCAGAATGCTTAGAATTTCTTCTTACAGCTTCTTCGAGAGTTGGTCGATTATGATAAGACCTTTTATAGGACGTGCCTAACGCTCATAATCATAATAAATGATAGCCACATGGACCAATCACGTGCTAACTACATTTGAAAATCCATCTGTTTGGACTTAAGAAAAATATCAGAAACAGTACAGCAGTTCTCGAGAAGAATGATTATACTCGAGAAAAATAAGTTTTGTTCTTGAGAACAATAATGAAGATCTCGTGAAAAAGGACTTAGAAGAAAAATGTGGAGGTGGAAATCAGCAATCTCGAGAATGAAAGATGTTCTCGAGAAAAATGAATTTTAGTTCTCGAGACGGATCATTCTGGTACTCGAGAACAAAGAAGTATCTCAAGAACAGATGTCTGGCTCTCGAGAAAAATAGTCTTGTCTCGAGAAAAATATCCTGCATCTCGAGAATTAAGCATAGTCTTCTCGAGAATAAACTTAGTCTTTTTGAGAAAAAGACTTAGAAGAATTCTGTCAGGAGAAGAAGTAACTCGAGAAGAAGTGTCATGAAGTACTCGAGTACATAAGGCCTTCTCAAGAAGGAAGTGTGTCCCAATTGAGAGGCTACACATGAGTCAACACTAAGGATCACACAATGAGAGATTACATTGTAAGGTCCTGTGTTTGGTGACTCATTGTAGACTGACATTGGTCTACAATTGGCAATTGTATCCTGCAAACACTCAACTAAAAAAAGTATCAAATAGAACTTAATTCATCATAGTTCAAGGGTGACTTCATACAAATCTGGGTTATTGTGGATGCAATGCCAAACAATCTCCCCCTATTTGTAGAAGTCAGAACCCTCAACACTAAGGTGAATTACATCAAGATAAAATAAGTAAAGAAACTAATAGGAATAATAAATAGAATAAGAACTATAATGGAGAAAAATCAAATCAACAAAACAAAAGGTTCATATTAATAGAAATTTTCCAAGAGAAAGTTCAATTCCACAATTTCAAAAATGAGAACTATCAGAACATCTTCAATTTCTATTGATCTTGTTGTTGTTGCTTTCTTATAGCTTTTCCTGTTATCTCTTCTGGTAGTTGTATGGTTTAGAAAAATACTTTGGAGGTCTGGGAGGAGCCTTGGGATTGTTCCTTCTATATTCTCTATCATATATCCTCCTTTTGGTAAGAGACTTTTCATATAACTCCCATTCATGAGAGCTGTAATGCAATTTCCTCTTTTCATTGAAATCAACTATTAGCTTGAGAGTGTCAAGAATAAGAGATTTGGAGGTTGCACTCCATACTTCAGTAAATTCTTGAGGTCCTTTCCTTTCAGCATCAAGATGAGGAGTTGATCTGCTGGGTGAGGCTCCATCCCCATATTTCCTTCTTTTGGGTTTTTGAATCTCTGGAGGTTGAGGAGGCTTGTGAAAGTGCAGCTAGATCTGATATACTCTAGAGGGGGGTGAATAGAGTATATGGTGCTTTGAAACTTTTTACAACAGTTGTTGTAATAAGTGTGAGCAGGGAAGCAGAATAAAACTAATCACAGCACTAAGTTAAACAAAAGCTAAACACAGAGTAATCAAGGCCAGAAACAAACATAAAAACAAGTAAAACCAGAATACACAAGGAAATATAGTGGTTCCCCTAAACTTGGGTACATCCACTTTTCTACCACCCTAGGTAGGAATCCACTGCAGGATGAGTTGATCAGGTGTCCTGGGCACCAATGAGCTTTTGATAAGGTGCTCAAAAACCAAAGCAGATTTTTTTGATCAGGTGTCCTGCCACCAATGAGCTTTTGACAAGGTGCTCAAAACCAAGCCCAAACTTTTGAAGGGAGTTTGAGAAACCCTTTACAGAGAGGGGGTGAGAGAGTGATGGAAGTCTTCTCTTTCTCAAACAACTGAGAAGACTATGTGGATTGTTCATGTCAAAGCTCCCCCTGAATCCTTGAGATCTTTAGGAAGAAAAGCTTTGCTGAGGGTGATAGGCCTTCAAAGATTGAACTCCAGCAATAGATGATTTCAGCAATGACTGAAATGTTGAATGTCTGGAGTCTTGAAATATGTTGGCCTTGAACACTTTGAAAACTAAAGAGATCTGAAGATTTGAGAAAGCTTGATCTCCTTGGATGTGTGTTCTCTAGAGAATTCTTTGAGACGGAGTAATTTTTGAATGTGTCTCTGTAATCTGTGTCTCTCTCTCTGTATCTCCTGTGTGAGACTCAAAGAAATTCTATCTTTTATTCTCTGGTATAGAATAGAATAACATTCTCTGTCAAGTATAGCCGTTAGCCTGCATTAAATGCATCCTTAATTACAAAATCTCTTCTGGAGGAAAGTCAACAGAAATATTCCTTGAAAAATCCATTGAAACTTGGTCCAGAAATGAATGAAAATGGCTAGGAAATCTCTGAATTAATTGCAGAATAACTCCTTAACAGATTTGAATTTGAATCTAGAAACATCCTTGAAGTTATCTGAAATCGTCGAACTGAGCTCTACTATCGTCGAGCTGAGCTCAGCGATCTGGAAATATACAGCAGCAAAATATCGTCAATCTGAGCTCACAGATCGTCGAACTGAGCTCAGAGATAAAGATCCAAAGCAGAGTCAAAATCGTCGACCTGAGCTCACCGATCGTCGAACTGAGTTCGACGACATAATGAAGTTGAGCTCAGCGATCGTCGAATGGAGTTCGACGATCTGTCGAAGTTGAGCTAGACGATCGTCGACCGGAGTTCGACGAATCGTCATGCTGAGCTCGACGATATGACTTAGTCTCCAAACACAAAATCTTGGTCTTCAGGGCAGCTTCCAAACCTAGACTTCTAACCCTTAGACTCAATTCTAATTGACCTATTAAGCTATTCAGTAGGTCAAGTAAAGGTTCCTAGAGACATAGTGATCCTGACCCAAATTAGTAATAGGGTGTTCCAACAATCTCCCCCTATTTGGGTTAGGATTACTATTTACAGACTTTGGAAGAATTTTAAATAACAACATACAATCAGTAAAACAGAAAAACAACAGCTAGACATTGCAGAATCACAGAGATATATAGCATCCAGATAGTAATCAGAAATCACAGAAATTGTCACCTTATAATATCATTTCTTCTCTTTGCCCTTAACCATTTTAATCTCTCTGTTAGGATTGAGGGCTTCCTTCTTTGATCTGGTGTCATCTACTGCACCTAAAGATGTTTGCTGTTTAAGCCTGGGAACCACTGCTTCAGGATGTAATTCCATATATCTGTCAGCATCAAAGAATTTACTTGAAGCATATCTCTCTAGCTCTTTCTGTCTCTGTTCAGACATGGTTGAAATGTTGGAAGAATCTGTTCCTTGCTCTCTGGCCTTTTTAATCTGATCCAGTGCAGCTAGTTCTTTTAACCTTGCAGTCCAAGCAGCTGGATTATTTTCAGGATCCTCAAAAGGTACAGGTGGTTCATACCTGTTGGAGGGATTGTTTTCAGGATCCTCAAAAGACACAGTTTCTTTCAGCTTATAAGGGAAAGGACCAGATGATGTATCAGATGAAATTTGTCCTCCCCTAGAATATGGGTGTTGCCTGGAGTACCCTTTGGAATAGACTTGAATGTCTCTTTGATTACCTCTATATCCTCCTCTCCTAGAATGTGAACCCATGGATTGGCTTTCCCTGTGGTAAGATCTGGCATGAGGCTGATAGGGAGCCTGACTTCTGGCTGGGGGTTGAGCTGCAGAGCTTCCACCTGCACCTGCATCAGGAGGAGGTGGTGGAGGAGGATGAGAGTGCTGGAATTGGGATGAACCCTTCTCATATTTTCTCTTTTTCTTCATTGCCTTCAGCTGATTCTTGGAGTATTGCATCCAGTGTTCAGTAATTGGGCAGTCATGTAGGATGTAATATGGGATATCATTGTTATCCTTAACTTTAGCAGGAGGTACTCTCTTCATAGCCTTGCTCCTTGCCTTCCTTTTCCTGTCAATGGTAGCAGAAGAGTCATCAGAGTCTGTTTTAAATTCATCAGTTTCAGAACTCTGGTCATCATAGAGAGCATCTATTTTCTTCATTAGATCCTTCTTGAGTTGTTCAGAAGCAGATGAGGCAGAGGTTGTAGCAGCAGGGACAGCAGCAGATGGAATGGAAGCAGTAACAACAACAGCAACAGATACTGGAGAGGTGACAACAGCAGTAACAGCAGATTCACTAACAACAATAGAAGCAGAAGGAATATCATCAAGGACTGCAGAAGGCTCAAATTCAGGTGCCTCTGACATCAGAATGTCCTTGGAAATTGGTTCATCAGAAACAACAGGAACTTCAGCAGCAGTATCAATATTTGCAGCAGTAGCAGTATCAACATTCTCAGAAGCACCAACAATATTTTCTTCAGAAGAGGCAGCAGCAACAACATTTTCAGCAGCAGCATACACTGAATTTACAAAGGAGGTGATAATGCTAGGGTCACAGCAAGAAAATGGCACAAGTGCCTTGGATAAATCTTCTGGAGGCTGGACAGCATTGACCTCTGGCAGACAGCTGAAGTAGGCAGAATCAAAAACTGATAGCAAAGACCTTAGGTCTATTGCAAGGACTGCTGTTGAAATCTGGCTTTGTGCTTGAGGTACAGCAACAACAACAGGAGGAGTAGCAGAATAAGCAGTAATAGTAGCAGCAGCAGTCAGACAGCTTACAGAAATAGCAGCAGCAGCAGCATGAAGATTCAATTCATATGGCATCTCCCCCTGCCTAGATGCAGACATGTCTGGATCAAGGCACACAACTATAGGTGCTGCTTGAGGGAAGTGGGAAGAGAGCCTGGCAGAAAGGGCTGCCACTAACAGGTGGAGTGGAGCCAAGGAGGTCTCCAACAGCAGAGTTAGCCTGGGGGCAAGTAACTCATACAGCCTATTAGCAAGGGCTGAGAGGTCTACTTGCTCAATGGCTGGAGCAGAGGTAGAAGAGATAGGAGCAGCTGAGGGTTCTGGTAGTGGAGAGCTGGTGAGTGGTGGAAGGGATGGCTGAGGTGTGGGTAGGGTGGATATGGAGGACAGGGGAATGGAGATAGATGGGGTGAAGGTTGGTTGGTCTATGATTTGGTGGAGAAGGTCTTGAAAGGAAGTGGAGGATGAGGGTAGCTCAGGAGGAGATGATGGGGAATCATCCATAAAGGAATCATCAAGAAGGGTGAAGGATGGAATGGAGGGTGATGAGATGATATCTGGTGGAGGGTAGGAGAATAGTGGATGAAATTGTTCTTCTGGTGTTGAAAGAACAGGAATTGGAGAAGGTGTTGATGTTGGAGATGGGCTGGATATGATGATGGTGGATGGAGATGGAATGGTGGATGGTATGGGAAGGGATGGAATTGGAGGAGGAGGAGCAGAGGCAACAATAGCAGCCAGGTCATCTGCAGGGGCAGAGACCTGTGGAGGAGTGACTCTTAGAGTCCTTGTGCTTGAAGGAGTACTGGAGGAGGTCCTGCTAGGCTTGCTGATTTGTCTGTCCCACTTGCCAAAGAGGGCACAAGACAATCACTTGGAGGCATTGATATGAACTCCAGAGGAGACCAGCAGGGCAGGGCACCTGTGCTGCAGAAACACTCCAATGATTCTCCCAAAATTAACAAAACTTTTGTTGATTTTCTTTTTGATGAGGTCAAAGAAAACCTCTCCCCAATTTAGATTCTTCTTGTCCACAAGAGCTCCCATGAGGCAGAGCTGATATCTTGAAATTGTGTCATGGGCAGAATGCTTTGCCAGTAGTACTTTTCCAACAACATCTGCCATGAACCTATACTCCACAGACAGGTTCCTTTTAAAGAGCTTGCTAGGGTTTCCCTCTGAATGACCCATTCTGGCAAGCAGTTCAGAAAACTCATCTCCAGATAATTCAGCAGAATCTTCTCCATTTCTCAACCCAAAAACTTCTGACAGAATTGTTGGGGTCAAGGGTACTGAGTTCCAGCTATAGATCCAACAATGGTAGAGTTATCTTGGTTATGGGCAGTATAAACCCACTCCTTTATTTCATCAGAAGCCAGCTTGATCCTGGTGGTCATTATTGCTGTCAGATTCTGGTCCTTGAACAAACCCAGTATATCTTGAAAAATCTGGTTAGTCGTGCTGAAGGATTCTATATCAATATCAAAACCAGCATCAAACTTCATTGCAGCAAGAACAGCAACTAACACAGCCATGAGTACCTGTAAAAATGCAACAAACAAAACGACCAAGTGTAGAACTGTTTGGAGGGAAAGAAAATTCTTGCAGAGAAATCGAAAGCGCAAAAGAGAACGACGGCGAAAAAAGAGTTTTATATTAGGGTTCGATGCAGAATTGGAAAGATCGTTGAACTCAGTTCGACGATCAAGGCTACTAAAGGAATCTGAAGAGTCTTAAACATCGTCGATCTCAGTTCGACGATATTGGAGAGCGTCGAGCTCCGTTCGACGATCGTTCAGAGAACAAAATCGTCGAGCGTCGTTCGACGATCGTTGACCGGAAGAGATAGTTCATACTATCAGAGAGACGCTGAACTCAGTTCGACGATTTAGGAAATCGTCGATCTCCGTTCGACGATCTTGGGGCAAATCGTCGAGCGCAGTTCAGAGATCAGAAAAATTCTAGACACTAAGAAAAATCAGAATGTTTGCCTAGTCTTGGTCAATTTTTAAGCTTTCAAAACTCTTGGATATTATTTAAGACTTCCTCCATCTAATATTCCTAACTGATTTAGGAAGAAAGTGTGTTTCTTTTCATCCAAGGGCTTGGTGAAAATATCTCCCTTTTGTAAATCAGTTGGGATATATTGTAGTTCAATTTTATTCTTTTCAACATTATCCCTTAAGAAATGATGCCTAATCTCTATGTGTTTTGTCCTACTATGGAGGACTGGATTTTGAGCTATGGAAATAGCACTGGTGTTATCACAAAAGATTTTAGACTTCTCTAAGTTGTAGGCATAGTCTAGGAGTTGGTTTTGAATCCACAAGATTTGTGAACAACAACTGCCTGCAGCCATATATTCAGCTTCAGCAGTTGAAGTTGACACAGATGTTTGTTTCTTACAAAACTAAGAGACAAGTCTGTCACCAAGGAACTGACAAGTTCCACTGGTGCTTTTCCTGTCAATTCTGCATCCAGCATAATCAGCATCAGAGAATCCAGTTAAATCAAATGTTGAATCTTTTGGATACCAGAGACCTAGATTTGGACAACTTTTAACATACCTGAGAATCCTCTTTACTAGTGTTAGGTGTGACTCTCTAGGGCTTACTTGGAACCTAGCACATATACATGTAGCGAACAGTATATCTGGTCTACTAGCTGTAAGATACAGTAAAGAGCCAATCATTGCTCTATATGTTGTCTGATCAACATGTTTCCCATGTTCATCAGCATCCAATACAGCATTAGTAGGCATAGGTGTTTTCATACAAGATGCTTCAGACATACCAAATTTCTTAACCAATTCATTTGCATACTTGGTTTGAGAAATAAAGATGCCTTCAGCATGTTGCTTGACTTGCAATCCTAGGAAGAAGGATAGCTCACCCATGCTACTCATCTCAAATTTAGAATGCATTAGGTTGGAAAACCTTCTACACAATTTGGAGTCAGTAGAACCAAAAATGATATCGTCTACATAAATTTGTACTAGTAAGGTATGGGACTTATGGGTTCTAATGAAAAGAGTTTGGTCTACTCTACCCCTTATAAAACCATTTTCCTAAAGAAAGCATGCTAGGGTCTCATACCATGCTCTAGGAGCTTGCTTGAGACCATATAATGCTTTATTTAGTCTAAAAACATAATCAGGAAAAGTTGGAGAGATAAAACCTGGAGGTTGTCTGACATAAACTTCCTCTTTGATGTCCGCATTTAGGAATGCACTTTTGACATCCATCTGATAGACCTTGAAGCCTTTATATACTGCATAAGCTAGAAATATTCTGATGGCTTCTAATCTTGCAACAGGTGCAAAAGTCTGGTCGTAGTCTATTCCTTCTTCTTGAGAGTATCCCTGAGCAACTAGCCTTGCCTTGTTCCTTATAATTACTCCTTGATCATCCAACTTGTTTTTGAATACCCATTTTGTTCCAACAATGGAGTGATCCTTTGGCTTTGGCACTAGTTCCCATACTTTGTTTCTCTCAAATTGATGCAACTCCTCTTGCATTGCAATGATCCAGTGTGGATCTTGCTCTGCATCTTGAATGGACTGAGGTTCAATTTGAGATAGGAAGCAGGTGTGCAACAGGTTTTGGTTGACCTGATTTCTGGTTTGCACACCAGCTGAGATTTCTCCAATTATTTGGGAAATTGGATGGTCTCTTGATGTTACTAAATCAACAGGGGGTGTTGATTGTTCACCAACCTGTGTTGTTGTTTCCTCTTGTGATACAACAACTGGCTCTTCAAGTTGTCCTTCATTATGTTGAGCATTTCCTTCATCTTCACTGCTTTCATCCTCTTGAGTAACCTGTAACTTGTTCAAGTCTTCAACTAGAGAATGTTCCTGCAAAGGTTCTGTGGTAGAAGAAATCTTCTCCTTGAAAGACATGTTAGATTCATCAAATGAAATGTGAACAGATTCCTCAATTTTCAAAGATGATTTATTATAGACCATATAGGCCTTGCTGATCATGGAGTATCCCAGAAACACTCCTTCATCAGCTTTGGCTTGAAATTTTGCTAAATATTTCTTGTCATTATTGTGAATATAGCAAATACAACCAAAGACTCTAAAATAGTCAACTTTAGGTTTCTTCCCTTTGAGTAATTCATAGGGAGTCTTTCCCTTTAGTTTATGTATCAGACTTCTGTTCAGCACATAGTTGGAGGTGTTCACTGCCTCTGCCTAGAAGGATAGAGGTAGATGAGCATCTGACAACAATATAGTGGCAGATTCAATAAGGTTCTATTTTTCCTTTCAGCTACCCCATTTTGTTGAGGAGTTCTAGGAGCTGAGAAAGTATGCTTGATCCCTTCACTCTGACAGAACTCTTGCATAAGAAGAGAATCAAACTCTGTCCCATGATCACTTCTGATCAGGGCAATGTGAGTATTGAACTCAATTTGTACACATTTGAGAAACTCTGTCAGACACTTAAAGTTATCAGACTTCTTCCTTAGAAAGAACACCCAAGTGAATCTAGAGAAGTCATCTGCAACTACTAAAGTGTAAGATTTCCCTCCTAGGCTTTGTACTGTGATGGGTCCAAAAAGATCCATGTGTAACAGATACAATATCATAGGTGAATCACTCTTATTAAGTGACTTAAAGCTGTTTTTAGTTTGCTTGCCTAATTGACAAGCCCTGCATAGTCCTTCCTTCTTGTAGGGGCCAGAAGGTAGTCCTCTAACAAGGTTGTCTTTGGATAGCCTAGCAATAGTTCTAAGGTTCAGGTGTCCTAATCTCTTATGCCATAAAATATTTGGTCTACAGACAGAATTAAACAGGAAGATATCTACATCAGTTGAAAGAAAATCTACTAGGTAGATGTTACATTTTCTTTTACCTGTCAACACAGTTGTGTTGTCCTCTGACTTGATTTTGCATTCTGAAGGTCACCTGGTAGCCTTCATCATACAGCTGACTGATGCTAATTAGGTTGTGCTTCAGTCCTTCCACATAAGCTACCTTCTTGAAAGTTACTGATCCAATCTGGACTGCACCATATCCTTTAGTTTGTCCAAAGTTTGAATCACCAAAGATAACTTTGGGTCCAAGCTTTGCTCTGAAGGATGTGAGGTTATCCTTGTTCCCTATCATGTGCTTAGAGCACCCACTATCCAAATACCACTGCTGGTTAGATGTTGGATAGGTCTTCACCTGCACATAAGACAATTCATTTGTTTTTAACCCAGTTTACCTTGGGCCTAGGTTGATAACCTCTAAATTCTGAAATGAAAGACATCCCAGGTTGACTCTTATATCCTTCAGGATGATATCTCCTTGGAGGTATAATCCATTCAGTATAAGGGTTAAAGATTTAGGATGAAGGACCCTTAGGATTCAATTTTGATTTGCCGTTGAAAAATTTTCCAGAGCTCTGACCTCTGATCGACGATCTTGGAGCTGCGTTCGACGATCTTGGGTCAGATCGTCGAGCTCCGTTCGACGGTCGACTATGGCTAAGGTCAGGTATTTGAGATCGTCGACCTGCGTTCGACGACTTTGGCTGAGATCGTCGATCTTCGTTCGACGATTTTGCCTGAGATCGTCGAGCTGCGTTCGGTGATCGTCGATCTTCATTCGGCGATCGTCGATCTTCGTTCGATGATTTCTGCTGGGACTTAGTTTTCTGAGGCAGATCAGAATTTTTCCTAGCAACCTCTACAACTCCCTTTCCTTTGTCAGAAATGAATTTGATTGGAGTTGTTAGAACAATAGGTTGGCTGGATGAAGCACCCAAGCCCAGTGTACTGTTGAACCTGGATTTCACTGTGCTTGTGATGTCCATCAGCTTGATGCTTCTCCCATTGAGGGACTCTTCAAGCTTTTTGGCCTCAGAGAGCTCACTTTTCAGTGAAGCTATCTGTTCCCTACAGCACTCCAACTCCTCAAAGAGTTTGAGGTTTTCTGACTTTAAGGTATTGTGTTCAGATAATTGGTTTCTGAGAGAGATAATTTCTTTCTCAGACTTTAGCAAGTCTAAACACAGTGCTTTAAATTCAGATTTAAAATCCTCTGAGCTAAAATCAACAGAACCAATTACCTGATCTTCTTCAGATTGAGTCTCTGAATCTGACTCTGACTCTTCTTCTTCTGAATTATGCTGTGAGGCATTGATTGCCATCATGCAGAACTCCTTTTCTTCTGCATCATCCTCATCATCACTGGAGTTGGATGAGACTTCTGACTGTTCTTCAGTCTCACTCCAGGATTCAGCAACAAACCCTTTTCTTGTATGCTTGTTTTTGCTTGAAGAAGATTTCCCATTGCCATTCCTTTTGGAGTCCTTCTCCTTTCTTCTTTCTTTCCTGTCCCTTCTGTCCTTGTTCTTGTTCTCTGGATAGTCAGGAACTATGTGCCCTGGTTTCCTGCAACCAAAGCAAATAATGTCTTTATTATTACTAATGGACTTGTCATACCTTGGCTTATCCTGCTCCTTGTATGATCTTCTTCTGAAGTCCTTTCTGGCCATTTTGTAAAATCTTTTGGCCAGCAGACTGAGTAGTTCATCATTGCCTGTGGCTTTATCTTCAGGCAGATCTTCAGTTACCTTGAAGGCTATGGTCTTCTCTTTTCTTGTGGCTGGTGAGGCAGCCTTCTGTTCTTCCTCTCTATTTTTGATGAGTAGCTCATAAGATTTGAGCTTACCCAATAGAGCCTCAGTAGTGATCTCATTCAGACTTCTGGCATCCTTAATTGGCCAGATTCTTGAATCCCAAGTGCTAGGGAAGCACATTAGGATCTTGTCATTAAGTTCAGTTAGAGAGATATCTTTGTCCAATGTCCTGAGTTCACTGATAATTAGACTTAGCCTGTTGTACATGTCTCCCACTGACTCAGTTTCTCCCTTTTTGAAATTCTCATATTGAGAGATGAGGTGGGATCTCCTATCCTTTCTCTCATCAGCTGAGCCTGAGACTATTTCTGAGAGATTATCCCAAATTTCCTTTGCTGAATTGCATTCAGCCACCTTTTGGAATATGTCATCAGACATTATCTGGGCCAAGATGTTCATAGCCTTGGCATCAGCTATCTTCCATCTCTTGATATCAGCATCTGTTCCTGATGGAGGTGGAATAGCATTTGTGCTGGAGTTCTCTAGGGGTCTTGGGCACACTATCAAAACAGAGTTAAAAATGTCTTCGTCAATAGAATTCATGTAAAGCCTAATCCTTGTTTTCCAAAGTGCAAACTTGGATAGATTGCACACTGGAGGTCTGGTGCTAGCATAATCTTTGTTTTGGGCCATGATTTGTGAAAACAAAGTCTAATAATAAAATACAAAAGAAAGACAGATCTAACTTGGGATCTTTGGGTTCAGGTGTTAGCCTGTACAACCAATCAGGTATGGTATGTTTAACCAACCTGGCTCTGATACCAATTGAAAGTGCAGCTAGATCTGATATACTCTAGAGGGGGGGGGGGGTGAATAGAGTATATGGTGCTTTGAAACTTTTTACAACAGTTGTTGTAATAAGTGTGAGCAGGGAAGCAGAATAAAACAAATCACAGCACTAAGTTAAACAAAAGCTAAACACAGAGTAATCAAGGCCAGAAACAAACATAAAAACAAGCAAAACCAGAAGACACAAGGAAATATAGTGGTTCCCCTAAACTTGGGTACATCCACTCTTCTACCACCCTAGGTAGGAATCCACTGCAGGATGAGTTGATCAGGTGTCCTGGGCACCAATGAGCTTTTGATAAGGTGCTCAAAAATCAAAGCAGATTTTTTGATCAGGTGTCTTGCCACCAATGAGCTTTTGACAAGGTGCTCAAAAACCAAGCTCAAACGTTTGAAGGGAGTTTGAGAAACCCTTTACAGAGAGGGGGTGAGAGAGTGATGGAAGTCTTCTCTTTCTCAAACAACTGAGAAGACTATGTGGATTGTTGATGTCAAAGCTCCCCCTGAATCGTTGAGATCTTCAGAAAGAAAAGCTTTGCTGAGGGTGATAAGCCTTCAAAGATTGAACTCCAGCAATAGATGATTTCAGCAATGACTGAAATGTTGAATGTCTGGAGTCTTGAAATATGTTGGCCTTGAACACTTTGAAAACTAAAGAGATCTGAAGATTTGAGAAAGCTTGATCTTCTTGGATGTGTGTTCTCTAGAGAATTCTTTGAGACAGAATAATTTTTGAATGTGTCTCTGTAATCTGTGTGTCTCTCTCTGTATCTCTTGTGTGAGACTCAAAGAAATTCTATCTTTTATTCTCTGGTACAGAATAGAATAACATTCTCTGTCAAGTATAGCCGTTAGCCTGCATTAAATGCATCCTTAATTGCAAAATCTCTTCAGGAGGAAAGTCCACAGAAATATTCCTTGAAAAATCCCTTGAAACTTGGTCCAGAAATGAATGAAAACGGCTAGGAAATCTCTGAATTAATTGCAGAATAACTCCTTAACAGATTTGAATTTGAATCTAGAAACATCCTTGAAGTTATCTGAAATCGTCGAACTGAGCTCTGCTATCGTCGAGCTGAGCTTAGCGATCTGGAAATATACAGCAGCAAAATATCGTCGATCTGAGCTCACAGATCGTCGAACTGAGCTCAGAGATAAAGATCCAAAGCAGAGTCAAAATCATCGACCTGAGCTCACCGATCGTCGAACTGAGTTCGACGACATAATGAAGTTGAGCTCAGCGATCGTCAAATGGAGTTCGACGATCTGTCGAAGTTGAGCTAGACGATCGTCGACCGGAGTTCGACGAATCGTCATGCTGAGCTCGACGATATGACTTAGTCTCCAAACACAAAATCTTGGTCTTCAGGGCAGCTTCCAAACCTAGACTTCTAACCCTTAGACTCAATTCTAATTGACCTATTAAGCTATACAGGAGGTCAAGTAAAGGTTCCTAGAGACATAGTGATCCTGACCCAAATTAGTAATAGGGTGTTCCAACAGCTTGCAAGCTTTTTTTGATTGCCAACCTTGTTCATAAACATCAAGAGGTGGTCCATCAAAGTAGTAAGGAGGTGGTCCTTCAAAATATTTTGGAGGTGGAGAGAAGGTTGGACTATCCACATCCAAGTGTGCAGGAGGGTGTGCGGAGGATCCATTGCCAGTTCAGGAAACAGTTGATTATGCATCCATATGATAGTGTCATATGTATATAGCTTTGTACTTTCGACTTCCTTAAGTACTGAAGTCTGGATCTCTTTCAGTTTGTCATCCCACTGATTTTTTATAGTTTGTGCTTATTTTTCCAATTGTTTATTCACTTTATCCTCCCCCTTTCTAACTTCTAGAGAGAGGGTGCTGATTACATCTTCTTTAAACTTCCTAACTTCTTCACAAGTTTTGAAATTTCTCTCTTGGGCTCTCTTGTCTAGCTTAATTTTATTGTTTGCAAGGATAACTGATTGTTCCATTACAGTACCTATGCTAGTGATTGTATGATCAATTGCTTTTTCTCCTATTTGCAAGAGCCTTTTGAATTCATCAGTGTTATTCTGGATTTCAGCAAATCCACAACTCGTTTCTTTTTCTAATGCTGTCATTTTGTCAGTTACAACTTTTAGAGATGTATCAAAGTAATCTCTCTGTGCAACTAGCATAGCTTCAATTTTGCTCAATATATTACCTTCAGGAAGTGCTTCAGGTTGAGTAGATGGTGTAGGTAGGTCTGGAACTCTCCATGGAGAAATCTCTTCAATGATAACAGTGGATGTAGAGGTTTGCTTTTTGCTGATTGTGCTTTGTTCATCTTCAGCATCTATGGGCAGCATTGAGGGAATCTTAAAGTGAAGACTGGGAAGGGGTGATTCAGCAGCTTCAACAGGAGTGTCATCTTCAGAATCATGAATAGAAACAATTTTAGCATCAGGTGTTTCTTCAAATGGAGATGGGGCTAGTTCTTGTACAGGAGATTGTCCTTGAGGAGACTGTGCTAGAGACTTTGCAAGAGAGGAAGGATGATCTTCAGGTATAGGGGATAGAGGCTCTTTGGAAGTGAGCTCCTCTATCATCCTGTTGATGTCTTCATCAGTAGACAGAAGCTATTCTTGAACCTAAGCATCTATCAGGTTTTCTGAGTCTGGAATATCTTCAGCAGCACGAAAATCTGAATGGTCTGTATGCAGTAGAGTGTAAGTGTTGGCTGCATATGGAGTAGAATTATCTTCTGAAATAATATTAGTAGCAGCATGTGTAGATTGAACTGAGGGTGCAGCAGCAGCAGGAGAAGAAGTAACATCTTCTTGGACTGGATGAAGGGCAGCAGGTGGTATAATTTGAGGAGGAATTTCTGTAGCACCATGAGGAGTAACTTGAGGAGGGATGTCTGTAGAAACTGGTGCTGGAGTTTCTGTGGAAGCTGGAGTAGGAGTTGGCTGAGCTTGAACAGATGGGGCAATCTCCCACTCAATAACTGGGTCAGTTATCTGATGAGAAGGAGGAGATGGGGTCCTGTCCACATATTCAATTTCCTTTGTTGCTTTGTCAGAATTCTGAAGTTTAACCTCCCATCTCTGGATGGAGGTAATAGAAACTTTCTTCATATGGTGGAGGGCTATGCCATTTTTCATTGAAAATTCTTCAGGGTTCATTTGGTTGAGGTATAGATAGATGATCCTGCCATAATTTGGGCTCTTAAGACATGACTTAATTTTCTCAAAGAACATCATGCCCCACTGGAATGTTTTTCTACAAATAATTGCAGTCATTAGGTCAAAGAATTCTTGTGTGATGTAGCTGATGGAGCTTGTCTTGCAGAGAATAACTTTACCCATAATATGTGCCAGTAGTTTGCTTTCTGCATTCATGAACTGTCTTCCAACAGTGTGAGATGATTGGGGAATCCCACAGAAACTGTATGCTCTTTCAGAATCAATGCTGATGAGGTCATCTTCCATGTCTATGATTGGTAGTTGCAGAAACTTGGAAACAAAGAGAGTGGTAATTTTTACCTTGATATCTCTAACCCTTGACTTGAGCACCTTTCCATTGCGTTTAATCGTTGCTTGTTGGAAGAACTCTTCGACATAAGAAGTTAAAATACGACTTGGATGTTCCAGAACAAATCACAGACCAGCGGTATCAAGCAAGATAAGAACATTCCTGAAGTCATCAGAAATCTCGCCAATCCCTATTGAATTCAGTTCACTGCCGATTCTGAGCTTAGAAGATGATGTCATTGATGTTGAGAAATATATCTTTGCTGGCCGGCGAATGGAGAAATTTTCTTGCGATAGTCGGCAGAGACGGAGAAGGTGAAGAGTCTGGAACTCCGATCGACAAAAATAGGATAGATGAAAACTGACCGATGAACGTCGAACATCTATCGACGAACTTCAAACTCTGATCGATGAAATTTGAACTCCGAAAGACGAAAACCAATCGACGAACGTCGAACTACGATTGACAAAATTTGAACTCTGATTGACGAAATTAATCTTCACATGCTGCAACTGCGTTCTCGAGTAGAATTTCCAAGTTCTCGAGAATTAATTCCTTGATCTCGAGTAGAGCTTTTGTTCTCGAGAACTAATTCCGCCGTTCTCGAGTAGAACTGTTGTTATTGAGAATTAATTTCTTGTTCTCGAGAAGTAAGTCTGTCGTTCTCGAGTACAAGTGTTGTACTCGAGAAATGAAGTCCATACTTTGAAATTTCTTGGATTTTGAAGTAAAACCAGAACTTGAACTTGCTATCACCTTTTTCTTCATTCTTCTTCATCCTTGTTGAGCATACCAAGTTCTGTTTTGAAGAACGAGAAATTGGCCTCGTCCAGTGACTTCGTGAATATATCTGCAATCTGCCTGTCAGTTGGGACATATTGGAGATTTATGTTACCATGCTCCACATGCTCCCTTATGAAGTGGTATCACAACTCTATGTTCTTTGTCCGGCTATGAGAGACTGGATTGTTGTCTATGGCAATTACACTGCAGGAGTCGCAAAACAATGGAATGTCCTTCACCTTCAAGTTGTAGTCTTCAAGTTGGTTCTTTATCCAAAGCAATTGTGCACAACAACTATCGGTAGAAATGTATTCTGACTCGGCCATTAAGATTGTGACACAATTTTGCTTTTTGCTGCTCCATGAAATGAGCCTCCTTCCAAGGAATTTGCAAGTCCTAGAACTGCTCTTTCTATCATCTTTGCTTCCTGCAGAATTTGCGTCTGAAAAACCAATTAGTTCGTTGTCATTACTTCTTGGGTACCATAAGCCAAGATTTGGTGTACCTTTAAGATATCTCAAAATCCGCTTTGCAGCAGCATAGTGAGAGTCCTTAGAGTTATCTTGAATTCTTGCACACATGTATGTTGAAAACATTATATCCAGTCTACTAGCAGTAAGATAGAGCAAGGATCCAATGATGCTTCTGTACTTTGTTTCATCAAAAGGTTTCCCTTTCTCATCCTTGTCCAGAGATATAGTTGAACCCATTGGAGTCCTCATAGAGGTTGCGTTCTCCATTACAAATTTCTTAATTAACTACTTGGTGAACTTCGTCTAAGAGATGAAAATTTCATCTTCAGATTGTTTCAGCAGAAGTCCTAAGAAATACTTTAGCTCTCTCATAATGTTCATTTCGAACTTTCCTTGCTAAGTTTGGAAAACTTTTTGCAGAGATTGTTGTCAATAGAGCCAAATATGATGTTATCGACATAGATTTGCACTAGCAAAATCTTGCCTTTTATTTCCCTAAGAGAGAATCTTTTATCTATCTTTTCTCTTGTGAACTTGTTCTCAAAAAGAAAGTTAGACAGCGTCTCGTACCAAGCTCTACGAGCTTGTTTCAAACCGTATAAAGCTTTTAAAAAAAGATTGACATGCTCAGGAAAGTTAGAATCAACGAAACCTGGAGGTTATTCAACATACACCTCTTCCTTTATGTCATCATTAAGGAATGCCAACTTCACATCCATCTGATAGACAGTGAAGCCCTTAAGTGCTGCATATGCTAGGAACAGCCTGACTGCCTCCAGCCTTGCCACTGGTGCATATGTCTGATCAAAGTCGATTCCTTCTTCTTATATGTATCCTTTGGCAATGAGTATGACCTTATTATTTATGATTGTACCATCCTCATCCATCTTGTTCTTATAGACCCACTTTGTTCCGATGACATTATTTTCTTTGGGTCTTGGAACAAGCTTCCAAACTTGGCAACGCTTGATTTAATTCAAATCCACTTCCATTGTCATTATCCATGATGCGTCTCAGTTTGTTTCCTCAAACTTCTTAGGTTCAACCTATGAGATAAAACTCAAATATAAATTTTCATTAGCTGTACGTTTACGAGTTCTGACACCATCCCAGGGATCTCCTATGATTTGGTCCATTGGGTGATCCTTTAAATGTTTGAGCTCTAGATTCCTTGCATCTGGAGCTTCTTCAACCACATGAGTGACTTCATTAACTTGAATGGTATCTTTATCATGGTCATCAACCTATTCAATTAGCGTTGGAGTGGTGATTGTGATGTTCTTTTGATCTTTTTCTTCAGTTGGCTCATCCAAGTTTAATTCTTTTATCTTTGAACCTGCATCTTCAATAAACACACTAAAAGAGCTGTCTTACAGCAAGCTCGTCTCATCAAATACAACATGAATAGATTCTTCTACAATCAGGGTTTTATTATTAAAAATCCTATATGCTTAACTATGGCTTCTATACCCTACAAAAATACCTTCAAAGCTCTTTTCACTAAATTTAGTAGTGGGATACTTGACATTGTTAATGACAAAGCACTTACAACCAAAGATTCTAAAGTATGAAATAGTCGGCTTCTTGCACTTTAATAATTCGTAAGGTGTCTTATTATGGTTTTTGTTTATGAGTGCTCGATTTTGCACATGGCATGCAGTGTTGACGGCTTCAGCCCAGAAATATTCTAGTAGTGAGGCATCACACAACATGGTCCTGCAGGCCTCTATGAGTGTTCTATTCCTTCTCTCAGCTACTCCGTTCTGTTGAGGAGTACGAGGAGAGGAAAACTCATGAAAGATACCTAAGCTTTCACAAAATTCTGTCATGCCCCAGACTTGAACTCTGTTCAATTGTCACTTCTAATTTTGACTACAAAACAGTTGTATTCATTCCGGATCTGCCTGACAAAATTAGTAAAAATATCAAAAGTATCCAACTTGTGTTTTAGAAAGAACACCCACGCAAAGCGCGAGTAATCATCAACAACAACCAATGTATAATCCTTGCCTCCCAAACTTATAACTTGCAGTGGACCGAACAAGTCCATAAGAAGTTGATGTAAACATCTATTAAAGTCTTTGTCATTAATGCTTTTAAAGGTAGCCCTTGTTTGCTTGCCTTTTACACATGCGTGACAAGATCTATCTTTAGCGCACTTGACATTTGGGGCATGACATCCTAAATTAAGAGAAAATAATTTATTAATATATTTGAGATTAATATGTGCTAGTCTCTAGTGTCATTGGTCACCAAGAGACACACTATCTAAAAGTGAGGGTTAGTCCTGATATACTCTAGCGGGGGGGGGGGGGGTGAATAAAGTATCTTTAAGACTTTTATGTTTTTTGATGATTAATAAAAACTGCAAAGTAAGGAAGCTATTTAATACCAAAATATGTTGTAAGTGAAAGATCTATCCTAGGATAAGTTAATCCTCCACAGGCACATCAAAAAATAAACTAAGTAAAACTAGCACATCAAAGCTAACTAGCACAGGCACAACAAGAACAAAAGAAAGAGGGCAACCAGACAAAACAAGAATTTAATAGTGGTTCCCCAACCTGGTTACATCCACTCTTCTACCACCCTGGTAGGAATCCACTAACAGGTTTTAATCAGCTGACTGCCACCAACGAGCTTTTGATTAGGTGCTCAAAAACCAATCCCAAGTCTTTTGATCAGGTGACTTGTAACCAGGAATAACTTTTGAAGGGAGTTAAAGAACCCTTTGTACAGTGAGGGGATGAGAGAGTATTGATGTCTTCTATTTCTCAAATACAACTGAGAAGACTTAGTGGATCTTTAATGTTAACAAAGCTCCCCCTGAGATATTGAACTCAGGAAGTCTTAAGCTTTGCTTCAGGGTGAGTAGGTCTTTAATCTTTAGCCTTGATCAAAAGAGCTCCAGGAACTTCTTGACTGATAAAGTTTTGTTGTCCTTGAAGTCTCCTGGAGAGAAGAATGAAGAAGACTCTTGATTTGTATGTATGTTCTTCTTCTTCTATATCTTGTGTTATTTCTTTAGTCTGAGCTTCTCGTTTCTTGACTGTGTTACTGTATGATTGCTTGTCTTCAATTCTCTGTCTGTCCTGTTCTCTATTGTGAAAAAGAAAAAAAATGCCTTTTATATTTACTATGAAATTCTCCTTTGAATTTTTGAATTCCTTCCTGCATTGATTACTGACGGCCTTGAGAATTTCTGCATTAATAGATTTCCCCAACTGTCCCATTGAAATACGGCAAGTAATAAACCTGATGAAGGCCATAATCAATGCTGCTTCTAACGGTAATATTCATAGAATATTAAGCATTGATTATTCAGGAATTATTGCAATAAGATAAGGACAGAGGGATGGAAATATCCAAGTCTGGATCTGCACAGAAATTGTCGAGCAAAGAAAAGAATTCTTCGAACTAGGTACATAGTTCGTCGAGCTGAGAAGTCATGTTCGTTGACTAGATATTTGTTGTTCATCGACCTGAGATACAAGATCGTCGACCTAAGAACAGTTAACTGCTTTCTCTAGAATCTTACCAATTCTGTGGATCAAGATCGTCGAGCTGAGAATCTAACTTCATCGACTAGTGTTCAGAGAAGTGTTTCTTGAACTTGAAATGTTGAAGTAGAGTAACCAGAAATCATTGACCTGAGAACTAAGTTCGTCGACATGAGAACTGCTAACTGCTACTTGATAAAACTTGTCAAGACTGTGTTCTAAGTTCGTCGAGCTGAGAATATGATTTCCTCGACTGGAGTTCAGAGAAATGATTCTGGACTTGGAATGTTGAAGTAGAGCGTCCAGAAATCATCGATCTGAGAACTAAGTTCGTCGAGCTCAACTCATAGAATTGTCTCTGAGTTCGTCGAGCTGAGCACGACTTTCGTCGAGCTGAGTTCGACAAACGTCGAACTCATTTTCCTGAGTCTTTGAAATTTTTCTAAGTCTTGAGTCTTCTACAGTCTGTTGATGGCTTGTTCATGCAGTGTTGATTCTAAGAACTTGGCCTATACTCTAGGACACAGACATGACCCTGGCTATACATGTTGGGTCAAACATCCTAGTTTAGTGAACCTAGCCCAAATCCAACTAGGGATCCAAGAATCTCCCCCTATTTGGGTGAGGTCACTAAATACAGACACAAAATATTCACAAAGCAAGAAAAAATATATCTGGTAGGAAATTTTAAAATATGCAGCAGATATATATTAACAGTGAGTTTTGTAAAAATAGATAAGTAGTTTCAGGACAACAAAAAAACTAAAATAGTTCAAAATTCATTTGTTCTTCTTTTGCTCCTTGTGCTTATCCTCTTTAGCTTTTTCATCAGGTTGTGTAAACTTGACTTCCCTTTTTGGATTTGCTTCTTGAGCCTTTGTCATTGTCATATCAGCTGCTCCAATAATATTAAGGGAAGTAGCCCTTGGCACCAAAACTTCTGGATGCAATTTCATATAATCATCAACATTAAATAATTTGTTAGCTTTGACAAACCTGTTGAGTTACTCCTTCCTGTATTTGGACATGGTTGAGTATTGAGAGGGATCCTTTCCTTCAGCTTTTGCCTTGATGATCATGGATAGGCCAACCAATTCCTAGAACCTGGCCACCCTTGCTGTTGTAGCTGTTTCTGGTTCCTCAAAAGGTATAGGAGGGGAGGCAGGTCTTCCTGGACTTTTAGCTTTCTGATGCTCAGTGATTTATTGTTGTTGATGTTGTTGTTGTTTTTGCTGCTTGCCTAATGAATGCCTGTGCTGGCTACTTCTAAAAGAGGAGGAGGACCTACCCTGATGTCTCTGATATGTTTGATATTGGGTAGTCCTCTGAGATGAAGAACCTGAAGCACCAGCAGCAGGTGGAGGAGGGCCTTTTCTGAATCTCTGAGGAGGAGGTGAGTATATCCTGCCATTCTGTCTATCTTTCTACTAGTTCTTGGATAACCACATCCATGCTGACATTCCCTTATATGGAGTAATGTTCTGAATAATGTAGTATGAAGTGTCATGTGTTGGATTGGGTTTTGGAGCAGGAGGTGGAGGAGCTTTTCTTTTCTTAGATATTTTCTTTTTGGCCTTGGGCTCATCATCAGAATCTTCTTCCTCATCTTCATCATCAGAAGAGTCTTGAGGAGTATCATATAAAGCATTTATTTCTTTCAGAGCCTCTGTAGATAACAAGGGTTTCTCTGCCTGGGAAGGAGCTGGAGGAGGAACTGGAGGAGGAGCTGGAGTACTGTACACATCAGTGCTTTCAACAACTGATTTATTTTCTTCTTATATATCAGCCATGATCAATTCATCAAGATCAGGCATTGGAGATGTAACACCCCCTATCTGTCGCATAGCATATAGCAGTAGGTCCGGCCGGGGCCTAACACCATATACTACAGACAGACCGGGTGGTTACTTATGGAAACCATCCAACCAATCTCAACGTCCTACACAGAGCATTCTAGCGGAAACAGTTTATAAAAGTTGTAACAAAGAACCCAGCATTAAAGCACGAATGTCCACTAATATAAAATAGGAATGTTATACAAAATACCCAAAATAAGCCTTAAGGCCTTACAAAATGTTTCACTTCAAATTACATGTTTTACAAACCACAGCACGCAGGCCGATCACACATGAATAAAGCAGTAAACACTTCCAATTAGATGGAACCGTTGTGAGCACAGGTTAGATGGAACCGTACCCGTTCTATGTCGTTCGGATTAGAGCCGTTGGCATAGATGAGAGTCTCATTTCCATCACATTTCACATAACCTTATTATGTTCAAGCTGGCTCTCAGGCCACCAAGTTGGCAAGATCTCGTATCCGCCCAGTTTTCCGGGTGCACCTTTGGGTTAGTCCCCAAGGCTCCCTGCTGGAATCTACCGCGTAGAAAACTCGAAAAACAATCCATTGCACGGAGTCTTCTCCGGCATTTATGCAATGCAACAACACCGATCCAGACCAACATGTACGGGTAGGCTTCACACATCATGCCTATGTCCGTTCTCGCTTACGGACTTTAAACAACGGGGACTTCACATATCTACCCGAAGGAACGCCTCCAACTCTCTGCAAACTCGCGAGAGCGGGCTTCCTATGTAAAGAAAGAGAGCTACTCATGCTCAAGATGAGGATCGTTACCCAAGCGTTCCTCTTTGGCGCCATTGAAAAGTAATCGGATGAAAAACACCGCACTAGCTTTGCCTCCGTGGATCCGGAGTCGGCTCGCGATTTGGACCTTCGAAGCTCCTCCAATGGCGGGATCTAGCTCCTTCTTCCTTCCTTGGCTCTCCTCTTTCTCTAAGGATTTAGAAAGATGAAAACTTAAGAAAAGTGAGGGTTTCTAAGTCCAATCCCGTGTATATCCCTTCAGGAACAACCCCCAGCCGTTGGATCTCAAAATAAGGAAACGAACGGCTTTGATTCGGGACTAAAATGCCCAATCTGGACCGAACACGGCCTGGCACACGCCCGTGTCCAGGGCCGTGTGCCTCATTCGCCGTCGAAATCGAATCACCTGGAACAACACACGGGTATTGAACACGCCCGTGTTCGAGCTGACATGCCCGTGTTCCACTTGACACGGCCGTGTGACCGGCCGTGTACCCCCATCATTTTTCCCCGAAATCAACCCGAGCACTGTACGGGTTCTAGGACACGCCCATGTCCCTACCCGTTTCACCTAAACACGCCTGGACCCCAGGCCGTGTACACGGTCTCGACACTCGACACTTTGTCGAGCGAAGATCGTCGACCGTTGACACGGCCTTGGACACGCCCATGTCCTAGGCCGTGTGCCTTGTCTCGACACTATGTCGAGACCAAAGTGTCGACTTCCCGGGACGAGTGTTGACACGGGTTGACACGCCGTGCGACACGCTCGTGTCACAGGCCGTGTGCCATGTCTCGACACTTCGTCAAAGCACAGTGTCGACTTCGCGGCTAAGTGTCGATACGGGTAGACACGCCCTACGACATGCCCATGTCGCAGGCCGTGTGCCCAGTCTCGACACAATGTCGAGACCAAAGTGTCGACTTCCCGTCTCAGTGTCGACACAGGCTTGACACGCCCTGGGATACGCCCGTGTCCCAGGCCATGTGCCTGTAGCCAAAACCCAAACTGGCCCAAAACGTCCCCCTTCGCTCCTTTGAGTTTCGGGGCATTACAACTCTCCCCCTCTTAAAAGAATTTCGTCCACGAAATTACATAAAGGAAAGACATCTACAAAACTAGTATTTGTACCTGAGCGTAACAACTCCGGATATTCGTCAAGCATAGTCTGCTCTCGCTCCCAAGAGAGCTCCTCATGACCGCAATTGTCCCACCGGACCTTGACCATCCTGATCTCTTTATTGCGTAGCTGCTTGACCTCCGAGTCCTCGATCTGCACGGGCTTGACCTTTGTCATTAGCCCACTATCCACCGGCACTTGATCAACCGCGATCACTTGCGTAGGCTCTAGCACCGCCTTCCGAAGTACCGAAATATGGAATACATCATGTAATCCACTAAGCTCCACTGAAAGCTTCAACCGATAGGCCGCTTCACCAACTCGCTCCAGAACCTCAAACGGTCCAAGGTACCTCGGGCTTAGCTTTTTCAATCGCCGCACCCGCGAGACACCCTTGAACGGCTTGATCTTTAAGTATACATAATCGCCCACAGCGAACTCCACGTTCCTGTGCTTGGTATTATAGTACTTTGCTTGGCGGTCCTGAGCGATAAGCAACCTCTCCCGAATGGTTCTCACCAAAGAAGTAGCATCCTCCATTTCCGATCGCTTATACAACTTTGACTCACCCGTTTCTAGCCAAGACAACGGCGTGCAACATTTTCTACCATATAGGGCCTCGAAGGGCGCCATTTGAATACTCGCTTGGTAGCTGTTGTTGTATGCGAACTCCACCAAATAAAGGTGGTCTTTCCATTGCTTTCCAAAATCCAAGACACACATGCGAAGAATTTCTTCCATGGTTCTATTGACCCTCTCGGTCTGCCCATCCGTTTGTAGATGGAAGGCTGTGTTGAATTTCAACTTTGTTCCCAACATTTGTTGCACTAGCCTCCAATCGTTGGACGTGAACCGCCCATCTCGGTCACTCACGATGCTGCGGGGCACACCATGAAGCCGTCCTATGTTATCCACATAAAGCTTTGCCAGCTTCTCCACCGGATCATCCTTCCTATGCGGAATAAAATGCGACACCTTCGTTAATCGATCAACAACCACCCAAATGACGTCGTTCCCCTTTTGCGACCTTGGCAAACCGTGCACAAAGTCCATAGAGATGTCGTCAAATTTCCACTCCGGAATAGGCAAGGACTTAAGAAATCCTCCCGGCTTTTGGCACTCCGCCTTTACCAAGGCGCAAGTCTGGCACTTCGCTACGTATAGCACCACATCCTTCTTTAAACCCGGCCACCAAAACAGTTTCTTCACATCACGGTACATCTTCGTGCTCCCCGGGTGAATCGAGTACTTGGTATGGTGTGCCTCGTACAACAACTCCACCCGCAAATTACCCACATTTGGGACGCACAAACGACCGTCTCTCCAAAGTAATCCGTCCTCCACGACGAATTGGGAATTTGACCCATCCAGAGCCTCTACCATGAACTGCTTCATATGAGCATCCATATCCAAAGCCTGTCGAATACGATCAGCCAGGTCATATTGGACTTCAGTCCAATTCAGAACTGCTTCAGCACTTGATTGCCTGTCCACACAAATAATCTCCAACGCCTCCAACTCTCGCACCAACCTCTCATCATGCACCGATAGCCAATTGGCTTGAGCTGGGGCTCGGCGACTCAACGCGTCCGCAACCGCATTACCCTTACCAGGCACGTAGTGGATCTTGAATGTATAGTCCCCCAAGAACTCCATCCATCTACGCTGCCGCATATTCAGATCCTTCTGATCAATAAGGTACTTCAGGCTCTTGTGATCGGTGTAGATATAAATCTTCACACCGTACAAATAGTGTCTCCACAGCTTCAAGGCAAAAATCACGGCCGCTAACTCCAAGTCATGGACCGGATAATTCCTCTCATGCACTTTTAGCTGTCTCGAGCCATAAGCTATTACACTTCCGTGTTGCAGTAGCACGCAACCCAAACCGCTGCCCGAAGTATCACTATAAATCTCATAGCCTTCGGTCCCACATGGCGAACTCAGCACAGGCGCCGTGGTCAACCGACACTTCAACTCCTCAAAAGCTCGCGTGCACTCCGGCCTCCAAACGAACTTATGCTCCTTCCTCGTCAAAGTAGTGAGAGGTAACGCTATCCGCGAGAAGTTCTCTACGAAGCGCCTATAATAGCCGGCAAGCCCCAGAAAACTCCGGACTTCCGCTACAGTAGCAATCTCAGGCCACTCCCGTATCGCAACAATCTTCGTCGGATCCACAGCAATACCCTCTCCACTCACTATATACCCGAGGAATGCCACTGAGGATAGCCAAAACTCGCATTTCGAGAACTTGGCGTACAACTGATTTCTCCTTAACGTCTCCAACACCAAATGAAGATGCTTGAAGTGATCATCCTCACTTTGCGAGTACACCAAAATATCGTCGATGAAGACGATCACGAATTGGTCCAAGTACTCCCTGAAAGTCCTGTTCATCAAATCCATGAACACAGACGGCGCATTAGTCAGCCAAAACGGCATGACCGTAAACTCATAATGCCCGTATCTCGTACTAAACGCGGTCTTCGGGATATCACTCTACCTTATTCGCATCTGATAGTACCCAGCCTTGAGATCAACTTCGAGTACACCGTCGACCCGACTAACTGATCAAAAAGATCATCAATCCGGGGGATCGGGTACTTGTTCTTCTCCGTCAGCTTGTTTAGCTCCCTATAATCAATACATAGCCTCAAGCTTCCGTCCTTCTTCTTAACAAAGAGGACCGGTGCGCTCCAGGGTGAAGAACTCGGGCGCACATACCCTTGCTCCAACAACTCTTGTAGTTGAACTTTCAGCTCCGCCATTTCCTTAGGTGCTAGCCGATACGGAGATCGTGACACAGGCTTTGCACCTGGCACTAGATCAATCGTAAAATCTATCTCCCGTTGAGGCGGGGCTCCAGGAAGATCTGCGGGGAACACATCAGGGTATTCCGATACCACTGAAATACAATCCAACGCGGGCTTCGGATTTGCAACCTCCACTAGTGTAAAGAACAGTTCTGCTCCGGCATGAACCGCCTTCACCACCTGAAGAGCAGACATCAACGTCTTGATCGACCCCTTTAAGCCCGTAAAAGTCGTCTCACGACTGGCTCCCAGCTTGACTTCCTTGCTACCGCAATCTATATGGGCCTGCTGCTCTGCGAGCCAGTCCATGCCAAATATGACGTCAAACTCCACCAACGGAAGTAAAGATACCCGCAGGTCGAACTCCTGCTCCCCTATACGAACCTTAACATCGCAGATCCTATCCGCTCGCACCGAAAACCCATTGGGCAACAACACATCCAACTTATCCTTCGCCATCGAAGAAGGGACTCCGATGCGTGATATAAATCCTTCGGACAAGAAGGAGTGTGAGGATCCCGTCTCGAAGAGTGCTCGTGCCGGATTTTCACAAATCAATACAAATCCTAAACAAGCAGTGGTAAGGTAACATGTTCATAACAAGTATTTATAGAAATTGACTTGCTATAAATTAAATCGTACCTGTCACCACATCGGCCTGTTTGATGGCCTCCTGTTGGCCAAGATTATAGACCCTTTGTTGGGCCGGAGCATAATGGGATGCGGTCGACTCCACCGCCTTTCCCTTCTCTTCATAAGTAGCTCCCGGCCTTCTCTCGGACTTAGGACGTCCGGTCCAACAGTCACGGGCAAAATGCCCCATCTTGCCACAAGTAAAACACGCGCCTGGAGTCCGACTCGTAGTCGCCCCAGAAGCACCAGAAGTAGCTGGACCCGAAGTCCTATGCTTCTTAAAGAATCTTTGATAGCCAGACTTTGAAGTAGTCGGCACTTTGAACCCAGATTTATTCTCGCCCAAGCTATTCTTTGCCTGCACATTCTTCATGTCCTTCTCCAAGGACCGGACAGTATTGACCAAGGTTAAGAAACCCTGCGTCATCGGCCCCGAAAGTAGTAGTCTCAACTCATCCCTCAAGCATTCATAGAAGCGATTAGTCTTGCGCTCCTCATCCATAATAGTGGAGCTTGCATATCGACTCAAACGGGTGAACTCATGGAGATATTCATCCACGCTCTTCTCACCCTGAACCAACTTCAGGAACTCATTCTCCAAACCTATCTTCTGCGTCGAAGGGAGGTATCTAGCCAAGAACAATCTCGAGAACTCGTCCATCGAGACATCACCAAGTTGTCTACCCCTCAGTAAGTGCAGCTCCAATCCTTCCCACCACATCCTCGCTTCACCGTCCAGAAGGAACGTAGCGATGGTGGTCATTTTCCACTCCTCCGTCTCCGTTGCTTTCATGACTCTCTTCACCCTGGAGAGCCAGTCTTCAGCCTGAGATGGGGTTCCCAACCCCGAGAATAACGGAGGGTTAAAGCTCATAACATGCTTAAGCTGCCTCTCAGTTGCCCTCCTTGGCACTACCGGTTCCACAACCACTTGCTCCACTCTCCTCGGCTCAGCCTCTTGAAGAGGTTCTTGCTCCATCGCAGGAGCGGGCTGCTGCGTTTGCCTTGCAGGCTGCGCATTTATCACGGCCAACACCGCTTCAGCCACCAATCGTATGTTCTCAGCCGATAGAGGTGTTGTGGGAGAAACTTCCGGTGCACTACTAGCATCAGAAACTCAGCGTTCTGACGGCCCAACACCACTTCTGGTCACCTATAGTGGTACAAAACACCGTTAAGCGACCAAATAAAATTACAAACAACAATTATAGGAACACGCAGGTTCCTCAAACACGTGTATTTTCATTCCTAAGTGGACATTCATGGATTCTTTTACCGTTATAACGATGACGCACACAATGTGCTCACTACCCCTTAAAAATAATTCGCCCACGAATTCAGTTTAAGCCCAACCAAAACCAGGAGTCTGATACCAAATTGTAACACCCCCTATCCGTCGCATAGCATATAGTAGTAGGTCCGGCCGAGGCCCGATGCCATATACTACAGACAGACCGGGTGGTTACTTATGGAAACCATCCAACCAATCTCAACGTCCTACACAGAGCATTCTAGAGGAAGCAGTTAATAAAAGTTGTAACAAAAAACCCAGCATTAAAGCACGAATGTCCACTAATACAAAATAGGAATGTAATACAAAATACCCAAAATAAGCCTTAAGGCCTTACAAAATGTTTCACTTCAAATTACATGTTTTACAATCCACAGCACGCAGGCCGGTCACACATGAATAAAACAGTAAACACTTCCAATTAGGCCTTCGAGGGCCGGCTTCACATTCAGGCTTTATCCCACTATTGACCGCTTGGTCCAGCTGCACCTGCAAGCAACAAACCACCACACGGTGGCAAAACAATGCAACGGTCAGCAATGCTGACCAAATTATAACGATCCCGCCCCCAACTCGGGGCGACGATGCTCCTTCCCTGCATTTCATTAGCATAAGCGAGCAATATATAAAATCATTTCATCACAGGCAGAGGCTCAACGGCCACACACCCCGTGCACTCAGGGCACATTCTTGGTGAACGCAATCTAAATCTGCCGACTCACCGCCATCCCCTTTGGACGGCCAAACAATGAGCATTTTTTTCTTCCCGGCATGGGTCACGGTAATTAAAACCATAGACCGCCGAAGACTCTCATCTATGCCAACGGCTCTAATCCGAACGACATAGAACGGGTACGGTTCCATCTAACCCGTGCTCACAACGCAACGGTAATTTAAACCATATGCGCCCACAATGGTAATTTAAACCATATGCGCAGGTCAAAATTCTCCCGAGTCAAATTTCCATCACATTTCACATAACCTGATTATGTTCAAGCTGGCTCTCAGGCCACCAAGTTGGCAAGATCTCGTATCCGCCCAGTTTTCCGGGTGCACCTTTGGGTTCGTCCCCAAGGCTCCCTGCTGCAATTTTCCCCCGTAGAAAACCCGAAAAACAATCCATAGTACGGAGTCTTCTCCGGCATTTATGCAATGCAACAACACCGATCCAGACCAACATGTCCGGGTAGGCTTCACACATCATGCCTATGTCCGTTCTCGCTTACGGACTCTAAACAACGGGGACTTCACATATCTACCCGAAGGAATGCCTCCAACTCTCCGAAAACTCGCGAGAGCGGGCTTCCTATGCAAAGAAAAAGAGCTACTCATGCTCACGATGAGGATCGTTACCCTAGCATTCCTCTTTGGTGCAATTGAAAAGTAATCAGATGAAAAGCACCGCACTAGCTTTGCCTCCGTGGATCCGGAGTCGGCTCGCGATTTGGAGCTTCGAAGCTCCTCAAATGGCGGGATCTAGCTCCTTCTTCCTTCTTTGGCTCTCCTCTCTCTCTAAGGATTTAGAAAGATGAAAACTTAAGAAAAGTGAGGGTTTCTAAGTCCAATCCCGGGTATATCCCTTCAGGAACAACCCCCAGCCGTTGGATCTCAAAATAAGGAAACGAACAGCTTTGATTCGGGACTGAAATGCCCAATCTGGACCGAACACGGCCTGGCACACGCCAGTGTCCAGGGCCATGTGCCTCATTCGCCATCGAAATCGAATCACCTGGAACAACACACGGGTATTGAACACGCCCGTGTTCGAGCTGACACGCCCGTGTTCCACCTGACACGGCCGTGTGACCGGCCGTGTACCCCCATCATTTTTCCCCGAAATCAACCCGAGCACTGCACGGGTTCTAGGACATGCCCGTGTCCCTACCCGTGTCACCTCAACACGCCTGGACCCCAGGCCGTGTACACGGTCTCGACACTCGACACTTCGTCGAGCGAAGATCGTTGACCGTTGACACGGCCTTGGACACGCCCGTGTCCTAGGCCGTGTGCCTTGTCTCAACACTATGTCGAGACCAAAGTGTCGACTTCCCGGGACGAGTGTCGACACGGGTTGACACGCACTGCGACATGCCCGTGTCGCAGGCCGTGTGCCATGTCTCGACACTTCGTCAAAGCACAGTGTCGACTTCGCGGCTAAGTGTCGACACGGGTCGACACGCCCTGCGACACGCCCGTGTCGCAGGCCGTGTGCCCAGTCTCGACACAATGTCGAGACCAAAGTGTCGACTTCACGTCTCAGTGTCGACACAGGCTTGACACGCCCTGGGATACGCCCGTATCCCAGACTGTGTGCCTGCAGCCAGAACCCAAACTGGCCCAAAACGTCCCCCTTCGCTCCTTTGAGTTTCGGGGCGTTACAGGAGAGTCATCCATAACAAAAGTTGGAGCAGAAATGTCTCTAGGAGGGGATGTAACAATGAGGGAATCAGCTCTGGGAGGGGATGAAGTAATGAGGGAAGCAGCTTTTGGTGGAGATGGAAGAATAGGGACCTCTGTAATGGCAAAACTAACCTTGTGTTGCATGAAAACCTTGGGGCTTATTGGGGAGGTATATGGCACTATAGCCAAAGATGGCTTTATGTTGTACTCTGCAAGTTCATTCAAATAAAATGTATTAAAAACATTCAACAAATTCAACAGATCTACTGTGCGATTTATAATATAATCACCAGCTTGTTTTATTTTCTCTGAAACTATCTCATCCACATCCATATCAGATTCAATAAAATTAATGAAATCAAATAAATCATCAGCTGTTTCTGCTTCTATTGCTTCTGTTGTTTCTGCTGCTGCTGTTGTTGCTTCTACTACTACTGCTACTACTTCTTCACAAAGTATCTCCCCCTGCCTGGTTTCAGTGGGTACTGGAGCCACACCCCTGACTGAAGTGGGAGGAGCAGAGAGAGCAGAGATTTTATCAGCAAGAGAAGAGATGGAGGAAGCAAGATGTGAAATAGCCTCTGCTATAAGGGTTTTGAGGAGGGGAGTGAGAAGTGCTATAAGAGGTGGAATGATGGAGGGGTCCAATGGTAAGAATTCAGAAGGTGTCTCAGTGGAGATAGAAGGAGGGATGAAAGATGATGGTGGAGGAGGAGGTAAAGAATCTTGCATAGGTTCATCTGGAGAAGAAGTATGAAGGGGGGATGTAAGCAGATTGAAGAGGGGGATGTTGTCCAGATGGTGGGGTAAGGGAGATGAAGGTGGTGATGTAGTTGGTTTACCATGGGGAGATGGAGTATGAGAGTGAGTATGAGTGTGTGATGGAATTGGTGTACCATGGTGGGATGTAGGTGAGATATGAAAGTGAATATGAGTTTGCGATGGATGTATTGGAGAGGATGGAGGTGTAGGAGTATGGACTATGGTTTGCACTGTGGAGGGGAGTTGGTGTACCATCTGAGGATGAGTTTGGATGGCTGGAGGTGGATGTGGAGGAGGAACATTCTCAGCAGGGTGGGGAGTGGTTGGATCAGCCCTTATACACTCAGAAGGCCTGGAGGAAGAGGAAGAAGCCTTGGAGGGCTTGGTGATGGTCCTCTCCAACTTGCCAAAGAGGGAACAGGTGAGCCTCTTGGAGGAATTTATGAATATGGTCGGTGTGACCAGGGATTCAACAACATTTTCCTAGAGGAAGATTCCCAGAATTCTTCCAAAACACACCTCCTTTTTGGTGTTCTTTTTCGTGATCAGCTCAAACATAATCCTTGCCCAATTCACTGGCTTCTTATTCACCACTGCACACATCACTAGGAATTGATACTAGTGATGTAGTCATGTGCTGTGTGCATGCCTAGCAGTAGTTTCCCCGCAATATCTGCTAGAAACTTATACTCAGCAGATAGATGTTTCTTTAGCAGCTTGTTGGGGGTTTCTCAAGAATAACCCATCTTATTTAACATTTCGTTAAATTCATCACTATCAATTTCTAATTCCTCTTCACCATTTACTAATCCAAAAATCTCTGTTAAAATTACGAGGGTAAAAGAGACTGCATTACCCGATATTGTTCCTGTCATGGTGTCTTCATCTGTTGTGGAGGAAGTGTAGACCCATTCCCTAAACTCTGCGCTGGCTAGCTTGATTCTAGTGGACATCAGATTCTTCAACTGCTGATCTTCAAGTAGTGTTAGGATGTCCAAGAAGATTGGATCTGAGTGTTGAAATGACGCAAAGTCTACATCAAATCGAGTATCAAATTTCATTATTGTAAGACTACCCGCTGGAATCACCAAAGTGCACCTGCAAGAGATAAACAGAGATCAAGTGCTATGGAACTGAAAGCGCGGGACGAAGGTCGAATAAAAACGTAGATATATGGTTTTTCAGAATATGAATCGACAAACTCCATTTCACAAAAAAGAAAAGAATTCTTCGATCTGTGGTCGACGAAATATTTTGTAGTTAAATAATTTGTCGAGCTTGGTCTGAAGATTTGAAAACATTTTGTCAAGCTTTGTTCGACGAAAGTTTTCTGAAGCAGATTCGTCGATCTCCGTTCGACGAAAGTAACTTCGCTCACATAGAGTTCGTCGATCTCCGTTCGACGAAAATCTCTAGAACTTTTCTCTGTTCGTCGATCTCCGTTCGAAGAACTTTGAAAATTTCATCGAGCATAGACAGAAATTAAATTAAAGCTTCTCCATTTATAATTCCAAGATAATTTATAAAGAACAAGTGATTTCTTTCATCCAGGGGTTTGGTGAAAATATCTGTTCTTTGTAAATTAGTGTAGATATAGACAAGTTTAATTTTATTTTTGTCTACACACTCTCTAATGAAATGATGCTTAATGTCTATATGCTTAGTCCTATTGTGATGGACTGGATTTTGTGTTATGGATATAGCACTTGTGTTATCACATAAGAGAGTTGAATTATTTAAGTTGAACCCATAGTCCAGGAGTTGGTTTTGAATCCACAGCATCTGGGAACAGCAAGTGCGAGCTGCAATATATAATGCTTCAGCAGTTGATGTAGACATAGATGACTGTTTCTTGCAGAACCAAAACACTAATCTCATACCAAGAAACTGGCAAGTCCCTGAGGTACTTTTCATGTCTACCCTGCATCCAGCAAAGTCAGCATCTAAATATCCAGTTAAATCAAATTCTGACTCAGTAGGATACCAGAGTTCTAGACTAGGACAACTCTTTATATATCTCAAAATTCGTTTTAGGAAAACTAGATGAGATTCTTTAGGGTTCACTTGGAATCTAGCACAAAGACATGTGGCAACATTATGTCAGGTCTACTTGATGTAAGGTATAGTAGGGATCCAACAATGCCCTATATAATTTCTGATCAATAGGCTTCCCTTGTGCATTAGAATCTATTATAACATTAGTGGCCATGGGTGTTTTCTTTGCTGAGACATCAGCCATCCCAAACTTTTTAATTAGCTACTTAGCATACTTAGCCGGGGATATGAAAATGCCATCAGGTAGCTGTTTCACTTAGAGAACAAGGAAGTAGGAGAGCTCACCTATGCTACTCATTTCAAACTTGGAATGCATGAGGTCAAAAAACCTCTTGCATAGTTTGGAATCAATAGACACAAATATAATGTCATCTACATAAATTTGTACTAACAAAGTTTTATCCTTATGGTTTCTAGTGAATAATGTTTTATCTACAATGCCTCTAGTGAATTTATGCTCTATTAGGAAGCTAGCTAGGGTCTCATACCAAGCTCTTGGAGCTTGCTTTAAACCATAGAGAGCTTTATGCACTCTAAAGACATATCAAGTATGGGTTGAAGAGATAAAACCTGAAGGTTGTTTAACATAAACCTCTTCTGTAAGTACTCCATTTAGAAAGGCACTCTTGACATCCATCTGATAGACTTTGAACTTCTTGTAGGAAGCATAAGCAAGGAAAATTCTGATTGCTTCTAATCTTGCAACTGGTGCAAAGGTTTGGTCATACTTTATTCCTTCTTCTTGCCTATAACCTTGAGCAACAAGGCTAGCCTTGTTTCTCACAATTACACCTTGGGCATCTAACTTGTTTTTATATACCCATTTAGTTCCAATGATTGGGTAGTACTTGGGTCTTGGAACTAAATCCCAAACTCTACATCTCTCAAATTGGTTGAGTTCCTCTTGCATTGCAATGATCCAGTGGAGATCTTGCTCAGCATCTTTTATGGATTGAGGCTCAACTTGAGAGCAGAAAGAGGTATGCATCACATCTTGGTTGAGTTGATGCCTTGTCTGTACACCAACTATTATGTCAACAATCAATTGAGATCTAGGGTGATCCCTTAGTATGACAAGATTAGTGGGTGGAGTTGGTTCAGCAATAACATTTGGAATTAATTTCTCTTGTGGAATAATGCCTGCTGTTGAAGGAATTTCAACCTCTTCCAAAAGTTCTTCTTCACTGTCTTCATCAGCTTGTGGAGGAGGAGGTGCTATAACTTCTTGTGGAAGGTTCAATTCACCCAATTTCTCACACAAGTGAGATACCTGCAAGGTGTTATTGGTAGAAATTTCTTTCTCCTTATAAGATATATTAGCCTCATCAAAAGTTACATGTATTGATTCCTCAATTTTTAAAGAAGATTTATTGAACACCATATATGCTTTGCTGACTTGGGAATATCCTAGAAAAATTCCCTCTTCAGCCTTAGCTTCAAAATTTCTAATATATTTCTTGTTATTATTATGTATATAACATATGCAGCCAAATACTTTAAATTGGTGATTTTAGGTTTCTTCCCTTTAAGTAATTCATAGGGAGTCTTATTCTTAAGTTTATATATTAAACTCCTATTCAGGACATAATTTGTTGTGCTTACAGCCTCTGCCCAAAAGGATAGGTGCATATAAGCATCTGTATGTAATGTTCCTGCAGTTTCAATTAATGTTCTATTCCTCCTTTCAGCTACCCCATTTTGTTGAGGAGTTCTAGGAGCTGAGAAGCAATGCCTGATACCTTCCTTCTTACAGAACTCGTGCATAAGAAAAGACTCAAACTCTGTACCATGATCACTTCTGATCAATGCAACATGACTAGAGTACTCAATCTGTATGGTCCTGAGAAAATCTATATGAACTTTGAATGTATCTGACTTAGATCTCTGAAAGAACACCCAAGTGAATCTTGAGAAGTCATCTACAATTACTAGAGTATAAGATTTCCCTCCTATGCTTTGTACAACAATAGGTCCAAAAAGGTCCATGTGTAGCAAGTAAAAAATCATAGGTGAATCAATCTTATTAACTGATTTAAAGGTAGATTTAGTTTGCTTGCCTAGTTGAAAAGCCCTGCAGAGGCCTTACTTCTTGTAGGGACCAGAAGGTAAACCTCTCACAAGGCTGTCTTTATATTGCCTAGTAATGTTTTTCATATTAACATATCCTAGTCTTTTATGCCACAGATCATTTTGATTGCTAACAATATTAAGTAAATAGATATCTGAGGTTGTGGAATGAAAATCTAATATGTATATATTACCTTGTCTATTTTCAATTAAAACATTTTGTTTTTCTTTATTAGAAATAGTATAAGATTTTGAGTTGAAATGTACCTGATAACCTTCATCACATAGTTGACTTATTGAGATGAGGTTATGCTTGAGTCCACTTACATATATCACCTTTTTAAAAGTCACTACTCCAATCTTTACTTCTCCAAAGCCCTCTGACTGGACCCAATTTAAATCACCAAAGATAACCTTTGGTCCCAGCTTGTATTTGTAGTTAATTAAGTTGTTCTTGCTGCCAGTCATATGCTTGGAGCATCCACTGTCCAGATACCATTTTTGTTTAACAACTGCATAGCTCTTTTCCTACAATGAAAGCAGTTAATTATTCTTGATCCAGGTTACCTTGGGTCCTTTATATTGTTGAAAAGAAAAGCTTGATGTTACTGAAAATTCAGGTTGAGATTTATACCCTAAGGGGTGATATCTTCTAGGAGGAATTATCCAATCAGCAAGTGGATTAAAAAGTTTCCTAGATTGATTAGATTTGTTGTTATAGTTATGACTTTTATTAAGTCTGTCTAGGTTCGATGAAAAGTTGTAAGTTCGTTGACCAGAGTTTGACGAAGTGGGATGAGATCGTCGATCTCTTCTCAGAGAATGAACATATTCATTTTTTGTGCCCCAAGTTCATCGATCTCTGCTCGACGAATCATACACAGTTCGTCGATCGCAGTAAGATGAATAATTATTATATAGAACTGCGTTCAGAGTTCGTAGACTTGAGTTTGACGAAATAGCCACATTTAGTCGATCTGAGTTCGACGAAATCTGCTGAACATTGTTCTGGTTATGATTTTTCTTACCCTTTCTTCTTTTCTGATTTTTGTGTGGCATTTCAGTTTGATTGGGATTGGTATTATCTACTTTTTCTTTACGCTTTTCAAGCACAAATTTTATTGGTGTGGATAATATGTTCTTCTTGAGTATGGGGGACAAACTTGATGATGCACCAAAGCCCAGTTTGACATTCAGTCTGGCATTGACTGTGCTTGTGATGTCCATCAGCTTAACGCTTCTCCCATTGAGAGATTCCTCAAGTTGTTTGGACTCACATAGCTCAGTTTTTAAAGACATGATTTGTTCATTCGCTAGAATTAGTTCATCTTTCAATTTAGTGTTTTTAGAAATTAGATTTTATTGATTGGCTAGTCTTTCCCTAAGTATTTTAATTTCTTTTTCTGAGTTAATTAGATCAATAGATAAGGTTTTATACTCAGTTTTGAAAGTATCAGAACTATAATCAAAAGTTGAGAGTACCTGATCAGCTTCTAATTCTGAAGCTTCTTCATTATCATATTCTTCTTCATTGTCTGATTGACTGCTGGAGGCATTAATGGCCATGAGGACGACTTCCTTGGCCTTTGCCTCTTCTTCCTCTTCACGAGAGCTGGAAGATGTGGATTCATCTTCAGTGTCACTCCAGTTTTCAACTACAAAACCCTTCCCCTTCTTTTTGTATTTGTTGGAGGAAGCCTTGAGCTTTGCTGTCTTCTAGAGACCTCTCTCTTCTTCTTTCTTTCTTTTGATTCTCTGGACACTCTGAAATAAAGTGTCCAGGTTTCCTACAGCCAAAACATACTACTTCTTTAGTAGGAGTTTTGTCATACCTTTGCTTATCATCCTGTCTGGATGATCTTCTTCTGAAATCCTTTCTTGCCATTTTGTAAAATCTTTTGACAAGGAGACTCATCAATTCTTCATTTACTATTGAAGCTTCAGTCTCTTCAGCAGCCTTGAATGCCAAGCTGTGCTCCTTTCTTGCTGGTGGTGGATTCCTTTGTTCAGCTGCTTCTCTGGACTTTATCAGCTGCTCATAGGATTTGAGATTTCCAAGTAGAGATTCTGTGGAAATCTCAATTAAGCTCCTGGCCTCCTTGATTGGCCAGATCCTTGAATCCCATGAGCTTGGGAAGCACATAAGGATTTTATCATTTACTTCAATAAGGGTGATGTCCTTATCTAAAGTCTTCAGCTCATTTATTATTGAGCTCAGTCTGTTGTACATGTCTGCAATAGATTCTGTCTCATCCTTCTTGAAGTTCTCATACTGGGATATGAGATTTGATCTTCTATCTTTTCTCCCATCAACAGAGTCAGCCACCATTTGGTTGAGAGCGTCCCAAATGGCCTTGGCTGAAGTGCATTCAGCCACTTTCTGGAATACGTCATCAGATATTATTTGGGCCAGAATGCTCATGGCTTTAGCATCAGCAACTTTTTCTTTCTTTTGAGCGTCAGTCCACTCAGGTGGTGGAACTGCATGAGCGCTTGAGGTTGCTGTAGATGTAGATGGTTGAGTAGGACATGTCAAGATGAAATTATAGATGTCCTCACCAATAGAATTCATATAAAGTTTTATTCTTGCCTTCCAGATGGCAAACTTGTTTAAGTTGCACACTGGAGGTCTGGTGCTTGCATAATCTTTGTTCTGTGTCATGCTGTGAATATAATCCTTAATAGAAATAAAAAATCAGAACTAACAAATGATCTTTTGGTTCAAGGATTAGCTTGTACAACCAAAGGAGCCTGCTTTGATACCAATTGAAAGTAAGGGTTAGACCTGATATAATCTAGAGTGGGGGGGAGGGGGGTGAATGGAGTATCTTTAAGACTTTTATGCTTTTTGTTGATTAATAAAAACTGCAGAGTAAGGAAGCAATTTGATACCAAAATATGCTGTAAGTGAAAGAGCTATCCTAAGATAAATTAATCCACCATAGACACAACAAACATTAAACTAACTAAAACTAGCCCAACAAAGCTAACTAGCACAGGCACATCAAGAACAAAAGAAAGAGGGCAACCAGACAACACAAGAATTTTATAGTGGCTCCCCAACCTGGGTACATCCACTCTTCTACCACCCTGGTAGGAATCCACTAACAGGTCTTGATCAGGTGACTGCCACCAATGAGCTATTGATCAGGTGCTCAAAAACTAATCTCAAGTCTTTTGATCAGGTGACTTGCAACCAGGAATAACTTTTGAAGGGAGTTAAAGAACTCTTTATACAGTGAGGGGATGAGAGAGTTATGATGTATTCTCTTTCTCAAATAAAACTGAGATGACTTAGTGGATCTTTGATGTTAACAAAGCGCCCCCTGAGATATTGAACTCAGGAAGTCTTAAGCTTTGCTTCAGGGTGAGTAGGTCTTCAATCTTTAGCCTTGACCAGAAGAGCTCCAGGAACTTCTTGACTGATAAAGTTTTGCTGTACTTGAAGTATCCTGGTGAGAAGAATGATGAAGACTCTTGATTTGTATGTATGTTCTTCTTCTTCTTCTATATCTTGTGTTATTTCTCTGGTCTGAGCTTCTCGTTTCTTGACTGTATTACTGTATGATTGCTTGTCTTCAGTTCTCTGTCTGTCCTGTTCTCTATCGTGAAGAAGGAAGAAATCCCTTTTATATTTACTATGAAATTCTTCTTTGAAATTTTGAATTCTTTCATGCATTGATTACTGATGGCCTAGAGAATGTCTGCATTAATTGATTTCCCCAACCGTCCCATTGAAAAACGACAAGTAATAAACCTGATGAAGGCCATAATCAATGTTCCTTCTAACAATAATATTCAGAAAATATTAAGCATTGATTATTCAGGATTTATTGCAATAAGATAAGGATAGAGAGAGGGAAATATCCAAGTCTGGATCTGCACAGAAATCGTCGAGCAAAGAACAGAATTCGTCGAACTGGGTACAGAGTTCGTCGAGCTGAGAAGTCATATTCATCGACCAGATATTTGTTGTTCGTCGACCTGAGATCTAAGATCTTCGACCTAAGAACAGTTAACTGCTTTCTCTAGAACCTTTCCAATTCTGTGCATCAAGATCGTCGAGCTGAGAATCTAACTTCGTCGACTAGTGTTTAGAGAAGTGATTCTTGAACATGAAATGTTGAAGTAGAGTATCCAGAAATCATTGACCGGAGAACTAAGTTCGTCGACCTGAGAACTGCAAACTGCTACTTGATCAAACTTGTCAAGACTGTGGTCTAAGTTCGTCGAGCTAAGAATATGATTTCATCGACTGGAGTTCAGAGAAATGATTCTGGACTTGGAATGTTGAAGTAGAGCATCCAAAAATCATCGACCAGAGAACTAAGTTCGTCGAGCTCAACTCAGAGAATTTTCTCTGAGTTCGTCCAGCTGAGCACGACTTTCGCCGAGCTGAGTTCGACGAACGTCGAACTCATTTTCCTGAGTCTTTGAAATTTCTCTAAGTCTTGAGTCTTTTACAGTCTGTTGATGGCTGGTCTATGCAGTGTTGATTCTAAGGATATGGCCTATACGCTAGGACAAAGAGATGACCCTGGCTATACATGTTGGGTCAAACATCCTAGTTTAGTGAACCTAGCCCAAATCCAACTAGGGATCCAACAATCTCCCCCTATTAGGGTGAGGTCACTAAATACTGACACAAAATATTCACAAAGCAAGAAAAACAATATCTGGCAGGAAATTTTAAATATGCAGCAGATATATATGTACAGTGAGCTTTGTAAAAATAGATAAGTAGTTTCGGGACAATAGAAAAACTAAAACAGTTCAAAATTCATTTCTTATTCTTTTGCTCCATGTGCTTCTCCTCTTTAGCTTTTTCACCAGGTTCTGTAAACTTGATTTCCCTTTTTGGATTTGCTGCTTGAGTCTTTGTCATTGTCATATCAGCTGCTCCAATAATATTAAGGGGAGTAGCCCTTGGCACCACAGCTTATGCATGCAATTTCATATAATCATCAACATTAAGAATTTGTTAGCTTTGGCAAACCTGTTGAGTTCCTCCTTCATGTATTTGGACATGGTTGAGTATTGAGAGGGATCCATTCCTTCAGCTTTTGCCTTGTTGATCATGGATAGGCCAACCAATTCCTGGAACCTGGCCATCCTTGCTGTTGTAGCTGTTTCTGTGTCCTCAAAAGGTACAGGAGGGGAGGCAGGTCTTCTTGGGCTTTCAGCTTTCTGATGTTCAGTGATTTGTTGCTGTTGATGTTGATATTGCTATTGTTGTTGCTGCTTGCCTGATGAATGCCTGTACTGGCTGCTTCCAAAAGAGGAGGACCTACCCTGATGTCTCTGATATTTTTGATATTGGGTAGTCCTCTGAGATAAAGAACCTGAAGCACCAATAACAGGTGGTGGAGGAGGAGGAGGGTCTTTTCTGAATCTCTGAGGAGGAGGTGAGTATTTTCTGCTCTTCTTTCTATCTTTCTGCTGGTTCATGGACAGCCACATCCATGCCGGCATGCCTTTATATGGAGTAATGTTCTAAAGAATGTAGTATGGAGTGTCATGTTTTGGATTGAGTTTTGGAGCAGGAGGTGGAGGTCGTTTTCTTTTCTTAGAGATTTTCTTTTTAGCCTTGGGCTCATCATCAGAATGTTCTTCCTCATCTTCATCATCAGAAGAGTCTTGAGGAGTATCATATAAAGCATTTTTTCTTTCAGAGCCTCTGTAGATATCAAGGGTTTCTCTGCCTAGGAAGGAGCTGGAGGATGACCAACAATCATAATTATAATAAATGATAGCCACGTGGACCAATCACGTGCTAATTACATTTGAATATCCATATGACTGGACTTATGAAAAATTTCAGAAATAGCACATTAGTTCTCGAGAAGAATGATTATACTCGAGAAAAATAAGTTTTGCTCTCGAGAACAATAATGAAGATCTCGAGAAAAAGGACTTAGAAGAAAAATGCGGAGGTGGAAATCAGCAATCTCGAGAATGAAAGAAGTACTCGAGAAAAATGAATTTTAGTTCTCGAGAAGGATCATTCTGGTACTCGAGAACAAAGAAGTATCTCGAGAACAGATGTCTGGCTCACGAGAAAATAGTCTAGGTCTCGAGAAAAATCTTCTGCATCTCAAGAATTAAACATTGTCTTCTCTAGAATAAACTTAATCTTTTTGAGAAAAAGACTTACAAAAATTCTGTCAGAAGAAGAAGTAACTCTAGAAGAAGTGTCATGAAGTACTCGAGTATATAGGCCTTCTCGAGAACAGCATTAAGCGTTCTCGAGAACTTTTTCTGCAACTTGAAATCATGACAAGTCTCACTCGAGAACAAGCTTTAGTCCTTCTCGAGTACAAAACATAGTACTCGAGAAAAACACTTACAAAATTTCTCTGAAAATCTGAAAACATGATTTCTTAATTATAATCAGCATCCAACTTTTTTCACATGCCCTTAGTTCTTGAAAAGAAAGTGCGTCCCAATAGAGAGGGTACACATGAATTAACACCATGGATCACATAATGAGGGATTACATTATATGCTCCTGCATTTCGTGATATAGTGTAGACTGACATTGGTCTACACATGGCAATTGTATCCTGTAAACACTCAACTAAAAAGAGCATCAAATACAAAATTAATTCATCTTAATTCAAGGGTGACTTCATACAAATCTGGGTTATTGTGGATGCAATACCCAACAGCTGTCTGCTATAGGGGGTCCCCACAGTCTTCCTAGAGCAGTTAATCAGTGGAAGATAAAAGGGACAGCTCCCTAATGTTGAAGACAACTTTTAGGTTTTTACTCAATAAGAAAAAGAGCGGCTGGACTTCATCTTCCTCGCCATTGCTGCCTAGAAAAAGCTTGAAGTCTTCCACTAGTACAAAAAGTTTAGTTAGGTGTTGCACTTTCTATTGCTACAGCAAGATCAGAAATACTTCTGATAAATAAAGAAAGGAGAGCCTTCTGTCTTCTAGACGTTCAGTTAGCTGTTTGAAGAGCTAAGATCAGCAGATCTTTTGTCTTCTACAATAAGTTCAGAAACAACATTCTGAGTTACTTCCAGCAGAGATAACCTTCTATTGAAGGATATCTTCAAGCTGTTGTGAAGAAAGTTAGATCTGAGATAACTCAGCTCTAGGTGTTGACACAGACAAATTTCTCTGTGTCAAATTAATTAAAACAACTGTTTTTCTATACGATCAATTTGAATCTGAGCTGTAGGGACTTTGGCCTGAGGTAGGAAAAATTTGTCTGAGCTGTAGGAGAGTGTTACTCTCTAAGTGTAGGATCTAGCTTGGATCTGAGGTAGGTGATCGTTTGATCAATAAGCTGTAGGACTTTTGAGCCTGAGGTAGGAGAGTCATTCTCTCTAAGTTGTAGGGCAGTTGTTCCTGAGCTGTAGTATCCTTTAGACATGAGGTAGGGCCTTTGGTCTTGAGCTGCAGGAGTGTCAATCTCTCTGAGGTAGGAGAAAGTTTGCTCTGAGGTAGGGCTGTCCTCCCAGCCTGAGTGGTAGGGCCTTTGTCCTGATGTAGGTGATCTGTTGATCACTGAGTTGTAGGGCCTAGTTCCTGAACTGTTAGTCTTAGAGGAAACTGAGAGATCCTGAGGGATATAAGGTGTAAGCTCCTTGAGCTAAGTTTTAAAGAAGTATCTTGTCTAACTGAAAGTTAGAAAGGTGGGAGGAGAGTGGATATACCCATAATCTTGGAAACCACTATAATTTTTGTTTGTGCATTTCTGTGTTGTTTATTTATTGCAAGTTCTTGAAAGCTTATAATTGCTAACACACCAAGCCATAAATGATGAAACTTAAAGAATGTCACAAGATACCAACAAACCTATTTGTTGGGTACATTGGAATAAATGTACCTGATTTGAAGAAGCCTCACCCTACTCAATGATATACATCAAAATGTATTTGATGTGTTTTGAGTTCACTTGTGCAGGTTAAGTATTTGCAGGAAAAGTTGAAAAGTTTCTAAGTCCATGTGTCGACACCCAGAAGAAGAGTGTCGACACTTAAGAAGACTTGTGTCGACACTTGGAGTAATTATGTCGACACCAGGAATGCAGAGTCGACACCAGAAGGAAAGTGTCGACACATACAGGCTGTGTCGACACACAATGAAGAAATGTCCAGAGAAGCTGTGTCGACACTTAGAAGCAGTGTCGACACCCAAAGGAACTTTGTCGTCATCAAAAGTGTCGACACTTGGAGGCTGTGTCGACACTCAGCAAAACATCAACAAAGTTCAAGTACAAGTGTCGACACTAGGAGGCCGTGTCGACACTCAGCAAATTTCAACAAATTCTAAGTACAAGTGTCGACACAAAGGAGATGTGTCGACACTCAGCCAAAGTCTCAAGCACATGAAGAAGATGTGTCGACACAAAGGAGATGTGTCGACATTCAGCAAAAGTATCAACATAGAAGACATGTGTCGACACCAAAAAGATGTGTCGACACTTAGCAAGTATCAACACAAGAAGATGTGTCGACACAAAGGAGTTGTGTCGACACTTACAAGAAATCAACTAAGTATCAAAGAAGGACTTGTGTCGACATACAGGATCAGTGTCGACACATGTTGAAGAAGCAATGTCGAGAAGCAGATTCTATAACACAAGGACTTGTGTCGACACTATGAAGGCTAGTGTCGACACTTAGTCAAATTGTGTCGACACTTAGTCTATCAGTGTCGACACTTAAAGACTGACTATCTCGACACTTTCAGACAGTTACAGAAAATTCAAGAAGTGACTGGATGACTTGACAGCTGCTATTCCAGCCGGTCTACTGCAACTGTCAGAGCTGTCAGAAAGTTGTTAGGAAACGGATCAGCCGGTCACCATGATGAAAGTCTATATAAAGGCTTATACATTCAACATATGATAAGAGTTAGTGAAGCAATTCATTGAAGTACAACACAACAAGAAGAAGACCTTCAAGTGAAGATCTAAGAAGTTGGAGAGAGAGAGCTCCTTCCAAGAAGACAGCTGTTGAACCAGGCTGTGAAGAAAAGTTTCAGATTGAATTCTGATTCTTAAGTTAGCAGTGATTGAAGATTAGCTGCATAGATACTCAACCCTACTGTGTTCTAAATTCAAGAAGCTTTGAAGGAAGCCAAGGGAGGTTGATCTAAGCAAAGTTCTTCCAAGAACTCATCAAGAAACCAGACAACTCTTCTCTCTTATTCTGAGTTGTGGTTATATACATTGTAATTTTAATTTCTTGTAGGATCCTAAGGAATCTGAGTTGTAAGCCTGAAATTATAAAGGCTGAGTGGTAGGGTCTGTGTGCCTGAGTGTAGGAGATACTTTTCTCTGAGTGTACGCCTTGTTGAAGGCTGAGTGTAGGTCTTTGTGAAGACTGAGTGGTAGGGCTGTGTGCCTGAGTTGTAGGAGTGGGATCACTCTGAGCTGTAGGAACCTATTTGGGGTTCTGAGTGTAAGATCTGAGGATCTGAGGAATAGTGGAGAAGTTGGGCCGAATCTAGTACACTACTAGATAGGCGAAGGGGGAAAGTGGATATACACAGACCTTGGGGAACCACTATAAAACTGTGTGTACTCTGTGTGTGTGATTGATTCTGTGTATGCTGTGTTAAAGTTCTGTGAATGCTGTGATTAATTCTGCCTAAAAGTTTAAAAAGATAAGGTCACCTATTCACCCACCCCCCCCCCCCCCCCTCTAGGTGATTAGGTACAATTTCTTTCAAGTGGTATCAGAGGGAGGTTGCTCAAAAGGACATAACAGTCTGAGTAAAGTTCATGTTGGCAGAATCAGTGGTAATCAAGAATCTAGAAAATGGGTTCAATAGAGAATCACAAAGAACTAGGATCCATGAAGTTGCCAATCTACAGAAAGGAGATTTTTGGAATTTGGAAGGAAAGGGTTAGACTATTTATGGAGGCCTCTGACCCTAGTATCTATATCACAGTCAAAGAAGGGCCATATGTGCCAATGAAAGTATCAGTTCTAGATGCAAACCAGAGAACTCCTAAGCACTATTCTAAAATGACCAAGGATGAGAATATTCTGGCCACTATGGACAAGAGAGCTCAAAATATTATTGTAAGTGCAATAGATGATGCCACATTTCAGAATTTGATACACTGTAAAACATCAAAGGAAATGTGGGACACACTGATAGTGTACATGGACGGTTCAGAAGAAGTTAGACAGGACAGGAAGTCTTTGTTGAATCAAGAATATGAAAGTTTCAGACAAGGAAGTTCTGATAGCATAACTGAGTGCTACAAGAAATTCTATAGAATTTTCAATGAGTTGATGTCTTATGAAAGAGAATTCAGCAACTATGAGCTGAATAATAAGTTCTTGAGATCCCTAACTAAAGACTGGGATACTAAGATTTGTGCCATAAGGGAAATGGCCAAATTAGCATACATTATTCCTCCAACATTGTTTGGAAAACTGTTATCATATGAGATGCAGTTAATGGTAAGGAAGGAGGAGGAGAAGACTACCAGAGTTGAGCACAAAGAAAGAACTGTGGCTTTCAAGACTGAAGACACTAGGAAATATAAAAGTAAGTCTCCATCTCCACCTCCAAAAGTGGTTGAGACTGGGTCAGATGAATCAGAAAGCAGGAATTCTGAAAGTAGTGAGAGTGATGAGAACTTTGCAGCTTTCACAAGACATTTTCAGAAGTTTCTTAAGAAGAAACAGTGGAGGTCTAAGCCATCCACTTCACAGAAGTCATCAAAATATGACAGGAGAAAGCCCAAGACAAGTAAAACAACATCTTCAAAGATAGTCTGTTATTGTTGTAACAAACAGGGACATGTTGTTGCTAACTGTCCAGAGAAGAGGAAAGAGTCAACTGATAAGAAGAAGACTCAGATCAAGGGCAAAAAGGAAAGGTCCTTTGTTGCTAAGAAGGAAAAAAGTCTGTCTGATATGTCATCTTCAGAATCAGATTCAGAAGCTGAAGCTTATATTGGACTGTTTGCTGAAGAAGAGGAAGAGGAGTTAATCCAGTTAATGAACTCTATATATGAGCATGAGGACAATCAGTGTCAGGGACTGATGGCCTTATCAGAAGGAGACAAAATCCAGGATCAGCCTGGACCTAGTCAGGTACAAAATTGTTCTGTTAGTTCAATTTCTAGTACTGAGTTAGATTCAGATACATCAACATCAAGTGATGTTAGTGGATCTGAATCAGAAGGATACATTGATCAATTAATTGATGAATAAAGAGTAGTGTTGCAAGCTTTGAAGAAAAGCAAATCCTTGGCCAAGAGTCAGACTAAGGAGATTGCTAATCTCAAAGTTGCTGCAACAGATTTTGATAAGTTGATTGATCAGAAAATAAATGAAATAGCCAGGCTGAAGAACATTACTGTTATTCATATGGGGACTATTACATTCAAGAATGATCAAATCAGAAATCTGGAGATTAGTCTTCAGAAGGAGAGAGATATAGTTGCAAGGTTCTCTAAACCAAAATCAGTTCTACCTTTGATAGATAAGTTTATACCTCACAAGGGTAAAACTGGATTGGGGTTTACTAAACCTGCCAGGACTGTAAAGTCCAAGTCTAAGGGCAAAGCCCCAGTACTCAACAAGCCTGCTGTAGATAGAACTGCCAGGGTTATACCTAAGCAAAGGTACAACAGATTTGAGTGCTGGTGTTGTTGCAAGGTAGGCCACTTTGCCATAGACTGCTGGCATAATTCTAGTGCCAAAGTGAGTAGCAATCTGCCTGCTAGAAAAGCTACAGGTAGTTTTGTTAAGAGGCAAACTAACCAGCACCAAGGACCCAAGAATTCTTTGGGTTCTAAGGTTAACTAATCTGTTTTGCAGGTGAGTCCAAGTGACCATGCCCCAATATGGTACTTGGACAGTGGATGTTCCAGGCACATGACTGGAACTAGGGGATTGCTGAAGGACTATACTCCAATCAAGGATGGTCCTAAAGTCACCTTTGGTGGTTCTGAAAAAGGAATCATCAAAGGCTTTGGTAACATTTCTAGCAACCTTATTACAATTACTCAAGTGGCTTATGTTAAAGGTTTGAAACACAATCTAATTAGTATAAGTCAGCTGAGTGATTTAGGATATGACATCTCATTTGTTAAAGATGGTTGTCATATCAGGAGGTCAAATGATCAAAATATCATTCTGACAGGTTATAGGAAGAGAAATGTCTATTGTCTAGACATTTTGTGTGAGAACAATGTTTCTCCTATGTGTCTTGTAGCTGATGAGAAAGTCTCTCATTGTGTCAAATGGCACAAGAGGCTAGCCCATCTTAACTATAAGACAATTGGTCAACTCTATAGTAAAGAGTTAGTGAGGAATGGTCCTCAGGTTAAGTGTATTAAGGATGGGATATGCTCAGCTTGTCAAAAGGGCAAGCAGACAAGATCCACCTTTAATAGAATTGAGAACAAAGATGCTGTGAGGTGCCTATATCTCTTGCATATGGATCTTTTTGGTCCTATGCCAGTTCACAGCCTAGGTAGGAAGGTCTACACATTTGTGATTGTAGATGACTACTCAAGGTTTTCCTGGGTATTCTTCCTAAGGCAAAAATCTGAAACACCTAGTATCTTCTATAGTTTTGTCAAACAAATTCAGAATGAGTTAGACAGTACAGTGGTCAAAGTAAGAAGTGACCATGGTACTGAATTCCAGTCTGATAGTATGACAAAGATATGTGAAGAGTTTGGGATATTTCAGGAATTTTCTTCACCAAGAACACCTCAGCAAAATGGCATTGCTAAAAGGAAAAATAGAACATTGATAGAGGCTGGTAGAACCCTATTAAGTGACACATCTCTCCCAGAATAATTCTGGGCTGAGGCAGTAAATACTGCTTGTCATGTAATTAATAGGGCTACTATCACCAAGAGCCACAATAAGACCCCCTATGAGATTGTGAAAGGCAGAAAACCAAATCTATCATATTTCAGGATCTTTGGTTGTAAATGCTATATACTTAACAATGGTAAGTCTTACTTAACCAAGTTTGCTGCCAAATCCTATGAGGGGATCTTTGTTGGGTACAACAATAACAGTAAGGCTTATAGGGTCTACAACTTGACTACTCAAGTTGTAGAGGAGTCAGTACATGTAGTGTTTGATGAAGCTAGACTCATTAACAATGAATTGTCTAGAAGTATTTGCAGCTCCAAAGGTGTAACTGAGAAGATGGACAAGCTCACTATTGAAGAAGGATCTACTGCAAGTCAGCATGTGGATGATAGTGGCTGCTTTCCAGGGGGAGTACTAGATGCACTTGATGCAGAAGAAGTCCAAGGGGTGCAGCAAGTTGAAGAAGCTGAAGGAGTACAACCTGAAGACAGGCTGCCTCCAGCAAATAGACATCTAAAAGATCATCCAGCCAATCAAATTATTGGTGATCTTAGACAAGGGGTACAAACAAGGAGCAGAAATCTAAGTTCAGTACTCTACTCCAGTTTTCTATCCCAAGTAGAGCCAAAGAAATTTAAAGAAGCCATCCTAGACCCTCATTGGATTAAGGCAATGCAAAAGGAGCTAAATCAGTTCAAAAGATGCAAAGTCTGGGAGCTTGTTCCTAAACCAAAAGACCACAACATAATTGGAACTAAGTGAATCTTTAGGAACAAGATGGATGAACATGGAGTGATTATAAAGAACAAAGCAAGACTGGTTGCAAAAGGATATAGGCAGGAAGAAGGTATTGACTTTGATCAAACCTTTGCTCCAGTAGCCAGACTGAAAGCTATAAGGATGTTCCTGGCCTATGCAACCTATCAAGGGTTTAAAGTATACCAAATGGATGTTAAGTCAGCTTTTCTGAATGGAAATCTGCAGGAAGAAGTCTATGTGAAACAGCCATCAGGTTTTGTATATTCTACTAAACCTAATTATGTTTATAGATTTAGGAAGGCTTTATATGAGTTAAAACAAGCCTCTAGGGCTTGGTATGAAACTCTGTCTAGTTTCCTCATTGAGAATAAATTCACAAGCGGGAAAATAGACAAGACTCTATTCCTTAGGGAATCTAGAGGAAAGATCATTCTAGTCCAAATATATGTAGATGACATCATATTTGGGTCTACTGAAAGTAGTCTTTGCAAAAAGTTTGCAAAACTTATGCAAGGACAATTTGAAATGAGCAGTATGAGGGAACTTAAGTTCTTCTTGGGTCTCCAAGTTAGACAAACTTAGGATGGTTCATCCATATGCCAGTCTAAGTTCACCCTAGAATTGATAAGGAAGTATGGTATGGAATCATCCAGTACCATGAAAACTCCTATGGGGTCAAGTATGTCTCTTAGCAAAGATGATGCAGGGAAACCTGTAGATGAGACTTTGTATAGAGGGATAGTTGGCTCCCTATTGTATTTGACTGCAAATAGACCAGATATCATGTATGTTACATGTGTCTGTGCTAGGTACCAAGCTTGTCATAAAGAATCTCATTTGACAGCAGTCAAAATAATTCTGAGATATCTTAAGGGCACTCCTTATCTAGGCCTTTGGTACCCTAGGAATGGAGACTTTGAACTGACAGGTTATTCAGATGTAGATTTTGCAGGCTGCAAGGAAGATAGGAAAAGTACAACAGGAACCTGTCAATTCCTAGGTGGAAGGCTGATATCATGGAGTAGCAAGAAGCAAACAAGTGTGGCTATCTCCACAGTAGAATCAGAGTATGTTGCTGCAGGAAGTTGTTGTGCTCAACTTCTATGGATTCAACATCAGCTAGAAGATTATGGTATTCAAGTAAGTAGAACACCTCTATTTTATGATTCTACTAGTGCTATTTCTATTGCAAACAATCCTGTCTCCCATAGTAGGACTAAGCACATAGAAATAAAATACCATTTTCTAAGAGAACATGTGGAAAAAGGAGATATTTCACTAGAGTATGTTAATACAGATAATCAGCTAGCTGACATGTATACTAAGCCTTTAGATAAAACCAAATTCAATAAATTCAAAATTGAATTAGGAATGATAAACTTAGAATAGTTTACAAAAATTGGCTAAGTTGACAGGTGTCGACACACAGAGTTGTCTGTGTCGACACATAGAAGTGGTGTCGACATTTCAGAGAAAAGTTGTCGACACATCTAGGAAGTTTGTGTCGACACTTCAGAGAATTAGTTTCGACACATGCAGGGTAGGTGTTGACACATCCAAGGTGGTGTCGACACTTAGACTTTACACAGAATTAGTCTAGTAAAGTCTCGACTAAGTGTCGAGCTAAGTGGTGTCGACACAAAAACAAGTGTCGACACATATATTCTGTCTACTATACTTATGTCGACACATAGTTGTCGAGACATTATAAGTAAGTGTCGACACTTTTCAACAGTGTCGACACAATTTAAGTATTTTGACGCGCCCTTTCATCTTCGATTTTAGAAAGGTATAAATAGGTTTTCGCCATTGTCTGTCGACACGCTCACCAAAGTTTCGCGACCAAACTTGTCTGTTGACATCTCTCTTTTCTAAATTCAAATTTCTTCAAAACCTAATGGCGCCCAACCTAGAAGAGAATGTGAATGAAGGATACGAACTCGTGCGACACGCATTTGAGGACGCAGAACCCGAGATCAAAGGCGTGTTAACCCTAATAGCAGAGATTGAGTTAGAATTTCTTATTTCCGAACCAATTAAGATCTGGAAGAAGGAAGTCCTTGAGTTTCTGAATGTAGCAAAACTAGATGAATCAGGACTCAAGATTAAGTCAAGAGTTCATGGGGCAAAGGTGAAGGTCTCTCCTAAGAGTCTGAGAAAGGTACTACAACTACCAAGGACTAAGGAAGAAGAATATGTTTCTGCTTCTAAGACTAGAGAAGCATTAACATGGTGTGGACTAGACTCCAAAATGAAAATTGGATCTGTTTTTAACAAAAAGGGAATGAATATGCAAGGCAAGTTTCTATCTGAGATTGTGGGCAAAGTCATCCTGAGCAAGCCTGGAGGCCATGACAGAATCTCAGCTCACATGTTTAGCCTTATGACAAGGATAATATTCAAACTAAATACTGATTGGGCTACAGTTATGTTTAATAAGAGTAAAGAAAGTATGAAGAAGCCAAATCTGGGTATAATACTAAGTCTTTACCTACCTGGCAGTATACGTGAGGTAATGAACTAAGCTGCAGGTTCAAAGATTAACCACATGAGGAAGATGGATATGAGACTTTTCTCAGGGTGGGAAAGAGTACTGACTAAAGAACTGCAATCTCTAGTAAAGGACACACCCCAGAAAAAGAAGAAGAAGTCAGCTCCTGTGACTCAAGAATCCTCAAGCAGCTCTGAAGAGCAAGTTGTGTTTACTCCAGATGATGAAGAAACTGGAAATGCTGGCCAGTCTCCTGCTAGACAAGAAGATGCACCAAGGCAGGGGGAGCTACCACCAGCAAGCCCAATTCACCCGGATTCAATCCAGGGGGAGCCTCTACTGGTGAATGAGCAAACTCCACTAGAGAGTGAACAAGCTACTCAGACCATACTTGAGGTAATAACTGAAATCAACCAATTAGATTTCCCTATTAAGAATGATGTTTTGTCTGATTCATTACCTCATGTTAATCAACAAACACAGACACATATCCAACCCCAAGATGTTGTCATGGAGGACACATCTGTTGTTGATCAAGTGGTTGATGATATAAGAGATGCTCCACCCCATCCTCAACATGAATTTACATTAGAATAGTTAATTCCTGATCTTCTACACACTTATTTTGAGAAAGAGAAAGCTGCTGTTGAGGGGGAGGAGATGCATATTGAGGGGGAGCATGTGGAGATTGGAGTAGAAACTGCAAGACAAGAACCTGAGATGCAATAGCATGCTGAGGAGTTACCTAGGAAGGATTTACCTCCTAGCCCAAAGGAAAGAGTTGAAATAGCCAGCACATCTGCCTCAGAGGATGAATAGGCTGCAACAGCCAAGAAGAGGAAATTTCAAGTCTTCAAGAGGAGGAGCAAGACATACAAAAAGGCTTTGCAAACAATTGCACCACAGCCTGCCCCATCTACTGACTACAGTTCATTGATGGTGGCAATGCAGATTAAGCTGTATGAGCAAAGGCAAGCTCTGGAAAAGTATGTGGATGAGGGGCATAAGTCACTGCAATTTGATCTGGCCCAAGACATCAAGTCAATCAGATTTGAAGTGAATCAGAATAAGAAAGAGATGACTGACTGCTTCCATAAAGGAGGGAATGCAGTTGTCTATCTGGCAATACATCAGGAGAAAATAAAGACAAAACTTGATGAGCTAGAAGTGAAGCAAGGCTATGTTCTGGAAAATCAGATAAGCATGAATGACAATTTGACTGCTTCACATAATGCAATAGTAACAGAAATGAAGAATATAGCTTCTAGTCAAACTACAGAAAGTGCAAATGCCAAAGAAGCTTTTGATAAGAAGTTACAAGAAAGCCTAACTGCTTTTAAAACTGTGCTTGAAGATTCCCAGAAGGCTATAGCTCAACAGCTTCAGAAGTTTAAACCTTTCTATAAGGATGGAGTAAACTATTTGAATGCACAGATAAGGTTTCAGAAAGATGATCTGAGGGATCACATTGAAAGAGAAGTCATAAAGGGGGAGAGGGTGTTAGTCAAAGAAGGCTTTGATCATGCAAAGTGGATTTCAAATTCCATCAGAGCCACCCTTGGATATCCTCCATTATGTGATGATGACAATGTTGCAGAGTCTGGAATTAGTCCTGCATATCTTGGAGGAGAACAGGCTGAAGTAGCTCAAGTAATATACCCTCCTCCAGACTTTGATATGGTACATCAAGAGATACAGTCAATGTATAGTCCTCCTGATGGAAATCAAAATGTCATCATGGAGAAAGTGGTTCAGCCTGTGCCAGAGACAATACTGAAAGAACAAGATGCTTTGCTAAAAGAACAAGAGACTCAATTATCTAAGAAAAGATTCAGAGAGCAAGCTGAACTTAGGCCAGACTTTGAACAATGGAGCCCCACCTCCAGGAATATCATTTTGACTGCTTGGAAAGCTGCTAAAGACAATATTGTGGATAGAGGCAAATGGTATTCTTATGTGGAGTCGAGGAAGCATGAGAACAGGCAAGAAGCCATTGTGTAATACAGAAGAAAGGCTAAGATGGGAAAGCTACCTCCTACTGCACAGGAGCCTAGCAAGTACTTCCCTAAGCCTTATCATTACTTTGAAAGGCAAAAGATCAAGGCTGAAGAGCAGAAAAAGAAGGATCTTAAAGGGAAGAAGCCTGCTGCTACTGAAGATGCTGAAGCCCCAGTCCAAGCAAAGATACAATCAGGAAAGGGTATTGTGATCAAGGAGCCTAAGCAGCAATAGGATAGAATTTTTCTTAAGTTTACTATATGTAATCAGTTGCATTCAACTTTCTGTAAACTTTTGAATAATGAATATGTTAAAGTTGTTAGAACAATGTGATACGTGTTAAATGTATTACATTACTGTTCTGAGATTTTTGTGTATACATGTTTTGTTTAATACATGTTTATGTACTTACCCTGTTATATAATCCTGTTTTACATCATACTGTGAATTTGTTATGTATGGTGTATATCATTGACTAAGGGTTATGACTTCTCCAAATAGGGGGAGATTGTTGGGTACATTGGAATAAATGTACCTGATATGAAGAAGCCTCACCCTACTCAATGATATACATCAAAATGTATTTGATGTGTTTTGAGTTTAGTTGTGCAGGTTAAGTATTTGCAGGGAAAGCCGAAAAGTTTATAAGTCCATGTGTCGACACCCAGAAGAAGAGTGTCGACACTTAAAAAGACTTGTGTCGACACCTTGAGAAGCAGTGTCGACACTTGGAGTAATTGTGTCGACACTATGAATGCAGAGTCGACACCAGAAGGAAAGTGTCGACACATACAGGCAGTGTCGACACACAATGAAGAAATGTCCAGAGAAGCTGTGTCGACACTTAGAAGCAGTGTCGAAACCCAGAGGAACTTTGTCGTCATCAAAAGTGTCGACACTTGGAGGCTTTGTCGACACTCAGCAAAACTTCAACAAAGTTCAAGTACAAGTGTCGACACTAGGAGGCTGTGTCGACACTCAGCAAATTTCAACAAATTCTAAGTACAAGTGTCGACACAAAGGAGATGTGTCGACACTTAGCCAAAGTGTCAAACACATGAAGAAGATGTGTCGACACAAAGGAGATGTGTCGACACTCAGCAAAAGTATCAACACAGAAGTCATGTGTCGAAACCAAAAAGATGTGTCGACACTTAGCAAGTATCAACACAAGAAGATGTGTCGACACAAAGGAGTTGTGTCAACACTTACAAGAAATCAATTAAGTATCAAAGAAGAAGGACTTGTATCGACACACAGGATCAGTGTCGACACATGTTGAAGAAGCAGTGTCGTGAAGCAGATTCTACAACACAAGGAGTTGTGTCGACACCATGAAGGCTAGTTTCGACACTTAGTCAACTTGTGTCGACACTTAGTCTATCAGTGTCGACACTTAAATACTGACTGTATCGACACTTTCAGACAGTTACAGAAAATTCAAGAAGTGACTGGATGACTTGACAGCTGTCATTCCAGCCGGTCTACTGCAACTATTAGAGCTGTCAGAAAGTTGTTAGGAACCGGATCAGCCGGTCACCATGATGAAAGTCTATATAAAGGCTTATACCTTCAACAGATGATAAAAGTTAGTGAAGCAATTCATTGAAGTACAACACAACAAGAAGAAGACCTTCAAGTGAAGATCTAAGAAGTTGGAGAGAGAGAGAGAGTTCCTTCCAAGAAGACAGCTGTTGAACCAGGCTATGAAGAAATGTTTCAGATTGAATTCTGATTCTTAAGTTAGCAGTGATTGAAGATCAGCTGCATAGAGACTCAACCATACTGTGCTCTAAATTCAAGAAGCTTTGAAGGAAGCCAAGGGAGGTTGATCTCAGCAAAGTTCTTCCAATAACTCATCAAGAAACCAGATAACTCTTCTCTCTTATTCTGAGTTGTGGTTATATACATTGTAATTTTAATTTCTTGTAGGATTCTAAGGGATCTGAGTTGTAAGCTTGAAATTATAAAGGCTGAGTGGTAGGGCCTGTGTGCCTGAGTGTAGGAGATACTTTTCTCTGAGTGTAGGCCTTGTTGAAGGCTGAGTGTAGGTATTTGTGAAGACTGAGTGGTAGGGTTGTGTGCCTGAGTTGTAGGAGTGGGATCACTCTGAGCTGTAGGAACCTATTTGGGGTTCTGAGTGTAAGATATGAGGATCTGAGGAATAATGGAGAAGTTGGGCCGAATCTAGTACACTACTAGATAGGCGAAGGGGGAAAGTGGATGTACCCAAACCTTGGGGAACCACTATAAAACTGTGTGTACTCTCTGTGTGTGATTGATTCTGTGTATGCTGTGTTAAAGTTCTGTGAATGTTGTGATTAATTCTGCCTAAAAGTTTAAAAAGATAAGGTCACCTATTCACCCCCCCCCCCTCTAGGTGATTAGGTACAATTTCTTTCACTATTCACCCCCTTCCCCCCTCTAGGTTGCAAGCTACCTTGAAAATAAGGACTTTTAAGCGGTATCAGAGGGAGGTTGCTCAAAATGTATTTAACAATCTGAGTTATCTCCAAGGGTAGCTATAACTCTGTTCTTATGGGTTCCAGAGAGAGACATAAGGAGCTGGGTTTCATGAAACTCCCCATCTGTAGAAAGGGGACATTTGGAATTTGGAAGGAGAGGGTCAGGATATTTATGGAAGCCTATGAACCTAGGATTTTTGTGACAGTAAAGGAGGGACCCTGCATGCATATGAAGATCTCTGTTCTGGATGCAAATGTCCAGACTCCCAAGACTTATTCAGAAATGACCAAGGATGAAGTCATGTTGGCTGCCTTGGACAAGAGAACCCTGAACATCATGGTCAGTGCAATTGATGATTCTACCTTTCAGAACTTGGTCCACTGTCAGACCTCCAAAGAGATGTAGGACACCCTTGTGGTCTACATGGAGTGTACTGAAGAGGTAAGAGATGATAGAAATTTCATGCTCAACTAGGAGTATGAGGCTTTTAGGAAATCCCTAAAAGTGAACATAGCTACTTATTGTGAAAAAAATTTTAGGATCATTAATGAACTGAGGACCTATGGGAGGGTCTTCATTCATTATGAAATAAATGACAAGTTCCTAAGATCTCTCACTGGAAACTGGGATACCAAGATCTGTGTCATAAGAGAGGTGGCCAAGCTTGCTAAGACTCCTCCCCAAATATTATTTGGAAAGCTACTCTCATATGAGTTGCAGCTAGCTGCCAGAAAAGTGGAGGAGGCCTACAACATATTCCAAGCCAAGGAGAAGTCCTTGGCAGTCAAGACAGAAAGCATTAGGAAGAGTAAGTAGAGGATTCCCTCTCCTCCAAGAAGACAGGATGATTCAGACAGCTCAGAGTTAGATGCTTCAGAATGTAACATGTCAAATGAGGACTTTACTGCCTTCTCTAGGCACTTTCAGAAGTTGATGAAGAAGAAACGGTTGGATCTTGTGGCCAACCTTAGAGGGCGGGGGGGGGGGGGTGAATAAGGTTTGCAGCGTCATTTAAAATTTAAAATATGTTGTTATAGTAAATCGAGTTCTGGAAGCAACCGTGTGGCGTTAGATGGCTAACGTGTGGTGGTAAGTCCATGAAATCGTTTTCCTGTACAGATCCATGATCAAGTCCTACAAGCACACAAACTTTTTAAGCAATCACAGTGCACATCCAGAAATAATCAACACAGATGTTAGGTCCGGCGTTCCTTCACTTGACCTGTGGCGCTCTTCTACTTATTTAAGAAATTAAGTAGCACCCTTTCCAACAGTCCGAGCTTTTGGTGCAGTTGGGTATGCGCTTGATCCTTCAATTGGTATCAGAGCAGGTCACGGGTTCAAGATCGGGGGAGCGCTATTAAATCCTGATTTTTCCCTTCTACCTGTGTGGGTCCGGCGGGTCAGGCAACCGTGGACATGTGGTAACCCCACCTCTGAGCTGTGCAACCGTGGACATGTGGTAACCCCACCTCTGAGCCGAGTGGGCCATGTGGTAACCCCACCTCTGAGCCATGTGGGCCATGTGGTAACTCCACCTCTGAGCTGACGGGTTGTGCTGGACGCCGGGGGGGGATTGTTAGGTCCGGTGTTCCTTCACTTGACCCGTGGCGCTCTTCTACTTATTTAAGAAATTAAGTAGCACCCTTTCCAACAGTCCGGGATTTTGGTGCAGTTGGGTATGCGTTTGATCCTTCAACAGAGATAAAGGACTTTATTACAAGAATTCAAAAACACAATAGTTCTAGATGAGTACAAAGAAGTGAACTCCATGACGTCGTAGATCGAGGTGACGAGTAGAAACGATCTTTTGGTTTCTATACCGATCCACTCCATAGACCGGTTGGTTCTCTCCTTTTCCCATCCAGGAAAAGTCTTCGAGCCAGCTCTTCACATCCTCACAAGGAAAGGTCTTAGAGCCCTGCTAGATCCTTCTGATCAAGACATCCTTTTCCATAGGATGATTTCCCACAGAGTCCTACCCGGATTCTAACGACCCTTACCAGTCGATTTTCCTCTCCACAAGATTTAGCAAAGAAAAAAGATTACAAGAGTAAGACATATATATTTAAAGATGAAGTTTTCCTTCTTGAAGAATACTCCATAGAGTGATCCGCGGTCGGTGCTTGAGATCTCCGTTTGCTGGCAACCGGTCGGCTCTTTGCATTCGATGTAGATCCTGGATTGCCGAAGTCTTTCGATCATGAGCGGGAGGGAGACGACAATCTTCTTCTTCGACGGAGACTTGAGGAATGGAGTGCAAGGTAGAGCGGTCGAACCCTAGAATTCACGAACTCCTGTCCTTTCTTTTTTTCCAGAAATCAGGCACAGAAACCAAGGTGGCCTTTTATATGTCTTCATAAAAATAGGCTACCGCCGATGGTAAGACTAGAGCCTGGCGGTAGGTTGGGGCGCTTGTTATGCCAACTGTCTTCCAAATCCGGAATAATATTAAAAACGAATATTTTTCGTTTCATCATTGCTAGCGTCGCGCAGTTACTGCTACCGCCGTGTCGTAATATTGGGCATGACGATTCAGAACAGTCGTGTCGATATTTGTTAAAAGGCTAGCACGCGCGATAACTTCTATTGCCTGCGGTATAATGGTTTCTCGAGAAACAGCGACGCGTCATTTGCCGAGAGACTAGTGTGGCGCGTTAACCTTTATCGCTTGGCTGTAGTTTAGTTTCTCGAGAAGTCTGTCTTGGCATTCATCGAAAGGCCCTTCTTGATGTTCGTCGAGAGCCTAACACGTGTAGTATGACTAGCGCGAAGCGATAAGTTCCCGAGAGCTCTGTCCAATTAATTCATGGCTACAGCTCGGCGGTAACTTCTACCGCTCAGCATTAGTGGCCATAGGAACCTTCTTCTTCTTCGCTTGCACCTGTCAACCTGCACACTCTATCAACAGAAGACGTGATCAAAAACAACCTGGGAGTTTATATTCTCAAACTCAGGGAATCTGACACATCATTTCCAACAGAAACAGTGGAAGAGCAGACCTTCCACCTCTTCTCATCACAGAAGGATTCATTCCAAGGCTGATAGGTATGATTCTAAATATAGTAAGTATAATTCCTCTAAAGTTTTCTGCTACTGTTGCAGCCAACCAGGGCATGTGATAGCTGAGTGCCCATTGAAGAGGAAGGAAGTTGCTGAGAAGAAACAACACCAGCATAAGGGCAAGAAGGAGAAGTCCTTTGTTGCCAAGAAAGAGAAGAGCTGGACAGACTCATCTTCATCTAAGTCTGTAGAAGAAGAAGCCTATATTGGGATAGTTACTGCTGCTGAACAAGAAGTTGTAGCTGCAGATGAAGACTATCCTGCTGCCAGGATATGTATCAGAGCCCCTCTATCACACTCAGATAGTGATTCAGAGGTGTATGGTGAGTATGAAGAAGATGCCTACAAATATTGTGGGTTGATGGCAATGACTGATAAGGAATCTAGCCAGGATCAGCCTGGTCAAAGTAAGGTAAAATCTCTATTAAGATCTTCTTCTGAGTCTGGATATGAGACTATTCCTTATATAGAAGTCTCTTCATCCAGTGGTGAAGATAATTCTGAATCAGAAGGAGATGTCAATCAATTGATTGATAGGTATGGTGAACTTATGTATGCATATAAGAGGTGCAAGAAGTTGACTAAAAAGCAAGCCATGGAGATTGCCTCTCTTCAGCTAGTTGCTGCCCAGCTGACTGAAACAACAACTCTGCTGGATCAAAAGCAAGGGAAGTTAGTCAACTGATAAAAATTACTCTCATCAGATTGGTACTATCAAGTTCAAGAATAGTCTCATAAGGGACCTTGAAGAGAGGCTAGGGAGGGAGAAAAAAATAGTGGCTAGCTATTCTAAGTCAAGTACTGTGTTACCTTTGATAGACTCCTCCTCTCAGAAGGGTAAGAAGGGGTTGGGATTCAAGGGAAGCATGGTAGTTGCTCCTTCTAAAGGGAAGGGCAAAGCTGCAGCTCCATCTCAGTCTCTTGCTTCCATGCCTCCCAATCTTTTAAGGAAAGTTTAGTTGTCATCAAAAAGGTATGACGAAGAAAGCATCTTTGGTCACTGGATGAATTGCAGATCCACTAGTGTGAACAAAAATGTTCACAGTCATGGTGGAAGGTACAGTAGGGTGAGTCCCTTTAAGGTTGCCCATGAAGAAAATAAAATGACTCATCCTGTACCATTTTTCTTTGGTGCTCCAGCCCCCACTCTCAAGAATGTTGTTGCAACAAAGGTTCAGAATCATTCAGCAAACACTCAGACCAAGGGTCAGTCATCCTGCAAGCCTGGTTTTGCCGTGTTTGATGTCATCAAGAGTATGCTTTCTAAAAAGAAACGTGTTGTTTCAGTCACTAAGAGCAGGCCAAACAAGCCTTCTAGAAGACCTACCTTCAGTCAAATCCTTGCTGAAAGTAATCTGAAGAAGGATGTTGCTCCTCTTCCTACTGTTCATCCAGCAGTTAACCAAACTGCTAGGCCTGCACAAAAAGGAAGATACAACATTCATGAATATTTGTGTTATGGCAATGTTAGCCACTTTGCTGTAGACTGCTGGCACAATGCAAGTGTGCCAAGAGCAGCTGTTAGTCCACCAATCAGAAATGTTGCTAGTTGACAAGGTCTTTTTCAGACTAACATGCACCTAGGACCCAATAGATATTAGGGTCCTATGGTAAAATAAATTGTGTGATGCAGGTTAGTCCAAGTGACCATACCCCTATATGATACTTGGACAGTGGTTGTTCCAGGCACATGATTGGGACAGGAAGCAACTTAAAGGAGTACACTCTAGTGAAAGATGGACCCAAAGTTATCTTTGGTGGTTGAGATAGAGAGGTGACTAGAAGCTATGATAAGATTAGCAATGATATAGTCACCATAACAAAAGTGGCTTATGTTGAAGGTTTGCAACACAACCTCATAAGTATAAGCCAACACTCTGATCTTGGCTATGTTATTGTCTTCCACAAGGATAAGTGTCAAATTAAGAGGTCAAGTGACCAAAAGTTCATCTTGACAGGCACTAGGAGTGGAAATGTTTATTGTTTAAACTTTTTTATCTAGATATAGACTATCCTGTTTGTCTAGTGGCAAATGATAAAGTCTCACATTATGTGCAATGGCATAGGAGGCTAGCTCATTTGAATTACAAGACTATTGGCAAGCTCTTTAGCCAAGAGCTAGTTATGAATGGTCCTAATGTGAAGTGCACCAAGGAGGACATTTGCTCAGCATGCCAAAATAGCAAGCAGACTAAAGCCTCCTTCAAGGGTATTAGGGCCAAAGACTCTGTGAGGTGTTTGTATATCTTGCATATGGACTTGTTTGGTCCTATGCCAGTTCATAGTCTAGGTAGGAAAGTCTACACCCTTGTGGTGGTTGATGACTATTCTAGGTTTTTTAGGGTGTCCATTCTCAAAATAAAAGGAATGAAACCCTTGACATCTTAATCAAGTTTGTCAATCAAATTTAGAATGATTTTAACAGTTCAGTGGTCAAAATCAGAAGTGACTATGGAACTGAATTCTAGTTCGAAAAAATAACTATGTTCTGTGAAGAGCAAGGGATTCATCCAGAATTTTCTTCTCCATGAACTCCCCATCAAAATGGGATTGTTGGGAGGAAAAATAGGACTCTCATAGAGGCTGGAAGAACTTTGTTGAGTGATACATCTCTCACAGAATATTTTTAGGCTGAGGCAGTGAATACAACATGTCATATCCTTAATAGCGCCCCTTTTACCAAGTGCCACTAGAAGATTTCCTATGATATCTTGAAGGGTAGAAAACCAAACCTAGGCTATCTCAGAATGTTTGGGATAAAGTGTTATGTGTTTTATAATGGGAAATCCTAAGTGACTAAGTTTGCTGCCAAGTTCTTTAATGGGATTTTTTTGGGTACAACAACCATACTAAAGCCTATAGGATCTACAACTTGAAAACCGAAGTTGTAGAAGAATCTGTACATGTAGTCTTTGATGTGTCTACTGTAACGCCCCGAAACTCAAAGGAGCAAAAGGGGGGATGTTTTGGGCCAGTTTGAGTTCTGGCTGCAGGCACAAGGCCTGGGACACGGGCATGTCCCAGGGCGTGTCAAGCCTGTGTCGACACTAAGGCGGGAAGTCGACACTCTGATCTCGACATTGTGTCGAGACTGGGCACACGGCCTGCGACACGGGCGTGTCGCAGGGCGTGTCGACCCGTGTCGACACTTAGCCGCGAAGTGTCGAGACCGTGTACACGGCTTGGAGCCCAGGCGTGTCAAGGTGACACGGGCAAGGACACGGGCGTGTCCTAGAACCCGTGCAGTGCTCGGGTTGAAAAAGGGGAAAAATCATGGGGTACACGGCCAGCCTCACGGCCGTGTCAGCTGGAACACGGGCATGTCAGCTCGAACACTAGCGTGTTCGATACCCGTGTGAGGTTCCAGGTGATTCGATTTTGACGGCGAATGAGGCACACGGCCCTGGACACGGGCGTGTGCCAGGCCGTGTTCGGTCCAGATTGGGCATTTCAGCCCCGAATCAAAGCCGTTCGTTTCCTTGTTTTGAGATCCAAGGGCTGGGGGATGTTCCTGAAGGGATTTACCCGTGGATTGACTTAGAAATCCATCACTTTTCATACCTTATCCCTTTCCAAATCCTTAGAGAAAGAGTAAAACCAAGGGAGGAAGAAGAGATAGATCCCGCCATTGGAGGAGCTTCGGAGCTCCAAATCGCGAGCCGACCCCGGATCCACGGAGGCAACGCTAGTGCGGTGGTTTTCATCCGATTACTTTTCAATGGCGCCAAAGAGGAACTCAAGGGTAACGATCCTCATCTTGAGCATGCGTAGCTCTCTTTCTTTGCATAGGAAGCCCGCTCTCGCGAGTTTGCGGAGAGTTGGAGGCGTTCCTTCGGGTAGATATGTGAAGTCCCTGTTGTTTAGAGTCCGTATGCGAGAACGGACATAAGCATGATGTGTGAAGCCTACCCGGACATGTTGGTCTGGATCGGTGATGTTGCATTGCATAATGCCGGAGAAGACTCCGTGCTATTGGTTGTTTTCGGGTTTTCTACGCGGTAGATTGCAGCAGGGAGCCTTGGGGACTAACCCAAAGGTGCACCCAGAAACCTGGGCAGATACGAGATCTTGCCAACTTGTTGGCTTGAGAGCCAACTTGAACATAACGGGGTTATGTGACTTGTGATGGAAATGGGACTCGGTGGAAGTTTGACCCGCGCAAATAGCTTAAATTGCCGTTGCGATGTGAGCACGGGTGAGGTGGAACCGTACCCGTTCTATGTCGTTCGGTTAAAGAGACCTAAAGGCACGTGGCACTTACCGTTGGCATAGATTAGGGTCTTCGGCGGTCAATGGCTTAAATTGACGTGACCCATGCCAGGAAGACAAATTGCTCATAGGTTCGGCCGTCAAAGTGGTGGTGGTGAGTCCGAAATGTTAATGGCTTTAATTGACGTGACATCGATCGGTTCACCGATAATGTGCCCTGAGTGCACGGGGCGTGTGGCCGTGCGAGCCAACGTCTGTGATGAAATGGCTATGGATATATACATTGCTCGCTTATGCTAATGAAATGCAGGGAAGGAGCATCGCCGCCCCGAGTTGGGGGCGGGATCGTTATAATTTAGTCAGCATTGCTGACCGTTGCCTTGTTTTGCCACCGTGCGGTGGTTTGTTGCTTGCAGGTGCAGCTGGACCAAGCGGTCAATAGCGGGCTAAAGCCCTTTTTGCGAAGCTGGCCCTCGAAGGCCCAAGTAGAAGTGTTTACTGTTTTATTCATGTATGACCGGCCTGCGTGCCGTGGTTTGTAAAACATGTAATATTCAAGTGAAACATTTTGTAAGGCCTTAAGGCTTGTTTTGAGTATTTTGTATAACATTTCTATTTTGTATTAGTGGACATTCGTGCTTTGATGTTGTGTTCTTGTTTGCAACTGTTATAAACTGCTTCCGCTAGAATGCTCTGTGTAGGACGTTGAGATTGGTTGGATGGTTTCCATAAGTGACCACCCGGTCTGTCTGTGGTATATGGCGTCGGGCCCCGGCCGGACCTACTGCTATATGCTATGCGACGGATAGGGGGTGTTACAATTTTGTATCAGACTACTGATTTTGGTCGGGCTTAAAGTGAATTCGTGGGCGAATTCTTTTTTAAGGGGTGGTGAGCACATTGTGTGCGTCATCGTTATAATGGTAAAAGAACCCATGAATGTCCACTTAGGAATGAAAATACTCGTGTTTGAGGAACCTGCGTGTTCCTATAATTGCTGTTTGCAATTTATTTGGTCGCTTAACGGTGTTTTGTACCACTATAGGTGACCAGAAGTGGTGTTGGGCCGTCAGAACGCCGAGTTTCTGAGGCTAGTAGTGCACCGGATGTTACTCCTGCAACACCCCTATCGGCTGAAAATATACGATTGGTGGCTGAAGCGGTGTTGGCCGTGATCAATGCGCAGCCTGGAAGGCAAGCGCAGCAGCCCGCTCCTGTGATGGATCAAGTACCTCTTCAAGAGGTTGAGCCGAGGAGAGTGGAGAAAGTGATTGTGGAACCAATAGTGCCAAGGAGGGCAACTGAGAGACAGCTGAAGCATGTAATGAGCTTTAACCCTCCGTTATTCTCGGGGTTGGGAACCCCATCTCAGGCTGAAGACTGGCTCTCCAGGGTGAAGAGAGTCATGACAGTGACGGAGACGGAGGAGTGGCAAATGACCACCATCGCTACGTTCCTTCTGGACGGTGAAGCGAGGATGTGGTGGGAAGGATTGGAGCTGCACTTACTGAGGGGTAGGCAACTTGGTGATGTCTCGATGGGGGAGTTCTCGAGATTATTTTTGGCTAGATACCTCCCTTCGACGCAGAAGATAGCGTTGGAGAATGAGTTCCTGAAGTTGGTACAGGGTGAGAGGAGCGTGGATGAATATCTCCACGAGTTTACTCGTCTGAGTCGATATGCTAGCTCCACCATCATGGATGAGGAGCGCAAGACTAATCGCTTCTATGAAGGCTTGAGGGATGAGTTGAGACTACTACTGTCGGGGCCGATGACGCAGGGTTTCTTAACCTTGGTCAATACTGCCCGGTCATTGGAGAAGTACATGAAGAGCGTGCAATCGAAGAAAAGCTTGGGTGAGAAGAAATCTGAGTTCAGAGTGCCGACTACTTCAAAGTCCGGCTATCGGAGGTCTTTCAAGAAGCATAGGACTTCGGGTCCAGCTCCTTCTGGCGCTTCTGGGGCGACTACGGGTCGGACCCCGGGTGCGTGTTTTACATGTGGAAAGACGGGGCATTTCGCCCGTGATTGTTGGAGCGGACGTCCTAAGTCCGAGAGGAGGCCGGGAGCTACTTATGAAGAGAAGGGAAAGGCGGTGGAGTCGACCGCATCTCACTATGCTCCGGCCCAACAAAGGGTCTATAATCTTGGCCAACAGGAGGCCATCAAACAAGCTGATGTGGTGACAAGTATGATTTAATTTATAGCAAGTCAATTTCTTTAAATACTTGTTATGCACATGTTACCTTACCACTACTTGTTTAGGATTTGTATTGATTTGTGAAAATCCGGCACGAGCACTCTTCGATACGGGAGATTCACACTCCTTCTTGTCCGAAGGATTTGTATCACGCATCGGAGCCCCTTCTTCGATGGCGAAGGACAAGTTGGATGTGTTGTTGCCCAATGGGTGTTCGATGCGAGCGGATAGGATCTGCGATGTTAAGATTCGTATTGGGGAGCAGGAGTTTGACCTGCGGGCGTCCTTACTTCCGTTGGTGGAGTTTGACGTAATATTTGGCATGGACTGGCTCTCGGAGCAGCAGGCCCATATAGATTGCGGTAGCAAGGAAGTCAAGCTGGGAGCAAGTCGTGAGACGACTTTTACGGGCTTAAAGGGGTCGAGCAAGACGTTGATGTCTGCTCTTCAGGTGGTGAAGGCGGTTCGTGCCGGAGCAGAACTGTTCTTTACACTAGTGGAGGTTGCAATGCCGAAGCCCGCTTTGGATTGTATTTCAGTGGTATCGGAATACCCTGATGTGTTCCCCGCAGATCTTCCTGGAGCCCCGCCTCAACGAGAGATAGATTTTACGATCGAGCTAGTGTCAGGTGCAAAGCCTGTGTCATGATCTCCGTATCGGCTAGCGCCTAAGGAAATGGCGGAGCTGAAAGTTCAACTGCAAGATTTGTTGGAGCAAGGGTATGTGCGCCCGAGTTCTTCGCCTTGGAGCGCACCGGTCCTCTTTGTTAAGAAGAAGGACGGAAGCTTGAGGCTATGTATTGATTATCGGGAGCTAAACAAGCTGACAGAGAAGAACAAGTACCCGATCCCCCGGATTGATGATCTCTTCGATCAGTTAGTCGGGTCGACGGTGTACTCGAAGTTGGATCTCAAGGCTGGGTACTATCAGCTGCGAATAAGGGAGAGTGATATCCCGAAGACAGCGTTTAGTACGAGATACGGGCATTATGAGTTTACGGTCATGCCGTTTGGGCTGACTAATGCGCCGTCGGTGTTCATGGATTTGATGAACAGGACGTTCAGGGAGTACTTGGACCATTTCGTGATCGTCTTCATCGACGATATTTTGGTGTACTCGCAAAGTGAGGAAGATAACTTCAAGCATCTTCATTTGGTGTTGGAAACGCTAAGGAGAAACCAGTTGTATGCCAAGTTCTCGAAGTGCGAGTTTTGGCTATCCTCAGTGGCGTTCCTCGGGCATATAGTGTGTGGAGAGGGTATTGCTGTGGATCCGGCGAAGATTGTTGCGATACGGGAGTAGCCTGAGCTTGCTACGGTAGCAGAAGTCCGGAGCTTTTTGGGGCTTGCCGGCTATTATAGGCGCTTCGTAGAGAACTTCTCGCGGTTAGCCTTACCTCTCACTACTTTGACGAGGAAGGAGCATAAGTTCGTTTGGACGCCGGAGTGCGCGCGAGCTTTTGAGGAATTGAAGTGTCGGTTGACCACGGCGCCTGTGCTGTGTTCGCCATGTGGAACCGAAGGCTATGAGATATATAGCGATGCTTCAGGCAGCGGTTTGGGTTGCGTGCTACTGCAGCACGGAAGCGTGATAGCATATGGCTCGAGACAGCTAAAACTGCACGAGAGGAATTATCCGGTCCATGACTTGGAGTTAGCGGCCGTGATTTTTGCCTTGAAGCTGTGGAGACACTATTTGTACGGTGTGAAGATTGATATCTACACCGATCATAAGAACCTGAAGTATTTGATAGATCAGAAAGATCTGAATATGCGGCAGCGTAGATGGATGGAGTTCCTGGGGGACTATACATTCAAGATCCACTACGTGCCTGGCAAAGGGAATGCGGTTGCGGACGCGTTGAGTCGCCGAGCCCCAGCTCAAGCCAATTGGCTATCGGTGCACGATGAGCGGTTGGTGCGGGAGTTGGAGGCGTTGGAGATTGTTTGTGTGGACAGGCAATCAAGTGCTGAAGCAGTTCTGAATTGGACTGAAGTCCAATATGACCTGGCTGATCGGATTCGGCAGGCTTTGGATATGGATGCTCATATGAAGCAGTTCATGATAGAGGCTCTGGATGGGTCAAATTCCCAATTCGTCGTGGAGGACGGATTGCTGTGGAAAGACGGTCGTTTGTGCGTCCCAAGTGTGGGCAATTTACGGGTGGAGTTGTTTTACGAGGCGCACCATACCAAATACTCGATTCACCCGGGGAGCACAAAGATGTACCGTGATGTGAAGAAACTGTTTTGGTGGCCGGGTTTGAAAAAGGATGTGGCGCTATACGTAGCGAAGTGCCAAACATGCGCCTTGGTAAAGGCGGAGTGCCAAAATCCGGGAGGATTTCTTAAGTCCTTGCCTATTCCGGATTGGAAATTCGACGACATCTCTATGGACTTTGTGCACGGTTTGCCAAGGTCGCAAAAGGGAAACGACGCCATTTGGGTGGTTGTTGATCGATTAACGAAGGTGTTGCATTTTATTCCGCATAGGAAGGATGATCCGGTGGAGAAGCTGGCAAAGCTTTATGTGGATAACATAGTACGGCTTCATGGTGTGCCCCGCAGCATCGTGAGTGACCGAGATGGGCGGTTCACGTCCAATGATTGGAGGCTGGTGCAGCAAATGTTGGGAACAAAGCTGAAATTCAGCACAGCCTTCCATCCACAAACGGATGGGCAGACCGAGAGGGTTAATAGAACCATGGAAGACATGCTCCGCATGTGTGTCTTAGATTTTGGAAAGCTGTGGGAAGACCACCTTTATTTGGTGGAGTTCGCATACAACAACAGCTACCAAGCGAGTATTCAGATGGCGCCCTTCGAGGCCCTATATGGTAGAAGATGTCGCACGCCGTAGTCTTGGTTAGAAACGGGTGAGTCAAAGTTGTATAAGCGATCGGAAGTGGAGGATGCTACTTCTTTGGTGAGAACAATTCGGGAGAGGTTGCTTATCGCTCAGGACCGGCAAGCAAAGTACTATAATGCCAAGCACAGGAACGTGGAGTTCGCTGTGGGCGATTATGTATACTTAAAGATCAAGCCGTTCAAGGGTGTCACGCGGGTGCGACGATTGAAAAAGCTAAGCCCGAGGTACCTTGGACCGTTTGAGGTTCTGGAGCGAGTTGGTGAAGCGGCCTATAGGGTGAAGCTTTCAGTGGAGCTAAGTGGTTTACATGATGTATTCCATATTTCGGTGCTTCGGAAGGCGGTGCAAGAGCCTACGCAAGTGATCGCGGTTGATCAAGTGCCGGTGGATAGTGGGCTAACGACAAAGGTCAAGCCCGTGCGGATTGAGGACTCAGAGGTCAAGCGGCTACGCAATAAAGAGATCAGGATGGTCAAGGTCCGGTGGGACAATTGCGGTCGTGAGGAGCTCTCTTGGGAGCGAGAGCAGACTATGCTTGACGAGTATCCGGAGTTGTTCCGCTCAGGTACAAATTTTGGTTTTGTACATGTCTTTCCTTTATGTAATTTCGTGGGTGAAATTCTTTTAAGAGGGGGAGAGTTGTAACGCCCCAAAACTCAAAGGAGCAAAAGGGGAGATGTTTTGGGACAGTTTGAGTTCTGGCTGCAGGCACACGGCCTGGGACACGGGCGTGTCCCAGGCCGTGTCAAGCCTGTGTCGACACTAAGGCGGGAAGTCGACACTCTGATCTCGACATTGTGTCGAGACTGGGCACACGGCCTGCGACACGGGCGTGTCGCAGGGCGTGTCGACCCGTGTCGATACTTAGCCGCGAAGTCGACACAGTGCTTTGACGATGTGTCGAGACATGGCACACGGCCTGCGACACGGGCGTGTCGCAGGGCGTGTCAGCCCGTGTCGACACTCGTCCCGCGAAGTCGACACTTTGGTGTCGACAATGTGTCGAGACATGGCACACGGCCTGTGACACGGGCGTGTCGCAGGGCGTGTCGACCCGTGTCGACACTTAGCCGCGAAGTGTCGAGACCGTGTACACGACTTGGAGCCCAGGCGTGTCAAGGTGACACGGGCAAGGACACGGGCATGTCCTAGAACTCGTACAGTGCTCGAGTTGAAAAAGGGGAAAAATCATGGGGTACACGGCCGGCCTCACGACCGTGTCAGCTGGAACACGGGCGTGTCAGCTCGAACACGGGCGTGTTCGATACCCGTGTGAGGTTCCAGGTGATTCGATTTTGACGGCGAATGAGGCACACGGCCCTAGACACGGGCGTGTGGCAGGCCGTGTTCGGTCCAGATTGGGCATTTCAGCCCCGAATCAAAGCCGTTCGTTTCCTTGTTTTGAGATCCAACGGCTGGGGGATGTTCCTGAGGGATATACCCGTGGATTGACTTAGAAATCCATCACTTTTCATACCTTATCCCTTTCCAAATCGTTAGAGAAAGAGGAAAACCAAGGGAGGAAGAAGAGCTAGATCCCGCCATTGGAGGAGCTTCGGAGCTCCGAATCGCGAGCCGACCCCGGATCCACGGAGGCAACGCTAGTGCGTTGGTTTTCATCCGATTACTTTTCAATGGCGCCAAAGAGGAACTCAAGGGTAACGATCCTCATCTTGAGCATGAGTAGCTCTCTTTCTTTGCATAGGAAGCCCGCTCTCGCGAGTTTGCGGAGAGTTGGAGGTGTTCCTTCGGGTAGATATGTGATGTCCCCGTTGTTTAGAGTCCGTATGCGAGAACGGACATAGGCATGATGTGTGAAGCCTACCCGGACATGTTGGTCTGGATCGGTGATGTTGCATTGCATAATGCCGGAGAAGACTCCGTGCTATTGGTTGTTTTTCGGGTTTTCTACGCGGTAGATTGCCGTAGGGAGCCTTGGGGACTAACCCAAAGGTACACCCGGAAAACTGGGCGGATACGAGATCTTGCCAACTTGGTGGCTTGAGAGCCAACTTGAACATAACGGGGTTATGTGACTTGTGATGGAAATGAGACTCAGTGGAAGTTTGACCCGCGCAAATGGCTTAAATTGCCGTTGCGATGTGAGCACGGGTGAGATGGAACCGTACCCATTCTATGTCGTTCGGTTAAAGAGACCTAAAGGCACGTGGCACTTACCGTTGGCATAGATTCGGGTCTTCGACGGTCAATGGCTTAAATTGACGTGACCCATGCCAGGAAGACAAATTGCTCATAGGTTTGGCCGTCAAAGTGGCTGTGGTGAGTCCGGAATGTTAATGGCTTTAATTGACGTGACATCGACTGGTTCACCGAGAATGTGCCCTGAGTGCACGGGGCATGTGGCCGTGCGAGCCAACGTCTGTAATGAAATGGCTATGGATATATACATTGCTCGCTTATGCTAATGAAATGCAGGGAAGGAGCATCGCCGGCCCGAGTTGGGGGCGGGATCGTTATAATTTGGTCAGCATTGCTGACCGTTGCCTTGTTTTGCACCGTGCAGTGGTTTGTTGCTTGCAGGTGCAGCTGGACCAAGCGGTCAATAGCGGGCTAAAGCCCTTTTTGCGAAGCTGGCCCTCGAAGGCCCAAGTAGAAGTGTTTACTGTTTTATTCATGTATGACCGGCCTACGTGCCGTGGTTTGTAAAACATGTAATATTCAAGTGAAACATTTTGTAAGGCCTTAAGGCTTGTTTTGAGTATTTTGTATAACATTCCTATTTTGTATTAGTGGACATTCATGCTTTGATGCTGGGTTCTTGTTTGCAACTGTTATAAACTGCTTCCGCTAGAATGCTCTGTGTAGGACGTTGAGATTGGTTGGATGGTTTCCATAAGTGACCACCCGGTCTGTCTGTGGTATATGGCGTCGGGCCCCGGCCGGACCTATTGCTATATGCTATTCGACGGATAGGGGGGTATTACATCTACTATGATTAACAGTGAGCTGTGAAGATCCTCTTCTAGTACTGCAAGTATAGACTAGATGATGGACAATCTAACCCTCAAGAAATCAACTCCAGTTATTGAAGATAAAGTGGACATTCTAGTAGAGGGACTGTAAGACACAAATGAGGTGGATGAAGATCAGCAAGAAGCTGCCCTTGTAGTTGAAGCTGAAGCTAGATTTCCTCCAGCAATCAGGCATATGAGGGATCGTCCAAGAGACCAAATCATTGGTGATGCCAGTCAAGGAGTAGTGACCAAGGGCAGAAGTATTAACACAACACTCTACTCAAGCTTCCTTTCACAAGTTGAGCCAAAGAAGTTTGAAGAGGCCAACATAGATCAGTTCTGGATTGTTGCTATTCAAGAATAACTGAACCAGTTTAAGAGATGTAAGATATGGAAGCTGGTTCCCAGACCATAAGGACATAATGTCATTAGAGTCAAGTGGATTTATAGAAATAAACTTGTTGAAAATGGCATTATAATCAAGAATAAGGTGTAACTCCTCCATCCGTTAACAGGAATATACTAGAAGGTCCGGCCGGGGCCCCACAGCATATACCATAAAACAGGCAGGGATGTCACAGAGTGATACCAGAGTTGCGCATCGTAACTCATTGCATTCTAGCGGAAGCCTATAACACGAAAACTGAACTCACATACATGAATGTCCACCATATAAAAGCGCCATATTGATATAAAACAGGAATGTCCAAATACAAAGTTAGTTGGCCTTATGGCCTTACAAGGCTTTACACAACAGTGGCCTCAAAAATTGGCGCGCAGGTCGACCACGTATAAACAAACATAGCATTTAGTTTAGCCCTCAAGGGCTAGCGGCGGTAGCAGCAACTGCAGCAGCAAGGCCTTCAGCCTTTATGCGTCCCGCTTGGTTCTCCAGTACCTATACCGCGACAGCCCACCCAATGGTGGTAAACAAGGCAACCGTCAGTATTTAGCTGACCAAATTATAACAACCCTATCCCTTTCCCGGGGTAGTGGCATTTCTTCCATGCAGGCATAGCAATCTCATGCATATATATTCATCACATATTGTGCACTCACGCACAAAAATTCCATGACAATCGTCAGCCATGCGGCCCGACGATCCGTGCACTCAGGGTATATTCTTGGTGTACCGACAAACCAGGGTCCCACCACTGTATTAGGGTCGTAACCCAACGGTAATCATTGAGCATTTTACTCCATGGCGTGAAGCCGGAGATTTTAGTCTTAATTCAGCGGGATTGGCCCGTAGCCCCCCATTGTATCATGGCGCGCAGGCCGAAGACTCTTGCTATGCGCTCCAATAGACCGCAACTTCAGGTCTCACGTCGGACGGACATAGCGCATGTCGGATCATCCACCCCCCGTTGCTCAAGTCTCCTTGCCATCACCGAGTACGGCGTACTCCCGGCTATATAAAATGCGTGGGTCGGTTTCACCTTACATGTTTCCTTTAGGTGAGCCCATCAACTCACACATAACCAACCCATTCTCACGGAACTGGTTTCACATTTATCGGTTACCTAGGAGCCACGCTTCGCGTTCGCGACATCACTCAATTTCCATCCCTAGGCTTAATTGTGCACCATAGCATTCACTTAAGGGTATTTTACTGTACTGCCAAGCCAGTAATTCATGCTACTCCCCTTCATAGGCACAACCCATCAAGCATTCCAAGCATCAAGGTTATTTTCCTGGCTTACCATACCAGTGCTTCCTCCTACTCCCCTTCACAGGCACAACCCATGAACATCAAGAATTTCACGGGTATTTCCTGGACTTTCAATCCAGTACTTCCTGCTACTGCCCTTCACAGGTACAACCCAATAGCACAAGCATTATACTGGTATTTTCCTGGAGTACCACTCCAGTACTTCCTTCTACTACCCTTCACAGGTACAACCCATCGACTCCTAAACTACATGTTTGTCACAGAGTCTTCTCCGGAGCGTATATGCAACATAACCAATCCAGACCAACCTGTCCAGATGGGCTTCACACATCATGTCTATTCCGTACTCCATTTTCGGACCTATATGCCAAATGATTGGGGATTCCATGAATCAACCCAAAGGACTCCCGTAAGCAGTCACCCTCTGGTGGGGGAATCATATGCATATGCCAAAAAGGAAGCCTTCACATGGCTAGGAAGAAAAGTCATTACCCTTGAAGACCGCTTCGTTGCCATGAGCTCGTAGCTAGCTGGAAAGAACCACAACGGCTTTTCCTCCAACAAGCTAGCCTTGGATCTCTCGTCGGAACTTCGCAGTACCACCGGTGGCCGACTCTCCTTCCTCCTCCTCCTTCTTCCTCTCTCTCTAGGTGTATGGAAAGAGAATGGCAAGTATCAAATGAGTTGTTCCAACTTATTTCCCATCCTTTTGGACACAGGGAGGAAGCTTAGCCATTGGATCCCAGCTGAAGGAACGGACGACCATGATTTTGCCACAAATTCATATTTATTTTCCTGGCACGGCCTGTGACACACCCGTGTCCAAGTCCGTGTACCGTAAGTAGTGCTCAACCGACATATCCAGACAAGTACATGCACATGTGACACGCCCGTGTCACGGGCCGTGTCACTTGATACGCCTTCAGACATGCCCGTGTCTGTTGCCATGTACATCACGCTGCCCAAAATCATCTTCAACAAGAGCAGGACACGGCTAGTGACACTCTCGTGTCTCAAGCTGTATACCCCATGACACATCCGTGTCGTGCCCGTGCTCACCCAGCCTCAATGCCTTGGGCACATCTAGAAAAGGACACGGCCTATGAAACGCCCGTATCACAGGCCGTGTGCCCATACATGGCACCAGATACGCCCCAGCTCAACTTCGTCGAGCTGAGTTCGTCGACCCGTAGAGGACACGGCCTCTAACATTCCTGTGTCAGAGGGCGTATTCTCTCAATTTTCGTCGAACGAATTTTCGGCTAACATGTTGGAACACCCTATTATTAATTTGGTTTAGGATCACTATGTCTCTAGTAAACAAATACTTGACCTCCTGTATAGCTCAATAGGTCAATTAGAATTTAGTCTAAGGGTTAGAAGTCTAGGTTTGGAAGCTACCCTCAAGACCAGGATTTTCTGTTTGGAGACTAAGTCATATTGTCGAGCTCAGCACGACGATTCTTCGAACTCCGATCGACGATCGTCTAGCTCAACTTCGACAGATCGTCGAACTCCATTCGACGATCGCTGAGCTCAAATTCATTATATCGTCAAACTCCGTTCGACGATCGGTGAGCTCAGGTCGACAATTTTGACTCTGCTTTGGATCTTTATCTCTGAGCTCAGTTCGACGATCTTTGAGCTCAGATCGACGATATTTTGCTCCTGTATATTTCCAGATCGCTGAGATCAGATCGACGATAGCAGAGCTCAGTTCGACGATTTCAGATAACTTCAAGGATGTTTCTAGATTCAAATTCAAATCAGTTAAGGCATTATTCTGCAATTAATTCAGAGATTTCCTAGCCGTTTTCATTCATTTCTGGACCAAGCTTCAAGGGATTTTTCAAGGAATATTTCTGTGGACTTTCCTCCAGAAGAGATTTTGCAATTAAGGATGCAATTAATGCAGGCTAACGGCTATACTTGACAGAGAATGTTATTCTATTCTGTACCAGAGAATAAAATAGAGTATTTTTTGAGTCTCTAAGAGAATACAGAAAGATATAGAGAGATACACACAGACAGACATCAATAATCTTCAACAAAATATACTGTCTCAAATAATTCTCTAGAACACTCATCCAAGGAGATCAATCTTTTCAAAAATCTTCAGATCTCCCTAGTTTTCAAGTGTTCAAGGCCAACACCTTTCAAGACTCCAGACATCCAACATTTCAGTCATTGATGAAATCATCTATTGCTGGAGTTCAATCTTTGAAGGCCTATCACCCTCAGCAAAGCTTTTCTTCCTGAAGATCTCAAGGATTCAGGGGGAGCTTTGACATCAACAATCCACATAGTTTTCTCAATTGTTGAGAAAGAGAAGACTTCCATCACTCTCTCACCCCCTCTCTGTAAAGGGTTTCTCAAACTCCCTTCAAAAGTTTGAGCTTGGTTTTTGAGCAACTTTTCAAAAGCTCATTGGTGGCAAGACACCTGATCAAAAAATCTTCTTTGGTTTTTGAGCACCTTATCAAAAGCTCATTGGTGCCCAGGACACCTGATTAACTCATCCTGCAGTGGATTCTTACCTAGGGTGGTAGAAGAGTGGATGTACCCAAGTTTAGGGGAACCACTATATTTCCTTGTGTCTTCTGATTTTGCTTGTCTTTATGTTTGTTTCTGGCCTTGATTATTCTGTGATTTGCTTTTGTTTAACCTTAGTGCTGTAATTAGTTGTATTCTGCTTCCCTGCTCATACTTATTACAACAACTGTTGTAAAAAGTTTCAAAGCATCATATACTCTATTCACCCCCCTCGAGAGTATATTAGATCTAGCTGCACTTTCAATTGGTATCAGAGCCAGGTTGGTTAAACATACCATAGCTGATTGGTTGTACAGGCTAACACCTGAACCCAAAGATCCCAAGTTAGATCTGTTTTTCTTTTGTATTTTATTGTTAGATTTTGCTTTCACAAATCATGGCCCAAAACAAAGATTATGCTAGCACCAGACCTCCAGTGTGCAATCTATCCAAGTTTGCACTTTGGAAAGTAAGGATTAGACTGTACATGAATTCTATTGACGAAGATATCTTTAACTCTGTTTTGACAGTGTGTCCAAGACCCCCAGAGAACACAAGCACAAATGCTGTTCCACCTCCATCAGGAACAGATGCTGATATCAAGAGATGGAAGGTAGCTGATGCCAAGGCTATGAACATCTTGGCCCAGACAATGTCTGATGACATATTTCAGAAGGTGGCTGAATGTAATTCAGCTAAGGAAATTTGGGACAAACTCTCAGAAATAGTCTCAGGCTCAGCTGATGAGAGAAAGGATAGGAGATCCCATCTCATCTCTCAATATGAGAATTTCAAAAAGGGAGAAACTGAGTTAGTGGGAGACATGTACAACAGGCTAAGTCTAATTGTCAGTGAACTCAAGACATTGGACAAAGAGATCTCTCTAACTGAACTCAATGACAAGATCCTAATGTGCTTCCCTAGCACTTGGGATTCAAGAATCTGGCCAATTAAGGATGCCAGAAGTCTGAATGAGATCACTACTGAAGCTCTATTGGGTAAGCTCAAATCTTATGAGCTAGTTATCAAAAATAGAGAGGAAGAACAGAAGGCTGCCTCACCAGCCACAAGAAAAGAGAAGACCATAGCCTTCAAGGCAACTGAGGATCTGCCTGAAGACAAAGCCACAGGCAATGATGAACTACTCAGTTTGTTGGCCAAAAGATTCTACAAGATGGCCAGAAAGGACTTTAGAAGGAGATCATACAAGGAGCAGGATAAGCCAAGGTATGACAAGTCCATTAACAATAATAAAGATATTATTTGCTTTGGTTGCAGGAAACCAGGGCACATAGTTCCTGACTGTCCAGAGAACAAGAACAAGGACAGAAGGGACAGGAAGAAAAGAAGAAAGGAGAAAGACTCCAAGAGGAATGGCAATGGCAAACCCTCATCAAGCAAAAACAAACATACAAGAAAGGGGTTTGTTGCTGAATCCTGGAGTGAGACTGAAGAAGAGTCAGAAGCCTCATCCAGCTCCAGTGATAATGAGGATGATGCAGAAGAAAAGGAGTTCTACATGATGGCAATCAATGCCTCACAGCATAATTCAGAAGAAGAGGAGTCAGAGTCAGACTCAGAGACTCAATCTGAAGAAGATCAGGTAATTGGTTCTGTTGATTTTAGCTCAGAGGATTTTAAATCTGAATTTAAAGCACTGTGTTTAGACTTGCTAAAGTCTGAGAAAGAAATTATCTCTCTCAGAAACCAATTATCTGAACACAATACCTTAAAGTCAGAAAACCTCAAACTCTCTCAGGAGTTGGAGTGATGTAGGGAACAGATAGCTTCACTGAAAAGTGAGCTCTCGGAGGCCAAAAAGCTTGAAGAATCCCTTAATGGGAGAAGTATCAAGCTGATGGACATCACAAGCACAATGAACTCCAGATTTAACAGTACACTGGGCTTGGGTGCTTCATCAAGCCAACCCATAGTTCTAACAACTCCAATCAAATTCATTTCTGACAAAGGAAAGGGAGTTGTAGAGGTTGCTAGGAAAAATTCTGATCTGCCTCAGAAAACTAAGTCCCAGCAGAAATGGTCGAACGGAGATCGACGATCGCCGAATGAAGATCTACGATCGCCGAACACAGCTCGATGATCTCAGGCAAAATCGTCGAACGCAGATCGACAATCTCAGCCAAAGTCGTCGAACGCAGGTCGACGATCTCAAATACCTGACCTCACCCATAGTCGACCGTCGAACGGAGCTCGACGATCTGACCCAAGATCATCGAATGCAGCTCCAAGATCGTCGAACAGAGGTCAGAGCTCTGGAAGATTTTTCAAAGGCAAATCAAAATTGAATCCTAAGGGTCCTTCATCCAAAATCTTTAACCCTTATACTGAATGGATTATACCTCCAAGGAGATATCATCCTGAAGGATATAAGAGTCAACCTGGGATGTCTTTCATTTCAGAATTTAAAGGTTATTAACCCAGGCCCAAGGTAAACTGGGTCAAAAATAAATGAATTGTCTTATGTGCAGGTGAAGACCTATCCAACATCTAACCAGCAATGGTACTTAGATAGTGGGTGCTCTAAGCACATGACAGGGAACAAGGACAACCTCACTTCCTTTAGAGCCAAGCTTGGACCCAAAGTTATCTTAGGTGATTCAAACTTTGGACAGACTAAAGGATATGGTGCACTCCAAATTGGATCAGTAACTTTCAAGAAGGTAGGTTATGTGGAAGGACTGAAACACAACCTAATTAGCATCAGTCAGCTATGTGATGAAGGCTACCTGATGACCTTCAGCAAAGCCTTATGCAAAATCAAGTCAGAGGACAACACAACTGTGTTGACAGGTAAAAGAAAAGGTAACATCTACCTAGTAGATTTTCTTTCAACTGATGTAGATATCTGCTTGTTTAATTCTGTCTGTAGACCAAATATTTTATGGCATAAGAGATTAGGACACCTAAACCTTAGAACTATTGCTAGGCTATCCAAGGACAACCTTGTTAGAGGACTACCTTCTGGCCCCTACAAGAAGGAAGGACTCTGCAGGGCTTGTCAATTAGGCAAGAAAACTAAAACAGCTTTAAGTCACTTAATAAGAGTGATTCACCTAGGATATTGTATCTGTTACACATGGATCTCTTTGGACCCATCACAGTACAAAGCCTAGGAGGGAAATCCTACACTTTAGTAGTTGTAGATGACTTCTCTAGATTCACTTGGGTGTTCTTTCTAAGGAAGAAGTCTGATAACTTTAAGTGTCTGACAGAGTTTCTCAAATGTATACAGATTGAATTCAATACTCACATTGCTCTGATCAGAAGTGATCATGGGACAGAGTTTGATTCTCTTCTTATACAAGAGTTCTGTCAGAGTGAAGGGATCAGACATACTTTCTCAGCTCCTAGAACTCCTCAACAAAATGGGGTAGCTGAAAGGAAAATAGAACTCTTATTGAATCTGCCACTACATTGTTGTCAGATGCTCATCTACCTCTATCCTTCTGGGCAGAGGCAGTGAACACCTCCAACTATGTGCTGAATAGAAGTTTGATACATAAACTAAGGGGAAAGACTCCCTATGAATTACTCAAAGGGAAGAAACCTAAAGTTGACTATTTTAGAGTCTTTGGTTATATTTGCTACATTCACAACAATGACAAGAAATATTTAGCAAAATTTCAAGCCAATGCTGATGAAGGAGTGTTTCTGGGATACTCCATGATCAGCAAGGCTTATAGGGTCTATAATAAATCATCTTTAAAAATTGAGGAATCTGTTCACATATCTTTTGATGAATCTAACATGTCTTTCAAGGAGAAGATTTCTTCTACCATAGAACCCTTGCAGGAACATTCTCTAGTTGAAGACTTGAACAAGTTACAGGTTACTCAAGAGGATGAAAGCAGTGGAGATGAAGAAATTGCTAAACATATTGAAGAACATATTGAAGAACAACTTGAAGAACAACTTGAAGAGCCAGTTGTTGTACCACAAGAGGAAACAACAACACAGGTTGGTGAACAATCAACACCCCCTGTTGATTTAGTAACATCAAGACACCATCCAATTTCCGAAATAATTGGAGAAATCTCAGCTGGTGTGCAAACCAGAAATTAGGTCAACCAAAACCTGTTGCACACCTGCTTCTTATCTCAAATTGAACCTCAGTCCATTCAAGATGCAGAGCAAGATCCACACTGGATCCTTGCAATTCAAGAGGAGTTGCATCAATTTGAGAGAAACAAAGTATGGTAACTAGTGCCAAAGCCTAAGGATCACTCCATTGTTGGAACAAAATGGGTATTCAGAAATAAACTGGATGATCAAGGAGTAATTGTAAGGAACAAGGCAAGGCTAGTTGCTCAGGGATAGTCTCAGGAAGAAGGAATCGACTACGACCAGACTTTTGCACCCGTTGCAAGATTGGAAGCCATCAGAATATTCTTAGCTCATGCAGCACACAAAGTCTTCAAGGTATATCAGATGGATGTCAAAAGTGCATTTCTAAAGGGAGACATCAAAGAGGAAGTTTATGTCAGACAACCTCCAGGTTTTATCTCTCCTACTTTTCCTGATTATGTTTTTAGATTGAATAAAGCATTATATGGTCTCAAGCAAGCTCCTAGAGCATGGTATGAGACCCTAGCATGCTTTCTTTTGGAAAATGCTTTTATAAGGGGTAGAGTAGACCAAACTATTTTCATTAGAACCCATAAGTCTCATACCCTACTAGTACAAATTTATGTAGACGATATTATTTTTGGTTCTACTGACTCCAAATTGTGCAGAAGGTTTTCCAACCTAATGCATTTTAAATTTGAGATGAGTAGCATGGGTGAGCTATCCTTCTTCCTAGGATTGCAAGTCAAACAGCATGTTGAAGGCATCTTCATTTCTCAAACCAAGTATGCAAATGAATTGGTTAAGAAATTTGGTATGTCTGAAGCATCTTGTATGAAAACACCCATGCCTACTAATGTTGTATTGGATGCTGATGAACATGGGAAACATATTGATCAGACAACATTTAGAGCAATGATTGGCTCTTTACTGTATCTTACAGCTAGTAGACCAGATATAATGTTTGCTACATGTATATGTGCTAGGTTCCAAGTAAGCCCTAGAGAGTCACACCTAACACTAGTAAAGAGGATTCTCAGGTATGTTAAAAGTTGTCCAAATCTAGGTCTCTGGTATCCAAAAGATTCAGCATTTGATTTAACTGGATTCTCTGATGCTGATTATGCTGGATGCAGAATTGACAGGAAAAGCACCAGTGGAACTTGTCAGTTCCTTGGTGACAGACTTGTCTCTTGGTTTTGTAAGAAACAAACATCTGTGTCAACTTCAACTGCTGAAGCTGAATATATGGCTGCAGGCAGTTGTTGTTCACAAATCTTGTGGATTCAAAACCAACTCCTAGACTATGGCTACAACTTAGAGAAGTCTAAAATCTTTTGTGATAACACCAGTGCTATTTCTATAGCTCAAAATCCAGTCCTCCATAGTAGGACAAAATACATAGAGATTAGATATCATTTCCTAAGGGATAATGTTGAAAAGAATAAAATTGAACTACAATATATCCCAACTGATTTACAAAGGGGAGATATTTTCACCAAGCCTTTGGATGAAAAGAAACACACCTTCTTCCTAAATCAGTTAGGAATGTTAGATGGAGCAAGTCTTAAATAATATCCAAGATTTTGAAAGCTTAAAATTGACCAAGACAAGGCAAACATTCTGATTTTTCTTAGTGTCTAGATTTTTTTTCTGATCTCTGAACTGCGCTCGACGATTTGCCCCAAGATCGTCGAACGGAGATCGACGATTTCCGAAATCGTCGAACTGAGTTCAACGTTTCTCAGATAGTATGAACTATCTCTTCCGGTCAACGATCGTCGAACGGCGCTCGATGATTTTGTTCTCTGAACGATCGTCGAACGGAGCTCGACGCTCTCCAATATCGTCGAACGGAGATCGATGATGTTGAATACTCTTCAGATTCCTTTAGTAGCCTCGATCGTCAAACTGAGTTCAATGATCTTTCCAATTCTGCATCGAACCCTAATATAAAATACATTTTTTCGCCGTCGTTCTCCTTTGCGCTTTCGATTTCTCTGCAAGAATTTTCTTTCCCTCCAAACAGTTCTGCACTTGGTCGTTTTGTTTGTTGAATTTTTGCAGGTACCCATGGCTGTGTCAGTTGCTGTTCTTGCTGCAATGAAGTTTGATGCTGGTTTCGATATTGACATGGAATCCTTCAGCACAACTGACCAGAGTTTTCAAGATATTTTGGGGTTGTTCAAAGACCAAAACCTGACAGTAATAATGACCACAAGGATCAAGCTGGCTTCTGATGAGATAAAGGAATGGGTCTATACTACCCATAATCAAGACAACAACACCATTGTTGGGTCTATATCGGGAACTCAGGTACCCTTAACCCCAACAATTTTAACAGAAGTTTTTGAGTTGAAGAATGGTGAAGATTATGCTGACTTATCTGGAGAAGAGTATTCTGAACTGCTTGCCAGAATGGGTCATTCAGAGGGAAACCCTAGCAAGCTCTTCAAAAGGACCCTGTCTGTAGAATACAGATTTATGACAGATGTTGTTGGGAAAGTGCTACTGGCTAAGCACTCTGCCCATGATAAAATTTCAAGATATCAGCTCTGCCTCATGGGAGCTCTTGTAGACAGAAAAAATCTGAATTGGGGAGAAGTTTTCTTTGACCTCATCAAGAAGAAAATCAACAAAAGTTTTGTTAACTTTGGGAGAATCATTGGGGTGTTTCTGCAGCACAGGTGCCCTGCCTTACTGGTCTCCTCTGGAATTCATATAAATGCCTCCAAGAGACTGTCTTGTGCCCTCTTTGGAAAGTGGGACAGACAAATCAGCAAGCCCAGCAGGCCCTCCTCCAGCACTCCTTCAGGCACAAGGACTCTAAGAGCCACTCCTCCATAGGTCTCTGCCCCTGCAGATGACCTGCCTGCTGTTGTTGCCTCTCCTCCTCCTCCTCCAATTCCATCCCTTCCCATACCATCTACCACTCCAGCTCCATCCACCATCCTCATATCCAGCCCCTCTCCAACCTCCACACCATCTCCAGTACCTATTCTTCCACCACCAGAAGAACATTTCCACCCACTATTCTCCTACCCTCCACCAGATGTCACCTCATCACCCTCCATTCCATCCTTCACCCTAATTGATGATTCCTTTATGGATGATTCCCCATCATATCCTCCAGAGTTACCCTCATCCTCCACTTCCTTTCAATACCTTCTACACCATATCATTGACCAACCAACATTCACCCCATCTATCTCCATTCCCCTGTCCTCCATATCCACCTTCCCAACACCTCATCCATCCCTTCCACCATTCACCAGCTCTCCACTTCCATCACCATCAGCTGCTCCTATATCTTCTACCACTGCTCCAGCCCTTGAGCAAGTAGACCTCCCAGCCCTTGCTGACAGGCTGTATGAGTTGCTTGCCCCCAGGCTCTCTCTGCTGTTGGAGACCTCCTTGGCTCCACTACACGTGTTAGTGGCAGCTCTCTCTGCCAGGCTCTCTTCCCTCTTCCCTCAGGCAGCTCCTACAGCAGTGTGCCTTGATCCAGACTTGTCTGAATCTAGGCAGGGGGAGATGCCCTATGAAGAGAGCCTTCATGCTGCTGCTGCTACTGTTTCTGTAAGCATGTCTGCTGATGCTGCTACTGTTATTGCTGCTTCTTCAGCTTCTGCTCTTGCTGCTGTTGCTGTGCCTCAAGCACAAAGTCCTCCTACTGCAGTCCTTGCAATAGACCTCAGGTATTTGCTATCAGATTTTGAACAGTTTTACTTCAGCTGTCTGCCAGAGGTCAATGCTGTCCAGCCTCTAGAGGATCTATCCAAGGCACTTATGCCATTTTCTTGCTGTGACCCAAGCATTATCACCTCCTTTGTTAATTCAGTGTTTGCTGCTGCTGAAAATGTTGATGCTGCTGCTTCTTCTGAAGAAAGAATTATTGTTGCTTCTGATATTGTTGCCCCTACTGCTGCTGAAGTTTCTGCTCTTACTGTTGAGCCTATTTCCAAGGATATTCTTATGTCAAAGGCACCTGAATTTGAGCCTTCTGCAGTTTCTGATGATATTCCTTCTGTTGTTGCTGTTGTTAGTGAAGTTGTTGCTGTTGCCACCTCTCCAGAGCCTACTGTTGTTGTTGTTGTTGTTACTGCTTCTACTCCATCTGCTGCTGTCATTTCTGCTGTTACTACTTCAACACCTGCTGCTACAACCTCTGCCTCATCTGCTTCTGTACAGCTCAAGAAGGACTTGATGAAGAAAATTGATGCTCTTTATGATGACCAGAGTTCTGAAAGTGATGAATTTAGAACAGACTCTGATGACTCTTCTGCTACCATTGCCAGGAAAAGAAAGGCAAGGAGCAAAGCAATGAAGAGGGTACCTCCTGCCAAAGTTAAGGATAACAATGATATTCCATATTACATTCTACATGACTGCCCTATTACTGAACACTGGATGCAATACTCTAAGAACCAGCTGAAAGCAATGAAGAAGAAGAGAATATATGATTAGGGCTCCTCTCAATTTCAACACTCTCATCCTCCTCCACCACCTCCTCCTGATGCAGGTGCAGGTGGAAGCTCTGCAGCTCAACCCCCAGCCAGAAGTCAGGCCCCCTATCAGCCTCATGCCAGATCTTACAATAGGGGAAGTCAATCCAGGGGATCTCAATCAAGGAGAGGAGGATACAGAGGAAATCAAAGAGATCTTCAAGTCTATTCCAAAGGGTACTCAAGGCAACACCCATATTCTAGGGGAGGACAAATGTCAACTGATACAACATCTGGTCCTTTCCCTTATAAGCTGAAAGAAACTGTGTCTGCCAGGCCTCCTCAAGACAATCCCTCTAATAGATATGAGCCACCTGTACCTTTTGAGGATTCTGAAAACAATCCAGCTGCTTGGACTGCCAGATTAAAAGAACTAGCTGCACTGGATCAGATCAAAAAGGCTAGAGAGCAAGGAAAAGATTCATCCAATATCTCAACAATGTCTGAACAGAGACAGAAAGAGCTAGAAAGATATGCATCAAGTAAATTCTTTGATTCTGAAAGGTATATGGAATTACATCCTGAAGTTGTAGTTCCCAGGCCTAAAAAGCAAACATATTTGGGTGCAGCAGATGATACCAGATCAAACAAAGAAGCCCTCAATCCCAACAGAGAGATTAAAATGGTTAAGGGAAAGGAAAAGAAATGATAATGTAAGGTGACATTCTCTGAGATTTCTGATTACTATCTGGATGATATATATATCTCTGTGGTTCTGCATTGTATAGCTTGTTGCTTTTTGTTTTTCTGCTTGTATGTTGTTATTTAAAATTTTTTTTTTCAAAGTTTGTAAATAGTAATCCTAACCCAAATAGGGGGAGATTGTTGGAACACCCTATTACTAATTTGGGTCAGGATCACTATATCTCTAGGAAACAAATGCTTGACCTCCTGTATAGCTCAATAGGTCAATTAGAATTGAGTCTAAGGGTTAGAAGTCTAGGTTTGGAAGCTGCCCTCAAGACCAGGATTTTCTGTTTAGAGACTAAGTCATATCGTCGAGCTCAGCACGGCGATTCGTCGAACTCCGATCGACGATCGTCTAGCTCAACTTCGACAGATCGTCGAACTCCATTCGACGATCGCTGAGCTCAACTTCATTATATCGTCGAACTCCGTTCGACGATCGGTGAGCTCAGGTCGACGATTTTGACTCTGCTTTGGATCTTTATCTCTGAGCTCAGTTCGACGATCTTTGAGCTCAGATCGACGATATTTTGCTGCTGTATATTTCCAGATCGCTGAGCTCAGATCGACGATAGCAGAGCTCAGTTCGACGATTTCAGATAACTTCAAGGATGTTTCTAGATTCAAATTCAAATCAGTTAAGGCATTATTCTGCAATTAATTCAGAGATTTCCTAGCCGTTTTCATTCATTTCTGGACCAAGTTTCAAGGGATTTTTCAAGGAATATTTCTGTGGACTTTCCTCCAGAAGAGATTTTGCAATTAAGGATGCAATTAATGCAGGCTAACGACTATACTTGACAGAGAATGTTATTCTATTCTGTACCAGAGAATAAAACAGAGTATTTTTTTGAGTCTCTAAGAGAATACCGAAAGAGATATAGAGATACACACAGACAGACATCAATAATCTTCAACAAAATATACTATCTCAAAGAATTCTCAAGAACACTCATCCAAGGAGATCAATCTTTTCAAAAATCTTCAGATCTCCCTAGTTTTCAAGTGTTCAAGGCCAACACCTTTCAAGACTCCAGACATCCAACATTTCAGTCATTGCTGAAATCATCTATTGCTGGAGTTCAATCTTTGAAGGCCTATCACCCTCAGCAAAGCTTTTCTTCCTGAAGATCTCAAGGATTTAGGGGGAGCTTTGACATCAACAATCCACATAGTCTTCTCAGTTGTTGAGAAAGAGAAGACTTCCATCACTCTCTCACCCCCTCTCTGTAAAGGGTTTCTCAAACTCCCTTCAAAAGTTTGAGCTTGGTTTTTGAGCACCTTATCAAAAGCTCATTGGTGGCAAGACACCTGATCAAAAAATCTGCTTTGGTTTTTGAGCACCTTATCAAAAGTTCATTGATGCCCAGGACACCTGATCAACTCATCCTGCAGTGGATTCCTACCTAGGGTGGTAGAAGAGTGGATGTACCCAAGTTTAGGGGAACCACTATATTTCCTTGTGTCTTCTGGTTTTGCTTATCTTTATGTTTGTTTCTGGCCTTGATTATTCTGTGATTTGCTTTTGTTTAACCTTAGTGCTGTGATTAGTTGTATTCTGCTTCCCTGCTCACACTTATTACAACAACTGTTGTAAAAAGTTTCAAAGAACCATATACTCTATTCACCCCCCTCTAGATTATATCAGATCTAGCTGCACTTTCAGAACACTCGCCAACTGCTCACCCAAGTAGGACATGCCCTGGGACACGCCCGTGTCACAGGCCGTGTTAACCAAACTTTTACCCACTCTGGAATTTGGGGTGTTACAACCCTCCCCTCCTTTCAAAAATTTTGTCCCCGAAATTTGCACACAGGAAGGAGATCAAACACACGAATTTCATTCAATAATTGTTTAGTACAACGCGAGACACACTGCATAACAGTTACATAAAGAGCTCGGGAAATTCAGCTCGCTTGGTCTGCTCTCGCTTCCATGTTAGCTCTTAACGGCAGAAATTGACCCAACGGACTTTGACCATCCCTATCGTCTTGTTCCGCAACTGTTTATCGGCACGATCCTCGATCCGAATGGGCCTAACCTTTTTCGTTAGCCCATACTCCACCGGTACACGATCAGTCCCAATTACTTGAGCTGAATCTTTGATGGCTTTTCGAAGCACCGAGATGTGAAACACAATATGTAAGCCACCCAAGTCTGCCGAAAGAGCTAGCTGATATGTAGCTTCCCCGATGCGCTCCACCACTTCAAACGGACCAAGATACCTCGGGCTCAACTTTTTCGTTCGCCGAATCCTGGACACGCCTTTGAAGGGTTTGATCTTCAAATAGACTCAGCCGCCCACCGCAAACTCCACGTTCTAGTGTTTGGCGTTGTAATACTTCGCTTGTCGATCCGGGGCTATCAGTAGCCTCTCTCGAATAGTGCGTATGGTCGAGTTCTCTTCATCGACTTCATTACGCTTGTACAATTTGGATTTGCCTGCTTACGCCCAAGCCAAAGGAGTACGGCACTTCCGACCATACAGAGCTTCATACGGTACCATACCGATTCTCACTTGGTAGCTGTTATTGTAGGCAAACTCCACCATGTAGAGGTGATCTTCCCATCTCTTCCCAAAGTCTAGGGCGCACATCCGGAGCATATCCTCCATCATTCTGCTGGTCCGCTAGCTCTGTGTGGCCATCTGTTTGGGGATGAAAGGTCGTACTGAATGTCAACTTTGTGCCAACAGCTGGTTGACTATTCTCCAGTCATTTGATGTGAATCGCCCATCTCGATCACTTACAATGCTCCGAGGAACACCGTGTAGCCGCACAACCTGTTCAACATAAAGCTTTGCCATACTTTCTACTGAGTCGCCCCGCCTGTTGGGAAGGAAGTGTGCTACTTTCGTCAGTCGGTCGACAATCACCCAGATTGAAACATTTCCACGCCGAGATCTCGGCAACCCGTGCACGAAATCCATGGAAATATCGTTGAACTTCCATTTCAGAATCGACAACAACTTTAAGAAACTGCCAGGCATCTGGCATTCCACCTTTACCACAACACAAGTTTGGCATTTGGCCACATAATGAGCGGCATCTTTCTTTAGCCCTGTCCACCAGAACAACTTTTTCTTATTTCTGAACATCTTCGTGCTCCCAGGATGAATTGAGTACTTCGTATAATGCACTTCATACATCAGTTCTTCCCTCAACTTACCCAAACTCGGGACGCACAAACGGACTTCATTCCGCAAAAGGCCGTCATCCCAAGAGAACTTGCCCTCTGGCCCCTCTTTCGTATAGCATTGGAGACTTTCATCCAGCTCCGTTGCTCATCGAATCCGATCCGCAAGGTCACACTGCACCTCCATCCAGTTCAGACATGCATTAGCTGAAGAATTCTTGTCAACACAAGAAATCTTTAATGCTTCCAACTCCTGGATGAGACGTTCAACGTGCTTCTACAACCAGCTCGCCCTTGCCGGAGCTCTCCGACTCAAGGCATCAACGACGACATTCCCCTTCACGGGAGTATAATGAATCTCAAAGGTGTAGTCCCCAATGAACTCCAACCACCTTCGTTGTCGCATATTCAGGTCCTTCTGCTCCAACAAATACTTTAGGCTCTTGTGGTCTGTATAGATTTCCACTTTCACGTCATACAGATAATGCCTCTACAACTTCAGTGCAAAGATCACCGCCGCTAACTCTAGGTCGTGGACGGGATAATTTCGTTCATGCATCTTCAATTGGCGAGAGCCATAAGAAATCACTTTCCCATTTTGCAGAAGAACGCAGCCAAAGTCGCTCCATGAAGCATCACTGTAGATTTCAAATCCATCAGTACCACAGGGCGACGTCAACACAGGCGCCATGGTCAGCCGACATTTCAGCTCTTCAAAAGCTCATGCGCACTCCGGCGTCCAAACGAACTTCTGATCCTTTCGCGTCAGTGTGGTTAGAGGCAAAGATATCCGCGAGAAGTTTGCAACAAATCTTCGATAGTAGCCTGCCAGTCCAAGGAAGCTCCTGACTTCGACCACCGAAGACAACACTGGTCACTCCTGTATGGCCCTTATCTTTGCTGGATCCACTGCGATGCCCTCTCCGCTTACCACATGACCCAGAAAAGCCACCGACGATAACCAAAACTCGCACTTCAAGAACTTGGCGTAGAGCTTATTCTTCCTCAACGTCTGCAACACCAACCGCAGGTGGTTTTCGTGAACGACTTTCGATTTCGAGTACACCAGGATATCATCAATGAACACAATCACGAACAGATCCAGGTACTCTAGGAATATTCAGTGCATCACGTCCATAAACACCGAGGGCGTATTGTACAGCCCAAACGACATGACCGTGAACTCAAAATGCATGTAACGTGTTCCAAATGCGGTCTTGAGAATGTCACCTCCCCGAATTCTCAACTGGTAATATCCAGACTTCAAATCCAAGTTGGAGTAGACGGTTGATCCCACCAGCTGATCGAACAACTCATCAATCTGTGGAATCAGATAATTATTCTTCTCGGTCAGCTTATTCAGTTCACGGTAGTCAATACATAACCGCAAACCACCGTCTGTCTTTTTCACAAACAGAACTGGCATGCTCTAAGGTGACATGCTTGGGCGTATATAACCCTGCTCCAGCAACTCTTGCAATTGGACTTTCAACTCCGCCATTTCCTTTGGCGCGACGCGATATGGTGAGCGGGCTACAGGTTTTGCACCTGGCACCAACTCGATCGTGAAGTCAATCTCTCGCTAGGGTGGTAGCCCAGGGAGATCCTTGGGAAACACATCTGCAAATTCTGATACTACCAGAACATTGCTCACACCGGCCTTGGGCTAAACAGCATGAATCAGCGTGAAGTAGCACTTCACACCCCTTCCGAACAGCCTTGACTACTTGGAGTGCAGACATCAATGTCCCGCCCACTCCTCGCATCCCCGCGAACTTAGTCTCCTGCCCGGTATTCTGGCCCAACGTGATCTCTTTGGCATTACAATCAATCAAGGCATGGTGTTCCGCGAGCCAATCCATACCAAATATCACGTCAAATTCTGATATCGGCAATACAGATACAGTCAAACAGAAATCCCGACTTCCTATTTGAACTGCCGCATCGCAAGCTCAATCCGCGAGCATCAAACAACCATTCGGCAACACCACCCTGATGCTATCTGTCTTCACACAACTAGGTAACCCAAGGCGCGCTATAAACTCTTTAATAGAAAAGAATGTGAAGTACTCGTATCAAACAGTGCTCGAGCCAGCGTGTTCCGAATCATCACAAAGCCCGCGACAATCATGTCACACACACAAGCCGCATACAAGTAGGCACTAAACAATGCATGCGATAAACAAAGCAATGCAATAACTTAACTCGTACCTGTGACGACGTTACTCTGCTAAATAGCCTCCTGCAGGCTAAGACTGTATACTCGGGGCTTGCGCCTGGGAGGCAGAGGACTCCACCACCGCCTTTCCTTTCTCCGCATACAACGCTCCTGCGTTCTTTTCACTCTTTGGCGGTACCACCCGACAATCACGGGCTATATGCCCCACCCGTCCACACTTAAAGCATGTACGAGTCTCTGGCCTTGAAGTTGCCCCCGACGTTTCTCCCGATGCAACCGAATAAGGAGCTTGTCCAGCCGACTTGATCCTCTTGGCCCACTTCTTCTTATAGTATGATTTTCCAGGTCGGGGCACCTTGAATTCTGGCTTTGTCACAGCAAAGGCCCGCTTTCCTTGCACCCTTTTCATGTCCTTCTCTAGCATGCACGCAGTGTCAACCAACGCCGGGAAGCCTTGGTTCATAGAACTAGAGAGCAGGAATCGCAGCTCATCACGGAATCCTTCATAGAACCAAATTGTCTTCCTCTGCTCATCAGCAAAGATCGAACCCGCATTATACAATCTATATTCGTCGAGGATGGACCCCACCACAGCCAGGTCAACAAAAGTCAAGGTCAACAAGTCAAGGTAGGAGTCAAAGACAGCATACAAGATCGCGGAAGGCCAGGGCGAGTATAGGCGACTCCCCTCGCATACTCGCCAGGTAGGCGACTAGGCGAGATACTCGCCCAGCCAGTGCGAGTTCCACCGAAAGTCGCCTAGTCGCCAGGGGGGTAGGTATAAATATGACCCCCCCCCCTCCTTGGATTTTCTTATAAATAGGACACCAGGTGTACGGGGTAAGGAACTTGAAATCCTCGTCAGGATACTCGCGCGGTTCATTTTCGATATACTAGCTGAGTCTTTGGATTCCTTTTCCTTGGAGAGCAAGTCGCGAACTTGCGACTTTGCCAGCTAGCTTCTCTCGTACCCAGTTCGGCCATCTTTGGTTGAGAAGGGACTGCTCCTTTCGAGCATCCGGGTACGTGGTGGGACCTTCGTGCCGCAATATCTTGGGTCCTGTTTGACCTGATTTTTCATCCTAGTCACCTTAGCCGTCTTATCTAGCTTCTAAGCCGGTAACCTTAGGCGGCTTTGGTCCGAATTCTGAGGTTAGGATTTTTCCTGCCTTCAACACTTGGTGCGGTGAGCGTGGATCACAGCCAAGGAGGAAAGTTTGGAAGTTGAGTGAGATGGCCATTGGTGGCGAGCAAGGAGAGTTAGTCGGCAAATTGGCGGGAGGAGGAGACACCGCGTGAGGTGGCGAGTTTGTAACGGTGGCTGCGTTTGAAGAGTTCGCAAAGAAGATCGAGGAAACCATTCTTGCCGGGTTTGCTCAGCGCCCAGAGGTCACGGCGACTTCTCCCCGTCGCCTGACACAGCTAGAAGAGGAAGCGCCGCCAAGGTGAGCTAGAAACGAGCCCGCTTGGGCAAGGGAAGAGCGACCGATGTAGTTGCGACTTTATCCGACGAGTAGCCAGGGGGTATATTTTTGGGATCCAATGTTGCCAGCGAGAGGTAGAGATACTCGGCACAACAACGAGTATGACGTCTCCAGCGAGGATGAAACTCGGCACCACCAGGGAGGGAGGAGCCCCTTCTGTGATGAGATCCTCGCTGCCCTAGTTCCAGAAGGGTTCAGGGAACCCGTTCTCACCTACTACTCTGGTAGAGACGACCCTATCATACACCTCCAGTGGTTTGAAGAAGTCGTCGATCTCCATTCGCAACATGTCCGATGCCTTCAAGTGCAGGTTCTTCTCAATCACCCTCCAGCGGAACGCTAGGGATTGGTTCCATCAACTACCGACAGGGTCCGTGTACTACTTCTCAGATCTGCGTCGGGGCCTTATGGCGAGGTTCGCGACATTGAAGAAGAGGAAGAAGGAAGCGACGTCCCTCTTCAAAATCATCCAAGGGCAGCATTGGAGTTTGGGTTATTACATCGACCGTTTTTAGGAGGAGATTTTGGAGGTGGAAGAAGTGGACAGCTTTACCTTGATGGTGGCCCTGAAGTTCGGGTTGAAGCAAGGACTGATCAGTCTGGAGATGGGGTCCAATCCCTCGAGATCTTTCGAAGACATGATAGAGAAGGCAAACACTTTTGTTCGGGGAGAGGAGAAGAACAAGGACTTCTTAGCAAGGCTAGATGGGGAGATTGCGACGGAGAGGCGAAGGGTAGGGCCTTCGGGGTCGAAGTCAAGGAGGACACCAGAAAGGCGAGAGGAGAGGAAGAAGGAAGAACCAAGGAGAGAGGAGAGAAGGAAGAGGGAAGAACCCAGGAGGGTTGAAGAGAGGAGGCAGGAGAGGCCTCGAAGGCAAGAAGAGAGAAGGCCATGGGAAGCTCGGGAAGAAGGAAGGGGGGAAAGATGGTTCCAGTATCTAAAGAATCGCCCCTAATGGAGACCAGCAAGGCAGTACTACCAGGAAGAGAGGAGGAATGGAAACCGGCAGGAGGGAGGTCGAGGAGGATGAAGAAGGGAGACAATGGCCATTGCTCGCCAGGACAACAAGCGATGCCGGAGGGAGCAGCGAGCGATGCGCCAGGAGGCGGAGATTCCCCTCTACTGCGATATTCATCGGGTAGAGGGGCATGGGACCTTGGCTTGCCCCGAGTTTTGGGAAGCAAGGAGGAGGCTGGAGGCGGGAGCGGCAGAAAGAGAGCAGTAGAGGCAGGAAGCCCCGGTGGGGCAGGTGGCATTCCAAGCTCCAGCGAGGAGCAGGAATGAGGACCGAGTCGACCTGGGAGGTCGCAGGGAAGTGATACATGGCCCAGGAGATGGGTATGTAGGCATGATAAATGGAGGGGCCGGGCTTGGAGCTTCCCGCAAGGGGAGTCTCCATCAGATCTATGGAAAGAACGTCGCCTCAACGTCACAGACCCATCGCCATTGGAGGAGATCACCTTCTCAGAGGAAGACATGTTGGGGAATGAGAACCCTTTTCATGATGCCCTGGTGATTCAAGCCGCCATTGAGGACTTCACCATTGACCAAATCCTCGCTGACAACGGTAGCTCGGTGAATGTCATCTTCAAAATAACCTTCGTCGGGCTTCATGTGGAAGCGTCCCGGGTCCAAGCTGCAGATGGATCGCTCTTTGGCTTCTCAGGAGAGAAGAAATAGGTGGAGGTAGCAGTGGAGCTGCTGGTTACACTCGGCGGGACATCGATCTGATGCCGTTACATCATTGTCGATGCGCCGAGCGGTTATAACGCCATCTTCGGGCTACCCCTTATTAACTACTTCAGGGCCATTTCCTTGTCTTACCACTAGTGCCTGAAGAACTGTCACAGAGATGTTTAGATCAGGATCAGGGGATATCCCAAGGATTCCAGGGAATGCTACTTGAATGTCGTCAACACCAGCAGCTGGATGGGCGATGCAGAGAAGCTGGAGGAGATGCTGGAGAATGATAAGAGACCATGTGTTGTTGAGGAGGTAGAGGAGATAGAGGTGATCTCTCGAGGAGGTGAGCCAGGACTACTGAAGGTTGGAGGATCCTTGCCGCTTGGAGGGAAGATAGAGATGGATGCTTTCCTGCAAGACAATGTTTATGTCTTTGCATGGAGAGCCTCCGAGATGCTAGGGCCGGCTGCCGATGTTGCTTGTCATCGCCTTAACCTGGATCCCGCGGTGGCCCCAGTTCGGCAGAAGCAACGGAAGAGTGTCGACATGCTAGCCAAGCCAATCAGGGAGGAGGTAGAGAAGCTGCTAGAGGCAGGTTTTGTCTCGGAGATCCAATATCCAGGCTGGGTATCCAATATTGTAATGGTGAAGAAGCCCAGAGGGGGCTGGCATCTATGTATCGATTTTTCAATGTTGAATAAAGGTTGCCCGAAGGATTTCTACCCCTTGCCTCAAATCAACGCGCTGGTTGATTCCGACGTCGGGTTTCCTGTGATGAGTTTTCTTGATGATTTTTCAGGGTATCACCAGATCCGGATGCATCCCCCCGACTGTAAGGAAGTCTCTTTATTAACCAGCGCTGGCTGCTATAGCTACAAGATGATGCCCTTTGGGCTCAAGAATGCAGCCGTGACCTACTAGAGAATGATGGATCAAATCTTCAAGGGGCACAAGGGGCGAAACCTGGAGGTTTATGTGGATGACCTCCTCATCAAGAGTAAAAGTGTCGCGGAACACATAACGGATCTAGTGGAGACCTTTGCTACTCTGAGGAAGTACAAGATGCGACTCAACCCGGCCAAGTGCGTCTTTGGTGCAGGAAGAGGTAAGTTTCTAGGTCACCCTCTTACTCCCAGGGGGGGTGGAACCTAATCCAGACAAGGTGAAGGCCATTCTGGAGATGGCGTCACCAAGGGATCCTAAGGAAGTTCAAAGGCTGACTGGAAGGTTGGCAGGCCTCGGCCGCTTCTTATCCAAAGCAGGGGAGAAGTGCTCTCCTTTCTTCAAGACCCTTCGAGGGAATCAGAAGTTCGAGCGGACGGCGGAGTGTGAGGAGGCTTTCGGAAAGCTCAAGAAACAGCTAACCCAAGCTCCTCTCCTCCAAGGACCGCGGGAAAATGAAGATCTCTTCCTCTACCTAGGAGTCGTGGCGGAAGTAGTTAGCTCGGTGTTGTTCCGAGAGGAAGGAAAGAGGCAGCTTCCTATTTACTATGTTTGTAGAGTTCTGCGGCAGGCGGAGACGAGGTACCCTATATTGGAGAAGCTGATGTTCGCTTTGGTGGTTTCGGCTCGTAGGTTCCATCCGTATTTCCAAGCTCACTCCATCAGGGTTGTCTCCGATCATCCTCTACAGAGTATCCTGGATGGAGTGGAGCACTCTGGCAGGCTAACAAAGTGGGCGGTGGAGCTTAGCGAGTTCGACATTTCTTACTCTCTAAGGGTAGCAATCAAGGCGCAGGCAGTGGCAGATTTCCTTGCCAACTTCTCAGCCGAGGTGGAAGCAGAGGAAGGCTCTTGTAGCACAGTGTCCTGGAAGATGTTCGTGGATGGGGCTTCTGGCAGATATTCCGTGGTAGCCGGAGTCGTGCTCGTAAGCCCTCAGGGAACCAGGATTGAGCAAGCAGTCGAGATCCTCTTCCCAGTTACCAAAAATCAGGCGGAGTACGAAGCCATGGTGGTCGGCTTGCATCTCGCCAAGGAGTTGGAAATTCGAGATATAAGGGTCTTCACCGACTCGATGGTAGTCGCATCCCAGATCAGAGGCAAGTTCGAGTTGAACGATCTGATTTTGCAGCGGTACTTGGTCAAAGTAAATGGCCTGATTGGGGATTTCAATCTTTCTTCGTCGAGCACGTACCCCGAGAGGAGAATTCAGAGGCTGACTGCCTTGCTAAGTACGGTCCCCGTGCCGGGGGGACCGTGACTGAACTTTTCCGACCGTCCATCGAGGAAGGGGAGATGATGGAGATCGAGCAGAGGGCATCTTGGATGGATCCATTTGTTTCTTTCCTGATGACGGCTCAGATCCCTTCCAGCGAGGGAGATCAGAGGAAGTTTCACTACAAAGCCGTATACTATTTACTTCAATATGGAGAGCTCTACTATAAGACCATCTCAGGTCCTCTGTCTCGGTTCCTATCATAGATTGAAGTACCTCGCATCCTGGAGGAGATTCACTCAGGAGAGTACGGCAGTCACTCAAGGACTCGCACTCTTGAACAAAGGATTCTAAGGGATGGATACTTCTGGCCTACCATTCGGAAAGATGCGGAAGACTTCTCCAAAAAATGTCTCCAGTGCCAGCTCTTCGCACCTCTACAACTACAGCCAGCTCAAAACCTTCGCTCGATCACTGCTCCATGGCCTTTCGACATCTGGGGGATGGACTTGATCGGCCCCTTTCCTTAGGCCAGCGGGCAGAGGAAGTTCATCCTTGTCATGATCGACTACTTCTCCAAATAGATTGAGGAAAAAGCTTTAGCTAAGAACACGTCCCAGATTGTGAAGAACTTCATTTGGGGAGAAATTGCATACAGGTTTGGTATTCCACTCACCATCGTCACCGACAATGGGCCATAGTTCGCCAACTTGGAGTTAGTGGACTTCTGTAAGCAGCTAGGGACGGATCTTCGATTCGCCTCTGTGCATCATCCTCGCAGCAATGGACAGGTGGAAGCCGCCAACATGTTGATCATCAACCTCCTGGAAACAATGTCACCAACTTGAAAGGCAATTGGGCGGAGCAGCTCCCCTCGGTCCTCTGGGCCCTGAGAACAACTCCGAACTCGGCTACGGGGGAAACTCCCTTCAAGTTGTCCCACGGGTCTGAGGCACTCATCCCAGTGGAGTTCGACGTTCGGAGCCCGAGAGTCATAACAGCTGGAGATGGCAGTGAAGAATGGAGCTTGGAGAATGAAGACGCCCAAAGACTCTCGCTGGATTTCGTGGAAGAGCTTCGTGACTTGGCCTCCATCCGCCAAGTGGAGATCAAGCGGCGCATGACAAAGCACTTAGACAAAAATGTTCGCCTGAAGCATTTTCTTACGGGGGATGTGGTTATGAAGAAGGTGGAATCCGCAGGAAGAGGAGCAACAGTTGGCAAGCTACATACAAATTGGGAAGGTACCTTCATTATCCAAGAAGCCTTGGCCACCGGAGGTTATTATCTCCAGGATCATGTTGGAGAGAAGCTGGGAGGTACTTGGAGCGGGGATGACCTGAAAAGGTTCTATCCCTAGCGGTTCGTGATGTATTTTACTTATGCATACTTTTACATATATACAATGGCAATTGTTCTGCTCTGTTCTTTCTTTTTCATCTCAAGTTTTCTAGGAACTCAAGGTTTTGATCCAAGATCGATCCGAAAAGTCGGCCGTCAACTAGTTCCCCGTAGATAGCCCAGCGCGGACGATGGGACGATGCCTTGGGATGTAAGGGTACTTGTAAGACCGGACCCCTGCATTGACGGCCGAGATCAGCTCCCCCCTTGCTTGTCGGCCTAGCTACCCCCGATTGCATCTCTCCTCCGACCGGAGGAACTAGCGGGAACATGTTTGGACTCCAACCTCTTGGATCTGAGGAAGGATCAACCTTGCCAAGCTCTCCTTTCGGGCAACGGCCCTTCAGCTTATTTTTCAAAGGCAGGATAACTAGCCAGAGAGCCAGGGTAGGCCCAAGGTAATATGTTAGTCGCGAGTGCATCCTGGAGGACCCTCGGAAGAACATAACCCCTCTCTCTTTGATTTGCGCTCATAGCCAGTTGGTAGAGGTTAGAGCGATTGCAGCGGTTGGATTGGGAAACGTGGCTTCGACCTGTTTCTCGTAGATAGCCCAGTTCGGACGATGGGATGATGCCTCGCGATATAAGCGCCCTTGTAAGATCGGACCCCTGTATTGACGGCCGAGATCAGCACCCCCCTTGCATGTTGGCCTAGCTACCCCCGATTGCATCTCTCCTCCGACTGGAGGAACTATCAGGAACAGGGTTGGACCCCAACCTCCCAACTCGACGTCGGCAAGATCCTCGCTTTCTTTTCAATTTCTCTGTCGTCAAAGATATTGGTGCGCTTGATTCATTTTCAATCTCTTGAAGCAACAGAAAGACGATTCCAACATATCAAGTCCTCGAGTGGAAAGTCGCCATAAGTCTAAGTCCCTGTGCGAGCTCCTCTCCTGCATATTGGCCAAAGACCTCCTCGAGTGGGACCAAGATCCTCGCTGGAGTGATGTCATAGTCCGAGATCTCTGTACAAGCTCCTCTCCTGCAGACCGACTACTTGCCTCCCCAAGTCGACCCACATCACTGTAGTTGAGCAAGGCTCCTGAGTGCTGTCGACTACAACAATGCTCAAGTCCTCGAGTGGCAGGTCCTCATAAGTCCAAGTCCCTGCTCGAGCTCCTCTCCTGCATATTGGCCAAAGTCCTTCTCGAGTGAGACCAAGATCCTCGCTGGAGTGATGTCGTAGTCCGAGATCTTTGTACGAGCTCCTCTCCTGCAGACCGACTACTTGCCTCCCCGAATCGACCTATACCACTCTAGTTTAGCAAGGCTCCTGAGAGCTGTCGACTCCAATAATGTTCAAGTCCTCGAGTGGTAGGTCCTCATAAGTCCAAGTCCCTACATGAGCTCCTCTCCTACATATTGGCCAATGACCTCCTCGAGTGAGACCAAGATATTCGTTGGAGTGATGTCGTAGTCCGAGATCTCTATACGAGCTCCTCTCCTACAGATGGACTACTTACCTCCCCAAGTTGACCTACACCACTCTAGTTGAGCAAGGCTACTGAGAGCTGTCGACTCCAACAATGCTCAAGTCCTCGAGTGGTAGGTCCTCATAACTCCATGTCCATGCACGAGCTCCTCTCCTGCATATTGGCCAAAGACCTCCTTGAGTGAGACCAAGATCCTCGTTGGAGTAATGTCATAGTCTGAGATCTCTGTACGGGCTCCTATCCTGCAGACCGACTACTTGCCTCCCCAAGTCGACCTACACCACTCTAGTTGAGCAAGACTCCTGAGAGTTGTCGACTCCAACAATGTTCAAGTCCTCGAGTGGCAGGTCCTCATAAGTCCAAGTCCCTGCATGAGCTCCTCTCCTGCATATTGGCCAACGACCTCCTCGAGTGAGACCAAGATCCTAGCTGGAGTGATGTCGTAGTCTGAGACCTCTATACGAGCTCCTTTCCTGCAGACCGACTACTTACCTCCCAGAGGCGACCTACACCACTCTAGTTGAGCAAGGCTCCTGAGAGCTGTCGACTCCAACAACGCTCAAGTCCTCGAGTGACAGGTCCTCATAAGTCCAAGTTCCTGCACGAGCTCCTCTCCTGCATATTGGCCAACGACCTCCTCGAGTGAGACCAAGATCCTCGCTGGAGTGATGCCGTAGTCCGAGATCTCTGTACGAGATACTCTCCTGTAGAACGAATACTTGCCTCCTCGAGTCGACTAGTTCCCACCCCCAGTTGAGCTTGGCTCCTGCAGGGTGTCGACTGATTACCACCCCCAGTTGATCTCAGCTCCTGCTGGGTATCGACTGCTCCCAACCACAAATCAAGCTCATATCCTCATAGGTTGTCATCTCTGGCCTTCGCGCCCGTCGCAATTAATTCAAGGAAAACAAAATAAATCGCAGGGCGGGCAAACTCTGGCGAGTATGCGAGCAGGTATGGGCGAGTACGCGAGCAGGTATGGGCGAGTACACGAGCAGGTATGGGCGAGTACGTGAGCACGAAACGGCAAGCGTGCGAGTACGCTACGACGAATATATGTGCAGGACACAGGAGATTATCGCGATGCGAGCTATGAAGAGCGACTATGGTCGTACGAGTACAAATTACGTGACTATGAATGACGCCAACATGGATAAAGCGAGCCTATGAGCCTAGTGAGTATCATCAACATGCAAATATGGAAGAAGAAAACGACAGCTTGGTAATTCAGACTTGTATAAATATATTTCTTTCAAAAATGTTACAAGTTACAAAAGTTGTCTATTATAAAAATGTTGCTAACTGCCTTGTGCGAGAATGACAAATATTGGCGAGCAACTAAGACTCATCGTCGCTAGTATCAGGCCGATATTCTTCATCTCCGATGTCAGCATCCTCTTCCTCGCCACTTTCCTCTCTCTCCTCCTCACCGCTGCCACTGCCACCGCTACTGCTGCTACCGTTGTCGCTGCTGCTGGAGCTCGCTGACGATGAATGTATGCGATCTGGCGAGGTTATTGCCTCGGCAAGCAGTTCGGGGATAAGCACGTCCACAGTGAACTGCTTCTCCCCCTCATCGAGTTTCCCGCTGATCCTCAGCCTCACGAGCATGACATTACCGGCCACGCGGGCTATCTCGCGGCGGACCGACGACCTCTCCTCGCACAAGACACGAGATCTGTTGATAGCATATTGAGGGTCGTCCTCCGGCCACGGCTGAGGATCAGAAGAACTCGCGCTGGATTGTAAAATGGCCAGGCGAGATTCCATCTCGGCTGCGCGAATTTGGGCTGCTTCCAAGTCAGCCTAAGAGTTGGCGAGTTTTGCCTCGTACTCAGAAAGATTCTTGGCGGTTTCTATGTCGGCAGCCTGCGACAAAGAACAGAGATTCAGCAAAAATAATCCAAGTCTGGCAACATCAACATCGCACGCAGGTGGTGACATAACTAATAATCTCGCTAGCCGGCGGACTCCATACCGTGGTCAAACGCCCTCTTACTGACGATCTTCAGGGCCTTGGTCGTCTCCAGCAGCTTCCTCGACGTGTAGTAGTTGAGCTAAACGGCTCGCGCTAGCGAGCAGGATGCCTACTGAGCGATTTCCTCCTTGCTGAGATCTAGCATTGGCTCGACGTTGCCTCACCCGTATAGCGCATGGAGAACGGTGAAGGCCTCCCCCTTGTCCTCCCAGTCCGCCGACCAGGAGGGGAGGTTGGTGCTCATCATCACCAGGTGCTTGTCGGCCGACCAGGTCACTAGAGGGCGACCATAGGCGTCCATCGCCTCTCGCCCAAGTTAAAGTTTGGATGTAAGTGTGGAAGCCGGGCATCCAGCGGCGGCGATTCTTGGTCGTCAGGTTGCAGCAACGACACCTTCGGCTTTTTGGTCGCAGGGCCCGTCGACCCGGCTTTCCCCTTGCCCTTGGCGAGCCTTTTCTTCTCGCCGACATTAGCCGACGAGTTGGTCTCAGGTAGCGAGGTGGAGACTTCCTTCGTCGGAGGGAGCGGCTTTTTTGGGAGCTCGTGCGAGATTGTAGAATGATGAGCAATATTAGTTTTAAAGCTACTGCCGGGGAGCGAGTATGCAAACAATGATCCTCGCTAAAGAATTTACCCTCCTTGGAATGTATCTCCAACAAGTGGTGACGTTTATTCGCCAGAAGATGACATCGAACTGGCTACCTTGGAACGATTCGACAAGCTGCTCGCGGACGCTCTCCAGTATTGGCGGGAGAAGGCGACGTCAGTATGTTGGTGAGGCCTCCCCAGAATGCCATCGAAGTCGCCTTCGACGACGAATAGCAGCTCGCTCCAGCGGTGGACTTTGTTCGCCGTCCCCACCAGAGTACAAACGTGGCTGCTGAAGTAGAGCAAGCACTCGACAGTCGCGGCGAAGGAGAATATCTTGCAAAAGACTGAAAGGTCGATGGCGACCCTCTCCTCGCGCAAGTAGCAGAGGAACCCCATGATGATCGCAATGTCGTTGGGGTTGATCTACGCTGGGACGATACCGAAGTACCGCAATATCTCACAATACTCCGGCCACAACGGAAGTCGCAGGCCAGCATCAAAGTGGCAAAGGGGGAGGTCCTGCGCCCCCTCTATGTACGTGTTTAGTCGGTTGTTGCGACTCGTGAGCCTGGCCGAGAATCCCTCAAGCAAGAGTCTTTCCCTAAAACTCTCTAAGTCGCGCTCGGTGGTGATCGATTTCTTGCAAGCCGCATCCGCAAAGTTGGCGTCATGGGCTTGGCGGCAAGCGCTAGCATCGTCTCCAACCATCTTGCGAGTTTTTAACGGGAAGAAGAAGAAAGAATGGCGAGGAACGAAGCAAGGTTGCAGCGTGCGAGCAGAAAAAGATACTCGCGAGCTTGGGGTTGAAAAGCGCAACAGCGTACTTATGTCGTACCTACCCCTCGATTTATAGGCGCCAGGGGGGGGGGGATGGTGTATCTCCATGGAAGTATCGGCCCAAGTCGCGCTTTTAGCGAGCAAATGGATTCCGTCGCGTAGGTCACACGACACAAATAAAGCATGTTTTTGGGTACTATATCCACATTAACCCAGATTTGATGAAGTCACCCTGGAACTAAGATGAATTAGGTTGTATTTGATGCTTTGTTTGAGTTATGTGGTTGCAGGATTCCAATGGGAAGTGTAGACCAATGTCAGTCTACAATGGGTCACCAAACACAGGACCATGCAATGTAATTCCTCATTGTATGACCCAAGGTGTTGACTCATGTGTAGCCTCTCTATTGGGATACACTTCGTATTCAAGCACTTGGAATATGTGAATAGAGTTGGATGTTGATTTCACCAAAGAAGAAAGAATTTCCACCTTGAAAATTTTTCTAAGTATTCTACTCGTGTAGGTCATTAACTACTCGAGTAGATTACTTACTTTTTACATGAGTCAGAATTCCTATACTCGAGTAGATCATTCTTCTTACTCGAGTAGTACAGATTTCACTCTCCAAGTTTTTCTAAGTAAAACACTCGAGTGAGTATATATATACTAGATTAGTTATACATTCTGACTCGTATAACTGTTTTCTATCTCAAGAGTATATTTTCTATATACTCGAGTAGTATAAGTTATATACTCGAGTAGTTAACTTACTACTCGAGTAGTTCAAGATTCATGCTCGAGTAAACTAAATTTCTCTTCTCCTAAAAATATTCTGTCATTTACTCGAGTAAGTCTTTTCCATATACTCGAGTAGATTTCATCCTCTCGAGTTGTTCAGTTTGACTACTCGAGTAGCTCATTTTACAGTGTTCAGAAATTTTTCTAAGTCCTTTCACTCGAGTAGTTCGTCAAACCACTCGAGTAGTTTTTCTCACCTACTCGAGTAGTACAACTTGTACTCGAGTAGTTCAACTCCGCTTCCCGTGAAACCTTTCTGCATACTCGAGTAGATCGTCTAAGTACTCGAGTAGTTGATTATATGTACTCGAGTACTTGTCTTCAACCTACTCGAGTAGTCATGAATTCTATACCCGAGTAACATTCCTTTACTTACTCGAGTAGTTATATACCTACTCATGTATATCACCACCTTTTCTCCGAAATTCTTCTAAGTCCATACTTGACAGATTTTCAAATCCCGTGACATGATTGGTGCATGTGTATATCATTAAGACTGATTATGACCGTTATTCTAAATCTTATATAAGGTCCTTTCTAATCGACAAACCCTACAATAACAACAAGCTTTCAAGATCTAAAATTATTGAGAAATTTCTGCAGCAGTTTCTCTCTCCAAGTCGTTGTTTCCTCTCTCTCTCTTCACGGAAAGAAAGCCGCCACCGCCGCTGTTTTTCTCCGGCAAGGGTTTCTATTTTCAGAGGAATCAGACCGAAGAAGTTTTACAGATCGAGATCGTTTCTCAACTTCTTATTCTCTTCCCGATCGTGTAAGACAAAGAAGAATCCAGATCTGTTGCCGAGATTTTCTTAATCTTTCTGAAAGCACCGCAAAGCTTACAAGAAGAAGATCCTGGTTGCTTGCTTGCAGATCTGACAGAGAAATCATTGTTTGTATTTTCTAAAACAATTTTCATTCTTGTAGGAGAAGTTTTCTCCGAGTGTAGGAGTTTTCAACTCCGAGTTTGTAGGAAGTTTTGCCTTCCGAGTTGTAGATCCAGTTGCTTGGATTGAGAATGTAAGAACTTTATTCCGAGGGTAGGATTGATTTTTAATCCGAGATAGTGGAGTAGCCGAGACTATTATATTGCTAGATCGGTGAGGGAAAGTGGATGTACCCAAAATCGGGGAACCGCTATAAATCTTGTCTCGTCTGTGATAATTTGGTAGATAGATCTGTGCTTTGTTCTGAGATTTTTTTATTCCGCAAAAGACGCACAACTCACCTATTCACCCCCTCTAGTTAATTTAGGTTGACAACTATTATCTTTCAATTGGTATCACTAGGAGGTTGATCATTAAAAGGTTAAGACCTTGATCAGATCCTTCAATAGTTGTCATTTGAGATCTATCTACCATGGACAAGGCAAAGGATTTTGCCAAGCTTCCCCAATGCAACAAGAACAACTTTCCCATGTGGAAAGAAAGAATCAAATTCTTTATGGAAGCTGTGGATCCGAGGATCTTCATGATAGTTAAAGAAGGTCCTTATATCCCTATGAATATCTCCACTATATATCCTACCAAGAAGATTCCAAAGAAGCTGATGGATTTAGACAAGGACGAGATTGCACTTGTCTCACTAGACAAGAAATCTAAAAACATTATAGCAAGTACAGTTGATGACTCAATGCTGCAGAACTTAATCCACTGTCAATCTGCAAAGGAGATGTGGCAGTCCTTGGTTACCTTGATGGAAGGCACAGAAGAAGTGAGGGATGATCGGAGATCCTTCCTCAATCAGAAGTATGAAGCCTTCTGATAGGGAAGCAAAGAGACCATTGTTGATACCTTTGAGAACTTTTTCAAGATAGTGAATGACCTAAGAGTCTATGGCAGAGTATTCACTAATAGAGAACTGAATGACAAGTTCTTGAGATCCCTGACCAAAGAATGGGACAACAAGGTCTGTGACTTCAGGAAGTTTGGGAAGCTGGCTGAGACGGACCCACAAAATCTCTTCGGGAAGCTTATGTCATATGAGCTTCAACTCAACACCAGGAAAGCTGAAGAAGAGAAGAGCAGGTCTGCTCTCAAAGAAAAGTCTGTTGCTCTAAAGGCAGACACCTCTAGAAAGACAAAGGCTGCCTCCCCTGCTCCATCTCCAAAAATTAGTGAAGAAGAAGAAACTTCAGAGCCAAGTACCTCAGGCTCTGAGCTATCAGAAGGAGAGTTCTCACTGCTCTCACGTCAGTTCAAGAAATTCTTGAACAAGAAGAAGCAATGGAAAGACAAGGATGCCTCCTATAGAAGATCACGACATGATGGTGATCGACAAAGAAAAGGCTCAAGAAGCCATGACAAGTATTCCTTTAAACAGAACAAATATGTTTCGACTGACATTATTTGCTATTGTTGTAATAAGCCAGGACACGTCATCGTCGACTGCCCTCATAATAAGAAGGAGGGTGGTAGAAGAGAAGAAAATAAATCCTCGTACAACAAAAAGAGGAAAGAGAAGAGCCTGATAGCCAAAAAGAGCAAGACTCTTAGTGACTCCGACTCAACTGAGTTGAGTGAAGAAGAAGAAGCTTATTTTGGGCTTATGGATCAAACAGATGATGATCAAGAGCCCCAGTTCACTGGGAAGGTAAACTCTCATACCCCACTTTTAGATTCTGAAGTCTCTGAACATGATTGTGAGGATAGCTCCTCTGACGATGAGTTAGAACTAATGGTCCAGTACAAGGATTTAATCATGGCTTACGACAAATGTCGTCGAGTCGTGAAGACTCTGGCTAAAGAGATCAAATAACTAAAATCCGAAGAAAGCATATTGAGAGAGAAAGTCGCAAAGACTGAATCGCTCGAAGAAAACTTCAATAATGCTATTGAAGAATATAACAAGTCACTTGAGCACCTTGACCTCAAAGAGAAAATCATCAAGGAACTGGAGGGACAACTTGCCGCTGAAAATAAACTTGTTGAAAGTTTCTCGAAGCCCAAGACAGTTCTTCCATTTGTTGCTGAATTTTCAGCAAAGGCCAAGGGAGCTGGGCTAGGCCATGAAGAAGCTCCTAGCAAATCCTCGAGGAGAAATAAGGCCCAACGGAAAAATAAAGCTGCCAAAAAGACCTTAGCCAAAGAGATGGGGAAAGCCCCTCAAGATCAGACTACATTCAAGAAAGTCATCTTTCCATCAAATGAGTTTGATCTTGACTCATCCAACGGGCACTTTGCTAGGTCTACCTATGTAGAGCCAAAGTCCCGCTATCAAGGGTGGACTCGCCCCAGAAACTTTTGTGAAAGTGTCTTTAAGGCACCTTATGAATAAGTTATTCTTAAGCGCTATGGCCATTTCAATCATGGTCATAACTTCAAGAAGGTACCAAAGCCAAAGTCCGTTGTGGAAAGGCCTCCTAAGGAGAAGAGGACATGTGATTGTCATTATCACGAAGCTTCTTCCTCCAAGAATGCTGACCCTGCTAGACCAAAACTCCAAAAGGTCAAGCAGGAGATCATGAGGAAAAGGTACAAAAGATTTGATTGTTGGTGTTGTGGCAAGGTTGGTCACTTCGCCATTGACTACTGGTTCAATCCCAGAAACGCTGCAACTCCTCATGTCAGCAATATGAGAAAGACCGCTCATAATGCTAACACTCGTAGGGGGAGTACTCTAACCCGAGACCAAGGACCCAAATGTGTTTGGGTTCCTAAGGCAAATTGATTATGATTGCAGGTATGTCCAAAGGCCAACAAAACATCAATCTGGTATTTGGATAGCGGATGCTCTCGGCATATGACCGGGACTAGAATCCTTATTCAGAACTTTACTCTAGTTGTGAACGGACCAAAAGTCATCTTTGGAGGTTCAGACCGTGGAATTACAAGAGGCTATGGTATGATTACTAACAGCAATGTATCCTTCTCGGATGTTGCTTATATCGAAGGATTGGAACACAATCTCATAAGCATAAGCCAACTCTGTGATAAAGGATTCATAGTTGAATTCCATGCTGATAAGTGGTTGATATAATCCGTTGACAATATGGAAACGATTCTATCCGGCACTCGAAGCAGGAATATTTTCTGTTTAAATTTCATTTGTATAGATTCCTCTACACCAGTGTGCTTTTTAGCAAAAGATAGTGCATCTCTTGGTGACCAATGGCACAAGAGACTAGCACATATTAATTTCAAAACTATTAATAAATTATTTTCAATGAACTTAGTACGTGATGCCCCAAATGTCAAGTGCGTCAAATATAGACCTTGTCATGCGTGCGTAAAAGGCAAGCAAACAAGGGCTAACTTTAAAAGCATTATTGGCAAAGACTCTAATAGATGTCTCCATCTATTGGATATGAACTTGTTTGGCCCACTGCAAATTAGAAGATTGGGAGGTAAGGATTATACGCTAGTAATTGTTGATGACTACTCGCGCTTTGCAAGGGTGTTCTTTCTGAAACACAAGTCAGATACCTTCGAGATCTTTACTAATTTTGTCAGGTAAATCCAGAATGAACACAACTGCTCCATAGTCAAAATCAGAAGTGACAACGGAATAGAGGTCAAATCTGGGGCCATGATAGAATTCTGTGAAAGCTTAGGTATCTTTCATGAGTTTTCCTCTCCTCATACTCCACAACAGAACGGAGTGGCTGAGAGAAGGAACAGAACACTCATAGAGACCTGCAGGACAATGTTGAGTGATGCTTCACTTCCGGAGTACTTCTGGGCTGAAGCCGTCAACACTGCATGCCACGTGCAAAATCGAGCACTCATAAACAAAAACCACGATAAGACACCTTACGAACTTCTAAAGGGTAGGAAGCCAACCATCTCATACTTTAGAATCTTTGGCTGTAAATACTTCGTACTTAACAATGGTAAGTATCATACCACCAAGTTCAGGGAAAAGAGTTTTGAAGGTATTTTTGTAGGTTATAGTAGTCATAGTAAGGCATATAGAATATTTAATAGAAATAACCTGGTGGTAGAAGAATCGATACATGTTGTATTTGATGAGACGAGCTTGCTGCAAAGCAATCCGTCTAGTGTGCTCATTGACGACGCAGGTGCAAAGCTAGATGAAATCAACCTGAAAGAGCCCAAAGAGGAAAAAGACGAAAAATTCTTCAAGATCACCACTCCAACCCCTATTGGGGAGGTAGACGATCAAAATGAAGAGATCGTCCAAGTTGAAGAAGTCACTCCGGTGATTGAAGATAATCCAGATGCAAGAACTTTGGAGCTCAGACATCTGAAGGATCACCACATGGACCAGATTATAGGAGATCCCCGGGACGATGTCAGAACTCGAAGAGGTACAACTAATGAGAATTTATATTTGAGTTTTCTCTCACATGTTGAACCGAAGAAGTTTGAGGAATCAAACTCGGACGCATCGTGAATACTGGCTATGGAAGAAGAACTAAATCATTTTAAGCGCTGCAATGTATGGAAACTTGTTCTAAGACCCAAAGGAAAGAACGTCATTGGAACAAAATGGGTTTATAGGAACAAGATGGAAGAAGACGGAACGATCATAAAGAACAAGGCCAGACTTGTCGCTAAAGGCTATCGTCAAGAAGAAGGAATCGACTTCGACCAGACATATGCTCCAGTGGCAAGGCTGGAGGCTATAAGGTTGTTCCTAGCATATGCTGCATTCAAAGACTTCACTGTCTATCAGATGAACGTGAAGTCTGCCTTCCTAAATGGTAACATAAAGGAGGAAGTGTATGTGGAACAACCTCCAGATTTCGTTGGTCCTAACTTTTCTGATTATGTCTATTTCCTGCACAAGGACCTATATGGTCTGAAACAAGCTCCTAGAGCTTGGTATGAGACGCTGTCTACCTTTCTACTTGAGAACAAGTTCACAAGGGGAAAGGTTGACAAGACATTATTTCTTAGGGAAATAAAAGGCAAGATTTTGCTAGTGCAAATCTATGTTGACGACATTATTTTTGGCTTGACAGACGACAACCTCTACAAAAAGTTCTCAAAACTTATGCAAGGGAAGTTTGAAATGAGCAGTTTGGACGAGATGAAGTATTTCTTAGGGGTTCAGGTGAAACAATCTGAAGATGGAATTTTCATCTCGCAGACCAAGTTCACCAAAGAACTGATTAAGAAATTCGGAATGGAGAACGCAACCTCTATGAGGACTCCAATGGGCTCAACTATGTCTCTGGACAAGGATGAAAAAGGGAAACCTTTTGATCAAACCAAGTATAGACGCATAATTGGATCCTTGCTCTATTGATGAGTTTTCTTGCTAACAAGTAATAACTCAATGTGATTTCATTCTACATTCTGATACAATTATGTAGATGGACTTAACTAGATTGAATTAGCATTCAGGCAAGCGCACCTATCAATCGTAATATATGAGAAATCTACATCTCGTGTCGTATTCCACAGGGTCGTTTCAACTATTCGTACTCACCCTTCCTTTATTATCATACCTCTAAACAAAAGTGATATTTAAACTACATTAACCTAACTATGACCAATTGGATGATTCAGTATTGGAGAAATAAATGCGATAAAAACATGAAGCTTCTAAATAATTACATGAACAATTTCATTTATCAGTTCAATTCTAAGCGATCATGACATGAAAAGATTGTTACATTCGTGTAATGTAAAAGTTAATTTTTCATCAAAATTCTCTCTCGAGCAATTCCAAATCTAAACCTAAGATAGTAAATTTTCTCTCGAACAATTCACAACACTCAAGTTCGCATTATGTAAAATACCTTTATTACTACATAAATTCATGGATTTTATTTCTAAATTAATATGAATCCTTTTATTCGTGTTCTAATTTTCCAAACAAAATATCTCTCGATCATAAAGTTTGAATTACAAAGGGAATTATCATCACAATATGAACATACCAAAAGCATTGCAAATAACCAATTTCTCAATCTAGCCAATTGCAAATTGTGTAAAATAAATAAGTAATTCAAAGGGATGATTAAACTCTTTGTTTGATTGCATAAACACAAATAAAATACTATAAATGTAACATAAACAAGGTGATACATGATTACTAGAATGTTCAAAGAGAAATTCATGCAGATTAAAACATAAATTGAAGATGAATCATCAAGATAAGGGAAGGATTAAAAGGGATTAATGATTAAATGAAAATACATAGGAATACCCTTCAATCCTCCTTGTCTTGGATGCTCCCCTTCGGCCTCCAGCAGTTCTCCAATCCAGAAAAAATCCAAAAGTTCTAAACAAATTTTTCTACAGGAAATTTATAGTTCCCTTGCAAACAGGTCGGACACGGGGTCGCACACGGCCGTGTGTCAGGCCGTGTGGACGGTTCCTAGGCGGTTCCTGGGCGGTTCACCACGAGAAGGCGTGTCTGGTAGTGGGTCGTGTCAGATGACACGGGTATGGACACGGCCGTGTGTGCGGCCGTGTTCTTCAGACACGGGTTGGTTGGCAGTCGTCTGCAAAGATGACACGGGTAGGCACACGGGCGTGTGCCATACCCGTGTGAGGTTCCATCGTCTGCGCCCAAATTCTTCAGCTCCAGGTGCATAGGACACGGGTAGGCACACGACCGTGTGTCTGGCCATGCGCACCAAATTTTTGTCCTGTCATCAGCCATGTAGACTCCGTGAACTCCTCTGTTTGCTCCGAGACTTTTAGGTCCATTGGTTGGCATTACATGCAATAGAAAAATGATAGACTCAGTAAATGGTTTATTATAAGAACTGCCAAAGACTTCTAAATACGCTCTTCTATCTATGATACGACAGTTTCTTTGCTATTATCATGAAATCAACACAAAAGGGGCAGGAAATGGTAGATATGATTACAATTATAATAGTAAAAAGTCTATCATAATCGTACTCATCAAATACCCCCAGACTTAGATGTTTGCTTGTCCCTAAGCAAACTAATTCAAACACCTGGATTACCATTAAATAATTTTGCCTCTGCACACTGGTTGCTATGAATTTAAGAGAACTTTGATGATGTAATCGCATAGGAAATAATTTAGCAGACTTTTCTAAATATAAATTTATCTTAAAATTCCTCTAATATATCATTTTAACTATCTCTCACTCGCTTTTAGAAATAAAAGTATAGTCATCTTTAACAAATATGAGGAGAAAATAACAATCTCTATAAGATACATATTAGTGTTTCAAAACTTATAAGTACTCTTACTGATAATCATGAGCTTACCCTTTTTACACCCTCATCACAGCACAATTTAGAATTAGTAAGGTTGGATCCTTAGGACTTGAATTTTGGTGTAGCCTTTTTGGCTTAGGATAGAAGATTAAAGGTGAGGTAATCAAGGATAATTTTGATGAATTTTTCACACCTAAATCTTGATTGAGCCTTATGTTGGAGGATACCTTAACATATTTCAATTTTTTGTAAACACCCCCAGGCTTTGCAAATTGTATATTCCCATATTTTGAAGGGTACTCTACTTATATATATATATATATATATATATATATATATATATATATATATATATATTTTAACCAAAGGACCATAGTAGGGATCATTCCAAGTGGGTGCACGTATACACGCACTCAGGCCACATATCACTATGTCTTTTTTTTGGGTTCAAAGTAGGGATCATTCCAAGTGAGTGCAAGGATACACGCACTCAGGCCACATATCACAATGAACAAATCATTCCAAGCAGGCATCATTGATAGGTGTGCTAATAGGTAAGGATTTGGCCTTGGTGAATTTTAATAGTAGAGCATCAAAAGGATGTGGATTAGGTTCAAATTGGGTGTGCAAGGGTATCATGTTAAAGGTGTTGGGGTAACAAGGCTCAAGCTATCCAATAGGAGGCCTAAGTCATTTCCTCCCTTACTAATTAACTTATGTAATGTTTTGAGGAATGCTAGAGGGTGAGTCCTAGCCATCAATAGGGAGTAATTTTTAATTTTAAAACCCTAATACCAAATTATAAAAATGTTACACTCATCAACTCACTTTATTATAGATAAATATATTTTCTAAAATAGAGTGTTGGATAGTTACTAATATAGAGGAGTAATCTTAAAATTAAATTATATAGAGAAAATTAAGCTAAAAAAAAATTCTATGCTTAATTACAAAATCAACAAAGTTGAATACTCTATGAGTCTACATCAATTCATTTTAATCAGTGTGCGAAGGTAAATTAAATATTTATAATCCCAAATGAATGAATAATGAGAGCTTAAAAGATCAACAAAATTTGTAGGGGGACAAACTTGAGTATTATGATAGGCAGATTAGAATCAATTGTAACCACATGAATAACCATTCTACCCCCAGACTTAAATTTTGCAATGTCCTCAGTGCAATGTAAAAGCGAACATAGATTGATTTCATGATGATATAAGAGAAAAAAAAAGTGCTATCATAATAAGTAGAAGAGCACAGTAAAGAAACAGGAGCTGTAATGGAATGCACTGATATATAATAGCTGATAAAACTGAATACACTGATATATAAAAAAAAATACAGGATACGATATATGAAGATAGAACTACATCGATATATATCAGAAGTAATCATGGTGGCCTGTGGAATCGTCCGGGAAGGAAGGCGGTGCTGGAGCTGGCGGCTGGCGAGGGGCGATCCCGAGGTGGTCTCTGATCTGTACGAGGAGATCCTCGGTCCGCTGATGTGCCTCCTTAATGTCCTGTAAGCGCGGCGAGAGCTCGGTCTCGAAAAACTGTCTGAACTCGCGCGAGTACCGCGACTGAGGTGGAGGGGGTGCTGTAGACGACTCGCCATGAGCGTAGGTGGAATGGGGTGGAGGCACCAATGGCACGTCGAGGTCAGGATCTATCTCATCATCACTGTCGTCCTGTACATGCGGTCCACGTCGAGCAATAGAATATATAACCCCTCCCCGGCCCTGACGGGCGGTGACGAGCCGGAGGGCGCGAAGACTAGCCATCGTGATAGGCATGGTCTTTGCGACCACTATCATCTGGGGGAGGGCTAAAAAGATACCCATATTCTTCACGAGGCGAGTAATATAGGGTGCTACGCAAATAGACCCTATACGAGGGGTGTTAGCCTGGTGGAGAATGAACTGGGCTATAAGATAACCGAGATGTAGAGGATATCGTGATGTCATGCTGTAGAGGTATAACAGATCCTGCCTACTGACAACTTCGGAGCTTTCGCCCCGACCGCTCAACGTGTGGCTGAGTAGATGGTGGATGTAATGGAGTGCGGGGGAAATCAATTTAGATGCCTTAGATCTTTTGGCCTCATAGGCGCCAGTATCAAATGAAATCTGGCGCCATATACCACCGGCCATATCGCGGTTGGGGAGTTCAAAGTGGAGTTCGGGGTAGGCAGCACTGAAAAGGAACGACTCCTCATACACCCCTAAGTATTGGGTGAATTGGAGCATGGTGAGTGTATAAAATGTGCCACCCACTCGAAATGAAACTATCCCCTCGGGCGCGTGCGGTGCATCGATGAAGTTAGGCCTAAAGCTGGAATAAAATGAAGATAGGAACTCTAAGGTGAGTTCCCAAAAGCCTAACTCCTCTATGGCAAAAAACTGATCCCACCCCGTTACAGAAATTAACCTCGTGACATCTCCAGCTAAGTTTATCTCTTCCAGTACGCTCCAATCGATTATACGTATATCTTGAAATTTTTTAGATTGCAAGCGGTTGAAGCGGGCGGTGTGCGACGCATCTGTGAAAATTAGCGGAGCAGCAGCATCCCGCCTCTCCGTTGAGACTTGTAATTCCGGTCGGCGACGGCGACCTCCACTTCTTCCGGAAGACATAATGTAGACGGGGAGAATACGAGTGAAGGGGGGCGAGAATTGGAGAAAATGGAACCTTTGAGTTCAGGCCACGAGATGACTGGTGCTGGGAGATGGTTTGGAGTGAGCACAAAAGAAAATCCACACTGCCTTATTTATATGGGGTGCACACGGGTTCGCACACGGGCGTGTGTGAACCCGTGTTAGGGAATCTGCAACTTCGTGGAACACGGGGTGCGTCGGTCCGTGTAAAACAAAATGGGAACACGGGTGCGCACACGGCCGTGTGTGCACCCGTGTTAGGGGATCCGAGTCCTCGTGGAACACGGGGCTGCCTCGGTCCGTGTGGTCAAACCGGCTGGAGTCAGTGCG